>OX388314.1:28384874-29600564 GCA_947579605.1 Athripsodes cinereus
AGTCCATCGTCAGTGCCGTCAACTTAGAAACTAAGTTTCTAAGTTGACGGCACTGACGATGGACTAAGTCCGAAAGGCCTCTGCCAAAATAAAAAAAAATAAAAAAAAATTATATAAGTGAAAGTAACAGTGTTTAACTCTTATCATTTTAATATTAATAAAACTATTATAATTAATTTTTAAACATACCTACTATAAAATAAAACAGAGGTTTAGTTTCCAGGGTTTTCTGAATTTTCAGCATTATTTATCAAATCTCATCATTTAACAAATAACCGTTTTTTTTTTGCAAAGAGCCATTATATCTTGATTGGCCTACGAGAGAGGCAGGTATATACAGTCTCTCAGGAGGTTAAAGGGTGAAGAAGGTAGAAAATGGATGTAGAAAATTGCTTTCCTAAGGTACACAGAGAAAAAAAAAGGATTTTAATAATTTATTCCCGTAGGTTTGTTCTTTACCGTACTTCTAGTATTTGTTGTAGCCATTACAAAATACTCATTTAAATACTTCATTATTTCATTCATTCATAACGTCACATCATTATTCTCAAGTGGGGAAGCCATGGGAATAACTACATACAACAAACATGCAAGTCGCCCTCAATGTGCAACTTAGAGGCTGAAATTCAGGAAAGGTGGCATACCTTTTCGTTGAATTGAAGATGTAAAATGTCTTATATGCGTTCAGTGTATCGGTGTTAAGACAGTATAATTACATAACGAAATTAAAAAAAAAATGCAAATCGATGGCTTCTATAGGGAGATCAGTCAAAAAATATCAAAATTGAGTTAATCATGCAAATAATTTCTAAACGATGGTCTAATCATATTTCAATGGAAAAACAAGTCAAATATGGTTTTACTAAACGCAGAAGCGCTTTATCTTTATATGGAAATAAAAAAAAAATACAAAGAATCAGTTCTTTAGGATAACAAGTATAATGTATTCTAAAATAATTAGTAAAATAATATTTTTTTTTATTTTAATTTTATTTTTACAATATTAAAGAATCAAACAGTCATAACAAAACATGTAAACAATTAATACACTCAAAATGTGGACCAGCAAAGATTCCACTCTTACAAGAAATGTCTTAGTCTTGTGAAAAAACGCAAAAGCTAAAAAATTAGAAAAAAAAGTCAAAGTAAAGTTAATAATAAAAAATCCCAAAATACTAAAAATCAAAATAAAATCACCTATCCAGTATGAGTTACAAGGCCCAGTTAAACACACAGCCAATATCCAATGTCCCAAGGATGCTATGATCGAGAGAGCCATGCATTCAAGCACACCCATCCACCGAGTTATCAGATTATATGCGAGTTCTATTAACCTACAAAAGTTCTATAAGAGGACATCTAGGATGTATCCTAATGAATCTGTAATTTATCATGCAATATCATGAAAGTATTTAAGTAAGTAGGTACCTATATAATTTTTTGTTTTTTAATTTCGTCTTAAATATGATGTTTTACGAATGTTTGTCCTTCATAGAAAACTTGAAAAAACGAAGATCTTTTCTGGCTGGGGACTCTACGGAAGAGATTCACTTATTCCGTCAAGCGATATTTTTTCCGTCAAGTAAGATAGGCAAATAAGCTCGAATATCAGAATAATAAATCACAATAAGCTTTGATTTATTTCATTCACATTGTAATCCTCGTATAAATGTATCAGTGGTAAGCTTTTCATATACTTAGGTAATGTTTTTGTATGTAAATATGTGTGACTTAAGAGATCACAATATGTTTCTAGTATTGCTACAAAATATGAAATTTCTCCAAACGACGCAATTAGGTATAGGTATTGATGAAAACACCGATAATTATAGATGATTCTAAAAATGGTGGAATTTTCGACTTCTTCTTCTCTCAGTACCATATCATGTATCTACCCAAGACTATTATTTCGGAAAATGCTTCCCTATTCTGTGCCGTTCAGACTTCTTCTACCTGTGCTACTTCAGGCCATAGCCGTAGAGAAACCTTAATTGATTTTATAATGAAATGAATCAAAATTTATTATTATTGTCTAGTGTTTATATAGAGAACAAACAATATTGTAACACTATAATTATTAATGAAGTGTTACATATTATAACATTCTGGCTACCCCACTTGTGGGATATGCCGTGATGGTATAGTAGTATAGTATAGTACATATTATAACATAGCAATTTTTAAATTTGTTCACCATTTGGGGATTTTCTCTAAACGGCGCGTAATAGATTGTCTGGAATATTGAAAGTTTTGAACCATCTCAAGGATCTTGGTGAAAAAGCAGCTTTTTGTTTCGCAAATCAAATTATTTTTTTTCTCTTGGCATCTTTTTTGAGTTTCCTTAAACGGAAAGCACGATATTGATAGATATATAAATTTGCACATCCGCTATACGTACTTACTTCAATATTAACAAAAGATAGCTCGACGAGAAGTATTTCCTCATTGCTATCAACACAATTTACTGGGTAGTAACAAAATTAATAATTAACTAGTCTTTACTATGAAACAGCCAGTACCAATATACTTTCCTCAAACTTTCATAAACGGGAACAAATTAAAATTTCACTAGAAGTAGTAAGAGTTAAACGTTTAATATGTAGGTGTGTATATATTATATCCCTCAGCTTTCTGTGGAGAAGGATTCGGATGATAGATCCCTAAGTGACAATAAAACATTTAAAATTACTTTCATCTTTAATGAGAAGACAGTAAATGAGGACATGCCTTCTACTTTATGCTGTACCCAAACTTGGTTAAAGTACTCCATGAGGAATGCCAAACGGTTTAAATGAAAATTGAAAAACTGGCTTTGGAATATGTTAGTATTCCTGAAAATAGGTATTTGGTAAAAAAAATATTTTTCTATTTATAGCTTTGAGCTTTTGATAGTGTTAAATAATTATACCTGCTTACACCTTCACACCAAGCAGTACGTATGCTTGTGATGTGAAGTTAGTGCAGAAACCATTTATACAAGAAGAGAAGTCTGCGATATAGGGAACCCTTTGGTAGACAAAAAGCGCTCTTTTTCATCATTCCCCGTATTCTAGTTTATCTATGATGTCCATTTCTTAGTGGTGTATGCAAGGAAGACTGAATGATATAATCAAAAAACATAAACATAATTATTCATAATCATATTTACTTACGCTTAAAACGAATAATTCTGATCAAACATTAATCAAAAAATCAAGTTTTTAAAATATATGAATAAATATTAGAAATTAAACATGTAATTTAAGAATAAATAAATAAAAATCATGATACAAAAATGATGTTATTGACCGAAGGTACTTGTTGGAAGTCCATTTCAAGATAAATTGAAAAAAAAAACATACCTAGTAGGTATGTAGTTAACTTCAAAAATGACTTTTATTAACTTCGCGTTCTAGTATTCGGAGACCCTCGTCTCCATCATCAGGCGATTAGTAAAAAGTGAAATAAGATACAGAGACAAACAGTATTAATAGGATTTGAACAAAAGAATGTTTGTCTCTGTATCTTATTCCACTTTTTACTAATCGCCTGATGATGGAGTCAAGGGTCTCCGAAAACTACATACATTTTGGAAGTTAACTATAATACTTAAGTACTGTGTTTTTTTTCAATTTATCTTAATCATGAAACAAACAGTTTCGAAAAACTCATTAAAAAACTGTTTTATTAAACTCTTTTTCATTTCAGATGTCTTGAAATACTTTTGTAAATACCTACTAACTCATTTTAATAATAATATGGATCGTCAAAAACAGAATTATAAGCTTTCTACTTAATACTAATCTACAAGGAAGTTTGACAAAGACAAAATTAAAAAAAGCTTTTTGATTTTATAATTTGCAATTTCCGTTTTGAAACTTGTATGGAATGAGTTTCCTGTATTTCAGACTTTTTATATGTCGTTCCATAAACCAAAAACTTTTCTCATAAATGGGAAAACAATGGATCCTTATTCATAGCAATCGAGTTTATTTTATATACATTTTTGGCGTTTTATATACTATTTTTTGTTTAGAGTTTACGAATTCATTTTTATTTATAATAAATATTCTAAAAATAGTTACATTCTTAGATCTTTTTTTTATTATTTTTACTAACCGACTCAAAAAGTACCTTTATTATTTATCAAAATCTATCTCCACCCTCACGCCGTGTCCCAGGTGGGGTTGGCAGAGAGAACGAAGCGCCATTTTTTTTATTTATTTTTTTATAAAAGATATATTATCTGGGTTTTGTTATAAACCCAAATACAACCTTATACACCTTTCACAGTAAGCTAAAAGCTTGTGTCGTGAAAGGGGAGTTTGCCGGCACCTGGGATCGAACCACGGACCCCTTGTTCATGAGGCCGAGACTCTACCTCCAGGCTACCGACGAACTCAATAAACTAAAAAATAAAACTCGTATAGATCTCTAACCCTACACACTTCCTTCGCTACCTCTACATTCATCCAGTTTCTTATACATGCACGCCGATTTTTCAAACTCAATATGCGGCCGTCCTTTAGAACTTGATTCACGTGCTCAAGCCACATAGTTCTTGGACGACCGCTTAGATTAAATACATGAATTTTATTTAAAAATACATTAAATTTATTTAATTCAATACCAATAAGCAAGTCTAAATAAAATCTTAAATATCAAAATGTTTACGAGACTACCTACTTTAAATTCTAAAGGAAAAACTTTTCTGATACACATCAACACACGCTAAGACGTCGTCTTGAGATTTCACACCAAAAGAGAGCGACTGCTCAAAATGTAGATTACAGCAATATTATATAATATGAAAATGTATACAGTAGAGACGTTAGCTGACATCAAAACCTTAGTCTAAAATTCAAGAAGATTTTCAACGAGATACAAAGTACATTTCCCAAATCCGATTAGAATGTTGGTGTTGTTAGCGTTATTATTATTATTATTATGTACCTATTTCATATACAGGACGAAGGAAAGTCATCCTGGGACGTGTTCTATATTCGAAACACGGTTTATCTAGTAGGAACTCGTGACAGTAAAACATCTAGGGAGTAGAGTACCTTCGTAAGCAAAAAAGGATGAAATGTATAAAGTTTATTTAAAATATAGCCATAAACTCCTAAAGAAAAAAAACACGATGTGATAGAATGAAAAATAAACGGACTTCCAACTGACGCTAAAACGATGGTGTTAAATTTTATCTAGTGATTAAATCATTATAAGGACCATGCCACACATGCCATGGGTGTCTATATCGTGCCCTGTCACATGCACTATGGAGGATATTTTTGACGCATCTCCACCTGCTGTGCGTTTTGTACAATCAAGGAGATCAGTTTGATCGGTTTTTTCTGGCAAGATAAATAAATAATTACAAGGAAGCTTGTTAAATGTGCAGCTTAAATTTCGAAATGAGTTGATTATATCACAGTGGCCAAAGATGGTTCTTTAGGGTCGTCTATAAATTCCGTTATCTTGTTTTTGACATTTTTAACCTCCTTCCCCAGTCATATTGAAAAACGTTCTAAAGAACCAAATGTTAAGACATGGATAACACAATAATTATTGTCTCTTATGAAGTGCGTCAGATACGTTATTTATGAATTTAACTCAAGTATTCATTAGTTATAAGAAATAGGAAACGAAAATATGTATCTACAAAATATATTGTACCTACTAAAATAAAAAAAAACGTGTTGAATATTTTTGATAACATTATTTACGCACAATAAAAACTTCTGATTTCTTGGCAAATGCCCCACCCTCTACTTCCAATCATACAACCAACAGAAGAATAATATGATCATTCTAAATTCAGTAGATATTTCCATTTCGAACTTTTTGCACCAGAAAGATTATTCGCATTTATTTTACATATTATTTTCCTTCGGGAGGGAACCTTTTCTACGACTAGTGTCAAATACTATGTGACCAGTATTATAAAGATAGAAATACCTTTCTTATACACTTTTTTATAACCAAAACCCTTTTTTCATCTTGATCTCTGTTATTTAACGTACGTAGGTGAGCGTTAAAAGGAATCCAAATTTACGGGTAAAATATTTAAATTTTCAAATTAGATTCAAGCTCGACTATTATTATTAACCCTCTGCAACTGAGGTGGCTTTTTAGTTATTATTCTGCTGAGGAGTGGTCTGACAGACACTCATTTTAAGTTCCATTATTGCCATTATTTAAAAAGTTTTGATTATTTTTTAAGTTTTTTGTGAGTATTTGACATGTATGCAGACACCATTTGAAAAAATATGGTTTAAAAAAAACAGATATTAGAAATTACAAGATATTTATTAATGCTAATAAAAAATCACCATTTTTTTTAGAACAATTTATAAAAATTAATAAAATGAAAAAAACACATGAAATAAAAAAAGTAAGTAGAAATTTGTTTTCTGTTAACTTTTGTTAAAATGTAAAAAAATAATTAAAAAAATCGTTAGAGCGGTTTCTCTAAAAATCGGCTTCAAAGTACGTCCTCTCAGTCCTGGTAAATTTGTGCCGAGCATTGTAGGCAGACATGTTTTTTGCATGCATAATGAGTAAATTTTGTCTTCCTTTCAATTAAATCGCACTCTTTAATCTTTCTTTTCAATTCACTCGTAAAAATTCTGCACAATATTCTTTCACGCGATGTCCCAGATTCGTTTTGTTCAGGGGCAGTTTGGAAATCTCGTCCTAAGTCATGATTGCGCAATTCTCTCGGCAATTTTTCATTATACACCCGTTGTGTCATAATAGGAAAAACAAGTTCCCTAGCATGGCCTCAAATGAAATTTGCTCTCCATTTATTGAAAAAAAATTTTTTTATTGAAGTGATGTTAGGTAGACTATGAATTTACTGAGCTGATGTATGTGAGACACTATGAAAAAATTACTATCTTACTGACGTTAGGTCTAACAGACCCATCATTTATTACTGACGTGAGGTATGTCAGACACCCATCAGCTATAGATCCACACATGTACTTACGACGGCCGTCGTTACTGTACTGATGATTAAAAGAACAGAATTTAGGAAGCTACTGAGCGAAACGGAAAGATAGGACTCAAAATGGCAACGTTGTTGCAAAAAAAAGATTTCGCGGTGTCTGACAGACCTCACGTCAGTTGCAGAGGGTTAATAATACTACAACGAGATCATCTCGTTATGTTACGGAAAGTAAAGCTTATATTATTACTACTGTAAGCTCATGACCCAATGATGTTACTAAAGAGGGCCAACTGTCCCTTCTGAGAGCTTGAAAGTTGTATCAAAATTATCCCAAAATAGTAATTGAAATAGTTTTTATATTAAACTGAGAAAATCGCGAGTTAAAAAGAGTTCAAGTATTTAATAATCTGGGTAAAGCTAGGGTGTGTTGTAATATGAATGGAGTAACCAGCTCAACAATTATTGAGAATAGAGTTTACTCAACAGACACCTCATCTGCAAAATTCACAGGTTGTGCAAACTTCCTTTGGTAAAAAATATTATTCAAAGGACACTTCATCTGCACAATCAACAGATTGTGCAATTTTTTTTAGAAGAAAATGCATTACTGAATTTTTAACCTATCTGAAAATTAATTTAAAATGTGAGAGCTATGTTTATCATTTCAATTATTATTGAAAATTCAGAAACAAACTTAATCAAACCTAATTCAGAACCAAATTGAAGGTAATAATATTATTTGAAATTCCTGTGCCAAATGGAAAAAAATTGTAAAATTTAAATTATAGTCTCAGATTTAATTATGTGTATTTTCGCAAATTTCTATACAAAGTCGTGAAAATTGAAAGCTAAAAAATATTATTTATTTTACAAGGTCAATAGTTTTGCCATACTGATCCCCTCCCTTATCTCAGAAGAAAAAATTTGGTACGCCCTGATCAAGATGTAATCCTATCGTAAGATATGAACATAAAATTACTTTAACGGAAACAATAAATAGTTTAAGAAAATAATATCCCCATAAACAAGTCTTATTTTTGTTTTAGTATCTACGCATAAGGTTGCTAGACAATAAACAAAGCGAGAAACTGTATAGAAATATTTTATGTTCAATATTTGTATACAGTAACTAACGTGGGACGATTTTATAAAACTAATTATTGTACAATACTCAAAAGTTAAGTCAGTAAGTACCTAGTTTTCCAATTATCATTTGGTATTATCTTTCTGCATTTTAATGCATTTTTTTTTAAATTTAGTTTTATAACGTTCCTCTCGAGTGTAAAAAGAAGGAACAAGTTTCCTCTATTCACAATGATCAATCTCCAATTCACTCTCCTCTTCCTATGATTTCCCTTTAACTTCTTATATCATTGTTATAGGAACGACATCAAATAATTTGTCGTCGAGAATCTTGTGGACAAAAGAGTAATCTGGGAAGGAATGCGGACAAACTCTTCAATGCCATTTTTTTAACTAAGCGCCTATGCAGAAATATCCTTAGAGTTGAGTTCTTTACTAGTGTATTTTCCAGAATAACCAGTAGGCCTAGTCAAAACACATTTAAGCGTTACGTTTTCGTTTCGTTTTCGTTCAAACGTTGACGACGTTGCGAGAACGTGTCAATTTTCGTAGCTACTTGTGTATTTTAGCTACGAAAATTGATGCGTTCTCGCAACCTCGTCTTGTTTGAACGAAAACGTAACGCTTAAATGTGTTTTGACTATCTTATGAAAGTGTGAAAAAAGCGAAGAAAATCATTGATAAAATGAAATTCATAGTTTTTGGACTTTACTTACATTAATTTAAGTTAAGTTTATAGGTTTAATAATATGTATATCTTGTTGTAACAAAAGGATTATCCTAGAACAGGTCTACCTAGTTGGGTAATCCTCTTTCTTACTTGCAATCATCATAATATTATATACCTATTATGTGCACAATAATAATATCATAAGTAATCAGCAAACTTTCTGTACGCATTGCACGAACAAAACTTTTTTTGCGTAGTATTGACATTCAGGTTAACTTCATCGCAGAATTGTGTCAAGGTGTTATGGATGATTTTCAAAGGTAATATTGCACTTCTGCACATAACAAGACTCACGAAAATCACAAATTGACATTTCAATATTTTTTCCATATTTAATACACAGATTTAAAGATAGATAGTACCTATATTATTCAAAACATGAACAACATATACATAAAAATGGGTATCCTTAAAATGTAGTTATTGAGCGGTCAGCCATCATTTTCATAAAAGTTTTAGCACAGTGAATATTCCAGTCATACGTAAAAGTATGTACAGAAGCTTTCGCATTCGTAAAGCTGAGTACTTGTATACCATAACTTTGTCGGGGTATAAAAGTTTTTTATCCATAGATTAAGGGTTTCATTAAATTATAATATGAAATATGAATTTAAGAAAAATATACGAATGTAAGAAATTATTATTATTATTTTTATTCTTTTCGACGGCAAGAATAATATTATTTCATTTCCATTTCGTGAATTACTATTCTAATTTAAAATGCTTTTAACAGATTTAATTACAAGTTTAACCGTCCACTGTGAGAGATTTATTTTTTACATAATCAGTCTGTTATCCGATGCGCATCTCATATTATACCAATGTTTATCAAACATAATAAAGGTTTACTGCAAGATGTTGCCTCAAGGCAATATGTACCTACGCCTTTTGTACCGTTTTTTTTTCAATAAAGTGTTCATTATCTATTGTTAATATATTCTTCATCTTCAAGTGCCTTGTCGGGTCCCTCCAACGTTAGCAGTTACCTTGGTCTACCTGACTCTGTCCTGGGCCGCTCGGAACAGCTCCTTCACACTTCGGATGCCGGTCCATTACCTTATGTTTCGCATCCAGGACGTCTGTCTCCTGCCGGGTCCACGGCGACCTTCAATTTTCCTCTTCAATATCAGTTGGAGAAGGTGGTATTTTTCTCCACGCAGTAGGTGCATGACCCAGATGTGAAACCTTCCAAACCTTGATAGTGATAACAGCTCTCTGTCAACTCTAGCTCGCCTCAGGACTTCGGTATTGATAACCATGTCTGTTCAGGGAATTTCGAACATTCGGCGATGGAACCACATTTCAAATGCTTCCAGTCTGTTCATTGAGTTGATTTTTAAGGTCCACGTTTCACATCCATACAATAGAACAGATCACACGTAGCATTTTTTTATAATCACAGCAGTTCAAAATTTTCCTAAATAAATTTCTAATGACTGCGTAATAATGAGTTGTTCGAATTCTCTCATATATTTTAGTATTGGAAACTGTTTTTATAATTAAGTTTCATGTATGTACTATGTACGTTTGATGTAAGTAACACTTTTCTATCTCTTTCCATTACCTACTACCTTTGTCTTCCCCTCGAAACATCTGTTGTCAGCAAGTACTTACCTAAATACGTGGTAATGTAAGCTAATACTTACATAGGTACGTAGACCATGTAAGTATGTACAAAATGTACATAGTTAATACTATATCTATGTATACAATTTGTGTACTTTGACTTTGTATTTATCTGAGAAGCGTTGATGACGTAAGAAATAACAGATGGGAATCTAAACTAAGACAAATGACATAAATCCCAGAAGGTACAATGTACCTATAAGTATGAAGAGATTCGTTGGGAGAATCGCGTAATGGAAATTATGAAAATTTTGAAAAAATGTAGGTACCTATGTATGTAATTCTTTTATATATCTATTTATCTATACTCTAACTCCGTATCCCAAGTGGGGCAGGCAGAGAGAACGGAACACAAATAGGTCTATTCTTGTATACTTCTTATGCTTCTTCGACACTGTAAGGATTTCTCATATTATATTTTGCTAGTCGAAACCTTATCATTGTCAAGAGTTTAATGGAGTAAAAGGTGATATTAAAATATTTATGATAAAATAATATACGAAACTCATATTTTTAAGTTGGTATTTCATTAATTAAAGTTTAAACATTCATTTTCAAGGTTCAAGGTACACAAAGATTTTAAAGGTTATTAATTGTCTTAAGCTTGAAGTTTAACGAACACCCTCTTTTAACAGCATACTCAAAAATTTTCAAAAAATTGTGGAAAAATTCTGTACATACCGGGAACTTCAGGAAAATTAATAAAAATGCCTACTCAAAAAAAAATTATGAGTATAAATAAATAATTTGAAATAAAACTAGGACGTGCGGTAGGAATAAAATTTAATATTTACAAATAACATGTTGATATCTTTCCCATTCAGGGTTCGTTTGCCTTTCTTTATATCCCGCAAATGTTTATCATAAAATCTGAAATTATACGAGATCCAGGATCCTATTGATATTTTTATCACCTCATGATTCTTACCACGTATAATCCGTAGAGTAAAATAGAAGTGTTACTTTATTCTTAATAAATTGTCGAGTGTAGATGATAGTTGCAATAAAAAATAGGTCTGATCATAAGCAAGCCAAATATTTATTGCTGTTCGCTTGACAAAATAAGAATTCTTGAAAAGACAAAGCCTAAAGAATTGCATCTAAAATACACCCATGTTTGTTATGATCAGCGTTCTCATAATATTATTTTCTCAAGCATAAATCTTCTTATTCACTTTGTTTTCATTTATTCATACACAAATTTGTTGTTTTTTTTTCTATTCCTAAAAGTCGCCGGTAAAGCAAAGGTTTACGAAAGGTTTTCGAGTGTTCTGTATGAGGCATCTATACTCTTATAAACGTTGTAAAAAATCATGAATATTGTTTTATATTATTAATACCTATAACATGTAAAAAACTCGTGCCCTAGTTGTATGACTAAGTAAAGATTAGTACCTATATTAAATTTTTAAGGGTAATCAAATTATCAAAGGTTTGATAAAATTAAAAAAAAAAACACTTTTTATACTTCATGTATTACGTAAATTTGATAGACTGATGTAGCTTTGTAAAGCTTGCTAACTGGACAAAGCATACCTCGCGGTAAGGACGAGTTGTGCACGCAAATTACCAAATAAGGTGACGTTGTTTTTTCCATGCCTTAAATGATATTTTGGAGTGTTTCATTTACAATATTAGCCACAAATTACTCGTTTCGGGCGGCTTGCCAGGAAAAAAAATAAATGGAGGTACTTCTCATTATTGAAACAAGAACATAAGTTTTCTTATCAATATTGTTTGTTTTTTTACGACTTCACAGTTTTACGCATGCAAAAAGCATACAGATAAAGGTATAAAAGTGGTTGTAAACTGACAAAAGCTTTCATACCTTTTGATGTGGTGTCTATTAATGATATGACACATCAAATGGTGTACGGCACATGGTTGAAATATAAAAATAAAATGCGTGGAAGTTGTAAAAATGGTAAAAAATTACCTGTTTAGGTATTAACTTTATACCTTTTATGACCTTTGAATATTATGATGCTTGACTCTTTGATACCAGGCAAACTTGGAGTAAGCGTAAATTGTGCAAAAAATGTTTTCTGTCTGTGGATTTCCTGTCAAAAATTTACCCACCATTCATTTGTACAAAACTTTCGAGTGTCTTGAAAAATGCAGATATTTCTAAAATATTTCGTAATTTTGTTAATAAAATGTGTGATACATCTTGAATTCTCAACTTTTATTTGCAAGAAGAAGACAATTTGTACTGTGGAATATGTGCAAATAAATTGCGACGGTTTGGACATGTGGAACGAATGGAAGAAGGAAGGATGGCAAAGAGGATATACTTGTCTGAAAGAAGGAGTGTGAGGAAGTGCGGGCGTCCGAGAACTACGTGACTTGATAACGTAGATCAAATTCTCAAGGTCAGCCGTGTGTTGAGTAAGAGAAATCGACGTGCGTGCGTGCGTGAGTAAATGTTTTTTCAACTGTATTGTAAAGATGGGTTATTCTTATTCTTCTTTTTAGGTGTCTTGTCGGGTCCCTCCGACGTTGACGACCACTTGAGAGAATTTTTTCCTGTTCTGGGCAGCACGTAACAGCTATGGGCTATTACGTAGATAAATAATATTTTTAGTTTCAGGAAGAATAATTAATTATTAATTCATATATTCTTGAATGAATAAAACAATCGCTATTATGTATTATTGTTTTGTTTAGTTGATACCAACATGTCAAAATATTTTTTATCCATTCGATATAATTTATAGATGGAGGAAATATATGATAAAGTGCCTTTTTTGCAGGCTTATTATATCTTGCTGAAAAATAATATTTTGATATGAAATAAACTTTCTGTCGGATCAATTCCACGTAAAAGTTTTGTAAGAAAAAGATGTTTTTATTTTTCGAAAATTCCTTGAAGAAGAATAGGTATGTACCTATCTACCCATCTGCCTCATTGTTGTTGTACCTACGAGTTATTTCATTTTTTTGTTATACTTACTCGAAAATAGTTTTACTTTTTTACTTTCTTGCGATTTTCAGTGTTCGTTTCAAATAATGCTTTTTCACATTTTTTCATAGTTACAAGAAATGTTTATTTATCAAAATTTTTCTGTTTTATGATAACTTCAGTAGTTTTGACATGTGAAAAGAATAAAAAATATCATTAATTGTATCGGCATTTACTTTGTAACACTTCATTTTAAATTATCAAATAAAATAAAATAAATATTTATTATTATTTTGTTTTGTGTTACTGTTGAGTAAGACTAACGCACGACCGGTTTCGCGGACTCCGAGTTCGCATCATCAGATGCTGATCTATACTTTGGTTTCAACCAACACGACCCCACCTACCCCTACACCCTCACTGTAAATCCTAACGAACTTTTGTATTTGTTTTTGTTTAATTCAGTATAGATCAGCCCCTGATGATGCGAACTCGGAGTCCGCGAAACCGGTCGTGCGTTAGTCTTACTCAACAGTAACACAAAACAAAATAATAATAAATATTTATTTTATTTTATTTGATAATAAAAAATATCATCATCATCATTGTCATCACAATAGAGCGCCGTTAACGCCTATCCTCTAATACAATTTTTGCTTCCATCACTTTCATACAATTCCCCATGCGCGCTCTCCTATTCAATGCGATCAGCACATCAGTCAGTCCTGAAGGATCTGGATTTATATAGTGTTGCCATTTAATCCTCGAATGGTCATGTACCTGAGCACCATTCCTCACAACCACATATAAATATTTTTATTTATAAAATTTAATATTAAAACACTTTTAATTTTCAATTTTCACATATGATTTTGTATTTAGTCAATTAATTAACAATGACTATATACATACTAATAATTGCCGAGCGCTATTTAAATAACCGCAAGGCGAAAGCGCTCGGTAATGGGTATATTTTAGTCATTGTTAATTTATTAAATACAAAATCATACCTATGTGAAAATCAAACAGTGTTTTAATATTACATTTTAATTTTATATTTAATAAATTTTCACAATGTTAACGCACCAACTTCAAAATAAAAATTAAATACCTAATTATTTTTAATTTTATTAAATAAAATATAAAAATATATTATTGAGCACTGTTTAATCTCCACTTTGTTAGATTAGATACAAAATGTTTTCGCCTATACTTAAGTGGAGATTAAACAGTGCTCAATAATATATTTTTATATTTTATTTAATTAAATTAAAAATGGATTCCCACAGTGTAAACACAAAAACTCTTGAATTATTAATTATTTTTGTTATCATTCTGTACACGACCATTCTTTGAAAGAGCCCGAACAAATATATTTTGTTCACTTTCATTCTTGCTAATACAACAAAAGAGGCCTAGCAAGAGGAAATGGAAGTTGTAATAATCAATGTACATAATTCACCAGAGGCGCTCAACCCTTTTCAAAAGAAAAATACGAGTTTATAAATAAAAAAAAAATATATTTAACAAAAAATAAACTTGTTGCAGGCTTTTAAATGAGTGGGAACTGTTATTGTTAAGTATCTATCTACTTGTTGCTAAGAATAATTTGAAAAATGTTTTAACCTCGTCAGATCTGAATTAATTGTGTGAGTCGAAAAAGTTCTTTTGTTTTGAAATCTTGTTATTTGGCTTCTAAATAACAAGTTTCAGATAATTTGATTTTTTTTTGATTTCTAGATTTGCGAAAAAAAATCTGTTCATTGGAATGGACATTTAATAAAAATGAGGTTTCTGAAATGTTAATTTAAATTTATTTGATATATATCAATTGATTAACATATGTAAAATAAATAATAAATTTACCTTTGTAAAAAAATTCCAGTAAAATTAAACACAAACTATTTAAATATATTTTTTATTTTCTCAACCTAAAACCTGGCAGTGACACTTTGCGTAGACTCGTTGACAAATAATTAAGTAAAAAATATAGTTAACATTGACAAATGGAGCAAAAAAAATATGTCGATAAAATAGACTTCATAACAATTATTTTCAATATTAATATTAGAAGAAAGCAATAGACGGGAGCGTTAAAAATATTACTAAAATCTATGTCCATTGGAATGGACACCGGGTCTGTTAAAAAATAATATTCTCCGAATCCAGAAATAATAATGCTGGAAATAAAAACACATTGCACGTGTTCCTGATTATAAATAAGTTAAAAGCATTTCTTGTTAATTTAACGTTTCAGGACCGTAAGCTTTCTACATGTGACTTGTAGATATAAATATTAGTTAAGTATAGGCCTACTAATATTTTTTTTGTTATTATTTTGCAACAAATTGTAGAAGTTGTCGACATTGTAGATGAAGTCTCCAAGATGAAATGGTAATGGGTTGGTCATGTAGCAAGGCGAGAGGATGGCAGATGGACTTACAGAATTCTTGAATGGAGGCCGTGGGAGGACAAAAGAAGTGTTCGAAGACCCCAGAAAAGATGGCTTAAGGATATTGTCCAGGTGATGAGAAAACAGTGGTGTAGTGAAAAGTTTTGAAGAGCCCTATATCCAGCAGTAAGAGAAAAAAAGTTAGCAGTAAGTAAGTATGCAACAAATAAACAAAAAAAAATGCATGTCTTAGAAATTTCCAATTTTACCATTAAACATTTTTCGAACAAATATTTTAACATTACGAGATTTTAAATATGTATCTATACCTTCAAGACTTGTCTCTAGTGGTGTAGGCAGAGAGAACGGAATCCCATGTAAAACTATTCTTACATACTTCTTTTACTTTTTATACATCCATTAAATTTTTTAAACATGCTCATCAGATAGGATAGCTTACATGTTAAGTACTTGCAACTGGTCTGCTGGCTACCTCATTTTTAGGATACACTGTGATTGCATAGTAATAGTAGTACCTAGTAGTAGATGTATTGATCAATGAAAAAAGTTCAAACACGATTTAATAAAGAAGCTTTTTATAATATTCAAATATATTATATTCGTTGTTTTACGAATGAAATTGTTATTTTTACTAAGAAATAAGTAAGGTTATTCTTATTTCCTAAAAAAGTACTATGTTTTAGGTAAAAGAAAGGAGGTACATTTTTTCTAAACGTGAAACATACTATTTAATATATGAAATATAATATAAAAATGAAAACAATTTAGAAAAAATCGTCTATGTTTTCATATTTACTTTCAAGGATGTATAAAATTATAGTACGTATAAAGAACTTTTGTTTTGTATATAATGTGTATGCAAACTTGTCCACCATCGATATTCTATTTTAAATTTAAATTATCAACCAATAATGTTTTGAAAATTTAAGAGTACCCTTTTAACGAAATTAAAAAATCATCTTTTTCCTATCTTGATTTTTATAGAGAGAGACGTCTTCCGTCTTCCATAAGATTGTCAATTTTCTTGAAAAGCGAAAGACTGTCTCCACAAAAATCAAAATAATATAAAAAAAACATTTGTTTTTCAATTAACGAAGATGGGAACTCGGAGTCGGCGAAACCGAATATAGGTACGCAAGTAAAACCAACATTAAAAAATATTATTCACTATGTTTTTCGTTTGACTGAAAAGTACGGAAGCAAATCGTATTTTGTTACCTTTTCAAATAACATTCCTCTTATATAACAATGTATGTCAGTAGGTACATACAGTATGTGTAAACATTTTTTCTTCCTTACAACTTCAAAGAGGAAAGATGTTATACTAGACACATTTTGTGTATACCTAAAATACAAGATGTAATGAATGCAACCATGTGTTAAGCCACAAAAATACAAAAATGTAATAAACAGATAAATTCAAGTTCATTTCATACATTGAAGGAGACTCATTTATCCCCAGAATTGCATAAAAGTCCGGGAACTATGGTTCATTTATTACAGTTAAATCGTTGGTTACATTACTTAGGAAT
Source organism: Athripsodes cinereus (assembly GCA_947579605.1). Classification (NCBI taxonomy): domain Eukaryota; kingdom Metazoa; phylum Arthropoda; class Insecta; order Trichoptera; family Leptoceridae; genus Athripsodes; species Athripsodes cinereus. Next base: position 28,402,092 of record OX388314.1, read on the forward strand.
TATTGTTTTGGTAGCGGGTGTTTTTTTTAGACTTGTGGTTTTCAATCTGGCAATACTTTTTGTGGAGTTGGTCTTCTTGAGAGCTGTTACTTGATTTATGCTCAGTTTGGTTTGCCATTTCATAATGAATAGACTTACTCCTGAACAAGCGCCTCGCACGTTCGGTGAATGGGCCCAAAACGAGATGGCCATCAATCCAGATTTTCACAAGAAAATTTTGTTCAGCAATGAAACTCACTTTTGGTTGAATGGGTGGGTTAGTAAACAAAATTGTCGCATTTGGAGTGCTGATAATCCACAAGCCATTGTTTGAGCGTCGTCACATCCTCAAAAAGTCACTGTTTGGTGCTCTATGGGCAGAGGGAATCATTGGTCCATATTTCTTCAAAAATGAAGCCGGCCATAATGTTACAGACAATGGAGCACGCTTTAGAGCCATGATTTATGACATTTTCGTGTCTGAATTGGAAGATGTTGATGTGGACGACCTTTGGTTCCATCAAGACGACGCTACATGACATACAGCCAACGAAACAATGAATTTATTGAAGGAAACTTTTGGTGAGCGCATTAGCTCACGTCGTGGACCTGTGGCGCCGCCTCCAAGATCGTGCGATTTCACACCGCTGGACTATTTTTTGTGAGGTTATGTGAAGTAACTTGTCTACGCAGATAAACCCGAGACGATTGACGCCTTAGAAGAGAATATTCAGCGTGTTATTACTGACATACGGCTCCAATTGCTGCAAAAGTGATCGAAAATTGGGGCTCTCGTCTGGACTTTATTTGAGCCAGCTACGGCGGACACTTGCCTGAAATCATTTTAAAAACATAATGGCAAACCCTTATCTTTATAATAAAGCTAAATCCTTGGCCATAACATTCAATTATATGCGTTTTATTTCTTCTTAAAAACCACACGTCGAAAAAAAACAGCCCTTTTTAAATAAATTCACAACAAAGATCTATATAGTCTCTACAATACAGGAGAGACGATTGGATTGCTTTGAATGTGCCATTTTTTCAGAATGTCTTGTGAAAGTTGGTAATAAAGTACTGTTTTTTCATTCACAAGGATTATTTTTACGGCCTGGACATCCCTCTTTCACAATACATCGCCCTTTTTACTATCGGATCACTTATATTGCGCGGTTTTTGTAATTAAATCACCTCAAGAGCGCATTAACAATAATACATGTCACTTTAATTTATTTTTATTACTTTTACAATACAAATAATTTAAACTATTTCTATTGTCACAAATTAAACTAGATTTAATTTCATATAGAATTATAGAATATATTATAATAAATAAAGAAATAGTAAATAATAAATATAGAAATATAGTAAATATAGAATAATTTCATAAAGAAAAGTTTTATTTAAATTTATCAAACACTAAAAACAAAACTATCAAATAAAAAAAAACGTTTTTTTTAGTCGGAAAAATGTAAAAATAAAAACTCAATCGATATTAAACAATTTTACCTATATATATAGAAGAATACACAATTGGTTTATATTTTACTTAATACATATAAACTTTTTCTTCCATACATAAATATGGAGTTTTACAAAATAAACGTCGACTAAATAAATATTTTTTTATTATCAAAATTGTAGAGAGAGCTACAATGCGCCATCTACCCAAACGCGTTGGAAGAGGTCGAACTCAATTGGTTAAGAGACGAGCATTGAGTGCTGAGATGTTGAATAAATAGATAGGGTTGATTGTTTGGTTTGACACATTGTTGGATAACACCATCCATACAGAATAATGAAATGTCAAGGAAACATTAAGTTTCGGCTTACCCTGTTCAGGAAGAAGCCGTCCTCCATCAGTCAAGTTACTATTACTACCTACTATTATTCTGTATTGTATGTACAATGTAGAGGTAGGTACTATTGCAGTACATTCTATCAGCATCAACCCATCCTGTTGTAGGAATTATTGTAAGGATGTTGTTTTTATCCCATTTGGAGAGGCTTTATTCTAAGAATGTGAGGTGAAGAATAATATTCGAGAGCTTTCTAGAATGTGTACGATGATTAGATTTCATTTGTCTATTACTTTATTATAATTATTATTTGCCTGAAATTAACTTTTGGGTACTTTTTTAAATTAGTCCATTTTCATTTCAAAGTTTATAAAAATATGACCGTACTTAAAATTATCATAAGATTTGAATGAGTACATACTTTAAACATTACAATAAATTTGCGTCAAAATCCAGCCAGCAATAATATAAAGGAACATTTTATTCTTTCTTGTATATATTTTTTTTCAGTGCATTGTGGAATACTCATTTAAAAACATCCAAAATGTCGCGAAACTGCTACATAGTTAATCCTTCAAAATTAAGTGATATTATATTTTTGTCATTCGCAATACTGATATACTGACAACTTATTATCTAATGTTATTCTTCTTTTTTTTTTGTTTATAGTGAAGAAACACGTGATTTTCCTTAATTACTGGGCAATGTATATAGTATAATTTTACCGATACTTGAAGATAAGTACCGACGATAAACTAAAGATAAAGTCTATAGAAGGTATCAATTTACCAGGTAATATTTCACTGCCTTTTCTTTTCTACTCCAGAAAAGACTTCAGTCAAACGAGGCAGTAAAATCCATTTCTTATTACCTATAATTATTTCAGAACATGTGTATTGAAGCTTAAGATGAAATGATGTTGAGTTATATATGACGATATCTATATAATATATTATAAAAAGTAGAAATTCCCGATTTTTTTTAAAAAGATTTGTTATAGAATAATTGAATTGAAATCAATTTTACAGGCGGTTGGAAATATTCCACGAACAAATTGTGACAAAGTTACGCAATTTACTTATATTATTAAAAAAAAAAATACAAATTCATTGCAATTGTTGTGTAAAAAAATAAATAAAGAGTTGGTAATCGAATATTCAATGTTTACACACAGTCAGAATCAACCAATATTATACGAAGTACGGGTGGATTGCAGAAAGGGTAGAAATATTGATGCTCATTGTTTCATCGATTTATCGACATACGACTAATCATATTTTCTCGTTTTTAATACGTTCCTTTATACCTATTTATCTATTTTGTTATACACTATACTATTTGAAATATTAAAATACAATAAATGGTTATGGCACGCGGTTTTTATAACGATAACTATATTATATTATTCACGCAATGAATTATTTTTTTATTAGAAAGTAATTTAATAATATTAGGTGTGATATATATATTTTTACTTTTTTAATTGTATTGTCCATTGATAAGGAATTTTTCATAAAAAATAGTCCTAAACCCCTATTATATTATACAATGTATGTAGGTAAATAGGAGGTTTAGAGAAGAGCCAATTGCAGTAGACAGCTGCTGAAGGACGTTAAGGTCCGTAAGATTTCATATCTGGGTCACATACTGCGGGGCGATAAGTATAGTTTGCTCCAATTGATATTGATGGGGAAGATTGAGAGGCAGCGTAGTCCTGGTAAAAGGCACACATCTTGGCTGCGCAACTTAAGAGACTGGACCGGAATGAGACATGTAGGGGAGCTGTTCCGGGTCGCGCAAGATAGAGAAGCCTTCGCCAGAGTGATTGCCAACGTCGAGGGGACCTGATACGGTACCAGTAGCGGCTCGTGGGAATGGGTGTGGGGGTGCGCGTAATAGGTAAACTAAAATACCAGAAGCCGTCCCGTGTGACCATACATATTTTTAGCTATCAAATGATGAATTTCATTCAATCGTTTCTATTTTTTTATGACATTAGGATCAGACCTTTAGGGAATATTAGGAATATCATAAAACATACACGCGAGATTAAAAAGATAACATTAATTAACAATAGATTATATTGCTAGAAAACTTCCCATTCCCATTGTACATTAATTAAAAAAAAAATTATTGTTGAAAATCAAATAATTACTTTTAGGTTAGCACCAATTTAATAAATCCTTTTTACAGAGATAACCGCATAACTACTTGAAAATTTGCATTTAAAACACACTTTATATTTACTATTATATACCTATTCACACACAATATTGTCAGTTTAACACAAGAGCAAAAAATATTGCACAAAGTTCAACAAGCCAGCTAAAAATATATTCTTTAATTTAAATATCCTCATATAAACAACTAAACTATTTACATATTAATAAATTGTATTATCACTGCTTTGTTAACACTATGTTGAAAATAATTAGCCTGAATAGGTATATTAAACTTGTGTATAATTAAATATGCTATCAAAATAGTCCAATATAAACAGCCGTAAATACCAACGACACAATGTAAAAATCGGAACTAGGAGTGAAATATTATTTTGCACGTCACGCAAAATATGCGAGATGCATAATAATAATAATTAAACACTTCCGATCTATAACGAAGATGAATTATCGACAGACTTCGGTTGAAGGTTCAGGGTCACACTACTACTTAGACATACCTCTATAGTGTACGTGTACGAGTTGAACGATTTTGTTAGCAGTGCGGCGCACAAACCTCCCCATACAAACTGTATGGGATGGACAAATTTGACGGTTTTCGCTTGCATCTCTCATTCGTATAGAAAATATCCTATTTGGGTAGTGCGATATCTGGGTCGCACATCGATCGTAAAAAGTATGGCGTACCGTTTTGATGTCAGTGCGTTTGCTAAATTAAGGCGCTGATTGGTTATTAGCATTTTTGTAAATACTTTCGGAAGCATTAGAAGATAAAATTATATTTTATTTGTGATTTTTAGCCAGAATTGTCGGGGGTGCGCTTGATCAGTTGAACCAATGAAGTGGCCGCCAATGTACGGTACAAGAAGAAGATATAGGATATAGCAAGTTAAAATAATAGATACATTAAAAATCAAAAATCTATAAGAAAGCATATAGATGTTCTCACAAAAACAAGAACAGCAGGCCCTGAGAAAGATTCTCGGAAAGAGATCAACCAAATGCTCCAGAACCGTTATTACTATAGTTTGCACGCGACTAACTTCACGCTCTCAACTCACCGAAACAACTTAGGCAAAGTTTTATATTTTCTCCCCCGTAGGCTCCTCAATTCAGATGTCAGTTCATCTCATCACGCCTCATCTCATCCATTATCATCAACCAAAACGTGCGTTTCCAAATTATATGCCATCTTGTTGGTGCTCGAGACGTCCTTGTTTTCTATTGCACTGATCCAGTCATGATCAGACATAAGTGATTTTTCTGTTATTTACTCTTATGAAAAAAATGCGAAAAAATCACGATGGGTTAAAAGGGCTTTTTAAAAGTTAACAATCACTAAGCAGTTTGTATGAAAAACAAAACATAACAAAATCCAACACGATCACGTTTGTAGTCATGGGTTAGAGAATACAAGTCTAGTCTGCGTATTCTTATAACAAGGAACAGAATATTGTCGATAATCTAGATTCATTTCGGAAAATATAGGCAATACTTACCAATTAGTCGAAATTTCCATATCATACATTTTCGGTGACTAGGTTTAGTTTTTCAACAACGAAAACTTTTGTTTCTTATTTATTATTGATCTTCACAATAGAAAAACAGTATTATTATAATAAATCCAATATTCATTACCTTACAAATAGTTTTGTGGGAGTTTTATCCGTTTGTGTGTTTCGGAAGAAATTATAAGGGCATCTCAGTGCCTTCGATTCTGAAATATGAGATTAGAAAAGAATGGTTGCTTCTGTGGTTTTCATAAAATGTTTTTTGATTGGTGGACCTTGTGTTGTGTCAGTAAAAATGATGAAATTGGTAAACGTTGCCTGTGGACACCGAAAGTGATCACTTAAGCCAGTCTAGAAGACATATAAGACAGCATGGGGGACAATGTGAAAAATACAAACGCTTAAATTTTATTTAAAAAAAAAAACAAGAAATTAGGGTTAGAGCTAATAGTTTACTGGTATATAAGTGTTTTATTATAAATAAGTTTAGCATGAACATCCACCAAGAACCGTAGTTTGACAACATTAACTACAATAAGTATATCTTTTTTTAAAAAAAAGAAGATATATCTGGGCTTTGTTATAAACCCAAATACAACCTTATACACCCTTCACACTAAGCTAAAAGCTTGTGCCGTGAAAGGGGATATATCTTCAATCATATATCTTATATCTTCACAATTCACATATTGGTATTTTCTGCCTTTGTTGATTTCAGTTTTTCCCCTCTAAACACATGACTTATTTAAAATGATTCTGGAATCTTGATACTTATATGTAGGTACCTAAGCTATAGGTAGTCTTTCAGAATTTATTTTCTAATGTTGCTGACCATTTTTATACCAAAAATGCTTAGCATTCTTCAATTTATCTACGTTTCAAATGATTCTACAATCAATAAAATTTATCGGACGAATCCAGATTTCAAATTTTCTCGTGTATATACTTGTTCCATTGTCAGAAGTCATTAGTATTAACTTGTAAGTATTCTGATTCAAATAGCAGCCTGTATACTGATCAAAATTTCCTAAAAATCCAAACAATACGGTCAGATGATCGGACAAACTCCATAATTGGATAATGTCAGATGTCGCAGTGTAAGCGCACTCGTATAATAAGTTATATGTAGTAACGTGTAATTTTAATTAATTTAAATGCATGTTATGGTGTATTTGTTTTTTTGTTTTTTACTTTGATGATTTTTTAAAACCCTTCAGGTAAATTTAGGATCTTCACTGGTCCACTTTTTGATTTTGTAATTTGTTATCATTTACTATAATATTATTGACTGTCTGATCCTGTGAACATTGTAAAAATAAATAAAAATAAATAAGTTGGTAAATTCTATGCATTTAGCCCAATCTTCCAAACTCGTCAGAGTAATTTTGATCCGGTATCGTTCGATGGTATATTTGGTGTAAGCCCACCGTAACTGTTATAAGTAAAAAGCTTGAAAAATATGTATCCATCTGCATAAATAACAAAAAAAGTAATATTTTTTGTGGGCTTAGTACGTTTGTACCATTTGTCAAACTATCTAACAACTGGTCATTACTTTTAATGCCTAAAGAGTTACGTGATGGTATTATTACTTCAGAAATAAACAATTTCTTGTTTGCCATAATACAAACAAAAAAATGACGCAAGAAAACAAAAACAATTACTTTTGATCTAGCAACACTACGTGAGAAGAAATATTATTTAGAAATATATAAACTTACTTACCGTTTTATGATGAAAAAAGATTTTTCATCTCTAAATAAGTACTGAATAAGGATGAGAACTTTAACTAAAAATTTTTGACTCTATGTATATATTTTTTTTCGTTCTTGGCTTTTCACCCGTTATCGAGTCATTTGGGGGCTTACTTCATAATTATATTCTTTTAAATGCAGTTTTATAGAACTCAACACAAATAATATTTTGGCATGAAATGTAATTTGGGTTACTTTTTTATGAGATTTGACTTACTAAGAAGTGTAGATGTTAATCATAAAAACTCTGTGTGATGTACTCCTGAAGGAAGTTCAGATATGCATGTATGTGTATCATAGACAACATACGTACCTACCTAGTTAATACCTATTCAAAAAGGTTGACTATCGGTGAGTAGAATTAACTGGAATGATTATTTTATCTAAAGTAGGTACCTAGTTCAAAATATTATTTATGTGGCTTATTTGGAAGAAATCGCACTTCCGCGGCAAACTCGCTTTCTGTATATTGATTTTATGATTGTATTTGAAAAAACAGTATTTTTGCTTATTTGCTTGTACATAATTAATAAATAAAAAATATTTTCAACATTATTTTTGGATTTACCCATTTTCGATCCTCTACTATTTACTCATATGATACAGTAGAATGCTGAATCAAATTGAATCTTTAAAACGCACATAATATATCTAAATACGGAAAGTAATTAAAGTTATTTGTACAAAGACAAACTACTAACTGTCGATGGTATGAGTTTGTCTACGCGACGTCGTAGAAGCGTAGTAACGCAAATTTATTGTACTCGTAACTGAATATAATTTAACATGCTACTGTATACGTATGTCTACGTTTCACTTCAAAGTATATTAAGATAAAGTTTACATATCTTAGATAAAACATATTTGCTATAGATCATGGGTTGCCAACCTTTTCAGCAGCCGGGCCAGATTTCAGAATGAGATTTCCTACCGGGCCGCACTCCATATACTTAAGGAACATTTGAAAATTTTACTTCACCTTAAAATTTCTTCCCCCCCCCCGTCGCCAAATTTTCAAAATTGTATGATATTTGAAATGTTTCAAATCTCCTTGGTTTCCTTTAAGAATATTTTCTCAAATTACCTCTTTCGAAAAAGTAACGGGTTCTTGTACCGATTATTTAAAAAAAAAGGTGCATATCGAGGGTATTCAACCAAAATGCACTAAGTCATTTTAGTTTTCAGATGAGATCATGGCAGTTTAATGAAAAAAAAATTGTTGAGGTAAATACGAATTCGCCGTGTATTATTTTAACTTTAATTAAGATGATATTGGTAAATGACTTTTAGGCTTTGCAAACAAATACAAACATAGGAAAAATGTTAATTACTTGAATAGTTTTTAATAATTTTTTTAGCACTAGTCTGATTTAGTGCGGTTTTGATTGCATACCCTTGATTATGCTTCGCTGGCCGCACGTAGACATCCAACGGGCCGCGGGTCGCGTGTTGGCCACCCTTGCTATAGATGGTACATTTCAAAATTAATATGAATTTGGTATTGATTGTATCGGCGTTTAGTTTCAAACACTACATTTCAAATTATATGACAAAATGAATTGTATATTATTTATTATTGTTTGGTGATATTATAGAGTAAAACCAATGCACAACTGGTTTCACAGACTTCGTCTTAATTTCATCTTCGAATCTCAATTAAAAAAAACATTTACAAATGGAAAAAATAAAAATGGCATTTCAACGCTTACGCTATTGACAACGTTTACAAACTATGACATTTAAACTTAAGCCATATAATTAGATTCAATTATTGTGATCGTTGATGACAATAAAACTAGTGAAATTTTTTAACTGAATTTGAGTTTCAACTTTTAATTCAAATGTAAACCGCTGATCTCTTTTGATATGCTTTTGAGCACAAAACAAATACTGCAAGTTTATAGATTAGATTTCTTTATTAATCATAAGTTTTATAATTTGATTTCTCGCTTCGTATTAACAAAATGCAAATACAAAGAAGGCGAAGCGTGATAAAGCAACTTTTCCTTATTAACACCAAAGTTATAAGTATTTAAATATATATTTATACAGCATTGCTTATTCGCCTTCTGTGTTAAAAATTCTTATATGATGTAAAACGATAAACTCGCGAGAACGTAGTCAAAGAAAATTTATTACTTACTGGAATTGTAATTATAAATATTATATTATATATTTTACTCAAATATTTTATACAGAGATGAGGCGAAGAATAAGTTAGTGTTGTGTTAGTACTGTGTTAAGGTGTAGATCTTTTCAAGTTGATCTTATAAGAAATGAATAAATAAAATAATAAAAAATTAAAATATAATGCTTTCTTTGTTTTGGATTTTATTGGTAGGTATTTATTTTGTAAAACTTCATGAAATTCTTTCGTCAGAATTGTCAACCGAGGATACTTAGTGGAAGTTTACTGAATTGATAAGAATAAAATATTGTATATTTTGCAGTTCCAAAGTGACTCATTAATCAAAGTCGACTTTTAAATGCTTCCGCTCTTATCATCACCTAACGTTAGCCTGATGATGGGAACGTTTGAAAGTTGACTCGCGATTTATTAATTCATTATTCAATGCTTTTGTCTCGTGAATTGTCCAATTTTTGTCCTATGAATTGTCCAAAAAAACTAAATTGTAAGTCTGAAGCAAATGAATGAAAGCCTGTCTTTTATCTTTTCTTTCCCCAGAGGATGGAAATTTTCATCCCCTGTGCATTCCTACCAATACATTTTAATGCGTCTATTTTCTGCCTTTCTCGGTCTCCTATTGACACTGTATAAGAAAATTGAGAAAATCTGGGATTGTGCAAGACGAATCTTAGTTGAGATAAATTTCCATTCCCTAAATTAATTTAAATTTCCCACAAAAAATACAATACTGAACGACTTCTAAAGCTCGTATTAACGTTGCTTTGTACATATGTCACGTTAACATAAGTTTTAAATTCATATAAACTTCCTTGACCTATATTTCAACGGATATCAGCAATAGAGCTTATGTTATAAGGATTATAAAGCGAAAAATATTTAGTATTAAAAATAGAGAATAAAACTATATTTACCTCACGTTTCAAAGTGTTAATACAGAAACTTTTATGTATTTATAAGTGCACGGTGACATAGAGCTATTTCAAACTTTTACAGTTCTTAAGAAATCCATCTTATAAAGTTTTAGAATATTTTATTAGAACCTGCTGACTGTCAAAATATTTTTATTTGAAATAAAATTTTCATGAAAAGTCACATAGTTTAAACAAAGATAAATAACATAATTTGAATACTACTGTCTTTTTTGTAACGTACTACATAATTATAATGTGTGTATATCAATAATCTTAGTTTTGATCAAGTGCAAACAGGTTAACAAAAAAAGCTTACAACATACATACATACATACATACATACCATCACGCCGCTTCCCTCGCGGGGTAGGCAGAAAGGATCGAGCGCCACTTCCTTCTATCCTTGCATACATCTTTCGCTTCCGTCACTGTCATACAATTCCTCATGCATGCTCTCCTGTTTAACGTGCTCAACACGTGACCGTCCTGTAGGATTTGATTTAAATGATATTGCCATTTAATCCTCGGACGTCCACGTCTCCGAGCACCATTCCTCTCAGCCAAATATATCTTCTTAGTCATTCTGTCCTCATTCATTCTTTCCACGTGCCCAAACCATCTTAACTTATTTACATTCATCCTTGTTATTACACCAACTTTCATTCCACATTCCTTTCATATATCACTGTTACGCACACGATCTCTCAGACTTTTACCACACATCCTTCTCAACGATCTCATTTCCACTGCATTTATGCCACTTTCATCCTTCTTTAACCATGTCCACGTCTCACTTGCATACATAAGTGTTGGCACTAAGATAGCAGAGTGCACCAACCTTTTAGCTGTGGTGGATATGTTTCTATTTGCAATTATTGGTCGGATTGCACCATTTACCTTATTGCCAGCAACTTTTCTCCTTTCAATATCGCTTTCACACTTCCCATCTCTCGTGAACAAACTACCTAAGTACACACATTCGTCAACTTGCTCTAACACTTCGTTGTCAATCATTATCTGGCATACTGTTCTCTCACTTCCTCTTTCAAACACCATGATTTTTGTCTTTTTTGCATTCATTCTCAATCCATTAATCGCACAATTTTCATACACACACGTCATCATTCGCTGTAGATCACTTTCACTTTCAGCCATCAATACCAAATCATCGGCAAACATTAACGCTCTTACATTCATCCCATTCATATCAACACCTACATTCATTTCCTTACAACATAAATAATTATTATGACACAAAAATTAAATGAAGCCTTATGTCCATATCAACGATTTGCCTCTACATAATGATTAACATTAAAATCAATTTGCGCACTTAGACTAAGTCATTATAGTGTTTTTACTTTTATATTTGCTATGTCTACCTATAATCCTTTTATAATAATATCTGTCATTTTCTGTAATGTAAGTGATAAAAGCTCTGAAAGCTTCTAAGATATAGGTAAATGAGAGGTATAGAAACAAAGTCACATCGATATAGTTTTTGCAAATATTCAAAAGTTATTTTAATCTTTTAGCTTTTAGCTTAGTGTGAAAGGTGTATAAGGTTGTATTTGGGTTTATAACAAACCCGGATATATCTTTTTTTTTATTCATTATTTTTTTTGAGTTGTCATTTTATTTATTATTTCTATCATTTTGCATTTATGTACTGGTTTTCATTTTTGTTTTTGTGTTTAACAACATGTAAAAGGCGAAAGTTGTGAATATGCTGAAACTAATTAATTTATCAAAATGCGCTTAAATAAAAATGAATGCAACAACGTTAGAACATTCGCTTGCTGCATTGTGGTTTAATCAAAACATTGAAATTTAGTCTCTATTCTCGGGATAATCTGTTTTTTAAAACATCTTTTGTATCAAAAAAACTTCATGTAGCTATCGTTTCAATTTCAATGTTCGTAGATTGATATATCATTGCTTCTAAATCCCTCATGTGTGATCATTATTGGTTGCCAATACACCAAAACGGTTATGTTGTACCTACAACGACTTTTATCAAATAAGAATAATAATATTCAGGTTTGTACTTAAGCTTATCTTTGTGAGTCGTATTACATTTAAGGAATTCTCAGAGTATAATAAAAAAAATATATTGTACTAAGTGTAACTACATACATATTATATTGTTTTGTTTATTAGTTTCAGAAGGTCGAAATTTCTACTAAGCGAAAAAATTAGTCAAAGATATTGAATTTAATATCACGTAATATCATTCATTCGTTCATACCATCACGGCATTTCCTACACGTGGGGTAGCCAGCAGACCAACTGGATGTAACAAACATTCAAGTTGTTCTCTTTAATAAAAGTCAAAACATTCAGAATGGGTGGCATACCTCATCGCTGAACTGAAGATGCTAAGTGTCTTAAACGTGATGTTTTACATAAGTAGGTATACTTGCCTCTGACAGGACACTCGAAAACTGGCAGGAAAGGTGGAAGATTATGTAATATTTTTTTTTCCATAGGCTACTTATATTTTTATGTAAAAATTGAAAATAAATCGAGATAGGTATACTTCATTTATTGGGATAAGTGATTTTAAAAGATGTCAATAAAAATTGTTGAAAGTGCTTCAAAGGCATTGCATTGAAATACTTAGAAAAAGGCAAAAGTCCAACATGGTATAAATCTACTACTACTACTATACTACTATACCATCACGGCATATCCCACAAGTGGGGTAGCCAGCAGATCAGCTGCATGTAAGAAACATGCAAACTGTCCTCTTCGTGCCAATATAAAATCAAGACATTCAGGATGGGTGGCAAACCTCATTGCTGAATTTAAGATGTAAAATGTCTTAATTTTTTCGAACACCTGCCTTTTACAGGACACTCGAAAACTTACGCAGAAGAGTGGGAGACCAATTCTTTACCGGGTGCTCCACGGGATTATAATATAAATTACAAAATAACAAAATCAAATAAACATATCTGTATTCTTGGCGCTGTCTTAGCTGCCAGACACGTTTTACAACACTCTCGAAAAAACAGCCGTTTTCACGGTATAACTTGATTCTACAGTGTTGAGCTTTCGCGTGTGCAATCGCATAATAAATTCGCACAGTTTTCGTTTAATATCAGTGTATGTTTACGTCAATTTTAATCAAATTCTCGCATTTATGTAATATTCTGCGTTCCGTATCATGGTAGATCTTTCATAATAAGTGCATCAATAGCTCTAAATAACATTTACATGAGTGTCGCGTACTGATCTCTTTCTGAGAATTTTGTATTCGGTCCGAACGCTAGCCTAACGACCAGCAGTGATAACAACACGTGTTCTCTTAGTGTGTAACAAAGACGGCAACATAACACCACCCACCTGCAGACACAGTGAAGACAGAAACAACAACACCACTTCATCTCTCTGTATGATATAACAAGAGCCACCATGATAAGGCTACTACATTCTGCTATTATTTATATCAAAGGAAATACAAAAAAGTATTTAACCAACAGTAACTGCCAAAGCTACAGAACATTGGAAGGGTAGAATCTCACAGTACAGGGAGTACAGGGAGCACTGGGAAAATTTATATCAAAGAAAGGAGCTTCAGAGCCGCCGCACCAACTGCCGGAACAGATTGACCACAGATTGAATTGAGAGAGAATCAGCCCACCACCACGCTTAGAACCAAGTTAAAGATGCTGCTGTTCGGGAGAAGTCATGGCGCCCTTGAGATGGTCACGGAACATTAAACGGCGCCACATAAAAATGATCCAATATTATTATTATATTATTATCATTAAGGAAGATAAAAGTAAAAGGCAGGTGTTCGCAAAACTAAGACATTGTACATCTTAACTACAGGGATGAGGTTTGCCACCCATCCTGAATGTCTTGATTTTATATTGGCACGAAGAGGACAGTTTGCATGTTTCTTACATGCAGTTGGTCTACTGGCTACCCCACTTGTCGGATATGCCGTGATGGTATAGCAATAGTAGTAGTAGTAGAAGATAAAAGTATAATAGTAGTAGTAGAAGTAGTAAGATGAAAGGATCTTGGATATATTTATCTTTACCTACTTTTGTAAGTAATTCTGAAAATATAGTAAAAATTATTTATATAAAACATACATTAACAGAATTGAGAAGGTACGCAACAATTTTCTGAAGCACTTAGGTTGCAGATGCCTCCAATCATAATTCGATTATTATTTACACAATCCGCACGATTCCGTAGAATAGATTTTATGGAAAACATAATCGTTCACCACGCTTAACGAAAGTTCTCAACACTTTCCGATCTCCGCACTGTAATACAATTTACATAAATTACTCATTTTTCCATAAAGCTCGTGTTTTTTTTTTAAAGATATATCTGGATTTTGTTTGTTATAAACCTAAATACAACCTTATACACCTTTCACAGTAAGCTACTAAAAGCTTGTGTCGTGAAAGGGGAGTTTGCCGGTACCTGGTATCGAACCACGGACCTCTTGTTCACGAGGCCGAGACTCTACCTCTTTACTTAATTTTTTCCAAATAATTAATAGATATTTTTCAAATGTTATTGTTTATTCCATTCACTTAATAATCTTATATGTGAGATTAAACGAACACCTGCATTTTACAGGACAAACTTACAGAAAGCCGTGAGAATTATTTTTTACCATTTCGTTTTTTAAAACAAGCTCTCATTTTAGTTTGTTATTAAAATCTCTTTTCGATAAGAACTATACACGTATATATAAATACATAAAAACCATACGTTTTAATATGAAAGATTCGTCTGCAATCAATCAGATTGATTGGCAGTAGGTACTACATAATAATGTACTCGATATTATTTTTATATCAACTAGAATAATTCACTCGATGATTAATGAGCAGACATATTTATTTATTTATTATAAGACAACATTAAAGTATCGCTTACGTACCAAAGCACTTCAAGGACACTGTGCGATTCATCAATTCTAGGATATTACATCCACGTCATAAAATAAATATTAATAAATAAACAAATTATGTAAATTAGAATATGGGACACGTGAATAGTCTGATTGCAATGTAACTTTTTTATGTGTGTTCATATTTTTATATAACGTAACTTTTAAACAAATATTAATATTATTGATATTTTTTTTTCATAAAATGTAAACATACACATACCTACATAAAAAAAAAAAAATTACTTAAAAATACGCTAAAAATAATAAGCTTCGATTTCCTATCCCATTTAAAGGGTTAAACTTGTGTATCTATGGGATAGAATACACATATTTCTAATTATACATATAAAAAAATAATATATTCTAGCATTTTTCAAAAATACATATAAATTATACATATTTTCAAGAATAATACAAAGTTTCACAGATACCTACCTACATATAAATTATACGATTAATTTTATTCCCAATATGCAAGGCAGTCGTTTATGAAAAAAATCACTAATTTTATAAGAAATTTATTTAAGGACAGTCTCGTTATTTTCTACTAAGTTCTGTAAATTGAAATAAAAAGAGATAACTTAAAATGCCATTTGATTGGACAAATTAATATTAGTTTGACAATAATAAGTTTTATATGTTTGGAAGGACGAATAACTTCGTTTAAACTACAACAAACAGGACTAAACATCTTGATTCAAAGAGTTTTCAGAAATCACGTATAAGGACCGGAAAGTATGTATCCTTTCTAAGAGGAAACATGAAATTCCTTCCAGGACGTACTGATACATTCTATGTGACAAATTTTAATGAAGGTATTATTATTATATTATACCTACATATGTATCTAACATTGTAAGAAAGAGAACCTTTAAGAATGTATTTTGTCAACCTGATTTTCTACTATATAACTGTTTTGTAATCGTACTAATATTTTAATATTAAATCGAAATGAACAACTTGTAACTGTCCTCTCCCTTACCCAGACACAAATATGCTGCGTAGGTACTATTTCTAACAGTGTTGCAACAATATAATTGAATAGGGAACATTCACAAAAAAAAATTTTCAACCCAAAAAATAGTACAGAAAATTAGAAAAATTATGGTACTTTTTATATTTTTAAATGTGCATTTTTAAGGTTTTTATCGCCATTTAAAAAAGCAATTTTCACACTTCGCCGCAAAAAGGTCCACTCGTGGCGGAGCAGTGTTTGACAATATCAGGCGCTACAAACAGTACTAAGAGTGAAACGTGTGGCAATACAAAATAGCGACTAGCGACGTCACACCGGACTAATTCAATTACAGAAAATATGGGTTTTTAAAATGAAAATAATGAATGAAAAGTTTTATTTTATGGTTTCTTATTAGGATATTCATGATCAGCGTATATTTATTAATATGAATTGATAACATTTATTCATATTCCTCACACATGCATGTTCCCTATTGTGTGACGTCTTATGACGTTTGAGTTCCACCTAACTATTTAAGTGTCAATTTATCATACAAATGCGGGGTACTAAAAGCGGATTTTTTTTAAGTATTGGGACAATATTATAAATATAATTCTGAAATTTTACATTAGATCTTTTTTATTGAAAAAGGAAAAAAATAACTGCAAAAGTTAATTTGAAAACTAGCTTTTTCACGATGACCTATATGTTCACTACACGCCGTAAGTTCTCTGGCTGCCATATTTGTAGGTGTAAGCATCATGGTATTGTTGTGCACCAGCACCTTTGTGCCTACAAACCACCAGTGCTGATTGAGCACCTATGTACGTGACCATACAATAGAACGTCATAAAACATCTACCATTTGACAAGGAAAACTGATTGAGCACCTACGTGACCATATAGTAGAACGTCATAACACATTTACCATTTGACAACTATACAAGGAAAACTCTACGAGCTACGAGGTACAGCCATCACATGGTCAGTTGGTCACACCATCAGATGGTAGATGTGTTATAACATTCTATGTACTATATGGTCACAAAGGTGCTTAATCTGCACTGGTGGTTTGTAGGCACGTAGATGCTGATGCAAAACAGTATAAACAAAATGATATTACATATAAACTATTTCCAAAAACGCTATAGCTATATTTTAACATAAAATATTGTAGTAAATATTCCACAATAGACTGACTTTTGAAGTTTTACCAGTGTCACGGTGCAACTTGAAAATGCAGTTCGACAACAAAAAAGTTTGTCGTACACTAGTCAAAGTTTACAACAAAAGCTTCATGAAAAGTTTTAGAAAAAATAATCAATGTTTTTCCTTGATCCAAAAAACTCGTAGGTACACAAAAAATACTTATTAGTTTTATTTACAATATATAAGGACTTTTAATTTATTTGAACGTTTAAATAAATAAGTATAAAAAACAATAAGCTTTGAAAACAAAATAGTAATTAAAAATATTAACTACTTACTTACTTATTAACTAAAAAAACTAATCATACAATATTCAATTTTTTAACTTCTTAGTTATTTTTTAAACTAGTGTTTTAACATCTGCTTCGACATAATAAATATCACCAAATTATTATTTTTTTTATTTTTTTTTGTTTTCTCGAAGGGAAGAAACACTCAACATAACAAGTAGGTATTACAACAATTAAAATTAAATGCAATATAGACCACAAGAGTCCCCCTATATTACCACAGTTTAAAAAATTCAAAGCAACTAAAACAAAACCAAGACAAACACACAAAACCAACAACAAAAACAAAGAAATATAAAAATAAGATATGATAAGATTATAAAATATATCTATTATTTAAAGTTTATTTTATGTTTATAAATGAGTATGGAATAATTTATTTATATGTTTATATTTATAATGCTCGGGAAATGTTATGATTGAAAAACGTGCATCCTGAATAATTTTTCCACAAACCGGAGCATTTATTTTAAAATTAAATTGTCTTATTTATAATTATTATAGTTGTTAAATTTTCATAAAATAATATGTTAGATACATTTGAGAAGCGTACTTCCTCTAGATCTTAAAGGGTTAAGCGAGAAATAGAGTTAAAAGAAATAGAGGAAGAAGCAGGAAATTTTGCGGTTCCTGTTTAATCAGATAACAACAAGGAAAACGTATAGCAAACTTTCTTCCGGTAATAGTTTAAAACGTGATTTCGATGTTATTTGTAGATTACTATTATTTTAAAACATTGTGTAGTTACGGTTTACACAAAGCTGGGGTTTTTCTAACCATTAATAATTATTTTTACTTAATTTTGCGCACTTATCTAGGAGGGACAAAATACAATACTATGCATGCAGAATACTATGCATGACGATGAATGTTGTAGATACGTTTAATTGTAGGGTTTGTTTGACTTAACTCATTTGTATTTTTTTTTTATTTATGAATTGTCGACTCTCGTTTGTGCATCGGCGAAATTGATAAATATTATATATATATGGACAATTTGTAAAGCGCCGTTTACTAATAAAATGACCTCAAGGGCGCCTTATATCGTATCCATCACCCGAAACTCCCAGCAAAAAGGTGTGTCTTCAGCTCTCTTTTAAAACTCTCTCCATTCACCTCCTCTCGCAGACACAGAGGCAGCTTGTTCCAACATCTGGGACCCGCAACACTAAACGCTCTATCTTCAAAGCCTGTTTTGCGAGATCGAGATGGCTCAATCAGTCTGCATTTTGCCTCACCATGCACCTCACCGAAGCATGAGCCGTCTTTCACTGATGGTCTCGATCTCGCACATCTCCGACAAATAAGATGGTAATACACCCTTCAAGGCCGAAAACACCATCACACATATCTTATACTCCATGATTTAAAATACATACATACATACCATCACGCCGCTTCCCTCGTAGGGTAGGCAAAAAGGATCGAGAGCCACTTCCTTCTATCCTTGCATACATCTTTCGCTTCCGTCACTGTCATACAATTCCTAATGCATGCTCTCCTGTTCAATGTACTCAACACGTGACCGTCGTGTAGGATTTGATTTAAATGATCTTGCCATTTGATTCTCGGACGTCCACGTCTCCGAGCACCATAATTCTCAGCCAAATATATCTTCTTGGTCATTCTGTCCTCATTCATTCTTTCCACGTGCCCAAACCATCGTAACTTATTTACATTCATCCTTGTAACCTTGTTAATAAAAGATAAATATTATACGTATTTATAAGTGATATTTTTAAATATCTGTGCAGGATACTTCAAAGTTTGCAAAAAAATGAGATAAATAGGTACAACTTAGTTAAGTTATTCTCACTTAGGAACGTATGTTAAAAAAAAATGACAAATCACCCGTAACGAGTGATCTGTGAAAAAATAATATTGAATACTAAAAAAATAAGTAAGTTAAACTTTTTTTTAACTTCGATACGTTAAAAGATAGATAGGTACTAATCACAAAATCTGCCGTAGAATTTGTTCAAAGTTCTTGTTACCAAAAGTATCACAAAGTTTCAGAGTGAGCTTTGCACTTAATCCCGTAGCTTAAGGATTATCTTCGAGATAAAAATGTTAATTAGATTTTCTTATTAAGAGTAAGACGTTTGGTTCTGAGGGAAAAAATGATAAAAACACATATAGCAGTAAATATCTGAGGGAACGTAGGCAGTACTAGATAACCTCTTATCATTAGAGGCATGTGGTTATTGAATTATCCTTTATTTTTTTGTAGGGATCTACGTGACAGACAGTGGGGACACGATATTTAGTGTGGAGGTTATAGACAATCTCTACATAAATATTTTAGCCAGTTTATGAATATATGTTTTTTTGAATGTCATATTTTTTGACTTTTTTTGTGTTCGCAATATAACATTCTTATGACAACGACATAGCGACAAAATATTAGGATTCTCGTGGTAGGAGGTGACTCAAAACCCAAAGGTGTTTCCAATAAAGAAAACGTATATTCGCGTTGTATTCACGGAGAGAACATTAGAGGGTGACTGCATTGGATGAAGGTATGTTTAATTGTTAAGCAAATAATCGAATAATTCATGTTTTCTGCGAAAGCTTGTATTCTTCGAGGGCTCAAATATAAAGGTATAAAAAACAAAATCATTCCGAAAAGTTGGAGATTTTTTTAGCAGTGTATATTATCATGTGTTAGTATTTTTAATTTGTATCTTATTTAGGGCATGAATTCTTTTCAATAATTGGATGTAACTATAAGTGCTTAAATATTAAAAAAGAAATCGACTGAATGCTTTTATACTTATTATCATTTCGCAGAATCGGTCTTTTTGAAATTCGGGTTGTGTTTTTTTTATGTGATATAAATAGTCCCAGTAAATACTCCCAGCACAGTCGGTTTCAAAGCTAGTTAGTACCGAATAATATCGATTTTTCAGGATAATATTATGTTCACAAACCTGAACCCTAATAGCTGAAAGATACAGTCAACCTCATTATTATTATTACTTATTACATTTCGTGGTAACTATATCATTAGGCAAAAACCTTCAATATTAAGTAAAGTATTATCACAAGGAAAATGTTTGCAAATAGTATTCGTTACTTGTAATAATATAATTCATATTCTATTTTGGCAATAATTCTGTTTTTGTTATGAATAAATTGATCAAATGGAATACTTGAATTTTGTATTACATCAAAAATAATGTTTGAATATTAATTTAAAATATTATGATTTTTGATTAGACAAAGCACACCTCATGAAAATGGTAAGTTGAAGGTTCAAGCCCCGTCTAAGAAACTAGCAAATAATGTAGCGTTATATTTTCTAAGCCTTTAGTAGATAAGAGCATGAGTTAGATTTATATATGATTGGATTAAAAACTGGATAATTTCAAAGATAGGGTAGAGTACGGTATATTGTACCGCCTATTACATCATACCACCTCAATATTTCCAAAACTATGCATATTTTTTATAACATTTCAACTCACATTTAATTGCATAAACTTCTCTCTCTTGTTGACGTATTTATATGATTTGTTTGTGTCAAAATAAATATGTCATGAACAAATTACTATTTTTTGGCAATTTGATATATTTTTTGCAGTTGGTATCTAAGGGTATAACACATTAATAGGTAATTATATTACTATTTAATTATTACCGTTTTAAAATTCGAAATTTGTATTGTTTGAATAAGTCTTTGCAATTAGCATAAGTTTTGAGTTTGGTTTGATATTTATTGTTTTCTGATATTTGAGCGAGTTCGTTAAATCGTACCACTATGATGCTTCTAAATCGTACCGCTACGATATAGAGAACCTTTAGTTGTAAATAATTGGTATATTTTTAATTTATTTGGTAAATGGAAAATAATCTCAGAAATTGTTATGGTTTTTAGAATAAATAGTTTTTTCACCATATCACGTTGTACTAGGCTTAATATATTTTAAAAAGTATTATTATTTGTTTCGTTACTGTTGTGCTATTTTTTGTATGAAATTTACATAGAGGTACGATTTAAATACCAGTGGTACGATATAGTAACCCGGTCTGCTATATCGTACCGATGACTACTTTTTTTTCAAAACTATTTTTTATAATGTTCATGTCACTTTTGACCTTCTTGAAATACATAAATAGATAGCCAACTAAATACTCTTTCATTTGGTATATTGAAAAATTTACCATGATATTTAGTTTTTGCAAAAAAATCACTTTTCGCAAAACCGGTACAATTTTGCCAACCTTCCCCTATAATTCTTTCTCCTCCACGAGATTGACAATGTCTTTATAACACAAAAACGTCTCTATCAACAATAAAACATATAGTAGAAGAATACATTTGTTTTTCAATTTTGTATAGCATTTTCATAATATATGCATCATATATATCTTCACAGACAGACAGAGAAATAGAAAAGATCAAAGAATAACATATGTCATTCTAAACAAAGAGAAAAGTGCAACAAAAGGGAAAACGACAACAAAGAACTAATTTAGAAAATGATATCGCAGAATATTATATGTATTATGTTAGTTTATGACACGAAAGATGACAAATGCAACATCTAAAAGTATATTCAACAGACGTATGATATCGAGGGATGTAACAAAAGCACATAATGTGCTTTTTCAAATAAAATATCAATGATTAAAAAAAAATCATTTAAAAGTTTTCTTGTATAAAATTGTTAGTGTGCCCCTATGTTTAGCAAAAGGTTTTTTTTAATAAGTTTCTTACGATTCGATTATTTTTTAATAATGAATAGTTAGAAAATAGGTAGGTAATAGGATTAAGACAAGAGACAAATCGGTTATTTATGAAATTAATATTAGATCAAATCCGCGAAATGTGAGAAATAATTAAGTAACACATCAATTTTGTTTTGATGAATCTGGATTTGACATAAGTTCCAATATATCCCAAACACCCTTATAGCTAGAAGAATGCTTTTATCGTAAAGGCGGATTAGTTCTTGAATGTAGTACAAAATATAACTGTAGGCTGTAATGTACAACTTCAGAGGCGACGGTGCACAAATGCCCCTTACATTCGCGATGACGGAATTTTCTTACTATTGACGCTCGATATCAAAGCCTAGGTATTGACTTTTTTTCAAATTTATATTTCTTTTTAATGATTACTCATGTTATCGAACTTCTTTCAAGAAAGGTAGGTACACACAAGTAAATAAAAAAAAAAGTTTGATAAATAAAAGAAAAACTCACCCAACATTCCAACAGGAAATTGCGACGGCGTTTGTAGATTCTCAATAACGCTCTGCGTCACAACCCAAACATAATTTTCTCCAGTTATTTGAAGTTCTCTAGCTTGTTGGAGAATGGAGGCAGCTTCGTCTCTGGTTGCATATAAAAGTATGACTCTGGATTCACTGTTGACAAGCTCCAGAAGATCGGATTGTTTTGTGACCAGCACTGCATTCAAAATAGTGAATTTAAAACGGTCCTGAAAAAAAGAAATAATAACAATGATATACATTATATCGCTAAGAAAATTGCTTTAAAAAACAAATTGTTTTTAGTTTTACTGAATTTGTTCATAAAAATAATGATCTGGTTTCGACTTATGAAGTCCATCCAAGTTACCTGACCCGGTATGATATAATGTAGTTTTGTTCTGGAATTATTCAAGAGATAATGTTAGTCTTTATTGACTTGTTATAAATTTAGATTTTGTACATGTTATTATTTATTAATAGATGCTTTGTGTCAATTTTCCTCTGTTGATAATAATATTAGTTACATCTGTTAGTTGAAGTCAAAATACCCAATGTTATTTAATCTATATATGTACAATAATATCCAACTGTCTTCCTTAATCTTTACCAATTAAAGTCACATTATATAGAATCAATACAATTTAAATTATATACATACAACGCAACCAACAGTTTTTCTCTCCCGATAAATTTTGCATAAACAAAGCAAATAATATAAATCTTAGCTCTAAGAATATACTTTAATACCTACCTACTAAGACAGTACTTAAGAAACAACACGGCATACAATAAAATAAGTTTGACAATGACTTCATAAGTCGAAACCAGGTCACTTTTTTTATAAATAAATACAGCAAAACTAAAAACGTTTTGTTTTTTTACATAAAATAATATGGAGTTTTACAAAATAAATGTCAACTCAATGATATACAATTAGAACTTCACAAAAAGTGGCAAAATTATAGAAGAAGAAATAATGTTATTGAAGTGTTTGTAGAAAGAAAATATCTAAAATTATTGTAATAACACAAAAGTACTTGGCAATTACATATTACAAATGTGCGGTCATTGTTACAAGTTCAACAGGAGGGAAACCCTTATTGTTAGACTATAGTGATGTACATTAATAATTGTTGTACTGATGTTTCGGCATTATCAAGGTACCTTTTTAGACATTACAAAAGAAGCTGTTACACTTATTGGCAGATAAAACTAAGAACCTTATACAACATTCTAGATTTGAGAGAAAGTATGGGACATCGTCAATCTTAAGATTAATCTTATTGACCATGTCTTTATAAGACGAAAGACGTCTCTCTTATCGAATAAATCAATAGTAGAATAAAACGCTTGGTTTATTTATTTCGATATGGAATTCCACTACCTAAACACCGACACAGTATTACGTATGTTTTCAAGAGACATGTATTGTGTATTTTCTTTTTAGGACATAATCAATTATTAACTTTTAATTTTGAAGTTATATTAGCGAATGTTTTGGATATGATTTTCGGAAGATGTCTCCTTTATTGTCCAACAATTAATGAAGGTAATCTAAATGCAGTTTTTCAGTCTTTGGGCAAATGGAAAAGTTCAGCAGCCCTAGTCAAAACACATTTTAGCGTCACTTGTCGTTCGACTACAAACGAAATTACGACTATAATTGCAACAATAACGCATAATTATATGGTACATGTAGGTAGATTGTCGTAATTTCGTTTGTAGTCGAACGACTTCATAACGCTAAAATGTGTTTTGACTAGGGGGCCAGATAACCGTATATTGTATGTTAGAAACAAAAATGTATTGTGTTGTACTCGATACAGGTTTCATTTATATTGGCAGAGCAATAAAAGAGAAACTCATTAAGTGATCAATTCAAATCGAGTTGCCATTTATTTTGTAATAGTGGCACTCGAAAACTAATTTAGAAAACAATTAAAACATATTGTATTCCATGATTCTAGGAAGAATAATGTAAAATACCATCTCGACAATATATTAACAAAGTTGTTTGATTGGAACAAGGCTTAGTAAATATTGTTTTATTTCTTGTAATTTCCTTTCTTCTAACGAAACGTTGATCTTTATTTTATTGTGTTTAAATTTCAGCATCGAAATAATAATAATATTTTTTTTTACGTCCTTCATCTCAATCACTTCTCCAAAAAGGAAATTTGAAAGTTTGAAATATAAACGTCGAAATGAGTTCGTCGGTAGCCTGGAGGTAGAGTCTCGGCTTCTTGAACAAGGGGTCCGCGGTTCGATCCCAGGTGCCGGCAAACTCCCCTTTCACGACACAAGCTTTTACTTTACAAGCTTACTGTGAAGGTTGTATTTGGGTTTATAACAAAACCAGGACATATCTTTTTTTTAAAAAAATTGAATATGGGCTTGTAACCCGAAACATATGTAACTGGTGAATAAAGAAATTTAAAACTCTAAAGTATTTTTTACTTATAATTTTTTTTTAATCTAACGAGATGTTTTACCATCGTCTGTTTCAGAACCGTGGCTAGATTCAAAGCAAGATAATATGTATTGTTCCAAACTAACATTCAGTTTGTTAGTAGACTTTGATACATACATCTTTCATTCTAA
This sequence comes from Athripsodes cinereus, assembly GCA_947579605.1. Taxonomy (NCBI): domain Eukaryota; kingdom Metazoa; phylum Arthropoda; class Insecta; order Trichoptera; family Leptoceridae; genus Athripsodes; species Athripsodes cinereus. The sequence goes on from OX388314.1 coordinate 28,427,576, forward strand.
AATAGTTTAATATCTATGAAATGCTAAAAAAAAAATTCCAGCACCTTTAAAATGCTAATATACAAAAAATAATTTGGTTAATGAATATTAATATAACACTCTCATATTGGGTACAATATATTAGGCACAACATATTAAGTATTAGAATAAATTAATTAATTGATAGTACATAAATGATTTGCCTGTATTGTCAACACAAATGCTATCACCCTATAACTAAATAACATTTAGTTGTAACGTAGAAATGTTTAGTTGTTAAAACGGTTACCGGGTAGCGGATATCTGATAAAATTCTAAACTAGAGAACGGGATATTTAGTCAGTGTCACGACGTGTTATGTTTAAAACGTGTTATTCTGAGAATTTATATCATTATGTAGTAAATAAGTAAATAAATAAGTCTAGTGTATTTTTGGTTTATTTTTTCTGATAGATGTGTGTGTGTGTTGGATGGTGTGTTTTTGGGTTAGAATGAATTGTGGTATGTGTTGGTGAGTCTTTGTGAATGATGGATGGTGAGATAATATACATACTTACTTACTTACTTATGGAGCCCTTGCCGCATAAGGTCGTTCACGCGGACGAAACCTATATGCGGCAGTATGTGCCCCCCGCGGGTCCTGAACCAGTTCCGACCAGCTCCTCCTGTCAGCCGCAATGCTCTTCGCATCCTCGGGCTTCAATCGTCTGTGGAGAAGGTCGGACTCGATGTGTTTCAGCCATGTTTTTCTCGGAGCTCTTCTATTTGTTTTCCACTCCGGTGGTCTCTGTTTCCAGAAGGCCTGGTATGACAGTCTTGTAGGGGCCATTCGGCACACGTGTCCAAACCATCTGAGTCTGCGTTTGCGGATCTCCTCTTCCAGTGGTGCTTGGTTATCGCAGCGCACTCTAATTACTTCGTTCTGTATACGGTTTCGTAGGGACACTTTCAGAATTTCTCGTAGGCATCTCATTTGGAACACTTCGAGTTTGTCAATGTCAGTTTTTAGTAAGACCCATGTTTCTGAGATAATATAGTTAAGTATGGTTATAATGTGTGTTATGTAAAATATATATATACTATATAGGTATATATAAATAGATAATTATAAGTAAATGAAAAAAGTATGTAAGTGTGTAATTAGTGTATTTTAATTGGTTTATACTCCCTCCCTATACACGAGATATCTCTAATAGGGAGGTAGAATATTATTGTGATTGTTTTTCATTGTTTATTGAAAATAATATTGTATTGTGTACCTACTTTGGAAATAAATATATTTATTATTATTATTATAAGTGAAAGCACAAATACAAACAGTGAGTTTGGCAACCTATCTTTTTTTAAAGTTTATGTATAAAAATAGTTACATTTAGTAAGTGTTTTTAAATAAAATCATTAGCTTCACTTTACAGTAAAATATTTGAAGAAATGTTCGGTTGCATGTCAATTTTACTACGTCTAATAAGACTATTCTCAGCTGAGCTCGGCTGAGAATAGAGACGAATGGAGAAGAAAAACCAAACTCGTTGCAGACCAATCCAGTGGATTGTAACTCATTATATATATAATAAGACTGAAATTATATTTAAAGAAACATTAAACAACGTATTTTATCATGTATAAAATAGGTAATAATGATATTTTTTTTTAAATATTCGTCTATTGTGTCTGTGTCAAATTGATGGATCGATTGATTTGAGTTGCTTTTTAAATATTCGTCTATTGTGTCTTTGTCAAATCGATGATGGATCGATTGATTTGAGTTGCTTTTTAAATATTCGTCTTTGTGTCTTTGTCAAATCGATGGATCGATTGATTTGAGTTGCTTTTTAAATATTCGTCTTTTGTGTCTTTGTCAAATCGATGGATTGATTGATTTGAGTTGCTTTTTAAATACCTATTCGTCTATTGTGTCTTTGTCAAATCGATGGATCGATTGATTTGAGTTGCTTTTTAAATATTCGTCTATTGTGTCTTTGTCAAATCGATGGATCGATTGATTTGAGTTGCTTTTTAAAATCAATCATAGAGTTCGTGGCAATGAAACTATCTCCCACTCCTTCCTATTAGTTCACCTGTAAGACTTTAAATATCTTCAGTTTAGCGATGACGTATACCAGCCATTCTGAATATCATAATATCGTGGTTAGATGGAAGAAATCACTATATAGTGATAGTCTCGCCACTGCACATCATCACATTTTTTCTTGTGTATATTGCTTAATTTAATTTGTTATATGAATGATGATGTACAAGAAGAATAAAATAAATAAAAATAATTTTTATAATATAAAATTAAAAAAAACACTGTTTTTTGTTTCACATTAATGTACTTATACCAAAGTATACTACAATTACACCTAGCGCTTTCACCAATACATTGGCATCATCGGGGCGGAGTATAAACTAAATTTACAAGAGAAAACAACGTCTATATAATATACTTAAGATATTAATTATCCTTATTTTTATTTGTAAGAAGAGGACATTTGCATGTTTATAACAAACAATTTTAGTCTTCTGAATTGTGGGGAGTACCGTGTGTTAAGTATTTAATTATTTTTTTTGGAAAATTACGATTATCCGGTATCTGAACAAATGTAGAGTAACCAAATATTAAAGCAAGAATGTGTATTACATAATTATTATGTAGTAATAATTCCACAGAAATCCCAAAGGTTCCCATAATATCACGTAATGAGATTTCAGATCAAATCCTTGCAGACATATTATCTCTCCTAATTAATATTTACAATAATCCTCTGTTGTGATTTAAGATAATATAACACACCTACATACATAAATAATATTGATACATTATGATATTACGTTATTTACATTGCTTGCATTAATTATACAAGTAAGTAATTACAGGACAAGTCAGACAGGCAGCTAATGTGAATGTTAATTAATATTAAATTTATGAAGTATTTTATTTTCATTAATTAAATTTTTTCATACCTATATTTACAGCTTTAAGCTTTTATACAGAAAAAAACTCTATAACATAGTAATAAAAATAAAGAATTTAATAAAATACTTGAAAACATTGTATTAAAAAAATAAGTAGGTATGATTATAATAAATAAGTACAAATTACTTTGCATAAAACAGTCAACTATATTTGAATAAAAAAAATCTCAATATAAGTAAAATGTTTAAATAAATTATTATTTTTTGTCGTGTCGAAATCCAGAAAAAACCGATCAAACTCCAGTACTGTGCAAAACGCACAGCATGTGGAGATGCGTCAAAAAATATCCTCACAGGACACAATAGACACTCCAACAGGTGTGGCATGGTCTATGCTGCACCACAGTCACTCGCTCCGGATTTGTCTTGTAGGAGGCCCCATCGTTCTCTATTGTCACGGCAGTTTCCCACACCAGATCTTAGTCGATTCAGGGTCTTCTATGTCCCATAGTCTAGAGCGCCTCCTGCAGCAAGGTGTTCTTGGGCTAGGAAAGGTTCACTTATTTGCGGATCTTCCGCCCAACTGCGTATGCGTTCAGAGAGAGCAGGGCCCGTTAGGGAGGATGAGGCGTAATAATAAATTTAAGTATTTAAATAAAACAGTCAAAATCCAAAGTATATTATTATCAAAAACATAAAATATTGTTCTCAAATCAAAGGGATACTGGAATTTTAATGCTTAAATATGTAACGGAAATCTCTTGTCCCAAATTGAATTTTTTATGTATATTTTTGTGGTAGATAAGTTCTTAATGTTATAATGGATTTTCCTGCAATAGGTTCATCTTGTTGGATAGATACAATTTTTTATGCTAAATATATTGATTGTGTGGTTGTGTTTTTAATAAATACATACCTATATGTTATATTCTCTGGACTTCAGAGTTAGTTGTCATGTTACATTAGATTGGCATGCGTTCGAAGTCGCACATATTATTTTCGGAGTTAAAAATTAAACCAAACATTATTTAATGGATAAATGTCGGGCATAATACTTAATGTTATTCAATACAATTTATTCAATGAGGATAAAGTGTAAATAATGTTTGTGAACCTCAACGCTTCACAATTGATTTGTTTAACGTGCCAAACCTTTGTAAATGATAATACAATTAATAGATGTAGGTACTGTTTGATACAGTTAAGATTTTAGTCTATGCCCGCCTAATATAAACATACATTAGGATATTTATGTTGTATATAAAATCTGTCTTAAATACAACTACGTACAAGAATAGCTAGACATTGGTTTGAATGGATTTATACTTTCATGTTTTGTTGGATGTAATTGATTGCTTTTGTACCTGAGATTAATATTTCTTGTACACTACGCGTTCATACATTATAGGTCGTGAATTTGGTACAGAATAATTCATTCGTTTTTCTGTTAATTAACTACAATGATTTATGTGTTTATTTATTTATAATAATACATACGGCTTACGCCTTTAATACATAGTATAATAATTGTACATAAACAATAATTGTACAACACCACCATCGTATCAAATTAAAACTCAAAACAAAAATAAAATATACTGCATCACTTCAAATTATAAAAATAAAAATTAAACACATTGTGTCACATAAACCACAGAATAAAATTACAACATATCAACAGCATCATGTCAAATCATAAAAAAAACTGCATCATATCTAACCATATAATAAAGTTACAATACACTGCATCACATCGAATTTCATAATAAAAATAAAACACACTCTCATGTCAAATTACAGAAAAAAATTACAGCACATTCATCATGTCAAATCATAAAATAAAAATAAAACATATTGAATCATATCAAACCACAAAATAAATTTACAGCACATCACATAAAATTACAAAATAAAAAAAATAAAAATACACCGTATCATATCAAATTATGAAATAAAATTATAACATACTGCATCATATCAAATCATAAAATAAAAACAAAACACATTGCATCACATAAAATTACAAATTAAAACCAAAACATATCGTATCATGTCAAATTATTATTGTTCTCGCAATCGCTCTGATATAAGAAAAACCCCAATAAAAATATCCTCTATTTTTGAAAGATTAACTATGTAACAGTTTCGAGATATTTTGAATGTTTTTAATTCAACAATGCACTAACAATCAAGTTACAGAAGTGCAGTGTGGTTTAACCCCAGACTACTCCCTTTTAAAGGAATTAAAATTTAGTTCAACTTTTTTGAATTTTTTGTTGTTGTTGTGAATATTATTTTAATTGATTTATTTATTTTCAAAAGGTGGCTTGATCCACAACTGCATTGAAAGTTCATAATGTAAGGAATGTATTTTACACCAGAATCGTAACCAACAAAAATTGTGAGTTACACCACTTTTGCGCTGACAGCTTCAATTCAGTGATTTAAAAAATGTGTATCAAAAAATACAAACGTTAATACATAATATATCAAGTACATACTTCGATATTATTTATGTAAATCATTTAAAATTTTACAAGAAATACTATTTTTCTGGGTGACAAAGGTGAACTAAAGATGTTAAAAGTCTTAAATGTTATGTTTTACGAATACCTCCCTGCCTCTTACGGGACAGTCGGAAACTAACAGAAAAGTGAGAAAGAATGTTAGGAGGAGATTCTTTTGCAGCATGCATAATCTGAGGAGATTGCAAAGGTTCTTACCCATGAAAATTAAAACTCTTTTGGTCCAGTCTCTTCTACTTCCAATCCTTGATTATGCCGATTGTGCCTACGTTGGTTGTAACTTGGAATTACTCACTAAACTGGAAAGGTTACAAAATACTGGAATTCGTTTCATCTTTGATCTGAAAAGATCTGACCGCATAACAAGATTTAGGAATAAACTGAAATGGCTTACCGTGCGCCAAAGACGAGATCTCCATGTCTTATCACTGGTTTATAATTGTTTATACTCTACGTCTTCACCATACTATCTCAAGGAAATGTTTGAGTATCTTTCGAGCCATGGCTTGCCCTTACGATCCAATAGCGAGCGTCTTCTGGCGATACCAGCTCATAGCTCAAACTTTTTTACAAACTCTTTTTCTGTTCATGGTGCTCGCTGTTGGAATAGTTTGCCTTCCAGGATAAGGTTGCTCCCCACTCTTCAAGCTTTCAAGCGGGCGGTCAAGGACCATTTTATCACACAAAATATGGCTTCTGTATCCTAGTCCCTTTTCCTACATATTCTTCTCCTTTTTACCTCCTCTTTCCTTTCTTTAAGATTTTTTATGTGAAAGTTTTATGAAATTGGGTTAGTTGGAAGAAATCGCGCCTCTGCGATAAACTCGCCCTCTGTATATTGATTGTATGATTGTCTTTGTTTGAAATGTATTTTTGTGTGAATTTGCTTGTTATCAATGTACAGTAAAGAATAAATAAATAAATAAATAAATAAAAAAAAGACTTATTTTTTACCAGAACACTCTACGTGAAGTAAATCCAACATGAATATAGATTTGAAGTTAACCCAAACACGCCCCAGATACCCTTACAGTAATTTTTAAAATAAATTACGATATATAGTTATTCCACTATTGACTTTATTTATTTTTGCGAGCCGGTTTTCTGCAATATGCTTGAGTCATGGAGGTAGTAAAGTAAGTTGACAACGGGTGGAATCGGACCCGGATCTCCCATAACGCACATTCATATATCAGAAGATAAAAATGTTTTGTATATTGACGATTGAACAAAAGGATATTTGGGGGAAATTCATAATTAATAAATTAAAATATTAATTTATTGTCATTTTATTCCAAAAAAAACGGTCAAATTCAGTTGTGAAGGATAAAAATTCAATCTGAATTTTTAGAAACGTAAAAAAGCAAGTTAAAAAATATTCCTTGTATTTTTATTATTAACCGTTAATATCTTCTTTGTCTACAAATTATATTAATTAATATACCCCATACCCAATATAAGCATAGCAAAGATGAAAGGTATAAGAAAGGGTTTCGGTATTACTAAGTAGAATAAGTAAAATGAGAAAAGCTAATTCCTGATATCTGATTTCTCTCTAATATGTCCCAAAGGACAGTTCCGTGTATCTAATAATTATTAATTATTTAGTATGTATCTGATTACACCTTATTTATGACATTATAAAAGGATACCATAAAGTTGATATTGTTTATTATCTATGTTAAAGCTTCAGTAAGATAAGCTTATATATTATATTAATTTACCAACATCCATGATTTTGATATTATACTTTAAATAACACACAGTTTACTTTTCACTAAGATTTATTCTAACCTCGAGCGCTTTCGTCAATGTTAATGAATTGACATTTTCAAGAGAACTGTTCTCTTGAAAATGTCAATTCATTAACATTGACGAAAGCGCTCGAGGTTAGAATAAATCTTAGTGAAAAGTAAACTGTGTGTTATTTAAAGTATAATATCATCATAATGAATTTTCACTCTGTGAATGTACAAACTTTAGAGTTATATCCATGATTTTGTTGAATTTATTATATAACATTATTTAGAAACACGAAATTGTTTTAAATTCACCCAAAAAACCAATGAGGTGTTTAACATAATTTCCTGAGAAATATAAAGTTGATGTATTTTTAATCATTGTAAAACAAATTCTGATTACGAAGGCTTGCCTAATATAGTTAGATATTATTTGAAAGTCTGAGAATTTGTAAAACAATAATAAGTTACAAAAAAGTAAACACGTTTTTTTTTTTTTTTTAAAAAAGATATATCTGGGTTTTGTTATAAACCCAAATACAACCTTATACACCTTTCACACTAAGCTAAAAGCTTGTGCCGTGAAAGGGGAGTTTGCCTTATGATTGAAGATAAAGTGATTTGAATAACTATAAATTTAAAAACTGTTAATGCTTATGATTCTCTATTTATTGATTACATTGTCTTATTATGATTCTAAAATAAAATAAAACTTAACCAAAAATCGTTGAATAACCAACAATAACAAATAAATCGATTATAATAAAGGCAATATTTTAGTATTACCAAATTGACTTATATCCTTTACTAAATTTTGTCTTGTTTTTTTACTCCTGTATTGTTTCCTTGAACTGCATATTTGTTTTACTTGTTTATTCATTCTTTACTGTACATCGATCACAATACATACACAAGGGGCACCAACACGAACGCATTGTTGATTGTTACATAAATAATGTATTATTATTGATAATATAAATGTGTTGTAAATGTTTTTATGAATGAAGAAATTGAAATTGAATTGAAATTTTACAGATAACTGAATTCTAATCAAATGCAATCAATACATAAGGAGAGTTAATCGCAAAGTCGCGATTTCTTCCAACTAACCAAAACTTCTTGACTTACTTGATGTTGTACTTATTTGTATAACTTTTTTTAGGTTTGTTTACATGTGAAAGCCGTGAGTCATGAAGGTGCTAAATAAAATAGAAAAAATAATTTCAAAGTATAAAAATGTAATTATATTGTATGTTTATTATTGTATAGTTACCTGCATTTCTGTGACTCTTTCTCTAACAGCCTGAATAAAGTCATCGTGTCCAGCGATCTGAGATGTGACAACGGAGAACTGATGCCATTTATATCTTTCCAGGATACTGAGCATGGCAGCCGTCTGGTGTTCAATGGATGGAGCCAGTTGGAGTTGCAGTGTTGACTGAGAGGCGCGTCGCTCTGTGGAGAAATGGAAGTCATCATAAGTAGATATACCTGAACTATTGGCGACCGGCGCGAAAACGACAATTAAAACTAAAATTACTACTACTTCTACTAATACACCATCACCGCATATTCCACAAGTGGGAAAACCAGCAGATCAGCTGCCTGTAATAAGCATTCTAGCTGTCCTCTCCATGCCAACAAAAATTTAGACATTCAGGGTGGGATGAACAAACTTCATCGCTGAATTTTTAAAGTCTTGCCTTTTACATTAAAGTTGAGATACTCACAAATACCTATTCATTATGTTGGTGTTTAGGTGGATGAATTTCATAATGGATTTATATAGAATTATTTTGATTGACAATGTGACAATGTTTGAGATTGACAATGTGACAATATTTGAGATTGAAAATGTGACAATATTTGAGATTGACAAGGTCCTTCTCCTTATAAGACGAAAGACGTCTCTCCCAATAAAGAACATAAAGCAGAAGGAATTATTTTTTTTTATATATTTTTTTTTAAAGATATATCTGGGTTTTGTTTGTTATAAGCCCAAATACAACCTTATACACATTTCACAGTAAGCTACTAAAAGCTTGTGTCGTGAAAGGTGAGTTTGTTGTTATTTCAGAATGATAATCACCTTCACAGTAAGAGATAATCATGTTTGTATTGTAAAGGCGGAATAGCTTAATAGTGGGAGGATTCGAATCGAGGATATCTCGATAGAAAGTCCAAGAGTTTTTACCGCATCAAACTACTGACCATATTTTACTAACTTTGTACCAAGATTCTAAATAAAAATAAAAATATGTAGGTACCTACACTATTTTCATGACAACGAAACACGAACAATAAGAATGTCGTTGAGAGAGTTAACAGGTATCAAATATTTGTTTCCCAGTATATTTTGATCAGAAACATATGAAGAGTTGGCTCAATTGACGCAGAATCGAGTGACTGAACCTCGATTTTACTCTACGTTCTCAAGAGGTGCTTTGAAGAACAAAAATAAGATTCAATATTTATATGTATATTTATTTGTTTTACACATCTTTATTGCTAAAACTTTAAAGTAAAAATTAAAGGAAATATATTACGGTTTTTTACAATTTAAATGACTCGTCCGTTTTTCTAAGAAGTACATATTTCCCAAAAGTGAGAATTATGTCGCTTTTCTGTATTTTCTTATCCATTAGTTTCATAAATCCAGGCTTTAGAAAGACTAAATTCAACCAAATACTTAAGAGCATAAACGCTGTCAGATTTTTAAAGCACGACCTAATCTATCTATGTAAGATTATTATTTTTCACAAAATCTGTAGGTGATTTTTTTTTGAAATACAATCGTACCATGATGTTTCCCCAATACAAAATAATTACGTAATTTTATTTATTTTTAAAAATAATTTTCACACTAATCTGGTATAGGTGACGCTTGGGCCTACTATCTAAGACCCCCAAAAGTTTCTGGATATCATATCTCTGCTTTTTTGTACCAAATTTTGATTTTCTTTCCTACATGTGCATTTTGAATTCATGTAGGTAACTATTATTTTAATAAAAGTATTGGTATAGCTTGAAAACCTGGAAGAAGTAATTATAACTGGGGTTGTAGAAGGGAGGAGGGGAAGGAGCAGAGTGGCAATTAGATGGAGCGACCAAATTAAGGAGACTACACAGAGCTCACTACACGGGGCCTTGCACATGGCAGAGGATCGCTCAAGATGGAGACAGATGGTCTACAGAACGAAGTATGATGGTCACGATTCTCAGGATTGAGGGACCAACGGAGATTATGATGATAAGCGTTTTAAGGAGATATCTAAAGTTGACTGTAGTTGAAGATTCCCACGAGGTAGATTTGGCCGACCGGTTATTCAGGCTGCCCACTGTATCTAGCCCATGATGACACTTTTTTTTGTTTGCAAGTGCGGATAAATGAGAGTCCTTGATTCCTGATATATCCGGGTGTGTGGAGGGTTCTTTCCATGTATTTTCTTTTGGAACTCCAAGATAGTGAGCCCAGGGGTCATTAAACCAGAAGTGTAAAAATTATTCTCCCTCCCAAAAAGGGATATCCCAACCAATGCTATACTCTCCACCAAAGAAATTATGACGCAAAAGAACGAAAAACGAGTTAATTCAACTCTGAATACGCGTTAATCAGAGTTACTATGCAATTAATCCACGGCTTAGCGGTTTGTAAACAGACCATTTTATTATTATTTTCACTCGCCTACAGATTCACATACATTATTATTATTACTTTTATAATAAAACGGCAACGAATACTATATACAAACATAACTAGAACGTAATAAAATTATTATTTGGATTTTCCAAATTCATAATCATAATATTGATATAGATAATTGCAAATCGCTTATCAAAATATTTGTTCTGAGGAGTACGCAATTTGTTACACTCATCCAATATTGTAATATGTATGTATGTTCGTATGTACGTAGGTACTTCGTGTTTGTGAACTTGGTTAAATTATCTTTGTTGATTTTGTTTACTTAAGCTATCGTCCTACCATTTTACATGTGAGGGGTTTGGGATTGAAAGTATGTAGACAAATCCAAAAATGTATATTTTTCCAAACTAATTATGGACAAATATGCTGTGGTTTTGAAGTATTTTAAGGGCCATTTAATGAAAGTATCACACCTTTCAACAGAATTATTTTAATTTTGCGAGTTTTGTTTTACAATGAACCATTGTATAAGGTTACATAAAATATAAGTTTAACGTTGTATGCAGCATAATATATTTATACTTATGTAGGTGTGCTAAAACAATGTCGGCACATAAAGATGTCCTTATGTATATGAGAGAATTTCGAAGTATTAGGTGTATCACCTTGATTAAACATAACACACCTCGCGATAAAAATGGGTTTTGGGTTCAAGTCGAATCCCGGGCACTACCAAATAAAGCAACATTGTCTTTTCTAAGCTTTATAGGAAAGTTCCATGTGTTAAATGCAGAATTATTGCTTCTTTTGACAATAATAAACTGACTGACGTCGACATATTCGGGTTACCTCTGAATGCATATAATTATCTAAGAAGCAGGCATTCAGAAAACTCACAACGCAGTAATCAAACCCCCAGATTCCCCTTCAACCCTTAATTTTGTTATTTTATAACTCATGTGTCGTGATAGTTCTCACGAATTAGGGAATGAGTCTATATGTATGTAATTTGAAACAAGTGTTTCTTTCTACTATAGATTATTGATTCCGAGAGAGACGTCTTTCGACTCATCAGTTCATTATCAATCAAAAGGCGTCTCTCTCGGAATCAATAATCTATAGTAGAAAGAAACACTTGTTTCAAATCACATAATTATGGAATTCTACTACGTGTGAAATGACACTATTAATATGTATGTTAAGAACGCAACACGCGGACTTTAAACAATATAAGAAACATTATACCCAGAACAAATAAAGTTCGAGATGGTTTCTTGTACTTTGCTGTTATGATTTATAACAGTTTGCCTGACCAATTGAAGAAATGTAAAAATCCCAAGGAGTTTGGAAAGAGGATTCAAGAGTTAGTAATGACTTCTCAATGTTTGTAATAGTGTTTTGTGTTTTTTGTTTTCAATAGTGTTGCTGTTCTGTGATTTTTTGCTCTGGTGCCTTATATTTTACTATAATATCAAATAATTTAAATTTATGAATTGTTTTACCAGATTTGTAATACTGCACGCCTCTGACACCAGCAACCTTAGTTGCTGTTTTGAGGTATTGTTTATAATTGAATAAATTGAAATGAATAAGATGACCGGAATGTTAGGTACCCCTATATATTTTTACCAATTTTGGCGCATGGTGTTGGATAAAAGTTGACCTTTGAAAGATTTACCCTTTTCTGCACATTTATATTATGTAAATACGCATGTAAATAAATAGGTAAATATTCAACAAAATAACTTTACAAAAACCTAGAAATTTCATAGAGATAATAAACCTTTTTTTTATTCACGATTGGTTTAGGTAGGCGAATTGTTAGAATAATTAAGTTTACCTATGAAGTTGGTCTCGCCTTCTATCTGCCAGTTACTCACGACAATGTCCCCGAATTTCAATATTTTTAAAAATTTATTATTATATCGACAGCGTCTTACATGTTAAAAAAACTAGTCAAAATTTTCAGTTGGAGCAAGACAAGGTCAACAATTGACGAATAATTATAATTATATTTACCTTTAGGAATGAACCTATAACATTTATAAAATTAATCGAATCAAATCATTCCATAATGGAAGACAAATGTAAATATTGGAGTGTCGATTATAGAATGTCAATATAAAGCAATACCTATCTGACGTTTATTGAATTAGGTAATATTAAATTTAGTAATATGTCAAGAAAATTTAAGTAATTATAATATGGTAAGGAGATGACGTCAAATAGATGGAGCACAAGACTGTTTAAAATTATAAGAAATGTAATTAATAATATATTAAATATGTAAATAATGAATTTTTGAATAGATTAAAATGTCAAAAAAGTAAATATAGCTTATAGCTCACTTCATATCAAATGTATTTCCTAAATTATGTACTTATCATTTGTCTTCATTATTATTAATTATTGAATTATCTTTGTTACCAACCTACATCAAAAACTTTCTTCAATTATTGCTTACAGTCTAATATTAATAAGAGTGGTCATATAATTGAAAGTACAAACATATCTGTTCATAGGTTCGATTGTTCTCACATTTTCTACCAAGTTATATAGATACTTTCGTTAACACTTTGTACCGTCTGCTAGTTGTATTAGAGTTTTAGAGTATTAGATATATTATTATTATATCTTAGAAGAGAGAGAGTGTGTCTAAGACTGGCGTAGACAGAATATTAAAGTTATTTGCACACTTTTACCCAGGCTGCTCAGACATATTATTATGTATGACAGAGGAATCATTATTTAGGAGTGGGTTGAGAAAAATCACAAGAAAAAAACTGAGTAGTTAACTAAAAGCAAGTTTTATTTTTTTGGATATATGATTTTCAACACATGCATTGTTTCTATGACAGCTATGTCTGATTCTGAATCTGGATTTAAAACGAATCTTAAGACAATAATATTGTTAATATTGTCGACCAAAGGTACTCGATTGAAGTTTATAGTAAATTACGAAGTTCAAAGTCTCTTTACATTACCTGACGACGAAAGCAGAAGCTCTTGAAAGTCGGCTTGTAATTAATCAAGAAGCTGTGAATATACTTAATGTAGTATGTATCTTATTTGAGCTAAACGTAAAGTAAAAAATTAAATCGGTATTCACCACAGATCATTTGGATCACTCCAAGTCCAATTAAAAATATAAAGGAATTCACGTAATTATATATTTCGGTTTTGTTTTGTAATCGTCATAACAAATTCATTTAACAAAAATATTTACTTAGTACCTACGTACTTAGCACCTTAATTTATTTCTTGTGCGAAAATCTTCAAAACATACATACATAACGAAACTTGTGAAATGAGTATTTCTTTCAGACACATCTATGGATGTTCGAATGTTACACATGCTGGCTAACTTTTATTCTTTCTTCTACTTACTCAACTAATAATAGAGTTTGCAAAGAAAAATATCAAATCTTTCACACGTGTTTCATTTTATATAATAAACTTTTTATACGTCCTTGAAGGGTAGACATGAAACAACGACAAGTTTTGGTATGAAAAATGAGAAAACCGCGTGCAACGATGACGTTTGAACTCCATTCACGAATATGTATGTGGCTCACATCATACACTTAATTACATCATAGGAGAATGTCTAAATAAGGTTATCACAAATTCATACGATTGACTCAAATACTTTCTCCATAATTTGTTAGTCTAGAATATGTAAACCCAATTAGAAAATTACAAACTCTAGCAGAATTGAGATACTGACTTAATTACGAGTACTACAAAACATGTGGCACTAATAATGAAATTGTTGTACTCGTATAATGTAATGAACACACAAATCAATATGTCTATGCAGTTTTCATGGTTTAATAGTACAGAATGCTCGATAACTTATAAAAAGTAATGGGATAGATACCTACCTTGTATTTGCCTGAAGCTCAAGGGAGCATAAAAAGTTTAAATTTAATATCGTTATCTCGCAAGCTATAATTTCCTTTGATAAACTGAAAAACTTTGATTATTTACCTATACCTAGTCTCGTACTACGGGTTCTGCTAGATTGAAATTTAATAAAAAATATCCAATCTCTAGATTCGCATACATTATCTGTCTAACATACCTACATGATAAGGGCTCCCGAAATTATTTATGTACGTAGGTATAAAAGGTAATCTGTATGTCTACATAATATACGTAGGTATTATCAGTGAACTTTCACTTTTAGCAAAGCCGAGAGCCTGAGGGCTTACATACACATATTATTATACTACATACATAGAACCTACTGGGTACATCATAAGCGGAATAATATTCCTAGAAAGGGATTCAAAGCACGCAGATTTACACACACTGAATCACAAATGAAAGAAATCCTGAAACAATGTCAGGAATCTTGACAAGAATTTTCGGATTTTGATCTACATATTACATACATACATACATACATACCATCACGCCGCTTCCCTCGCGGGGTAGGCAGAAAGGATCGAGCGCCGCTTCCTTCTATCTTTGCATACATCTTTCGCTTCCGTCACTGTCATACAATTCCTCATGCATGCTCTCCTGTTCAATGTGCTCAACACGTGACCGTCCTGTAGGATTTGATTTAAATGATCTTGCCATTTAATCCTCGGACGTCCACGTCTCCGAGCACCATTCCTCTCAGCCAAATATATCTTCTTAGTCATTCTGTCCACATTCATTCTTTCCACGTGCCCAAACCATCTTAACTTATTTACATTCATCCTTGTTATTACACCAACTTTCATTCCACATTCCTTTCGTATATCACTGTTACGCACACGATCTCTCAGAATCTACATATTATTATAATAATTATATTAAGTCATATTGTTATGTGATGTTAATTTTATACAAACATAGACGCCAGCAGCAAATTGTAACTGAATAAATTTCTATAAGGGTTCCACCGACCCTTTAATACATTTTTTTTATTCACTGTGTCCGGTGTTTAAATATTAGAATTCTATAACGAAATTAAAAACATTTTTTTTACTGTATTGATTATTATGGAGACTATTGTCTTTCGTTTTTCAAGGACAAGGATATTGAGAATGTCCTTGAAAGACGAAAGACGTCTCCCTCAATAAGAATCAATATAGTAGAAAACATTGTAATTTAATTTCATAATAAATATTTTTGTGTTATTCTGTGAATTTTAAATGTGGGAAAATTTTTGCTGAGTGTAAGTTGCATCGTTCCTCCATTAATTTTTGTAACCTAATAATACTTGGAATTTAAGTTGAAATACAAAAAATGGATGTAGGCCTTAAGTTGGTGGATATATTTTAAAATATTTTTTTACTAAAACTGGGGTAAAGTTATGTTTACTTTTTTTAAATTTATCCTAATACGCATTTTATGTTTGCTTTAACGTAGGTTTTTTTTTAAGATATATCTCGGTTTTGTTATAAACCCAAATACAACCTTATACACCTTTCACACTAAAAGCTTGTGTTGTGAAAGGGGAGTTTGCCGGCACCTGGTATTGAACCACCGACCCCTTGTTCATGAGGCCGAGATTCTAATGAATGATAATGTAATATTTTAAGGTTTATCTGTATGCTGATAAGGGAAAAATACCTTGCTTAGTTCTATTTAAATATGATAAGTAGGTATATGAATATTTTCGAACGTTATAATTTTGGCAAATCGGGCTTTGTACATTTTCGGTTTCATTATTTAATATAGGTATAATCCAATATAACATACCTACTCACCTTCAGAAGTATAACAATAAAACATTTTATGTAAACCTATCTATATAATTATGTAGACTACAATAATAATAATAGGTATGTATGTATAATACCTATATTTGTTTATTTGTTTGCCTTGTTCCAAGAATATAATTTTATTGTATTACGTGAAGTAGAGAATCCAGTACCTTCTACTATGTCCACTATTCTCTAAATAAATAACTTTTTCTGTTTTTTTTTTATGCAAATAAAATCTTTTTACTCTTTTTTATTTCCGGACATATTACGTCTGACTGAAAAGATTTGAGCTTTTGTGTTGTAGCTTTCAAAGATATTTATATCACAGTTTTATGGCCGGTTTCAATAATCTATCTATCCGCTCCTGTCGATTGAAATCTATTGTGTTCTATATTTTGAATCATACATTTTAATCGATAGTCACGGATAGATAGGTTATTGAAACCGGCCATTAATAGTTTGACATTTACCTATGTATCTATGGCATTTTATTTATGTAGTAGGTTCTTACCAGATTAAGTATGTGCAATTTTTATTATTATTTGTTAAAGAAATTTCTTAGAGAGTTTTGTGCGTTTAATTATTAAAAAAACTAGTACTATTATATCATAATGACATATCTCACGAGTAGGGTAGCCAGCAGACCCATAACCCTAAAAGTTAAGGGTAGTTCACCCCGATTTTTTGTTATTTTTTGAACAATTTTTTTGTAATTATTTTTTTATGATGAGGCATTAAAAAATACATACAGCCCTAAGTTTTTACCCTTGTACCATCAAATTCTATTTTTTGATAGCGATACCTATTAGTAATTTAGAAATAATGTTTTAGGCAAAAAAACGTTTGCTGGGTCAGCTAGTAATCAATATAAAATTAAAATAATTATTATAATATAAAAATATGAAATAAAATAAAATCAGTATTGTTGTTGTATTAAAATATAATTTAATATAATATATGTTCAAAAACGTGTAGGTGTGTGTTCAATCTTTATATTAAATCTTCAGTATTTTCAGGCCTTTTTATTCGTCTCACGTATCACGGGTTTCACAAACGCTGATATTCAGCATTTGGGAATACTATATATACCCAAGTATGTAAACGTGTTAGAATATTATTATGTAATCTAAATCCGTATACGAAAATGCATCCTGTTTATCTTTGACATCATGGCATATCTCACAAGTGGGGTAAACACGTTGCATTAACGGCTACACCCTCCTTGTCGTACCCATAGATTTTGCAGAAATATCAGTTTTTATGTTACACATTATTCTCATTAGTCAATTTGATGCCTCTAATGCTGAATGGCTTACATTTATGGCATAGAGAATGATCTGTATGTGCATTAGATGTATACCTAAGTAGGGATTAGTGATGTGAGAAGAGAAAATTCTCCAAAGAAATTTCTCCTCTGATGGAGGAGAAATTTCTCTCCTTAATTTTTCTTAGTGGTATTATGACCTTTCGCCCAGTGCACTTCGCAGCCAACCTGATTGATCCAAAAATTTGTGGGGCTGATTATGGCCCAAATCAGAGGTTATTAACACTTTTTTCCATATACGTACCTTCAATTTTTTTTAACTTAAATATGGGCATGTGGGGTGTCAAACATGAAGATTTTTCATCAGTTTTTAGCACTTTTTTATGTAGGTACCTATTTTTTTTTGTTTCCATAATTAATTGTAGCCATATTGGTGATATGATTGGTATATGGTTTGGGCACCTGGAAAGAATGAATGAGGACAGAATGACTAAGAAGATATATTTGGCTGAGAGGAATGGTGCTCGGAGACGTGGACGTCCGAGGATTAAATGGCAAGATCATTTAAATCAAATCCTACAGGACGGTCACGTGTTGAGCACGTTGAACAGGAGAGCATGCATGAGGAATTGTATGACAGTGACGGAAGCGAAAGATGTATGCAAGGATAGAAGGAAGTGGCGCTCGATCCTTTCTGCCTACCCCGCGAGGGAAGCGGCGTGATGGTATGTATGTATGTATGTATATATATTGGTGATAAATTGTCTCAACATTTGTACATTGATTGATTGAATCAAGTATTTATTATTATTATACTGTTAAATAAAAAATAAAAAAAATTCTCCGAAAATTCTCTACTTCGAGAAATTTGCCGAGAAATTTCTTGGTAAATTTCTCCAAAATTTTTTTCTTGAGAATTCCACAACACTAGTAGGGAAAGGTTAATTGGGAAAGAAAAATTGAATTCTTTTTTTATATCACAACAATAATTGTTAGTATGAGTTACTTAAATGATTAACACCAATATATAAATTGTATATATCCGATCCCGTGGAGCACCCGGTAAAGAATTGGTCTCCCACTCTTCTGCGTAAGTTTTCGAGTGTCCTGTAAAAGGCAGGTGTTCGAAAAAATTAAGACATTTTACTTCTTAAATTAAGCGATGAGGCTTGCCACCCATCCTGAATGTCTTGATTTTATATTGGCACGAAGAGGACAGTTTGCATGTTTCTTACATGCAGCTGATCTGCTGGCTACCCCACTTGTGGGATATGCCGTGATGGTATGGTATGGTATATATATATATGTAAGAAAGTGCCTTAGTAATTACCTTAGTTATTATTTTGTTAGATTAGTTTTATTTTAAAATAAGTACCTAGGCACTTCCCTTAGTAGTAAGAATATTTTGAATCTGTTCCATTTTGATTGTTTTGTTTAAAATTTAGATTTGATATGAAGAGAGGAATTTTTGACAGAATGTAAGAAAAGATAGATATAATTAACATAATTTGTCGTTTCTTTAGTTTACAATGAAACCAAATTAACTTGTTAATTGAACCACGAAACTCTTTATTTGATGTCAGAGATAATATTATTATTGCCTAAGTCACTGACCACCTAGACGTATTAATTATATACCTATTTTATTACACTGATGAGCTTAGTTATAAAATAGTTCATTGTTCCAGAATAACTGAAATTAATTTACAATTCATCTATTTAATTAAATCAAGTACATTTGCAATTCAAATTTAATGTTATTAACACTATGAATTTTGATATTTTATTGAAACGGCTCTGGTAATTTTGGTTTTAGTTGTTTGCGGTCGAGTCCCTACCTATTGGTTGGTATAAATGAACGTTTTCTCATAGAGTGGCGGTTCAGAGACCCTTCTAAAATTTAGAGTTGTTTGGATCTACATAGCCATTCATCAGATATGTGCAACCTTTTACTAAAGATTCACGATCCATAAAACTCCCTTGCTTGCAAACTATATATGATTTATATATTATAATTTTTATTCCCTCACACCATGTCCCAAGTGGGGTAGCAGAGAGAACGCAACGCCATGTAGATCTGTCTCTACAAACTTCTTTCGCCTCCTCTACATTCATGCAACCGCTCATGAACGCACGTCGATTTCTCTTACTTAACACACCGTCGTCCTTGAGAATTAGATCTACGTGATCAAGCAACGTAGTTTTCGGACGCCCGCGCTTTCTCACACCCCTTCTTTCAGTCAAGTATATCCTTTTTGTCATTCTTGCACCTTCCATTCGTTCCATATGACCAAACCATCTCAATTTATTTACACGCATTCTATCAACAACACACCTCTTGTTTCCGCTCATATTCCTTCTATCTTCATTCTTCACTCTTAATGACATACATATTAAATGAAAGCTTCGTGCAGGGAGTTAAAGTTTAACGTAACTCGCGATAGGTATGTTTAATGAGATGACGTAACGATCATGTTTGATTTAAAAAAAATAACGTCGACAGCGAGATCACTTGAGACGCCAAAGCTACGAAATTCTAACGAATCTAATAATAACTAAAGTTGGAACTAAAAATATTTATTTTTCTTTTAATTATTCTTTTCTATTATTCTGTTTATTTTATTTACCTTTCATAATCTCATTACGGGTGCCAGGTGTAAATAAACCTCATTTATTTAAGCAGTATCTTCACCAATCAACTAATATTATAACTTTTTGAGTTGAGTTTTGACGATATTCCGAACATTTTGATATTCGCTTTCAGCTGGTATACCTACTGTGAGCATGAATCATATTATTATCATCTAGACTCTAGACTATGTCTTGTTTTTATGAATTTATAAGTAATAATATAATCTTACAATTTCACAAGTTTTAATTATACCAAAGTTATGTATTGTAAAGCTTTGAAAGTTGGAAATAATTTATGAAGTAAAGTAAAACATTAGAAACCGTACAGCTTTTAGATTTCATATACAATTCACGAGTCTGCAGGTTGAGTGGTTGCCCACACATGGTCTAGGATCTGGGGTGTGCAAAGTGTCGTCCAGACGTCGGTCGTCATCCATGTGGTGTCGGAGGGGAAGAGAGAAAGTAGCAGGGTATGAAGAGGTCTCGTGGTTAATATACTTTACTATGAACACTATACACACTCCTTGCATTACATGAACAATGTAACAAGTATACATAGACATAGAAAATTTGTATCAGTTTCTAAAAATGTCTATTTCTTTTTACCTTCACCACTCTTTTCAGGAACATAGAACGGGACCTTTCAAATGGAACCGAACGGAAGGACCTACTATAATACAGGTACCATCACAACATATCTCACAAGTAGGGTAGCCAGCAGACCAGCTGCAAATAATAAACGTGCAAATTGTTCTCTCCATCTCTTCTTCTTGCTAGCCTTCTTCTCTCCACTGCTGGATATAGGCCTCTTCAAAACTTTTCCACATTTTCCTATCTCGAGCAACACGATACCACTGTTTCCCCATCATCTGGACAATATCATCAACCCATCTTTTTTGGGGTCTTCCTACGCTTCTTTTGTCCTCCCATGGTCTCCATACAAGAATTCTGGAAGTCCATCTGCCATCCTCTCGTCTTACCACATGACCTGCCCATTGCCATTTCAGCTTGGAGACTTTATCAACAACGTCAATGACTTTTGTCGGATAATTTCATTTCTTATTTTGTCTCTCAAGCTGATACCTACATAGCATTTGCCTCTCCATGGCACGCTGTACACACCTCAGTTTTCGTTTGCTCGCAAATGTTAGCGTCATAGTTTCTAGCCCATATGTAATCACTGGCAGGACACACGAATCGTAAAGTTTTCTCTTAAGACTTATGGGGACTTCATTATTTTTAAATATATATTTAAGTTTTGAGAATGCAGCCCATCCCAATCCTATTCGTCTAGAAATTTCTGCCGTTTGATTTTCTTCTCTCTTCTGATTCTCTCCATGCCGGTAAAAAAATAAGACAGTTAGGATGGGTAGTAGACCTCGTCTCTGAATGATATTAATTGTCTTGTATGTGAGATTTCTTTGTTTTTGTTGTTGGTTTTGTGTGTTTGTCTTAGTTGCTTTGAATTTTTTAAACTGTGGTAATATAGGGGGACTCTTGTGGTCCATATTTCGTTTAATTTTAATTGTTGTAATACTTGTTGTGTTGACTGTTTGTTCCCTTCGAGAAAATAAATAAATAAATAAATAAATGTGAGATTTTACGAACAACTCTGCCTATAACATGATACTCGAAAGCTTTCAGACAAGAGTGTTAGTTATATTCCATACTGCGGTAGGAAAAATACCTCCTCTATTCCTAAATGCGATTCTGCACCGACTAAGTCACCTCTTCTTACGAAAAAATGACTTCATTTAAAATAATGGTATAGTGTAAATTAGGGTCATGTAGAAAGGAAATAATTTTGCTTTATGAGTGTAAAATTTGTGATTTAGTGTTGTCAAATAATATCAAGGTATGACATAGTCTATTTTGTCTTTTTTCTTTATCTCAGTTGTGCACCAACGCAACAAAATAGTTCTGGATTGTTATAAATGTAAATTCATGTATATGCGTCTAAAAAATATTGTACAATGGCCCCATATATGGCCCCAGAATATATCATGGAACTCTGTGGTAGACAGGCGTTAAGTCATAGACAGACAACACTTAGGTCTTGTCAAGATATTACAACTAAATTGGGCCCTCTGTTGTTCTTGGTGTACATCAACGATTTTTGTGAAAAAAAGTTTTTGGGTGGTAGAGTTATCACATTTGCTGACGATACTGTGCTTTTATTTGAGGGCGACGATTGGGGCACAGTTTCACAAATTGCACAGCGGGGTTTCAATGAGGCGAATTCCTGGTTGAACGAAAATCTACTAACATTAAATGCAGGTAAAACTAAAATGGTTTGCTTTCACATAGATGCACGATCAATACCACGCGATAATATAGAAATATTTGTACATCCATATGGTAATTTGAATGGTAGCACTATGTCTACATCCCAGAAAATAGAACTCGTACGAAGCGTTAAATATCTTGGTATATGGATAGACTCGAATATGAATTGGAAAGAGCACATCCATATTTTGAACACGCGTGTAAGAAAATTGATATATTTGTTTCGACAGCTCAGAGAGATACTTGATCCATCTTTATTGCGTTCAGTATACTATGCGATGTGTTATTCCATAATTAATTATGCGATATTGGGTTGGGGAGGTGCAGCCGCGAGTGTGTTGGTTCCATTAGCTAGGGCGCACAGAATAGTATTGAAGGTAATGTGTAGGCATCCCTACATGTATCCAACAGCGGATTTGTTGAAAGAATGTGGGGCGTTGGACGTGAGACAAATCTATATTTTGAGATTGGCTGAGTACCACCACAAAAATGCTCCTGCAGTGCCACCTGCCGCGCACCGACATCTTACCAGACAAGTTTCTGATCAACAACATTCTCAGGTTGCGACAAGAACAACCTTCCGCCAGCGATTTCACACTGTTTTGGCTCCGAAAGTGTATAACACTCTAAAATTGGAATGGAGACTCGTAAGAAATGGTGATGTATTTAAGAGAGCGGTCAGAGGGTACCTTGTGGACGTTGGGGTGGAAGAGTCTGAGGCTATGCTGAGGTTTTTGGTGTAATTTGATGAGTTAAATTTAATGATTTGATGTATATATTTACTGAGACTATTTGGTTTTTGTTCAGTTGTGGCTGTTGGGTCGCCTCTCTGGCATATTCTGACATATTCTGTTTTTTCATTCGTCTTGCTCTTTCGTTGACTCAGGTGCGAGCTCACCCACTGACTCACTCTTTCACTGACTAAATTGCTAGCTCGCTCACTGACTCACTCACTTGTGACATAACTCATTTTAACTATCTGCACAGACTGACATACTGACTCACTTGTTGTTTATTTTTGTTATTGTTTAACATGATAAATTTACTGTTTCTCTGCCACGACACAGCCTTATGGCTAGTGTGGCTGTCATATTATTATGTATCTTTCATTGTCTTTTGTTGTAAATTTATGTAATTGTAAGCAATATTATTTGAATAAAGAATTAAAAAATTGGAGGTGACCTGAGGCCTGAGTCAACAACACATTTTCACGTTACGTTTTCGTTCCGTTAACGTTCGACTATAGACGAAGTTGCAAGCAAGTGTCAATTTCGTTGCTAAGATACACAATAGTTACGAAAATTAACACTTTGGCGCAACATCGTCTGCACCCGAACGCTAACGGAGCGGGAACGTGACACGAAAGTGTGTTATTGACTCAGGCCTCAGTACTGTATCGAAACCAGTGTACGTGGAGCGTGCTTTTGCAATATCGGCACCTGTACTCTGGAACAGGCTTCCACAAATGATCAGAGAAACGCAGGACATATCTCGTTTCAAGAACCAACTGAAGATTTATCTATTCAAGAAATCTCACGGAATAATCCAAGCACAACCTTAGTTAGCAAAGAGCGCCCTTGAGGTGGATTTTTTTTCACAAAACGGCGCTTTACAAATCATCCAAATAATAATAATAAATAAATACAAATTTATTTATTTGTATCTCGGTAAGGACAAATGTCAAAGAACAATGACATTGGTATTTGTTTTATACAATTACCTATACTCCTAATACAAATATCATATTTTTCTAGTCAATGGATCACGGTATTTTCTGATGAAAGTGTTTTTACTTTCTTAGATATATATAATGATGAAGAAATCATTTATAAACTAAGACATGGAATTTCGGTTCTAACTTATTTCTTTAAATAATTAAAGAGAGCCAAAATGTATATGAAAGTTGGTATAGGTACTATTTATTTATTTATTTATATTATTTTTAGTGCACATTATCCGTTGTATTAAAAAAGCATCAAATCGATTAAAAAAATTATGAGACCTTTGCAGTGATAAGGTTATGATTAATACTCGGAGTAAAAAAAAACTGCTGATATCACTGTCATAATTATATTTTTATTTATTTTATTTTATTTTTGTTTTACTTTATCTACTTAAAATAAAATTTTAATATATAATAAATAAAAAAAATATTAAGTGAATTTTTTTAAAATTAGTTTTATAACAAACTTTCATCAGGACCCATTCGTGATCGCTTCCTTTATAATAAGCAATAAGACCTATGTAAAATCAAAAGTATGAAATGACAAACTTATTAGTTTCTTGTTTATTCCATTGAGCAAACATTATCATAGATTTTAATTCCTTACTTAATTTCATATAATTTGGCTCTCTTGATTAGTGCAAATTTGATGATAATATTATGTGAGAATGATGATGATATTATAAAAAAAAATTAATACAAAATGATGTGGCATTAAAGTAAAAAGTTACTAAGCTATCACATGACGACACAAATAAGAAGATAATGAAATTCGAACGACTCTTACGTATCTCACCTAATCCTGAGTTGTCTGCATTCCAGGCTATGACAGGTATTCCAAGATATCCAGCCAGTTGGAGGAAGTATTGTGCTGATGCTGTGGAGCGACCGTATGATTCGTAGTTCATCAGGTAGAGGATAGCGGAGACGTTGACGGAAAGAAACTCTTTGCAGAGGGAGTTCAGAATAGCTGAAAAGAAGAAAAGTTCAGATTATTATACATACCTACATACTGCAATTATGATTTTTTGAAAGTGGTCGTAGCAGTTGTTGCAAGTTTCAAAATTCGCAGGGTGCACCGCGAAACATAATAATATATTAAATGTTCAAAAAAACAAAACCTAACAAACTGCCAAAACAATTTTTCACTAATTACATTTAGGTAATTATTGGCAACCACGTATGTACAATGGACCTGTAGGACGTGCGGACTGGGCACAAGGAAAAACTTTTCCGCCTTCAAAAATATCTGTACTTTCTTTGTTAGCCTAATATCCCCTTCAAGTAATTAACAATACTGCATAGAGAAGAAGGCATATTCCCATTTCTTCCCTTCCCATTTTGCACCAAATTTTTTGGTTGTGGTAAATCTAGAGTGTTCCCTCGGCATTAAATCCTGTTTGTGCATGTGTGTGTTGTTATGGAGATAGATATATCTCCAGGTACAGCAAGAGGTATGTGGCGGGCGCTGCCCTTTTTAAAACAAAAAAAAAAACTGATGACACCATGTACGTAAGTATTCATAAAGCACGACCTCTAACAAAAGCTTTCAAACAAAATAAGTTTAGCAGTCCTTTTATGTCTGGTGTAAAAAAAAGTATTACTTCTCTTCAACAATAATAAGATAATGTAACTTGTAAAGTATGTTACTAGCATTTTTCCGAGTAGTTTTATTTGCTCTTTTTTGTAAGTTTCTGAGTGCCCTGTTATATAGGTATACCGTAGGTATACCTACGAGAAACATTATAAACAGACATAATACAATCTCCAATGGTATGCCGTCTATTCTGAATGTTTCGTTTTAACGATGTGCATGATTTTTTTTTTAAATTTTATAGATAGTCCATTGACTACCGCACTGATTAATTTCTTATTGTGGATATAAAGATTGGTGTACAATTACTTCTATCCCATTACGGCATATCTCACATGTGGAGTAACCAGCAGAAAATAAAAATGCAAACTGTCTTCTCAGTGCCAAAAAAAATTCAGATGGGCGACAAACCTCATTGTTGAATTTAAGATGTGAAATATTTTTATCTTTTCGAACATATATATGCTTTTTACAGAACACTCGACAACTTACGGAAATAAGTGAGAGACCAACACCGGGTGCTCCACGATGTCAACACCGAAACTTTAATTAATAATATACTATACTATACCATCACGGCATAGGTATCCCACAAATGCGGTAGCCAGCAGACCAGCTGGATAGATTAAACATGCAAGCTGTGCTCTCCGTGCTAATATACAATCAAGACATTTAGTATGGGTGGCAAATCTCATCGCTGAATTTAAAATGTAAAATGTCTTAATTTTTTCGAACACCTGTTATTATTTTTTTTATTATTCTTGTAAAAGTGTTACAAATTTGAACGAAATCTATTGAACCGTGTAAAATTGATAAAAATTAAACAAACATATCTATAAACATTCACATATTGACTGTATTTTATTAAATGTGGAAGGTACATAATATGTAAGTAAGAACTTATAACATGGTTAGTTGAGCTTTTCACGGTTCTCTACCATCATAAAAGTGTAACCTTTGCGAATGGTTCTTTATTTGGTGTCATAACGATACGGTAATAATAACGAAAAACAACAGAAATCATTAATTATTACTTACAACAGTAACAAACATACTTACGCATAAAGATACCTGCTGTTTTATTTTCAAAAGTAGAATGGTTTTTATTGTTTGAGAGATAAAGCAAATAAAAAATCAGAAACGACATTACTAAACAAAACACGTGTAATTCTTAGACAATTTTCTTATTTAGATCCGAACTTTTTTTATAAAAAGTTAAATCTGGGCTTTGTTATAAACCCAAATACAACCTTAAACACCTTTCACAGTAAGCTAAAACCCCGGACGCCTTGCTCAGAAGGCCGAGACTCTACCTCCAGCCTACCGATGAAATCTTCTTATATTGTCGAATTGGAAAAGTACCTACAATAAAATTTCGAAATCTATACAGACAGTATTCATTATTAAGATGTTTATTCAGAGAGTTTCCATAGAGCATCCAGCAGAGATTTGATCTTCCACTCTTTTCCATAAGTTTTTGGTGTCATGTAAAAGGCAGATATTCGAAAAAATAAAGACATTTTACATTCTAAATTCAGCGATGAGGTTTGCCATTTATCCTGAATGTCTTAATCTACAATATGGAGAGGAGAGCTTGAATTTTTATTGCATCCGGCTGAACTGCTGGATACCCCGCTTGTGGGATGTACCGTGATATTATATAGATATTTATGAATTGAAAAAACCAATCATATATTCAACTTTTTTTTAAATAAAACAGGTTAATGTATAGTTAAAACTAGCCTATACAAAGTCTAAACCAGATACATATTTTTATGAACTATTTGCTATATTTGCGTAATATCTCAATCTCTTAAAGTCAATACCACCTATAGCACTATAGACTACATACAAATTATAAATAATGTGTAGAAATCTTCGACACCCAACTCTGAGTAACAATAATAATAATAAATTAGGCATAAAAGGAAGGTTGCCATAGGTTAAATTCGGTTTGGTAAAAGTGACTTGAAAAATGTTTAGCAGGGTGACAATGTTACCAACAATAGGGACATAAAATGTGTTTTGTGTTATACAACTGGACATAATTTATGTAGTGACGACAAAAGATACGGAATATAAAACTGTTAGAAAATTAAAACCGATTTTTAAATAATATGTAAGTTTTGGTTGTATATTGCATTATTATGATGGTAATGAAAATTTCGTGAAAAACTTATAATTTTGTTTAAAGACATCGCATTCTAGCGATAAACTCTGCCCTCTGTACATTGAATTGTGTAACATTACTGATGTTGATATGATGCTTTGTATTGGTTATAATGTAACCAATGTACAGTGAAGAATAAAATTACATGCATACATACATAGATAATTCACATAGATCAAGCTAGTAACAAATTTAAATGAATCTTGTATTATGGGTACTAACGCGACGATACACACATGTACAATGTACTACACAAATATATGTGCATGTATTAATACAAATTAATGAATTCTATTTTAGGATTTTAAACATTTTTTTTAAACAAACTCACATCGATTCAATTTTGAAAAACCAACAGAAACATCCTCTTAACTCTGGGAATCTAACTGATGAAACAATGCATACAAGTCAAGTTTGTTAACCATAAGTCTACCGCGCTTGAAATAGGTATAAACTCAAAGTTCAATACAAAAGCAATTCAAGGAAAATAGTGAAAAATTTTGGCCAACAATCATTTAGCTTGTTGATTAATTTAATTTAAACAATGGAGTCTGGGTATCAATCGCAAAAATGCATGCATAAAATTAATCCTAGTCTCGTTGCTACTATTTAAGTATTTATGATTACATGATACACATAATATTAAAGAATGAGTTGTATACCTACATAGATAATGAATTTAACTACAAAGATAATTAACATCTACACTTGTGAGTTAGTTAAATCTATTTTCCGGCACCATATTGTGCCAAATCTTCAACTCATTGTAAATTCATACAAAGATTATTTCTCAAGAAAGATCGCAACATAACGGTAAAGCGACGAAATAGAGAGATAAAATAAGGCTTCACTTTAGAGTGAAAAGGAGAAGGCCAAGAAGAAAACTGCGAAAAGTAAATCTAACTGAACACACAATTTGTATAATTAATTTTTTCAAATTATGATAACATAGGCCTAGATATATAATTATGTTAGCTCTACAATATATGTAATGTTTTTTTTTTTTTTTTTTTTTTTTCCTTCATTTATGGCATAGCATCCTACGAGGATGATTTGTGCCAATATGTAATGTATTCCGTAGCGAAAAATAGACTTTAAATGTTCATTATCCAATTTAATTATCATAACAATATTTAAACGTTTAAAATGAAGATACAAATTAATGGTGGCTTAGTATCATAATCGGATATGTATTAAAATATCTGTAGAACCTAAAAACAAACTGGATTTGACCCTTTTCGATACAAACTTCGAATTTGTTTCCTATTATTAGACTGTATTGGAAAATGTAGTTTTATAGAATTTGATACAATGAATATATTTTTTACATAGGTACTTAGCTTAGAATCCAATTTTGGATTCATCCATTTTCGATCCCAAATCATACGCATGAAATAAGAAATATTGAATTGTCAAGATCACCCACATTGCTGCAACGAAGACACCAGCTGGCTCACGTTCACGAGAAGACCTCCACTAAGAAGAAAGGATAGCTGGTCCTCGGTGTCACCAGACGGAACAACTTCCGAAGTAACAGAGTAACAAATAAATGAGCTACTAAATGAAGAAGAAGAAGAATTGTTGATACTGTCAACCGACGGTACTTCTGAAAAATCATGTTGAATATGCACCAATCTAAATGAAACCAAAGAGCTCAAGTCACGCGATAACAGGTGGATAGCCGAAAATAAAAAAAAAGTGAAACCATATTTCAATGCTGAAACTAATACAAACAATGAAAACCGCTTGTTTACTTGGCAACAAAAAGTCCAGTTTTTATTCCTTTTTAGTTGTACGGCATGAAAGAGAAAGGGACATTCAATAAAGTCCTATTAAACTGTCTCATTCGTTATATGTTGAACCTTTTATTCGAGGCTTTCCAACTAGAAACTTTTAAATAAGTATTATATGTGCGAGTATGTATGTATACACGTAGCACCAATGTACAAATGAAGGTTATGTATAAGAATGTCTTATGGCGTGAACATTTAGAACATTCACTTAACTACTTATAGAGAATAAATTTTACACATTCACTGAATAGCTTTTTTTATTTTATTTTTTAAACCCTCACACCGTATCCCAAATGAATAAGGCAGAGAGAACAGAATGCCATATAGATCAGCTATCCTTACACACTTATTATTCATTTCTTATAAATCCGTGCAATTTCTTATACTCCCACGTCGATTTCTTTTTGCAATGAAAAAAGGTCTACTTTTCTTCACCATTTTATATCCATCACAAAAAAATTTACAAATTTTCTTCAATTTTATCGATGAAATTTATCTTAGATGAATTATTTTTATTTTCTCTGATATAAATAGGAAAATGATACAATTATTTCTAGTATATAAAAAAGTATTCTTTCATCCTTAAGTAATTGAAATACGCTTCAAAAATCTTTCAGCAATTCAAGAAAGTTGCCAAATTAGAGCAATAGTAAAGATTTCAATACGAACTACATAAAAAAATAACGAAAAAGCTCATTTCATTGAAAGCCTATATTAAAACCTATTTTTATTTATTCTTACGTTAGAAATAGATACTGAAGTACAAACTATTTTTCTTATTATGTCTATTATTTACTAATGTTTTTTTATGATCAAAATATATCATTTGATGAAATGAACGGTAAGATACCTACTTCTATTTA
This sequence comes from Athripsodes cinereus, assembly GCA_947579605.1. Classification (NCBI taxonomy): domain Eukaryota; kingdom Metazoa; phylum Arthropoda; class Insecta; order Trichoptera; family Leptoceridae; genus Athripsodes; species Athripsodes cinereus. Next base: position 28,458,407 of record OX388314.1, read on the forward strand.
CTTAATTTTATTAAAAATAACAATTTTTAGATATTTTCCGCATGGGTGACCCTCATTCACAAGACGCCGTTTATATGACAACAATAAAATAATATCAAAGCATAATGAAAGAAAATAGAACTCTATTAGTTACTTAAACAATTTCAGAATTTGTAATGCCGATTTGACTCTTCAATTCTACGATATAAAATTATACATAATTGAATTTGTATGAAAAATGTATAAAATTGTATGGAATTGTTCTTTAATCACAGAGTGGCTGGAAATAAGTTGTGTACTAGCACTATGGTTGAATTTTCTGCAAACATTTTTTAACAATATTGTTAAACTTGTAGCTACTAATAAAAAGAAAGCAAATACTACTGCAGCCATAGTCAACACATTTTAGCGTGCGTTATTTAGTCGTCTATAGTCGAACGACTGCATAACATTAAAATGTGTTTTGACTAAGGCTGCTGATTGATTGAGTTGACATTTATTTTGTAAAACTCCATGTATTAATTTATGGAAATAAATATTGGGTATGAATTTAAAAAAGCATATTAATTAATAGTAGGTTATTGGTTAAAAAACCAGGCTATTGTACATATTACTAAATGTAATAAAACTCAAATAGTTTGTGTTTATTTCCACAAAAAAAGGTGAAAGTCTTAATTTAAATAGAAATGCATACTTCTGTGCCATTTGGACATACTTTTTTCATGTCAATTACAAATAGCGAAATAAATGAAACAATTTTTTTATTCTACTATTTGTTTATTTACTAAAGAGACGTCTTTAGTCTTGTAAGGCATTGTCAATCTCTCGATTTCAATTGAAAATGTCCTTACAAGACGAAAGACATCTCTTTCGTCAAATAAACAAATTCTACTTCTTAAACACCGACACAGTGAATCAATTACAAATGTAGTAGATGACATAATTCCTAATGAAATATCCGTGTTCTAAAGGAGGTCTTTTTTTACATTTTGATGGATAATAACCTAATAACCAATGACCATTATAAACTTCATCATTTGGGTAAAATTTTGAAAATAACAGTGATAGAAACGAGGAATTATTATCACAGGATCTACGTGAAAGCAAAGTTGGTGATTTTATTAAAGTTTATTTTGTTTTTCCTGTACAGTTCTGGCAGCGCTCCAACAATCAAATCTACGAGAGGGATGTTGTGTATGGATATAATTATATTTTATTCTAGTACACACAGAGTTCCTTTGTTTTTATATTATAACTTTGTCTTTTTTATGCGAGTGATATTAGTTTTATTATGTTGGATATTATTTTCTCTTCTAAAAATAGAACGGCAAATTTAAGACAAAAACAATTTCTATTAGGTACATGACAGACCGTAATACACACATATATTATCAAAAGAGGGTGATGTTGTTTACATCGGCTCTGTAATAATTATATTTATACTTTAAAAGAATAAATTTTCTTTAATTAATACGATTATTAATACGATTTTTATTCTTTTTTCTATCTTCCCTGTGTTTGGATTATACTTTGTTTTTTTTTTCAAGTTGAGATCGCCTTGGTCAAAAGCTGTTTGGTTTCAGTGTATCATGGCTCCGACTCTCCTAAGTACTTCGATGTTACTTTCATACATTAACTCTTCTAAGTACTTTAATGTTACTGTATTATAAATTAACCGATTTAAAATAAAATTGATATTTAACTGTCGTAATAAAATGCAAATTAAGACGATGATAGATTGACATCAAATACATTGAATATGAATTCCTTTAAGATAAGATAGATCAAGGAGATTTATACAAAGTTATAGTTGTATTAGTATTAATATCTTTCAATCCTCAAAGGAACTGGGTCGTAACTCCATTTAACGACATTCCGTTTCCAATGAAAACGTCGGTTAACTTCATTTTCGTACATAGGAGTGTATCTCAGAATTGAACTGAACGTACTTATTGAAAATGTCATAAAAGGCTTTTCATTATTTGATAATACTTATAATATAATTCATTAGGGATATACAATTTTCTCCTTATGAATGATACAAAATAATATGAAAAGAAAACCCAAGGGGTTTGTTCTGAGTAAAAAAAATCATAAGGTTTGTTTGTCATACATTGTGAAATGACAATATAATGTCGTTTCCATTACTATAATTTTATTTTTATGATATATGAATTTTCACCCACAAGAATTCCGATGGCTGCAAGGACCTTCTTCTACATATAATAACGGGTTGTTCAACAAGAACTTTGTTTTTTAATTGTGGCACCACCAGCAACATGATAGTTTTGACATTTAATTTTTTGACGTATTCGTAGTGGATGCATTGGCAATTGTTGCAATGAATTCAATTTCGCTTGAAAATCGCATTAAAATAATTAAAATCCATTATGAAAATGGTGGTTCTGCTAAAGTGACATTTCGTCAAATTCGTGATATTTTCGGACAACATAATCGTCCTTCTGAGACCGCTTTTAAGAATTTGGTCGCTAAATTTGAGTCGACAGGCTCGATACAAAATGTGTTAACACCAATGCGTGTACGACCGGGTCGTTCAACTGAAAACATCGCAGCCGTGAGCCACAGTGTTGAAGCAGATCCAAATTTGTTAATTCCTCGACGTTCTCGACAATTGGGGTTATCCAAAACCACCACATGGCGAATTTTGCGTAAGGATTTGGCTTTGAAGCCTTACAAGGTTCAACTGGTGCAGGAATTGAAGCCGAACGACCATTCAAATCACCGTAGATTCGCTCAATTCATTCAGGAACAACCCGCTGGTTTTTCTGAAAAAATCATTTTTTCAGACGAAGCCCATTTTCACTTGTCAGGGTACGTCAACAAGCAAAATTGCCGCATTTGGGCTTCTGAAAATCCTAGAGCAATTATTGAGAAGCCGTTGCATGCTCAGCGTGTCACTGTATGGTGCGCTATGTGGTCTGGAGGCGTGATTGGGCCGTTTTTTTTCGAAGATGAGACTGGAAATGCGGTAACGGTCAATGGATCACGCTATCGCAAGATGTTGACAACTCAATTTTGGCCTATTATTGATGACGTGGATATCACTGACATGTGGTTTCAACAGGACGGTGCCACATGTCACACAGCCAATGAAACGATCAATTTATTGCAAACCAAATTTCCCGATCGCATGATTTCACGAAACTCAGCTGTTAAGTGGCCAGCCAGATCGTGTGATTTAACGCCACTGGATTATTTTTTGTGGGGCTATGTTAAGGACAGAGTCTATACGGAGCCAATCGAATCGATTGCAGCCTTAAAACTCAAAATCCGTGATGTGATTAGCGAAATAGTCCCGCCATTTTGCCAAAAAGTGATTAAAAACTTTGATGAAAGAATCGACATCTGTCAGCGTGCTCGTGGTGGACATTTGTCAGATATCATTTTTCATGCATAATTGCCAAACTTTTCTCTTTGTAATTCAATAAAAATTTTAATCATCTTCATCAAATTTTTTTGTTTTATTTTGTTTTAAAAAACAAAGTCCTTGTTGAAAAACCCTTTACTACTTTTAATTGTGAACAATACATCAGACCCCCTAGACAAACCGCACTTGGCGATCGACTACAAACGAATTTTCGACAATAACCGCAACAATAACGTATAATTACACGGTACATTGTAGGATCGCAAAGTGCGGTTTGTCTATCAATTGAAATGTCTTGTAAAGAGGTGATTCAATAATTGATGTCAGTTATCGTTCCCGGGAACAACGTTACCATTTTTGTTAATAATAATAATAATAAAAATATTACATCAAAATTTAGCTTTGAAATTTAAATTAATTGAACAGGAATCAAAATTACCATACTATAATTACTGTCCAGTATCGGTACTTGAAAACAATGACACTAAACTCTACTGGGATCGACCAATTCAAACTGATCGAACAATTATAGCTAATCGACCAGATATTGTGTTGGTTGATCGCAGATGCCGTAAAACATACATCATAGACATCACTATACCGCATGATGAAAATTTAAATAAAGCTGAGCAAGATAAGATAATAAAATATCTTGATCTTGCTCACGAAATCAAAGATATGTGGAGAACACCTACCACAATCATCGTGCCTATAGTGTTGTCTGTGAATGGTTTAATACCTAAGAGTCTGTCAAGCAATCTCAGAAAACTGGGAGTAGATGACAGGCTCAAATACAGCATGCAGAAGGCCGTACTTCTATCGTCCACCAGGATAGTAAGAAGGTTTTTGTCCCTGTAGCTCTGTAAGTGATCTCCCATGATCGTACTATTTCATAGAACATCATGGAAGAATCAACTCGAATAATGTTGGGGTTCTACATTTTGAATATAAATTTATTTTAATATTTTATGGTTTTTGTTATTTAATGTTATATTTAAATTTTATTGTTAATCTTATATTGTATTTAAAATGTAGAATCTAATATTGTTTTGTTAAATAAATGAGATATGAGATAATAATAATAATAAATATTTCATTAAATACATAACCAAGTCAAACCCAAGACAATAAATCACCAATATGGATACAATTATGTTGTAGCAGCCTCACTAGGTTGCCCTGTATCGAGGCGTGCCGTGTGAAAAAAAAAACATAAAATTAATAAAGGATTGTCGAATAAATCACAAAAAAGATCAATTAATGCATGAATGATGAATATTTAGTTAAATTAAATTACATTAAAACACTGCGTCTTTCACTTAAAGTGTTATGTATTTTCACAAGTTCTTGAGATTACGTCCATCCTCAGTGAAAAAATACTTAAAACTGAGGATGGGAATTATATAATACTTTATGTGAAAGACACAGTGTTTTAATTTAATCAAACTAAATATTTAATCACGACAAACTTTTACAGTGTTTGCTCTTCAAAAAAATAAATTGTTAACTAATAAGTTTTGTAAATAAGCTTAGTTAGAAATATGCATGAATAAATATTGTAAGTAAATTAACAAATTAATGTGTATATTGTAAGTAAATTAACAAATGTGTATATAATAGATAAAAACATGTATGTGAATTAATTAATTTAAATGTGAACGTATGAACAAACGATTTAATCAATAAATGTAAAAATTGAAATTGAAACAATACGTAAACAAATGCATCTACGAACATAGAAGTGAATGAATCCGTAATTACATACTTAACAAAACCGTTATGTACCTGCCACAAATGGGGTAGTCAGTGAACTAACTGCGTGTAATAAATTTGAATGTTTTACTATTTATGGCAATAATGATTAACACATTAAGGATAGCATGAATGAATATTTTACAATTAGTTTAAAATCAAACGATTACAAATTTGTTTCCTAGTCTCTGTTCCTACTTCTTCATCTCTCTTCCTTCTCTCTAGGTTTTATGTGAAGATTTTATGAAATTGGATAAGTTGAAACAAATCGCGCCTCTGCGATAAACTCGCGCTCTATACGTTGATTGTATTTAACTTCAATGTATTTCTACGTAGGTAAGATAATCGCTTGTTAATAATATACAGTAAATAATAAATAAATTTATAACGGAAAAATCTTAGTAGTGATAGACCCTCATAAATAAAAACTAAATAAAAAACGTCATTAATATTTTATACTTGTGATTCAAAACCAATAAGATAAAAATACGACCTACGTAACATGTTGTCAATACATACATGAACATGCTCATAAAGTAATAATTTACCGGTTTATAAATCTCCATAATGGTTCCGTTGAATCCTTAGTGAAAACTTATAAAACTAAGCTCTTTTTAACGATGTATTAAAAACTTTTAAATACCTTGTGAAGATGTATGAAGAATATTTTTAATATGATTGGTCGTTTCAGATAAATTAATTTTTTTCTACTATTTCTACTACATATCTTACAAGAGGGGTAGCCAGCAGATCAGCAACTCGCAAGCTATCCTCTCCATGCCAACAAAAATATAAGACATAAACTTTATCGCGGAAATTAAGATGCAACATGTCTTTATTTTTTCGATCACATACCTGCCTTCTGCAGAACACTGTGTCTTTATCAGGAAAATAATGGGAGACCAATTTTTTTTTTTTAAAGATATAGGTATCTGGGTTTTGTTATAAACCCAAATACAACTTTATACACCTTCCACAGTAAGCTAAAAGCTTGTGTCGTGAAAGGGGAGTTTGCCGGCACCTGGGATCGAACCGCGGACCCCTTGTTCAAGAGGCCGAGATTCTACCTCCAGGCTACCGACGAACTCATTGTCGATTCCTACAAACAAGGAATGAAATAATTTCTGTATGAATGAGTTTCGGAAACTAAAGGAATAGTGGGAGACCAGTCATTCGCCGGGAGCCCCACGAAACATTACATTCAATTTGTTTTATGAAAATATGGAAATATGAAGGCATATTAACCATGCCCAAAATATCAAAGAGTTCTTTCCTGTGAGCTTTCTCGGGACGTTTAAAAGACAAGTATTCATAATAACAACACCATTAACGTCATTGATACAAGATAAGATATACATATATATCACACGCAATGGACAACTTGTATGATTTTTAAAACAGTTCACTGACTACAGCATAAGGATAGGAAGAAAGATAAAAAGACAGATGACAATAGCAAAACAAACAAAATACAGCTGACAATAAAAAATATGATAATTTGTGAGTAATTTTATGTCGAGGTTTAGAGAGAAAAAACATTTTTGTTATTATGATTTAAGTATGAATTTTATAACATTAAGTGAGAAAAATTTAGCTCTCATTGTTTGTTATGGGTTTCCTGGTCATTTCCTGGAACTTTTGGCTTTCATCCAATTCACATGCTTTCAGCAGTTAAGTATAATAATTTCCTTTGGAGAAATAATTCTTCTTAATGTCTTTACAGAACGACTCTACTGCCCTTTGATGTCAATAAAGTAGGAATTTACTTAAAAGACAGGACATTGGAATGTGATAGTTTAGGTATTCATTTAGGCTGAAGGCACACATTAGTCTTTATATTGTTGGTGGTATTTATCATCTTGAAAAGACTATCATGAATTTAAGCTTCTCTAATAATTTATAGTGTTAAGTTATATTTGAACATAAGCATTAAGCATACCCGAGGATTTACTTTATAATTTACAAAATAAAAAAGCAAAAACATAATATGTAGATTGCAAACAAAAGCTGATTCAAACTTGACGCCAAATGCATCTGTTGCAAACTTTATTTCAATTAAAAGCAAAAGGGAAATTTTAACTTCAAGGAAATTAAAATAGATTTGAATTTACTACCAAACTAACCCCCTACAACCTTCAATTCAATCTTTAGCAAAAAGAAATTCTAAAGACGCCTAAAACTATACTTATCACTTTTTCCCCTTGTTGCATCTTATGCAGCATTTGTGTTCTCTGCTATGCTTATAACAAGGATAGTAACTTAATGATACTAACATACATACAAGGTATTATTAGTGTGCAAATTATGTAGATGTGGTGGTACAAGTTTTATATTCTGCAAAACCCTCCGCATTCTCCTGTGATTTGCCCAATTCAAAAAGCCCAGTCTCGTCGTTATATTGTAATTATTTAATAATAATTTGATTACACCAAAGAAGATAATAAGCATCTACAATCATTTTTAATGGTATAAATAGACGGAGCGATGTATTAACTTATTTTTTAGACTTTTTTCACTGTTATTTATGGCATAGCTAATAGTCATAAGAACTTCGAAATTATATGTGAGTGTTATTTTTTATCACGATACTTTTTCTCTAAACCTAAGTATAAAACAATCGATAAAACAAAAACTTTACACAAAGCGACAACTAAATGGGTTTGTTATTGTAAAAAGTGTTTTATTTTGCATATAAAATGATAATATAACTGAATAAATAAATAAGCTCAGAAATGAACGCATTATCCATATTTTATTTTTATTTTTTATGGCAAAAATTACAGTTATTTTGGGATGATGGTTCAAGGCAGTGAAGAGTGCACATAAAACTTACGATAATAATAGTAATAATAATGTATGTAATAAAGAATAGAGAAATGTCAGTACATTATTATTGTCAATAACAAGATAGTGGTGGTTATACGAGTAACGCGAATGGACATTATATTATTAAATTATATTAGGTATATCTTGGAGTATGATATTTTATTAATGCGTTTTACTGTGATGTCTCTAATGGAGCATCATTTGGTTTTATACGTTTATAACTTCCCGTTAGATTTTTTCATATGGTAAGAAGAAAATTTGGCTTTAAGATATTTATATTTATGGAAGAAAACACAATTGACTTTATTTTTACTTAATATTTAGTATTGAATAGTGGCCTGGTTTCGACTTATAATGTCAATGTCAAAATTATGTTACTACATACCGTGTTGTTAAATTACCAACGACTTGTTTGCGAAAAGTTAATATTATAGATTCGTACTAATGAATCGTTTGTACTATCTCTGGTCTTAATCTGATAGTACGTACCATTGATTCGTTATGAAATTCCGTTAGTATTTTTCTCAGTGTACTATGTATTTGTATAGTGTTCGTTAAAGTATGTATGTATATAAAAAAAACAAGACATCTTATCAATAGGTAATAATTTGAAGAAGTTGAAAGGCTCCTGTCCGTATTTGTTTAATATATAATAGAACGAAACGCTTGTTTCAATTGGTTTAATTATGTATAAAAACAATTATGAAATTTCCTAAACCACTCAACGGGTTGAGATGTTCGGCTCTCGAATTGTAAAATAAAACATATCTAGCTTCTAAGAAATTTAGGGTTGTCTATACATGTTATAGAATAGATATAGATTATCATCGAGATGCCCTATCATCGAATGGTTGCCAAGTTTCTGTAAATTGAATACGTTCTGTAGCGTCATGCTGGAGATTGGTAATTCAGTTGGGCGTGAAATTGATACCGTTGTTCTATTCTAAAACAATGTTTGATTGATTTTCAACTCGTCTTCAATGGCAACATAACGCATGATTGAAGTGACATTTACACAATATGTATTATCTTAAAATATATCTACGCCCAAGGAATTTGAGAGACATAATATAATAGAGTATTGTATCGGTATGTATTTTGTTAAACTCCATATCTATGTACTAATAACAATAAAAAAATGGTTTTGGGTTTTACTACTAACTTTAACAGCGACCTAGGTTTCGACATGCAATCACTGTTATAACGTTACTAGAAAAACTCTAAACTAACCTATGTAGGTCATTGTTCGACATCGTGCGACATATTCCCTGTAACTACCATCTACATATATGCCGATGACCTACAGATCTATACTCACTTCAAGTTGGAGGATCTGTCAAGGGCTGTTGATGAAAAGTCGAATTGTTTGCAACAAGTTTCTGACTGGGCCACTAAAAACGGCTTGATTCTTAATCCTACTAAAACACAAACGATGTTTATAGGAAGCCCCTATTCAATCTCAAAACTGAATAATCTAACGATCCCTAATACCTACATAGGGTAAGGTTGCTTAAGTCGTACCCCCTAAGGAAATAATGCTATAATATTTAGTGCAATTAAAATAAAACAAAATCATCTGCATATATTAAATCTTCATTTAGTTGCCTTTTAATTGACAATCATAGAAATTTGAAAATCTTTTAACAAAATAGGTATTTTGACGTTTTTCAAAAAGATACCTTCGGTACGACTAAGGCGCCTAGTCGCCTAAGTCGTACTACCTATAGCCTTAGTCGTACTTAGAAAATATACCTTTTGAATACTATAATAAACTAAATAGAAAAATACTCAATAACCAGATATCATATGAATAACTAAAAAAATATAAACAATGCAGTCTGAGTTTAACTTAAAATATTTTTTTTTTGTCAAACCTTATTATATAGTAAATAACACATAGAAAATAGAATTATTATATCTTGAAAAAAATCTTCTACGGGATTCATTAAATCCAATTTCTCCATTCCGATGTTTCTGTGTTCGATGTTTCAGTGATATAAGAAAGGAGTAAAGGAATGTGGAATGAAAGTTGGTGTAATTACAAGGATGAATGTAAATAAGTTAAGATGGTTTGGGCACGTGGAAAGAATGAATGAGGACAGAATGACCAAGAAGATATATTTGGCTGAGAGGAATGGTGCTCGGAGACGTGGACGTCCAAGGATTAAATGGTAAGATCATTTTAATCAATTCCTACAGGACGGTCACGTGTTGAGCACATTGAACAAGAGAGCATACATGAGGAATTATATGACAGCGAAAGAAGTATGCAATGATAGAAAGAAGTGTCGCTCGATCCTTTCTGCCTACCCCGCGAGGGAAGCGGCGTGATGGTATGTATGTTTAAAGCTTCGTCCATGTCCTCCTGCATCCAAGTACTTTTTCTTCGCCATATTTAGGTATTACCTACCTGATAAAATGTTAAGTAAATTATAAAACAATTTTATTAATACCTAAGTCGTACCGGTACGAGTAAGGATTTTTGCACAGGTACGACTTAAGCGCCGGGGTCTTCTATGTTTAAAACTAAAACCACTGACGTAACCTCAAAATGTAGTACCGTTTGAATATGCGTAAACTATTGCCAGATAAGTCTTACAAATAGACGTAAACAAAGAAAATAAGTAAGTATCACATTCCTGCCATAAAAAGCTTACAAATGAGTCAAAAAATTTAATGAAAACTGTTCAAAAACTTACTTTTTCAATATTTTTGCTTCAGGAAGCCGGCCGGCCGCCCACTTTTTTACGTTCGCTCACTCAACTAAATAGTTTAGATTGACGACACTAGATGGTGCAATTTATAACTATCAGATAAGATATTGCCGGGGTACGACTTAGGCCGTGGTACGACTAAAGCAACCTTACCCTACATTGACTCCACTGTAATCCCTTATTCCAAAACTGCAAAGAATCTTGGTCTCTTACTGGATAGAGAGCTTTCTTGGCGTCAACACATTAATAATGTTAGGAGGAGATTCTTTTGCAGCATGCATAATCTGAGGAGATTGCAAAGGTTCTTGCCCATGAAAATTAAAACTCTTTTGGTCCAGTCTCTTCTACTTCCAATCCTTGATTATGCCGATTGTGCCTACGTTGGTTGTAACTTGGAATTACTCACTAAACTGGAAAGGTTACAAAATACTGGCATTCGTTTCATCTTTGATCTGAAAAGATCTGACCGCATAACAAGATTTAGGAATAAACTGAAATGGCTTACCGTGCGCCAAAGACGAGATCTCCATGTCCTATCACTGGTTTATAATTGTTTATACTCTACGTCTTCACCATACTATCTTAAGGAAATGTTTGAGTATCTTTCGAGCCATGGCTTGCCCTTACGATCCAATAGCGAGCGTCTTCTGGCGATACCAGCTCATAGCTCAAACTTTTTCACAAACTCTTTTTCTGTTCATGGTGCTCGCTATTGGAATAGTTTGCCTTCCAGGATAAGGTTGCTCCCCACTCTTCAAGCTTTCAAGCTGGCGGTCAAGGACCATTTTATCACACAAAATATGGCTTCTGTATCCTAGTCCCTTTTCCTACATATTCTTCTCCTTTTTTACCTCCTCTTTCCTTTCTTTAAAATTTTCTTTATGTGAAAGTTTAATGAAATTGGGTTAGTTGGAAGAAATCGCGCCTCTGCGATAAACTCGCCCTCTGTATATTGATTGTATGATTGTCTTTGTTTGAAATTTATTTTTGTGTGAATTTGCTTGTTATCAATGTACAGTAAAGAATAAATAAATAAAAATAAAAAAAAATTGTTACAAAGTTACTTGTAAAGTTTTATTTTATTAATTCAAACAGCTCAGAAGCCTATTACAATAGTACCTACATATTAGAACACATTAAAATATACAACTATTATGCACATAACAACAATAACATTAAGAACATAAAAAAACATTATGTAAAAAAAAGGATTTATTATACTATCATATGACATTATAAATATTCAAGTGAAAGCAAATTTATAAAATAAAAGCGACAAAAGATAGACTCATAAGCAACACCAAAACAAACCAGATCAAAAACAATAAAAAATCATACGCAATACAATTAATTAGTTCTAGTCAGCATGACAATACGTAGGCAATAAAGCTCAATGTATCGAGATTACCGCCAAGAGACCAAGACGAAGGCCAAAACGCAGATGGCGTGAAGTAGTGTGACAAGACATGCGGAACTGCGATGTTTCCCATGAAAATGTGTTCGACAGAACCAAATGGCGAAACAAAACAAGAAAGGCATACCTCACCTGTGGGACTTATAATTGCCCAAGGAAAAGAAAGAGAAGAAGTTAGCATGACACTCTTAATAAACAAAATTACTTAAAATCTATAATAATTTAACCAACAAGTTGAGCAATCGAAACTTTTATTTTTTCAATTCAAACATCGGTTATATTACAATATTATTATTAAATAATCGTCTTAAATTTCTTTCCCTCCCTTAATAATGCAACAACACTTTTAATAAATTTCGTAATTTTCTACTTAGTAAACATTTCGAAAGCCTCTAAACTTTTCAGAAACTTTTCCCTGTTGTTTGTTATTGTTCATTCATTTACCATTCCCACCGCTGAAAGTTCAAATTGAATAGGTAATGTATGCATATTAAGATATATTTGTGTATGTTCAACATTTTGATATAGGTAATTTTCGTAATAAGCTTGCTACGAGATTTCTCAACATTCTGATTGATAGATATGGATAATTTGTTTATGAATATTTTTTTCTTGCACCGTTTTACGATTTTTTCATCCTTTCAAGGACACCAATAAAACGGGCAGTTTTCATTTTACTTCCAAAGCTTGCGATGTTTCTCTGATACCACAGATCTGTAGACATCCTGTTCTTCGTTGCAGAAACGTTACGCTGAAAACTTAGTTTGAAAAGTGTATGTTGGACTTTCTTTGTTGATTTGTTGATGAAATATACGGTTAAACAAAGCGCCCTGTCAAGAGCAGCATTTGGCACAAGCAGTTCGGTCACGTAGTGGAAACATATCGATGGTATATTAGGTAAAAACTTCATATTTGCAATTTTGATAAATTTTGTATAAATTTCAGAATAAGTAACCAACGGTTTATATTTTCTTTTCATCAAATCCTATTTATTAATAAGTTAAAATTTTTTTTTAAATAAATGCAGTAGGTAATATATAAAAAAAAATTGAAATAACACATATAAATTGACGAACTGACAAAGAAATGGATGACACTGACATAGAAAAAGGTTACAATTAGGCACATTTGACTGTGTGACTTAGAATTATTGTACCGGAAAAAAAATATAGGAGAAAACATCAAGATAACATATTTTAAAGATCGTGTCTATAATATTCTTGATTTCCTTCGACTGATAGATAAGAAATAATACATTAAATAAATATAACCGTCTGTTATGAGGTTGTAAAAGTACAATATCCCATTTCAAAAATGCTTTTTGTTCAAAAAAACTTTTTTCGTTACAGAAGCTTTATAACGAATATCAGTAGGTACTAACTATTTGAGGACCTATTTACACACGGCGTTATAAACCACCACTTCCGTATTGTATACCGGAAATGAAAGGGTGAAGCGAAATTTTCACACAATAGACTTGAAAATCGTATAACATTGATCATGTTTATGTGCGAACGTGTTGTACTTGTTTCCTTTTCATTACATTTTCTCATCCCATCTCTCTCTCCTTTTTCAGTACCACATGGGAATAGACGAAGAAAATCAGGCTTTATAATATTATGTTTTTTGAAATGTGTGTAGTCGGATACCAGATAAATGATATTCGGTGAGATTCTCAACCCGAATATCCGGTAACTGTCGTAACTTGTTTAGATTTTAGAGAGATCGTATTTTTAGAGAAGTGTATTTTTATTTACCTCATTATACCGTGCGGCAAGACACAGTATATTACTAGTTCGCAGCACCTTGATAATAAAATCTTATTGATGTTTATTCTCTTATTAAAGTCTCAAATATTTGAGACTTTAATAAGAGGATGACTCTGCTGTAATGGTTTTCCTTCCCTTCCCTTTTCCTCCTTCATGAGCGCTTCATTGTAAGTTTAACTCTTCTCTACAAATATAAGATACTTTAGTCTTGTTAAGAATCATACATACTAACTTTAAATAATAGCACTTTTCCATTTTTAGAATTTATATTATATGTCAACTAAAAACATGTAATATTACTGCAAACTGTTTTGGTTTACTTATTATGTAACTTATATTTTGTAATGTATTCTGTTTAACTGTTTGTTTGCTTAAAATAAAATAAAAAAATAAAATTCTGTGATTTTTTGTGTAATATACCTAATGCAGGTATAAATGTTAAATAAATAAATAAACAAAATTAAAAGCTTGTTAGGTAATGCGATTAATCCGCTGGACATCGACTATTGGAAATTTCTATGAGTGAATTTGTATTATTTGTATTAGTTACTTCAATTCGATACTCGAAAGGACATAATTTTATTTCCCATATTTTATCTGCTTTCCATGAAAGTGACAACTTAATTTCAGCTTCACGGAAAGAGCTTAATTCAAAGCTAACAAATTGCTAATATTCTACAAACTGGAGAAATTTTCATAACAGATGAGTCTTCTGTATAAGCAGACAACCGAGCTTGAAAAATATAAATATTTAGAAAAATTATCTTACTTATTTTTGGTCGCATATCGATCAAGTAACCACTTGATCAATATGCGGCCAAAAAAGCAGATCAAAAAGTTAAATTAACAACAGGACAATATTTAATATTGTCCTGTTGTCGAATATCCGTCTCTTCTTTAGTTTATATTATTTTGGAAAGCTTCTATTACAACATCATCATCTTCTTCATCATCAAAAGAAACACATTTTTTCACTTTGTTCATAATGATCTTATCACAGTCTCAAAGGATTTGTGTAGATTGAAAGATATGACGCCATAAAATAGAATTCATTTAATTTCTTTGGATGTCTTAAGAATTTTAAGCTGTGAATGAAAGGATTCCTCTTTTATCTTCCAACTAACCAATCTATGACACAATCTACTGGTGGTAGATATAAATTAAAAGATAATTTATTTATCGTCGAAGGATTAGATAATTTTTTATCAGTTGCGAGACCTTTTTTATAATATAAAGTGAAACGAATACTCTTATTGCGTCAATATTTTATTGTTTTGCTCATAGATTGTAAAAAAATATCGAAATCGATAGCTTTCTCAAAAAATCAGGAGAAAACCAGGGTTTTTAAGGTTTTTTTTGTTCCCTGATACCTATGTTTTTTTATTTTTTTTATTTCATTGGCACATCTACAGGTATAACACAAATATAATATATTACGAAATACAATCATATTAGCCCATTTACATATTGCACATTTGTATTCGAATATGTTTACAAAGCTAAAAAGTAAGTTAAAATAATAATAAAAAATCAAATATTAAAATACAAAAAGAGAAAAAAACAACAAAAGAACTGATTGTTGTTAATTCCACATACTTAACTCTATTGTGTATCGATTATTATTAACATATTTATAATAATTATTATAGGGGTCTTTGCTGGTCCACTTATGTATGTATTTGTATAATTATGTCATCATTATTTGTAGTATGATTGTTTGTATCTCTGTTAGTTAATGATTTAAATGAATAAATAAATACTTCATATTATAGAAAAAAAGGAAAAGATTTCTATTGAGTAGCTCTGTCAAGAATAACTTACTCTTAGGCGGGTGTAAAAAAATCAGTCAAATATAACATTCAATTTGTGTATAAAACTGAAGCATTCCATCTATCGTCAATGTAATTTTTTAATTCGTTTCTAAGGAGAGGACAACAAGCACGTTTATTAGTTAGACGAAGTTATTCTACTGACTATCTCACTTGTGGGGTATGCCGTGTTGATTAGTAGAGATAAATACATTAATGTTAAAACAACAGTTACAAAACACAAACAAATGTTAACAAAATTACCACAAAGAATCATAAAAACATCTTAACAATAACCCTTAAACGTACACGGTAATTTTACTTTGGAACATTTTCACGAAAACATAGTTGTAAGTTTCTGTTTTATTATAGATAGGTTTAAATTACACTTTGGTACTTACAACAAATATTGTATAACAATAATAAACACGCACTTCCTAGCACGTGGAAGAATTATGGCGTACTCAGCGTGTTGTGACGGTAAGGAAATAATTATCATGAAACTACAAGAGTATTTTCCTGGAGGTTAATTGACCAAATTTAACATAAATAGTGACCGTTTTGCGAATTGTGGAGATGAAAGGATTAAAATCATTGCCGTTTCCAGAGAAACGATTATGACATTAAATTTAACTTCTTCAGTGACGATTAATTTCAGAAATTATGCCAACCTAAAACTGGTCATAGAGAGAAAGATTAAGAAAAATAATGTTGTTGACCGAAGGTACTTGTTGGAAGTCCATTTCAAGATAAAATTGAAAAAAAACACTACTACTACTACTATACCATCACGGCATATCCCACAAGTGGGGTAGCCAGCAGACCAGCTGCATGTAAGAAACATGCAAGTTGTCCTCTTCGTGCCAATATAAAATCAAGACATTCAGGATGGGTGGCAAACCTCATCGCTGAATTTAAGATGTACAATGTCTTAATTTTTTCGAACACCTGCCTTTTACAGGACACTCGAAAACTTACAGAGAAGAGTGGGAGACCAATTCTTTACCGGGTGCTCCACGGGATAAAAAAAACACCATTATGTAGTAAAAAGTACTTTTTACTAGTCGCCTGATGATGGAGTCGAAAGTCTCCGAATACTAGTACGCGAAGTTAATAAAAGTCATTTGGAAGTTAACTACATAATGGTATTTTTTCAATTTTATCTAGAAGGATTAAGGGCCGTAGAGGGGTTGGAAGAAAGCGGCTTTCCTAGCTTAAGAGCATTAATTAGGAGTGGACTGGGATGAGAGGTGTGGAAGAGCTGTTTCGTGCTGACCAGCAGGGCTACTCTTGAAAAAACTAAACACGATCTTAATCTAGTCTTGATCTTGATCATACGACGCACGAAGTGACTATTGGCCAAAAATACACGCAAACCGATCGCGCGTTAGCGGTAACGCGGTGTTTTTAACCATAGTCCCTTCGTGCGTCGTATGATCAAGATCAAGACTAGATTAAGATCGTGTTTAGTTTTGTCAAGAGTAACCCTGCAGAACAGGAAAGATTTCTCCCAGGTAGCCGTCAACGTCGGGGGGACCCGACAAGACACGTAAAGAAGAAGAAAAAGTGATAAAGTATGACACCCCTTTTGACTGTCTAACTTTTTTTGCGCAGAGAGAACAACGTGCATTTTTATTACACGTAATCTGCTCACTCCCCCACTCATGGAGTTTACCGTGATTGTATGGATAGACTTATTAACATAGTTTAATATTAGCGTCAAATGATTTTGTTTTCTTTTTGTTAACAGAAAAAAAAAGAATAAATTATGAAATAATTTGGCAAAGATCAATAACACTTTACTCGATAATATTTCGTTCACCGTTCAAGAAGTTGGACAACCTTTCTTTCTCCACATTATGTATATTCCTGCTTTATCCTCCAAAGTTTTATTTTTATACATTTTTTTACGACAGAAGGGACAATAATTTATCCCTTTTCCAGTACATAGAGTCTTGAACGGAATGTATTATTACCATGCCATACATAATGTATAGTTACCTACTCATGTTATAATAATTCTAAGCAAAATATTACTTTATGAGGGAGAATCCCGCATATCTGTCAAAAATATTTATTGGGTTCCACAAACATACTTAGAATTTGTCATAAAGCCGTAGAACCATCGTCGTATTATTAAGAAAACGATGTTTTTTTAGCCTTGTTAGTCTGTTCCTGACTGTCTTGTTTCGATATTTTCGCTATTACTTAGGAATATTTTTAAGATAAGAAACACTTCCATTCAATTTATGTAAAATTTCCATTTAATTTATGAACTCATGTTTTAAGTTTATTCACTGTATATATATGGAAAAAGCACAAATAGTTTTAGTTTTACTAATTAATATTTAATTGAATAATGACCTGGTTTTGACTTTTAAAGTCACTGTCAAACTAATGACACTAAAAATTAGTTTGACAATGACTATATAAGTCGAAACCAAGTTGCTATTTAACTAAATATTAAGAAAAACTAAAATTATGTTTTCTTCCATATATTAACATGGTGTTTCACAAAATAAACGTTGAATCAATAAGTTTATTCACTATGTTAGATGATGGAAAAAACATTGCTTGAAGGAAGTAAATGCAGCAAATTCATTACACGAAGAAGTGGAAAATCAAAAAGAAGATCTTTGTCTAGAGATGAACCTTAAATGGTTGCAATAGAAAAAAAATTGTATCATAATGGATGTGTAAACTTGCAGTTCCCGCAAACCATTTTTTATAGTAAATTTATTTTTTTAATGATTGTCACTAAATAATGTTAAGCATAAACAGTAAAAGAATTATTTATTTATTCTTTCAACCCAAAAATCATAAAATAGATACAGGCAAAATGTAAGATTATCCAACTAGGTTAATTAACCCGTTTTAGGATAAACCTTTATAAAAAAAAAATTTTTTCATACCAAACTTATAAACAAGATTTAAAACTAAAGAATAAAATAAGTTTAACAATGAAGTTAAATAAAACAAAATATAGTAAAATAGCACTCACACTCACATCACACACCCACATACAAACACCATCCTCAGCTAGGTACTCTGAAAGACATGATAGGCATACGAAAATTTGCTCATAAGCAGACATAAAAAATACACAAATTAACTCATAAATAAATATACACATCAATTAAAGCAATGATATAACCATTCTTGTGTTAGTTTTGATTCAATATTCAAATTCGAATTGAACTCGAAAAATTTAGAATATGTATTCTTATTAAGGTTGATTTAGGTTCTATTTTTATTTGATATATTCCAAACTCTTTCGACATACTTTATCGAAATCGAGAATATTTCAGTTCTCGGTACGTTATACGATATTTTTACATACATAAGCTAGCAAATAGGTATATTATTATGATTATCATCTAAATTTATGTTAAACACTTCTGTCAGCCTGCAATAAAAATAGGATATTGTATATTGTATGGATTTTATATTTTATATTTTTAGATTTACTTTGACTTTTTTCAGAAAATTTTAACTTTACCTTCTATCTCAAGACTAATGTGACTGAAGGACTGATTTCTAGTATTTTAGGATTTTTTGCTTTTATATTTATGTTTTTGTATTGTTTTAAGTATTGCATTATCGTTGTTTTTAAATTAACTTGACTTTTTAGAGAATTTTAATTTTTACTTTTTTTTCCTCAAGACTCTGAGACATTTCTGGTAAGAGTGGAATCTTCGCTGGTCTACATGTTAAATGTATTAATTGTCAACATATTGTGTAACGACTGTTTGATTCTAAATATTGTGAAAATAAAATAAAAATAAAATAAAATATATCCGAAAATACCTACACTACTGGCATTTCTTCGAGGAACATGAATTACGTTCTTACAAAATAATTATAATATAAGAAGTAGTGTTGGTAATAAAAATTTATTGTAGCGAAACGCCACAAACCGAATGTACGTCATGCAAAGGTACAACTGTAAAAACCTGCTTGTAATAAAATTTGAATAATGTTATTACCTGGAGTATCTGAAAAATATTATAAGAGTGAATAGGATACGATGTTAGCTTAATATGAAATTGCGTGAGAGGAAAAGAGATATCAATAATTGTTATGTAACTTTGGTCCTAAACTTTTTTGTAAATTTTCGAGAATCCCGTAAAAGACAGGTAGATATTATTTTAAATTCAGCGGTGAGTCTGTACGTTAATAGCTTGTAGCGGTGAATTCACTGGTAACCACACTCGTGAGAATTTTCTAAATAATTTCATCATCATCATCATCATCGCCCTCAACGCTCCTCTCGGGAGTACAGGGCAGAAACCAGCCTCCTCCATTCAGAGCGTCTCTGTGCCAATTGCGTCACCTCTTCCCACGACATTCCTTGCACTCTGATATCGTCGTCATAGGAATGGTGTATTGTGAAAGAGGGACGCCCGGGCCTACGGAACCCCTGCGGACGGAAGAACAGTGCTCTTTTTGGCCAACTATCAATAAATAATTTACATATTCTTTACTATCAATAAATAACTATTAATTTACATTTATTGTTTATTATACCTATAACTAACTGTATAATTATAATGTTTTTATCTTTTTTCACCATCACGCCATATCCCAAAAGTAGCATATCCAACAGATCAGCTGCATGTAATAAACAAACTGTTTTCTCTGTGCCAACAAAAATTAAGACATTAAGACTGCGGGACACAAAGTGTCCTGTCAAAGGCAGGAAACTTTTTAAGTGTCCTGTCTTTGACAGGACACTTAAAAACTTACAGAAAACAGTGAGAGACCGATTTTTAAATGCTTCTTCACCCCTTATTCAATATTTTAAAAAGTGTATTAAAATAAAAATGAATTCAAACTGCGTTGACCCCTTCAATCATTACTTATCAAATAGATTTCATAATGTTATACCCACCTTTTTCATATTAAGACTTGTGTAATGAATTTCACTAAGAAATATGCATTTATTGTTTAAAGAATTTGCATGTTTTAATTACGGAAACGCAGCAATACAATCCGTGTACTTTTTTTTTGCGTCGCAGAAACAATGCAAGCATTTGTATCTTATAAACCATTTTTCATATTAAATTGCAAGTCTCGTAACGGCCAGTAACTGCGACCATTATAAAGCAATTTATTGAAATTTCTCATCGAATATATTATATAATACCTATGCTATTATTTTTTTTATTACTATTTATATACATTACCATCATGGCATATCCTACAAAGAGTGTAGCCAGCGGACCAACCGCATACGATAAGCATACAGGCTGTCCTCTTTTTGCCAACAAAAAAATAAAACATTCAGGAAGGGTGGCAATTTTTAACACTGAACTTAAGTTGCAAAATGTCTTTATTTTATCGAATACCTGCCTTTTACAGGAAATTTACGGAGAAGGGTGAGAGACCAATTCTTTGCCGAATACTTCCGGTTAAATTAAACAATATTATTATGATCACCTTGATAGTATTTTCTAAGCTCTGCACCCCCTAAAATCTAAGACCCTGGTTAAATGCCTAGTCTACACACTAACTTATAACACGGTGCCTGGTCTGTTTGCTGCTCCATTTGTGGGAAAAAACCATAGATTTTTATATATAATACCTAGATGGAGTACTCGTATGTATTTTCATTGTAATAAAGTGAGGCACCATTTTTCGGCACTTTTGACAGATCGGTTGGCGAAAAAAAGTGTGGTAAATCGCTTAAAACGTCAACAAGAACTTCAAAAAATGTCCAATTACGTTTTTATAAATGTAAAAATGATATATTTTAATAAAAATGCGAGAAATACTTCATAAAATGTAGGAAACACCACACGCTTTCGCCAACCGTTCTGTCAAAAATTCATAGATTTTTTGCCTCACTTTTGTGAATGAGTCAGGGTTCTAGGTTTTGTATGGAATTCTGTGGAAAAAACCTGATAGTATAGATATATAAATAGACACATGTTTAACTTACTTATGTAGGAATAAAATTGAAGATTAATTTATTGCGTATACTTTTTAAATAACAGGTTTTTAAATAAAGTCGGTGGATGGCGCCCGTAGTGGCTGCCTGAAACCTCTGACGTCTCATTTTTAAAATTAAAATATTGTCTAATAATCATTCAAAATAACAAAATTTTAATACAGTGTTTTTAGTTTCAATAGTTTAATAAGGATAATTGTTTTTCAAGTGTTAAATAACTTTCAAACTAATTAAAAATTACAATTTTAAAAACAAATGAACTAGTGGATAAAATTTGTGACAATAATAATAATACCTACAATTAAAACTCACATAATTGTTTCATATTTCAAATTTTTGACAGTTAGAAATACATTAATTATTTTTAATAGTTAAATTAAATTCATAAAATATATTAAAATTTGATAAATAACAATAAATAAATTTAAAAAAAAAACTGAAAATGCGCCCTTGCGGTGGTTTGTACCACAAAACGGCGCTCAATAAATTGTCCAGATTATTATTATTATTTTTCATTAGATTATCATTCATTATTTTAATTATGAAAAGGGTTTGATCTTCGCTAAAACAATATTTCAAAATTTCTAATATTTTCGCTAACCCGGTTAGTTAAAGCACTTACGTTAAATAAACCGAGTTTTATTTTAAAAATACTCAATATAAATAAAAAAGTTAAACCGTATGTCCGTTTGTTTGTTTATAAAATGTATGTCCTTTAAAAAATGTATACAAATTTATGCTGACAAAAACTAATAGTTCTGGTAATACAAATAAAAGCTGCATTATTATGATGAACATTTATTGTTACAAATGATGCTGTGCGCCGGCGCACCCAGCAGAGACCTGTAATCTCCGTAATACAGGAGAGACGATAATCCTGGCTGGGACATGTTTTGAGAATGCCTAATGATAGTTGGCCAAATAGAGCACTGTTCTTCCGTCCGCAGGGGTTCCGTCGGCCCGGGCGTCCCTCTTTCACAATACACCGTTCCTATGACAACGATATCAGAGCGCAAGGAATGTCGTGGAAAGAGGTGGCGCAATTGGCACAGAGACGCTCTGAGTGACGGAGGCTGGTTTCTGCCCTGTGCTCCCGAGAGGAGCGTTGAGGGCGATGATGATGATGATATTATGATACTTTTACTTCAAATATTTGTATTCGGAATGTGTGCAATAAAAATAATTATGTACTTGTGGCACATCAGGTGGCGCCTAAACAATGATTTTGGATATAAGGTACGTGGTATGACCATGTCACAAGTGCGTTAGACTCGTTAGAGCATTCAGCAAAAATCTATAGTAGGTATCTGTAGTACAAGAGAGTTGATATTTCTGGTTATGTCATGTTTTGAAAATGTGTCCAGTGGTACGAAAATTGTGAGCGAAAAGCGGAAATTGTGAGCAGAATAAACTAGGCAAGGATTGCCTTCAACAAAAAATCTAAAATATTGGAATCCCCAAATATTGATTTAAGCGTAAGGAAGAACCTAACTAAAGCCTTTGTATGGAGCATTCTGCTTTATGGTTGTGAGACATGGACCATCAGCAAGAGTGAAAGCGGACGGTTGGCGGCCTTTGAGATGTGGTGCTATAGACGCATGCTGAAAATCCATTGAAGAGGTGACTCAATTGATGCAGAGACGCCTTGGGTGGTTTCTGCATTCCCCTCTACACTTTGTGCTCCCGAGAGGATCGTTAAAAGGCGAGGTTAGGTTTGGTACTTACATACATGTAAGAGAATGCCTACATCTCTGTAGAATTTCCCATGCTTCTTTTTTTATTCAGATCTAGGTACTGTCTGTTACCCATTTAGAAGGTGTTTAAGCTTAAAATGACAAAAAATCATAACAGAAGTGACAAATGTTAATTGAAGTTCGACAGTATGTACCTACTTTGTGGAAGTTCGTGATAAAAAGTAAAATATTTTTTGTGTCACTTTGTATAAATTTGTTTACCTATTTCATTACTAACGTATAGGTACCTATATTTAAAAATTTAATCACCGAAGATTTTTTTTTTAGCTCAGGTGATTGGTTTAAGCGAAATAAATAAATAAATAAATAAATAAAAACTTTATTGAAAAAAAATATTTCAAATGGCGGGTTTATTGCCGTGGGCAATTTCTGCCAACCAACCACTTTTGACAGCAATTTGATATATACAATACATACAAGTGTATGAAAAAGAAGACAAATATAAATAATAATAATAAATATATATATATATATACAATACTTATACCTACATAAAAATACATATATAAATGAATAGGTGGATGGGATGAAGGACAAGGAATATAGGCATGTATGTCATTGAATGTAATTAAAAAATTAAAAGAAGAAATATTTATTCTACTTCTATATCTATGTAGCCAAAGATATCTAAATATGGGCCCCAACCTATCTACAGATTATTTGTTAAAAAGTTGATTATTCCCCGAGCTACGCTGAGTTTTAAATGAAGTTCATATATTATAATTATTCTGTTGGGGTTTATTCAAAGAATAATGAAATTGGAATTTTAATCTCGCTTGTTTGGAAGCTGACCTTGTTGTCCGGCAAAAATGATTATTTATTCAGATAAAAAAAAGGTGTGCGTGAAGTGAAAATGAAAAATTCCCGCATATTTTTCACACATAATGGAAAATCACGATGTTGTGTATTAAACTCTTTCAAATGATAATATTTACCTTTGTATTCCGAATTCATTTAACGTAATGTCGCTTTTTGAAATATGCATAAATAAATACTAAAATTAAAAAAAAAATATTCGTAGATATCATATCTAAAAACAAACGTTTAAAATTCTTTTTTTTTTATTGTTTAACCAGAATGGAGAATACTCCAATCGAGATATCTGATTGGTTATCTAAACACAAAGTCCTCTATGCTTCGCTGAGCTTTGTCCCATTGACCATACACTGAGTTCGCTTAGTTTTCACTGCTGTTAACAAATTCGTAGAATTCAATCTAGGGCAAAGGACCGGCCGGTGTGGCGTAGAGGTAACGCTCTTGACATTGAGCCACGAGGTCCCGGGTGCGATTCCCTACCAGGGCAGATTGAGGAATGACTTTTTTCAAATTGTCCTGGCTCTGGGTGTTACATGTATATGTGTTTAGTGTATTGTATATATTATTATGTCACGTTAGTACCCATAATACAAGATTCAATCTAAGTTTGAGATTAGCTCAATCTGTGTGAATTGTCTATGAATGTTATGTTATGTCAACACTTCCAAATTTGCAGAGAAGAAATTCAGCTTTGCGAGGCCAACTAAAAGTTTGAAACGTTGCTGTTCAGGAGATGTCGCGGCGCCTTTGAGATGGTCACGGACCGTTAAACGGTGCCATAAATCAATCGTTTATATTATTATTATTGTTATTTAATGCCTGGAATGCAAGCAATAAGTCCTTTTACTCTTTTCTGTAAGTTTTCAAAAATCCTGTAAGTCAGGTATCTAAGAACCATCATAAATAAGATTTTTAAAATCTCTGATCCATCAGCTATCGAGTTATACCACCCATCTTGAAAACTACACTTTTATTGACACAGAGAGGATGACCTGTGTGTTTATTAAATGAAGTATTGTTTCGATATTTTCGCTATTACTTAGGAATATTTTTAAGATAAGAAACACTTCCATTCAATTTATGTAAAATATCCATTTAATTTATGTACTCATGTTTTAATGTTATTCACTGTATGTTTATGGAAAAAGCACAAATGATTTCAGTTTTACTAATAAATATTTAATTGAATAGTGACCTGGTTTTGACTTTTAAAGTCACTGTCAAACTAATGACACTAAAAATTAGTTTGACAATGACTATATAAGTCGAAACCAAGTTGCTATTTAACTAAATATTAAGTAAAACTAAAATTGTGTTTTCTTCCATATATTAACATGGTGTTTCACAAAATAAACGTTGAATCAATAAATTTATTCACTATGTTAGATGATGGAAATAACATTGCTTGAAGGAAGTAAATGCAGCAAATTCATCACACGAAGAAGTGGAAAATCATAAAGAAGATCTTTGTTTAGAGATGAACCTTAAATGGTTGCAATAGAAAAAAAATTGTACATCATAATGGATGTGTAAACTTGCAGTTCCTGCAAACCATTTTTTATAGTAAATTTATTTTTTTAATGATTGTCACTAAATAATGTTAAGCATAAACAGTAAAAGAATTATTTATTTATTCTTTCAACCCAAAAATCATAAAATAGATTCAGGCAAAATGTAAGATTATCCAACTAGGTTAATTAACCCGGTTTAGGATAAACCTTTATAACAAAAAATAATTCTCATACCAAACTTGTAAACAAGATTTAAAACTAAAGAATAAAATAATGTAAACAATGAAGTAATGTAAATAAAACAAAATATAGTAAAATCAAAATTGACATACATCAAGAACAGCTGAAAATAGCTCCCTCATAGCACTCACACTCACATCAAACACCCATACACAAACACCATCCTCAGCTACTCTGAAAGACATGATAGGCATACGAAAATTAGCTCATAAGCAGACATTAAAAATACGCAAATTAACTCATACATATTGTGATGAAATGAATATATACAGGATTGTAAATATTATTTTAGATTGTAAATTTAGTATTATTATTTTCATATACCTAGATCGAATGTTTGTAGTAGGTGATTAATATAGGAATGAAACTTAGTTTAATCTCAAGTGGTTGTTGAACACAACTAGCTATGTAGGAGACAGAGTCAGGTATATTTCGGTGTGTGTCAGGAAGAGATGGATGTAGTTTTTTTTTGTTGCTTTGGGTCGACATTTTCAGGGTCTGAAGACAGAGTACTTATTACTCTTGGCAGTTTAGTTTTGAATCCAGAGGGAGGTGGGACTGAATCATATTAATATCTGTGTTTGAATTCGACATCTTTTAATATTTTTATTTACCCACCTTCGTAGTTATTAAAACATTATATTTTAGTGATATTTCCACAATTGGGAATATATAAAGATCATCCTAAATTACTTTTAATTAGCATTTAAAATCCGTGATGCTGCCAGCTGTCTAAGATAAGATTTTCTTTTAATATTATTAATTTATTATTTATATCTAGGTGCTAGGATACTCTCAGGATGTCTGTTGTCTACAAGGCAATATTTGTACTCAAGGATTTATTATTTTACAGATTTTGGAAACAAAGGAATTATGTGTTATATATTATTGTATGTATGTATGTACTTGTTACCGATTTTATATAGCGCCGTCCGACACACCTACAACTAGACCGATGTCAGTGGCGTACCGATCTACCCAATATTATATTTTTATTTAATTTATTTTACCAAAACGAAGGATTGTACAGTTCGGAGTGGAGTTTTATGTTGAGCAGGATATTATTTGATTATTTAATTAATTACATATTTTATCATCGATGTCATTTGTCTTCTATAAACTTACTGGATTTTTCTACTTATATTGCTGTGACATTCTATAATGTATTAATTAACATTTTTGCAAGGCATGGTTATATCGTATTGTTTATGTATTATTATATTAATATGTTTATATTAATACCATTTATCCAAAAATCCCTACATAAACCCTTTTCCTTCTAGGGAATGTAGTTTTGTCCAGTCGTTTGTTAGGCCCCAGACGATTTGGGTACGACGTTATTCCTTTCTTAACAAAATATATGATATTGTAGTATATAATTATGCATGATAATTATTTAAATCAAATTTTGTAAAAATAAGTAGTTCAACTAACAAAACTCTCTCCTTTTCCCTATATGCTGGAGGACCCACAATCCATTATAAGGTCTTTGGGCATTTGTAAATGGATATTATGTTTAATAAACTTTAATTTATTAATAACTGGTTGGTAAATCACTGTTCGTGATATTGCTAACTATATTAGTAGTCTATCTTATCAGTTCTGTAAGAACACACCTTGCAATCATTAACATAGTTGGATGTGCGTAGAGATTGGTGGTGCTTTCTCTGCGTATAAATCAACTTAACCAATGAAAAGGTATTTATTTCAAATGTTCTCCGACTGAAGCAGGTACAGCTCCATTCCTCGAATTTCTGCTAGAGTATAGCTTGAAGGGGTTATCTGCACCCTTTGGCTGAAGCTCAATGATCAGGAATCTTTAGGACTAATATTATTATATGTTTTTGTTGCATAATGGCATGTTCTAATGAGGGTATATAGCAAATATATTGCATGTTCTAATGAGGTTATATAATATATATTATTTTATATATATTCGCGAGTAGAGTTGTGCACTCGGGCTCAAAATGCGGCATGGGACAGTTTGAGACGTGAGGGAGCGGAGGCGGCGCTCCTTCAGCATGGACACAGCATGCTTTTCAATGCACTAACATGGTAGTTAGTCTCTGAAAATGATGTCATAGCAATTGTGTTGAAATTTAATTAATATTCAAAAGTAATAAAGTTATGTTTTTGGGTGCGCCACTGTCCTTTACGACGCAACGAATTAGTAGGTATGTTGTAGAACATATGTACATACATCGGCTATAGAAACTATGAAATGGTTATCTTATGTAGGGACATAGATCGGCAACCAGTTACCATACAACATTCTCGTAATGATATAGAATAATATTATTTGAATTTTATGTTATGATGATTGTTATGTTATATTTCGTTATGTTTTATTATGCACTATTTTTATTATGTTATTTTACAGTATCTCAAGGTAAGTGATCTGACGTCAAAGTTGATCTCAGAGTTAATATGTAACAACGTAGGTAAAATTATCGTCAAAACACAACGTACTGGGTCCAAATCTATGAAAATAGTTAATAGATAAATCGAGACGATCACGAAAGGCCAAAATTTGTTAATTAATTCAATTAGGAATGCGATATTTCGTACGTATATTTGCAACAATGCGAAAATTCATACAATTCTTAGCTAGCTGAATAGGGTTGTCACTTCTAGTTTGGGAATCAATTATTACAGTAGGTATAGTTTAGAAGCTAGGATGTTGCAAATTCGGAGCTTAGAATGGTTTAAAATAGGTAGGATCATCACAAATGGTGCCTTGGACCAGAATATTATGTCTGTCATTGCAGACATAAACTGGGTTTTTACGGAGTAGAAGTGGGTTTTGGTTTTGCGATGATAAATAACTAAAATCATGAATATTGGAGGGGGGGAAAGCATAAATGGGTTTTGAGGAGTAGAACTGGGTTATGGACAGAGGAATGTGTTTGGTTTTTGAGGGGAGGAATAAAATTTATACTTGGTAGATGTAGTGAGAAAATTGGTTGATGATTTTTACTTCCAGAACCGCGGGTTGGTTATCCATGGATTATAGTGTTAGTCGAATCAGGCAACATGATATTATATTTGTGTTTGGCTATCTATAGGTATCTACCTAACATTATGCATAAGAATAGTGAACCCTTAAGAGTTCATTAGGAATTATGTCCTTATGAATAGTCTAATAAAGAGCGCTTGTGATTCAGGTATAAAATTGGATAGGTATATATATGTTGAAATCCTGAATAGTTCTTTATTTTATTCAATAATGTATATAGGTACCAAAAATATGTACTTTCATAAGAAGATTGGGTGTTAGAAAAATGGAATATTATATTCCCAAGTAGACTTGTAAACATGGGTATTATGTATGCGAAGTGTATTTTATGTATATGGGTATATGACTAGAGTTTTTAGGATTTTTAGATATTATAGTATTTGGGTAAAATGGATAAATAATAGGTATATAGATTGATGTTAGTTATATGTATCAAGTGGATGTTTGTTAAGGATTAGAATTGTACCTAATTATAATAGGTATTATTATTTCTTGAGGAATATGGTCTTAACATTTACAGTATTTGTAAGTTAAGTGTTTTGTTTTTAAACTTTTAGAATTCTGTCAAGTTAATTATTTGGGGTGTGAAATAAATTTATGATCGAGGCATGAATGGTGAATATATTATTGAGTTTGAAATAATATTAGACCAGATTTTATGAGTATCTGATAACATACATAATACAATATATGAATGAAGCGGATAAGTATATAGGTAATAATCGAATGATGGGTTTTGATAAAATCACGATTTAGGTGATTATTTTTACAGTTATATGTTAAACGGTTAGCTGGAAGAAATAGTGAATATTCATTCTTACAGGCTAAGTGGGGAATGATCGGCTTAGAGGGAAGACAGTCTACACGGAAAGCAGACTCTTTTAAACCAGGAGGGGCATTCCAGGATCTTGAGTTTTAGGAAACGTTGGAACTCTTTGTATACCCTGAAAGGTGGTATCTATCATTTCAAAATTGAGGACAAGAGAATACTCATTTATGGAAATGTTCTAAGGAGAAAAGAGGTTGATGTTTGCCGATATAATACATCGTCTTCCAAATAGAGAAATAAGATGTACCTACAACCTATGAATCCTAGGATATAATAATGATTAAAACGTTATATTATTCTAAACCAAGAACGAGATAGGAAATAATATTATTACTGGAATGACAAAAAAACTATAGTTTTAAATAAAGATGCAAGCAGATAGGTATACGGGATATTATAGTACCTAACGGGATGTATACGATCAGTGGTTGTTAAACTGTATGCCTGATATTGTGATGTTGCTGAATGGAACAAAGAAACCTGAGACAAAGGGTATTAGGAATTATGCGTGCGCTCAAATGAGATAATTATTTCAATTGAATATTTATTGGTAGGATAACAACATGATTTACTTGCAAGAAACTTGGTGGAAAGTTTGGACAGCGATGATAGAAGTTTTATGGAAACCAAAGGACGACTAGATAGGATTGTGTAGCATTGTATCCTCTCTGTTAACACAAAAGAGAGTGGTGTACAATAACATAAATTGCTGGAGAGGACTAATGTAAGAAGAAAGGACAACGCTATGATGTAACAGGTTGAGATTGACTTGCGGATCTATCGATGTTACAAATGGAATAAACTATTTAATGTGTTATAACTTTAAAATTGTGGTGTCAAATATTATAATAATATTATTCAATAGTGTTAGAGTGAAAATGTGAACTATAAAGTGTTTATCTATTATTATTTTACAAGTGGAACGAATATTATGATATGTACCTTTGTGGTTATAGTTGTGTGTAAATATATTATATTTAGTTGTGTGTGTGATAGTTTGAAATAGATTTTTTCAGGACTTTTGAAATGAATGAGGACGATTCATTTATAAATACCTAATATGTAGGTATATACATTTGGTTACTGTAATATTGGAGACAAGGGGAATTCTACGTACCTATTATAGAATAACATATTGGGATGTATTATGTAGATATTGTCAATGCAACTCGTTTAAATATTGTGTTATGTATCTTATATGCGTGAAGGTGCGTAAACACATTGAGGGAGGGGTTCCCACCACTTACCCCTGGATGTTCAAGAACATAGTACGTTATCTTCCTTTTAATTATTTGTGGTATTATTATAGGTGATTTTAGGTACGTAATTATAGGTATTTTGAGTTAGCTGTTCGCGTTTGATGTTATTTAGGCACATTGTCAACACATTATCACACATTTTGCTGGTTAGCGGGAGAATGTTGCACTACTTGTAGAATTATGTGGCTTGATCACGTGGATCGAATTCTTATGGACGGCCGCGTGTTGAGTGGAAGAAATCGGTATGCGTTGTGTGAGAAATTGTATGGCAGTGATGGAAGCGAAGGACGTATTCCTAGATGGAGGGATTTGGCGTTCGGTTCTCTCTGTCTACCCCATCTGAGACGCAGCGTGATGGTGCTGAGAGATGAATGGTTATTTAGTATGAGCTGCCGGTGGAGAGTTGGTCTCCCACTTTTTCCGTGAGTTTTCGGGTGCCCTGTGGGAGGACGGGTGTTTTAGGAAGTTAAGACATTTAGCATCTTGGATACGATGAGGTTTGCCGCCGTTTTTGAATGTCTTGAATTTGTGTCGGTACGGAGAGGACGATTTGCGTATCAGTTGTGTGCTGCAGAACTACTGGTTGCATCAGCAAAGGAATCATGGATATGAGACATCTGGCTAGTAGTACAGGATTGGTGTTACCAGCGAATCGGATCACCCTGAAGAATGCATATATGGACTATAAAGAACCACAACGACTATGAATAATTATAATGATGTGTGATTACATGAAAAGGAATTTTAACAAAATGCAACTTGGATATTAAAGTATAAGAACAATCTTGTTATTATTATATTTATGTTCTGTAGATGTGACGACATAAAATAATAACGAAACACAAAATAATAAAATAAATAGTATGTTATGTTAGGGCAATAATATTGAGCGAGTATTTCTCAAGTGGATGCATTGGGGTTGTATTATTATTATTGATGACTTGAATAGAGGGGCACAGCTGACGAGGTACCTACGACCTATCGGAATATACAGTGGCGGACTCGAAAGTTGGAATTAAATAATTGTGAAAAATAATTAGAAAATAAATAATTGGTTGTGAGATAATGCCTCAGCCATTTTGTCTTCATCGTAATCTCAAGGGGGGGTATGTGATGAAATGAATATATACAGGATTGTAAATATTATTTTAGATTGTAAATTTAGTATTATTATTTTCATATACCTAGATCGAATGTTTGTAGTAGGTGATTAATATAGGAATGAAACTTAGTTTAATCTCAAGTGGTTGTTGAACACAACTAGCTATGTAGGAGACAGAGTCAGGTATATTTCGGTGTGTGTCAGGAAGAGATGGATGTAGTTTTTTTTTGTTGCTTTGGGTCGACATTTTCAGGGTCTGAAGACAGAGTACTTATTACTCTTGGCAGTTTAGTTTTGAATCCAGAGGGAGGTGGGACTGAATCATATTAATATCTGTGTTTGAATTCGACATCTTTTAATATTTTTATTTACCCACCTTCGTAGTTATTAAAACATTATATTTTAGTGATATTTCCACAATTGGGAATATATAAAGATCATCCTAAATTACTTTTAATTAGCATTTAAAATCCGTGATGCTGCCAGCTGTCTAAGATAAGATTTTCTTTTAATATTATTAATTTATTATTTATATCTAGGTGCTAGGATACTCTCAGGATGTCTGTTGTCTACAAGGCAATATTTGTACTCAAGGATTTATTATTTTACAGATTTTGGAAACAAAGGAATTATGTGTTATATATTATTGTATGTATGTATGTACTTGTTACCGATTTTATATAGCGCCGTCCGACACACCTACAACTAGACCGATGTCAGTGGCGTACCGATCTACCCAATATTATATTTTTATTTAATTTATTTTACCAAAACGAAGGATTGTACAGTTCGGAGTGGAGTTTTATGTTGAGCAGGATATTATTTGATTATTTAATTAATTACATATTTTATCATCGATGTCATTTGTCTTCTATAAACTTACTGGATTTTTCTACTTATATTGCTGTGACATTCTATAATGTATTAATTAACATTTTTGCAAGGCATGGTTATATCGTATTGTTTATGTATTATTATATTAATATGTTTATATTAATACCATTTATCCAAAAATCCCTACATAAACCCTTTTCCTTCTAGGGAATGTAGTTTTGTCCAGTCGTTTGTTAGGCCCCAGACGATTTGGGTACGACGTTATTCCTTTCTTAACAAAATATATGATATTGTAGTATATAATTATGCATGATAATTATTTAAATCAAATTTTGTAAAAATAAGTAGTTCAACTAACAAAACTCTCTCCTTTTCCCTATATGCTGGAGGACCCACAATCCATTATAAGGTCTTTGGGCATTTGTAAATGGATATTATGTTTAATAAACTTTAATTTATTAATAACTGGTTGGTAAATCACTGTTCGTGATATTGCTAACTATATTAGTAGTCTATCTTATCAGTTCTGTAAGAACACACCTTGCAATCATTAACATAGTTGGATGTGCGTAGAGATTGGTGGTGCTTTCTCTGCGTATAAATCAACTTAACCAATGAAAAGGTATTTATTTCAAATGTTCTCCGACTGAAGCAGGTACAGCTCCATTCCTCGAATTTCTGCTAGAGTATAGCTTGAAGGGGTTATCTGCACCCTTTGGCTGAAGCTCAATGATCAGGAATCTTTAGGACTAATATTATTATATGTTTTTGTTGCATAATGGCATGTTCTAATGAGGGTATATAGCAAATATATTGCATGTTCTAATGAGGTTATATAATATATATTATTTTATATATATTCGCGAGTAGAGTTGTGCACTCGGGCTCAAAATGCGGCATGGGACAGTTTGAGACGTGAGGGAGCGGAGGCGGCGCTCCTTCAGCATGGACACAGCATGCTTTTCAATGCACTAACATGGTAGTTAGTCTCTGAAAATGATGTCATAGCAATTGTGTTGAAATTTAATTAATATTCAAAAGTAATAAAGTTATGTTTTTGGGTGCGCCACTGTCCTTTACGACGCAACGAATTAGTAGGTATGTTGTAGAACATATGTACATACATCGGCTATAGAAACTATGAAATGGTTATCTTATGTAGGGACATAGATCGGCAACCAGTTACCATACAACATTCTCGTAATGATATAGAATAATATTATTTGAATTTTATGTTATGATGATTGTTATGTTATATTTCGTTATGTTTTATTATGCACTATTTTTATTATGTTATTTTACAGTATCTCAAGGTAAGTGATCTGACGTCAAAGTTGATCTCAGAGTTAATATGTATCAAAATTCATATTTAAATTGTTTTATTGATTTTGTGATTTTGTTGTTCTTTTTGATTATTGAAATGTATATTTCAGGTGACTTATTTTGCGTTTTAAAAATACACAACGTAGGTAAAATTATCGTCAAAACACAACGTACTGGGTCCAAATCTATGAAAATAGTTAATAGATAAATCGAGACGATCACGAAAGGCCAAAATTTGTTAATTAATTCAATTAGGAATGCGATATTTCGTACGTATATTTGCAACAATGCGAAAATTCATACAATTCTTAGCTAGCTGAATAGGGTTGTCACTTCTAGTTTGGGAATCAATTATTACAGTAGGTATAGTTTAGAAGCTAGGATGTTGCAAATTCGGAGCTTAGAATGGTTTAAAATAGGTAGGATCATCACAATATGTATGTATATATACACTCACATATACATCAATAAAAGCAATGAAATAACCATTCTTGTGTTAGTTTTGATTCCATATTCAAATTCGAATTGAACTCGAAAAATTTAGAATATGCATTCTTATTAAAATAATAAAAAGGTTAACTTAGGTTCTATTTTTATTTGATATACCTATTCCGAACTCTTTCGAGATAAATCGAGAAAATTTTAGTTCTCGGTACGTTATACGATATTTTTACATACATAAACTAGATAATATATTATTATTATCATATAAATTTATGTATGTAAAACACTTCTGTCAGCCTGCAATAAAAATAAGATACTGTAGGTATATATTCGAAAATACCTAGTCACACCTGGCATTTCTTCGAGGAACATGAATTACGTTCTTACAAAATAATAATATAAGAAGTACAAGTGTTGGTAATAAATTTTTATTGTAGCGAAACGTCACAAACCGAATGAACGTCATGCAAAGGTACAACTGTAAAAACCTGCTTGTAATAAAATTTGAATAATGTTATTACCTGGAGTATCTGAAAAATATTATAAGAGTGAATAGGATACGATGTTATCTTAATATGAAATTGTGTGAGAGGAAAAGAGATATCAATAATTGTTATGTAACTGTGGTCCTACACTTTTTTGTAAATTTTCGAGTATCCCGTAAAAGACAGGTAGATATTATTTTCAATTCAGCGGTGAGTCTGTACGTTAATAGCTTGTAGCGGTGAATTCACTGGTAACCCCACTCGTGAGAAATTTCTAAATAATTTCATCATCATCATCGCCCTAAACGCTCCTCTCGGGAGCACAGGGTAGAAACCAGCCTCCTCCATTCAGAGCGTCTCTGTGCCAATTGCGTCACCTCTTCCCACGACATTCCTTGCACTCTGATATCGTTGTCATTGGAACGGTGTATTGTGAAAGAGGGACGCCCGGGCCTATGGAACCCCTGCGGACGGAAGAACAGTGCTCTTTTTGGCCAACTATCAATAAATAATTTAGTATACCTATAACTAACTGTATAATTATAATGTTTTTATCTTTTTTCACCATCGCGCCATATCCCAAATGTAGGATATCCAACTGATCAGCTGCATGTAATAAACAAACTGTTCTGTCTGTGCCAACAAGAATTAAGACATTCAGGTTGGGTGGATTAAAGATGTAAACAAATTTTTATTTTTCGCGCTCCTGCCTTTAACAGGACACTTAAAAACTTATAGAAAAGAGTGAGAGACCGATTTTTAAATGCTTCTTCACCCCTTATTCAAAATTTTAAAAAGTGTATTAAAATTAAAATTAATTCAAACTGCGTTGACCCCTTCAATCATTACTTTATTCAAATAGATTTCATAATGTTATACCTTTTTCAAATTAAAAGTTATGTAATGAATTTCACTAAGAAATATGCATTTATTGTTCAAAGAATTTGCATGTTTTAATTACGGAAACGCAGCAATACAATCCGTGTACTTTTTTTTGCGTCGCAGAAACAATGCAAGCATTTGTATCTTATAAACCATTTTTCATATTAAATTGCAAGTCTCGTAACGGCCAGTAACTGCGACCATTATAAAGCAATTTATTGAAATTTCTCATCGAATATATTATATAATACCTATGCTATTATTTTTTTTATTACTATTTATATACATTACCATCATGGCATATCCTACAAAGAGTGTAGCCAGCGGACCAACCGCATACGATAAGCATACAGGCTGTCCTCTTTTTGCCAACAAAAAAATAAAACATTCAGGAAGGGTGGCAATTTTTAACACTGAACTTAAGTTGCAAAATGTCTTTATTTTATCGAATACCTGCCTTTTACAGGAAATTTACGGAGAAGGGTGAGAGACCAATTCTTTGCCGAATACTTCCGGTTAAATTAAACAATATTATTATGATCACCTTGATAGTATTTTCTAAGCTCTGCACCCCCTAAAATCTAAGACCCTGGTTAAATGCCTAGTCTACACACTAACTTATAACACGGTGCCTGGTCTGTTTGCTGCTCCATTTGTGGGAAAAAACCATAGATTTTTATATATAATACCTAGATGGAGTACTCGTATGTATTTTCATTGTAATAAAGTGAGGCACCATTTTTCGGCACTTTTGACAGATCGGTTGGCGAAAAAAAGTGTGGTAAATCGCTTAAAACGTCAACAAGAACTTCAAAAAATGTCCAATTACGTTTTTATAAATGTAAAAATGATATATTTTAATAAAAATGCGAGAAATACTTCATAAAATGTAGGAAACACCACACGCTTTCGCCAACCGTTCTGTCAAAAATTCATAGATTTTTTGCCTCACTTTTGTGACGAGTCAGGGTTCTAGGTTTTGTATGGAATTCTGTGGAAAAAACCTGATAGTATAGATATATAAATAGACATATGTTTTACTTACTTTTGTAGGAATAAAATTGAAGATTAATTTATTGTGCATACTTTTTAATTAACAGGTTTTTCATTAGATTATCATTCATTATTTTAATTATGAAAAGGGTTTGATCTTCGCTAAAACAATATTTCAAAATTTCTAATATTTTCGCTAACCCGGTTAGTTAAAGCACTTACGTTAAATAAACCGAGTTTTATTTTAAAAAAACTCAATATAAATAAAAAAGTTAAACCGTACCTATGTCTGTTTGTTTGTTTATAAAATGTATGTCCTTTAAAAAATGTGAACAAATTTATGCTGAAAAAATCTAAAAGTTCTGGTAATATAAATAAAAGCTGCATTATTATGATGACGTGTTACAAATGATGCTGTGCGCCGGCGCACCCAGCAGAGACCTGTAATATCCGTAATACAGGAGAGACGATGGTCCTGGCTGGGACATGTTTTGAGAATGCCTAATGATAGTTGGCCAAAAAGAGCACTGTTCTTCCGTCCGCAGGGGTTCCGTCGGCCCGGACGTCCCTCTTTCACAATACACCGTTCCTATGACAACGATATCAGAGCGCAAGGAATGTCGTGGAAAGAGGTGACGCAATTGGCACAAAGACGCTCTGAATGGAGGAGGCTG
Organism: Athripsodes cinereus; assembly: GCA_947579605.1. Taxonomy (NCBI): domain Eukaryota; kingdom Metazoa; phylum Arthropoda; class Insecta; order Trichoptera; family Leptoceridae; genus Athripsodes; species Athripsodes cinereus. Next base: position 28,496,169 of record OX388314.1, read on the forward strand.
GTTTCTGCCCTATGCTCCCGAGAGGAGCGTTGAGGGCGATGATGATGATGATGATATTATGATACTTTTACTTCAAATGTTTGTATTCGGAATGTGTGCAATAAAAATAATTATGTACTTGTGGCACATCAGGTGGCGCCTAAACAATGATTTTGGATATAAGGTACGTGGTATGACAGGTCACAAGTGCGTTAGACTCGTTAGAGCATTCAGCAAAAATCTATAGTAGGTATCTGTAGTACAAGAGAGTAGATATTTCTGGTTATGTCATGTTTTGAAAATGTGTTCAGTGGTACGAAAATTGTGAGCGAAAAGCGGAAATTGTGAGCAGAATAAACCAGGCAAGGATTGCCTTCAACAAAAAATCTAAAATATTGGAATCCACAAAATATTGATTTAAGCGTAGGTAAGGAAGAACCTAACTAAAGCCTTTGTATGGAGCATTCTGCTTTATGGTTGTGAGACATGGACCATCAGCAAGAGTGAAAGCGGACGGTTGGCGGCCTTTGAGATGTGGTGCTATAGACGCATGCTGAAAATCCATTGGTCGGAACACGTTGAAAACGAAGAAGTGTTAACCAGGGTAGGCGAAAAAAGGCAAATTCTTAAGAAAATCAGCCAACAACGAGCTAACTGGATTGGCCACAACATCAGGCACCCAGGACTACTCATCGCTATCGCGGAGGGTAAGACCGAGGGCACAAATGGCAGAGGCCGACCAAGAGATGCGTATATTGACCAACTGAAGAGGGACATGAACTGTAGCTCATACGTAGAGCTGAAAAGACTGGCTGAGAATAGGGAGGAATGGGGAAGAAAAACCAAACTCGTTGCAGACCAATCCAATGGATTGTAACTTATTATATATGGTACGAAAAAAGAGCACTCTTTTTTGTCCATCCTCCTGAATTACGATGGCCCGGATGTCCCGTGAGAAGAGGTGACTCAATTGATGCAGAGACGCCTTGGGTGGTTTCTGCATTCCCCTCTACACTTTGTGCTCCCGAGAGGATTGTTAAAAGGCGAGGTTAGGTTTAGTACTTACATACATGTAAGAGAATGCCTACATCTCTGTAGAATTTCCCATGCTTATTTTTTTATTCAGATCTACTGTCTGTTACCCACTTAACATAACATAACATGTATAGACAATTCACATAGACCGAGCTAGTCCCAAACTAAGATATAAATCTTGTATTGTGGGTACTAACACGACGATACACATATACAATGAACTAAACACATATACATGTAACACCCAGACCCAGGACAATCTGAAAAAGGTCATTCTTCATTTTGCCCTGGACGGGAATCGAACCCGGGACCTCGTGACTCAAAGGCAAGTGCGTTAGCCTCCGCGCCACACCGGTCGGCACCTGCATTATAATTATATATATTATGATTTTTCCAAACAATCAGTACCTACAGTACCAATTTTGCATATTTAGTCTACCAACCATCGCAATATAATGCCAATTTGAGGTCAATTAATTTGTATCTTTTGAATGAAAACTTAAAAAAAGTTGTCGTCTGACATGCTAAGTTGGATCTAAATTTATCATTAATAAATTTATATGTCATGCACGTGTTACCTGTTTTAAATTTTAGAAGGTGTTTATGCTTAAAATGACAAAAAATCATAACAGAAGCGACAAATGTTAATTGAAGTTCGACAGTAGGTATGTACCTACTTTGTGGAAGTTCGTGATAAAAAGTAAAATATTTTTTGTGTCACTTTGTATAAATTTGTTTACCTATTTCATTATTAATGTATAGGTACCTATATTTCTGTACCTTAGAGGATAAACCACGGGAGTCCACTTTTTACCGCTTTTGAGTTAACAATGCAAATATATTGGTGACAAAACGTTATGTTAGTGGGTAAAATACTGTAGTACAAAGTTGTTGTAAATTCATCCTTGTTATTACACCAACTTTCATTCCACATTCCTTTCGTATATCAATGTTACGCACACGATCTCTCAGACTTTTACCACACATCCTTCTCAACGATCTCATTTCTACTACTACTACTACTACTATACCATCACGGCATATCCCACAAGTGGGGTAGCCAGCAGATCAGCTGCATGTAAGAAACATGCAAACTGTCCTCTAACAAATCCTCAAACGATCTCATTTCCACTGCATTTATGCCACTTTCATCCTTCTTTAACCATGTCCACGTCTCACTTGCATACATAAGTGTTGGCACTAAGATAGCAGAGTGCACCAACCTTTTAGCTGTGGTGGATATGTTTCTATTTGCAATTATTGGTCGGTTTGCACCATTTACCTTATTGCCAGCAACTTTTCTCCTTTCAATATCGCTTTCACACTTCCCATCTCTCGTGAACAAGCTACCTAAGTACACACATTCGTCAACTTGCTCTAACACTTCGTTGTCAATCATCACCTGGCATACTGTTCTCTCACTTCCTCTTTCAAACACCATAATTTTTGTCTTTTTTGCATTCATTCTCAATCCATTAATCGCACAATTTTCATACACACACGTCATCATTCGCTGTAGATCACTTTCACTTTCAGCCATCAATACCAAATCATCGGCAAACATTAACGCTCTTACATTCATCCCATTCATATCAACACCTACATTCATTTTTCTATCATTTCTCATATGATTTTTCATTTGTAATAAATATATGAAGTCCATTTAATGTTAATTGGAAATCAACGGAAGTCCCACATACGTTATAATATTCCATCAGGGAGAAAAAATCATAAGAAATTTTGTTAGTGCCAAAATCACGGGAGTCCAACATGCGTTGTTTATACTTACTATTTGAAACAATTACTTCAAGTCGGTGCCACAAATGTATGTGCAGATATCGTTTGAGGATAAAACACGGAAGTCCATTTTATCTATAACTATCAATAAAATAATTATTTTTATTATTAAATATTAAAATATAACCTTTCAAATGAAGATATTTTTATACAGACTGAAATAATTCCAAATATTATGACAGTTATGATGTTTTGAAACTTGAAAATTCATATAATTGCCTCTCCTGCACATTTATTGTATTGTGACTCCCGTGGTTTATCCTTTAAGGTACAGATTTAAGAATTTAATTAACGAAGATTTTTTTTAGCTCAGGTGATTGGTAAGCGAAATATAGGCATGTATGTCATTGAATGTAATTAAAAAATTAAAAGAAGAAATATTTATTCTACTACTATATCTATGTAGCCAAAGATATTTAAATATGGGCCCCAACCTATCTACAGATTATTTGTTAAAAAGTTGATTATTCCCCGAGCTACGCTGAGTTTTAAATGAAGTTCATATATTATAATTATTCTGTTGGGGTTTTTATTCAATGAATAATGAAATTGGAATTTTAATCTCGCTTGTTTGGAAGCTGACCTTGTTGTCCGGCAAAAATGATTATTTATTCAGATAAAAAAAAGGTGTGCGTGAAGTGAAAATGAAAAATTCCCGCATATTTTTCACACATAATGGAAAATCACGATGTTGTGTATTAAACTCTTTCAAGTGATAATATTTACCTTTGTATTCCGTCGCTTTTTGAAATATGCATAAATAAAAGAATACATTTTTTTTTTTATTCTTAGATATCTAATCAAGTCTTTTATGCTTCGCTGAGCTTTGTCCCATTGACCAGACACTGAGTTCGCTTAGTTTTCACTGCTGTTAACAAACTCGTAGAATTCAATCTAGGGCAAAGGACCGGCCGGTGTGGCGTCGAGGTAACGCTCTTGCCATTGAGCCACGAGGTCCCGGGTGCGATTCCCTACCAGGGCAGATTGAGGAATGACTTTTTTCAAATTGTCCTGGCTCTGGGTGTTACATGTATATGTGTTAAGTGTATTGTATATATTATGTCGCGTTAGTACCCATAATACAAGATTCAATCTAAGTTTGAGATTAGCTCAATCTGTGTGAATTGTCTATGAATGTTATGTTATGTCAAAAACTTCCAAATTTGCAGAGAAGAAATTCAGCTTTGCGAGGCCAACTAAAAGTTGAAAAGTTGGAAACGTTGCTGTTCAGGAGATGTCGCGGCGCCTTTGAGATGGTCACGGACCGTTAAACGGTGCCATAAATCAATCGTTTATATTATTATTATTGTTATTTAATGCCTGGAATGCAAGCAATAAGTCCTTTTACTCTTTTCTGTAAGTTTTCAAAAATCCTGTAAGTCAGGTATCTAAGAACCATCATAAATAAGATTTTTAAAATCTCTGATCCATCAGCTATCGAGTTATACCACCCATCATGAAAACTACATTTTTATTGACACAGAGAGGATGACCTGCGTGTTTATTACATGAATTTAGTGAACTGACTATTACACTTACGGAAGATCCCGTGGTGTTATAGATATGTAGCTTGCTATAGAGGTGGAATATTTCTTATAAAACAAAACAAACAGACACGAGAAGTAGGTACCTAAGTTGAGTAAGAATGGGAATTGATGATATCAAAAAAAACTTCTACAACCAAATGTCACGAAATATCCACAGTTAAATAAATTTGCACAATATAAAAGATATACCTATATCATAATATAACACAATATAACATCTTAATGATTTTTTTAAAGAAATTTTTTCTTTCTTTCCAAATTGTGTAATTTATTTTTAATTTAATTTAATTCAAATTTTGTGTTTTTTTTTTAAATATTGACATTTTTACCCATAATCAAGTTTTATTCAAGTACCTATATTTATGTAATTTCAATTTGTGTGCTTGCTAGCTGTATTTTTGTCTGTCAAATTGTTATTGTTGTTGTTTTTTTTTTGTATAACATGTAAAAGGCTCTGCCGTATAAAAATGTAAATAAATAAATAATGACATATTTCGGATTGTTTAAAAATCAAACTTTTTCTTCAATTTGAATATTTTATTACCTATTCGTATTTTAATAATTATGGATATGAATGATTTAGTCTCTATCAGATGAAGTGCGTTGTATTTACTTTTTGATTCGGATTTGAGAGACTTCTGAACTCACTGTAGAGGTAGGATCAAATTTAATTTACAGAGATAATATTGATTAAATTGTTTATTATATTATTTAATAACGTGAATTAATTAAACAATCTTTGTTCTTATTTTAATAAAGTCAGAATATTGTAATCAAGAACCCCTTTAATACTTTAAACATAATAATAAAAATATGCAGTCTAGATTGCCTTTGTAAATCCAACCTCATTTATTTGTAATCAGTTATAATATTGCAAACATTTTGACGAAGCTTTAATCAAATCGAATGAGTTAATAATCATCATCATCATCGCCGCCCTCAACGCTCCTCTCGCGAGCACAGGGCAGAAACCAGCCTCCGCCACTCAGAGCGTCTCTGCGCCAATTGCGCCACCTCTTTCCACGACATTCCTTGCGCTCTGATATCGTTGTCATAGGAACGGTGTATTGTGAAAGAGGGACGCCTGGGCCGACGGAACCCCTGCGGACGGAAGAACAGTGCTCTTTTTGGTCAAATATCATTGGGCATTCTCAAAACCTGTCCCAGCCAGGACCATCGTCTCTCCTCCAGAGGGTGATCTCCGGTCGGAATTACCAATCCGCATAGGAGCAGCTAGCGGGGCTTTCAACAACATGAACAAAACAAAGTTTGGAAGGCGTCTGGACTCAGCATCAGGACAAAATGTCGCTTGTTCAATGCGTGCATCATCCCAATCCTTCTATATGGCTGTGAGTCTTGGCACTTAACCAAGGCTCAAGAGCGGAAGATACTAAGCTTTGAAAACAAGTGTCTTAGAAGGATTTCGGATGTCAAATGGTATGAACATGTTACAAATGATGCTGTTCGCCGGCGCATCTAGCAGAGACCTGAGTTAATAATAGAGGTATATTAAGTTATTCTCTCAGGAATCTTGTGCCATAATACAGATTTCTAATTAAAAAATATTTGTACCTCAATATATTTATAAAATATGCGTTTACCAAAGAGTATTTAGCGCAGGTACCATAGACAGTCACTTTTTTATTTAGGTATATTATGCTAATTGTGTAAATGTACTGGCCAAAATTCATTCTTGTTTTATTTGTATGTTGCGTAGCATTGCATAACTAAGCATTCAGGGAGATAGTTGAGAACCATTCACATTGACAATAGCCTCGAAAGTCGAAAGACGTCTCTCTCATATTGTATATAATCTATAGAAGAACGAAATCCTTGTTTCAATTTACATGCAATTATGGAATTTTACTTACTACTTGTGTACCAATTTTTAAAAATGACATATTTTTGACTTCCCTAAATAAACAAAAATACCAGCAAAAGTTTAATATGGTTGATATAAAGATATTGATATCTGCTTAATGTATGTATAGTTAGTTAAAGAAGGCTTCTTTATGATAGCATTGTATTGTATTGCGATATCTTTCAGGAGAATGCTTTCAATTAATTTTAATAATTTCTGCTTACTGAAACATTCAAACAATATTCTAACAGTCAATCCTTATTGATGATAGCATTGATGCAGAAATATAATATACATTATTTAATGATATTGGATGTCTATAATAATATAACCTTTTTTATATAACTAAATAATAAAATGAGATAAATACAAAATGCTGCTCCATCATGGTATATTCTACAAATGGAGTAACCAGCTGAGACCGTGCTCAACCCTCACGAAATTTTAACATCTAAAACATAAAATCGACTCAAGAAATTCTGATCTCAACTGTCCAACAAGATCATGCAATTTAACGCCGTGAGATTTTTTCTTTGGGGTTTTGTGAAAACTCGGGTTTATGCGAATAAATCAGAAACAATTCCTGAACTCAAATCCGAGATCCAACGCGTCATCCGTCATCCGAGATCCAACAAGTCATGGAAAATTTATTTCAGGAAAAGAGTTATGGCCTTTTATCATAGCCATGGGGGTCATTTGACGGATATTTTATTCCATACTTAATCGGAACATGTCTTCTTTACTACCAATAAAATTATCACAACTTTCCCATTACAAATAAGAATAATGCAATTAGTGCTTCTTAATTAATCAGTCATTTAATATTCCTTATTGATGAATGTTTACTTGACATCATTCTATGAAGGAAGCCAACCTTCTGAGAAATTTACTCGGCAATCACCTAAGGGAGAGAGTTCTAAATTCTCTTTGAGTCTCGACGTCTCGGGTTCGTTTACAGGTCAAACAAAATAAAGTTTTGTTACTGATGATGGAACAAGTAGTTCCGAAAACTTTACATAACTAAATACAGTTTTATGAGTGGAAAATATAATGTTTCTTTTATTTTGCTTAAATTATTAACAAAATAAAGAATGACCTTTTTCAAATTTATTAACATAATATACCTACGTCCTTGTATTAAAAAGCCTTTAGAGTACAGTAACATAAAAACACAGACTTGAAACAAAACACAATGAAACTAGGTATTCGAGAGTACATGCTTTCTCAATAGAAAGCATGTACTCTCGAACAAACCCGCTCACAACACATTTCCTTACGGTGTATCTACATACTCTGAATCTTTAAAGATATCAACTTCAACACAGTAACTATTCCCTATTACATGGAGTCGATTCATTGCTGAGTAATAACTATAGTTGGACGATGATCCCGCAGCATAATACGTACGTAGAACAATGTCTGACTTCCGGTGAAAAAATATGATTGAATTCATCGTTGCATTTGTACGCATAATACAAGATTCACATTCAAATATTTTTTTGAAATAATAGTAAACACATTATATGTATACATGTAATAAACAGATTTTCTATAGTATCTATAATACCCTCAAAATTGAGATGAGCTTGTGCTTTGAGGGATTATAGGGTTGTTTCTTTATATTAAACTAATCCGATAATTTTTTTTATATTTTGTTCATATTTAAATTTGGAACTATCTCGATCTATGTGAATTGTCCACATGTAGATATGTTACGAGTACATTATTTAAAATATTCGCACAAAAAGTATTAATCTCATATCCGAGACAAATGAATTCGCAGAGAGACTCTTCAATATTTTCAAGTAGGTACATACTTATCCACAATGTACATCACTATTCATAGTTTCAATATATCTAGACATAATAATAATATGAAGGTCTATGTATGTAGATGGTTTCCTACAACATCGATTGAGGTGAGGTTAGAATCTTGACCAAGTTAAGCTTCTAACAAAAGCGCATGATATAAATGCAATTAGGTCGCTTTTAGATATTTACATATCTATAGGTGTGCCTATCTACACATAACTAGTCTTTGATAGTGGTTAAATGCGACGAATGAATTCATTACCGGATGTAATAGATTCAGATATACAGGAAATGGAAATAATTTAATTGCATTTTTGCGAACCTCAACTACTCTTTTGACACTTGAAACACATATGAATAATATGGCGTCATTAATTATTATTTATTTAAATTTAATAACTATTTTGTTTTGTTTAATATCTTTTTGATAATTATTATTATTATTATCATGTTGGATGATTTATTCGGCGCCGTTTAATGGAGCATTCATCTCAAGGGCGCGGGAAACTATGTTGGAAGAGCGAAGTCTTCAGCTTGCTAAAATAGTGTTATTTTTTTATGAAGTTATTTTTTTATACTTTGTGATTTTACAAGCAAAACAAAGTTCATGATATTAAGCCGACAGGATTACGCAGAAACACGCATTAAGCTTGATAAGACAGTCAAATTAAAAGCAAAGAAGTATTATATACTCAGTTAAAAAAATGATAGTATAAAATCTTGACCCAGAAATCGAAATAAAAAAATAAGAGACAGAAAATATTTTGTGAAAGATTTTTTTTCTAAAAATGACAGTTTAGTTGTAGGTATACAAATTTTCTGACGAACTGATCGACTCTCTTATTCAGATTATCTTTCTTATTACAGCCAAATTAGCGGTTTCGGAAGATAGTGAAAAGAGATTTACACAGTGAACGTCCGAATGTAAAACGCTCTTTCCGCGCTCAAAATTCACAGTCATATACGAAATTCATTCTGATTATATTAAGTGTCATCTTTAAATTGAAGTTTTACAATTAGCTGTCAATAACAGAAAGCTCGATAATTTTAATGAAATGTGAAATACTTGGGACTTCTATTAACATTCCAATTAGTTAGTAGGTATTCTGTGGTTCGGACAACTTCATAAAATCATAAAATTAATTAATTAATATTGTCTTGTGATCACAAAATCAACCAAACAATAAAATTTCGTGGTTGATTAATTAATTAATTAAATTTTATTTTCGTTTAGGAAAACCATTCAATTCAAAAATTGATTTTATTTTACTCAGATATTTTTTCTTTACTTATAAAACATAACTTTCACATTATTTTGACCAATGAAGCTTTCAATTATGATTTAAAACAAAGTTCTTTAAAAAAGAGTAGGTTATTAAGCTGAAGTGAATTTTGATTTTTGATGAGTGGTTCCTTCCACTCCAAGGGGCTTAGATATTTATGTTTGTGTAAATTATTTCAGAATTCATAAAGCATTGGTTATCTGGAAGAAATTGCATAAAAAAAGTAAAGTTGATATTTTTCAACCAACGGTTCTTGGTGGAAGTTCATGTTGAATTTAAAGTGCTTGCTTTACGCTAGCCAGATGATGAGAGCGGAAGCTCTTGAAAGCCGGCTCGCGTCCAATAAAAGGTCACAGTGTATATACTATAAAAGAGTGTTTAATTTATAATTAATTCAACATAATAAAAGTTTAAAAAATATTTAAAAAGGAAAAAAAAAATTAAAAACTATTACAGATTTTTTGCATACATAGAATTTATGAGGAAAAAGTCAAAAAAGCTGGAGAGCAAATCAATATTAAAATTCCCTATGGAACAAAAGATGATTCCAGAGCCCTTTGTGACAGCCATCTAGAATCCTCACTCCTTTTTTTGAAAAAAAGTAATAAATACACAAGTTAATCTCTTTATGGCATAATAATCCAGACATTCAGGACATTGCGTACTTTATATAAAATTGGTTAGTTGGAAGATATTAAGCCTTTGCGATTTACTCGCCCTCTGTATTGATTGCACTTAATTTAAATGCATTTTTCTTTAGAAGTGTATGTATTTTATTATCCGTAGGCCATTGGTTTGGCACATGGAATCATCAGGCAATTACATACCTACCTACATTTTTTTACAAACAATAAATTAATCATAAATCACTACGAATACAATGAAATAAATAAATAAATTTCATTGAATCGAAGTTTTTTCGAGAGTTAAAGGCCCAAAATAACTTCTCGTCAGTGTATGTAAAAAATATATTTTTTTTTAAAAAGACATATCTGGGTTTTGTTATAAACCTTTCACAGTAAGCTAAAAGCTTGTGTCGTGAAAGGGGAATTTGCCGGCACCTGGGATCGAACCCCGGACCCCTTGTTCACAAGGCCGAGACTCTACCCCCAGGCTACCGACGAACTGGTTTAATAATAATAATATTTAGAAAAATAATAAATAAGATGCTTTATCATAAAAAAAACACAATGGTTGAAATACTAATAATTAGTTGAATAAACTTGGAGGTGATTGTATCAATTACCAAACAATAATAATTAAAATGGAAAATTTTGAATATCTACTAACAGTGTAATAATATTTTGAAGTTGAGTTTGATAAGAATAATAATTGGCATAAAGCTCATCAACTTCAAAGGATGGGAATAAACGTTTGATGTCTATAACAGAATTGATTATGTGTAAGTACATTGCGAGAAGAAAGTTATCATCTCTTCTGTATTATAACTTTGTACCTGATATAGCGCGGAGGATATACAGGTAAGCAAGTTGTGATGGCATGTCTATATTATGTCGAGAAGACCACAAGATTAATAGGCAATAAGGCCCAATGACATGAAGTTCCAGGTAGGAGGCTCAAACTAAAGTAGCGGGAGAGTGGTAGGTAGTGGTACGGCTGGAAATGCTTGTCTGCGACGTGGACCACGTGGCGAAGAAAATCAATGAACTATTATGTGGGATTAATAATTGCTCAAATAGAAGAATATTAAGAATATAGCTACTTATATATATATATATAATGAGTTACAATCCATTGGATTGGTCTGCAACGAGTTTGGTTTTTCTTCTCCATTCTTCCCTATTCTCAGCCAGTCTTTTCAGCTCTACGTATGAGCCACAGTTCATATCACTCTTCAGTTGGTCCATATATGCGTCTCTTGGTCGGCCTCTGCCATTTGTCCCCTCGGTCTTACCCTCCGCGATGGCTATGAGTAGTCCTGGGTGCCTGATGTTGTGGCCAATCCAGTTAGCTTGTTGTTGACTGATTCTCTTAAGGAGTTGCCTTTTTTCGCCTACCCTGGTTAATACTTCTTCGTTTTTGACGTGCTCCGACCAATGGATCTTAAGCATGCGTCTGTAGCACCACATTTCAAAGGCCACCAACCGTCCGTTTCACTCTTGCTGATGGTCCATGTCTCACAACCATAAAGCAGAATGCTCCATACAAAGGCTTTAGTAAGGTTCTTCCTTACGCTTAAGTCAATATTTGGGGATTCCATAGCTACTTAATTAGATATATATGAAAATAACACGACATCCAAACAGTTTTGTGTGTTATTGCTGAAGTGTGCACTGTTTGGATGTAAGACTATTGGAATGTTTTTGTCGCTTACATGTTATATTTATATGTCTTTCATCTGTTGTGTACCATGTAAATGAATAAATAAATAAATAAATGCTCCTCTCAGAAACACGAGACAGAAACAAGTCTACTCCACTCTCAGTATCTTTTGGGAATGTTCAATGCGTGTTCCAGTTATAAAAACATAGCTGTTTCGCCCAAGAACAGGTTTTCCACACTTTTCCATAAAGTTTCGAATATCTTGAAAAGATAAATGTTGGATAAACATGCTGTGTAAGACATTAAACATCTTTAATTGAGTGATGAGGTAAATCACCCAACATGAATCTGATGATTTTTTTTGTTGGTACAATGAAGACAGTTTGCATGTTTACAGCCAGTATGCTGGGTAACTTAGTCGTAAAAGATATCTTGATGGTATATTAGTAGTAGAAAATAGAAGTTACTTCATGCAAAAGGTTTCTGACTCTGAACTTTCCTCTTTAACAATTCACTGTTGATATGTACGATATGACAACAACAGAGCGTTTGGAATATCGTGGGAAGACGATACTCAATCGACGCCTGGAGACGTTGTGAATGGAGGTAGTTGATGTCTACATAAGATATTATCTTGTGATTCCGGCAAATATTCGAAGGAATTTGTTTACGTAATATATCTAAACCTCAATAAATGTTGTAGAAATGAATATAGACTGTTAACTCTTTAACTACCAAATGAAAATGGAGAAGTGTGGAATTTTTATTTGAATGTGTCTAGATTAGCTGGAAAATATTGCCTCCAGGAAATAAGCTCGCCAATTGCTCATGATTTTTTTTTCTGATCAGTAAAATGTTCTTATTATTATTATTACTACTTCAGGGTGATTTTTGGTCAAATGCATTCCTTAATACTAAGATTTCGTAAGTGTTTGTATGAGAATATCGGCACGTTTTTTCAATTATTATCTAAACAAAAATCATGAAGGTGGAGATTTCTGGTTGTTAATAAATGCAAGTTTGAAAATAAATAACCCGGATATTAGTGACTCAAAGAGAAAAAAACTTATTTATTTATTTATTAACATATCCACGGCGTGAGCTTCTTACATCTTTAAAAAAAAACACAAAAAATATAGCAAGTGAAGAACAAAAAAACTGTCGAAGAACAAAACACAAATGGTCATTAATTCATAATATCAAAAACTTTAGTCAAATCACAAAATATTGGAGTGTCAGTATAGAATGTCAACGAAATGTTACGCAATATGTCAAGAATAAAAATAAAAATTGTAATAAAGTTAGGAGGTGTCAAGTAGATAGAAGGAAGAAGAAGAAAAATCTATGAGAAATGGTACAAATAATTTAAATGTTATAAGAACCATACAAAACCAACCTTTCTTAATAATAATTTAACAATAAAATCATAAAAAATAGCTTTGTTAATTAAAATAAATAAAATAGTTTATATCTCAATACAAGCACAGTGGTAAGGAGAGGGTTAAGAGAGACTGTGAATATTATTATTGGAGACCTTCTCACAAACTAAGGAAATGAAGGAAATAAGCGATATTATCTCTGGAAATGTAATGATCGAATTGAATCAGATAAGATAATAATATAATGTTGATTAAAATTTAATTGTTATTAGATACAATCTATAATGTAATCGTATTCAATTTCATACCTAGGGAATTTGAAATAAAATCAATTTCGTGTTCTGAGTTTATCAATTCAAGGGCACAAACTACTTCATTTCAAAGGTATTATTTAACCAGGTAACAATCCAGGAAATAAGCAAGCCTATTGTGAGTAACTTTTAGAATATGTATAGTACCCATCTACTTAACTTTTCATTATTTCATACTAATCTAGCGATATTTTCAGCAAAGTTATGTGATAATAAATTCAGTAAAGGTTTGCAATGTCAAATAGTAAGAAAAGAGGAAATCGTATTTTAGACTTCCCATCACATAGAAACTTAATAATCTACAATAGATTGTTCCGTTCCGTTAGCTTATAATTGTGATGTGTAAAAATAATAAATAAATAAATGAAATATTTGAAGTAATACACCGTCTTTATTTTTGGAGAAAAATAAAAAAAAAAAAACTTTCTTTATTTCAAAAGCTTTGTTATTTCAAGACATTATTTTGCGAGAACATGAATTAGTAGGTAGGTATATTAGAAAACTGGAGAAAGGATTGAGAGACCGATTCTGTTTCGGGATCTTCACGGATAATCTTACTAACTCACTGTTGGCCTTCTTCTCTCCACTTCTGGATATAGACCTCCAAAAAATCTTTCCATTCTTCTCGATCTCGAGCAACACGAACCCACGCCTTTCTAATCACCTGGACAATATCTTCAGTTCATTTTTTCTGGGTTCTTTCCACAAATCTTTGAACTTCTACGGTCTTCATTTAAAAATTAAAGAAGTCACCTGTTATTCTCTCACATTGCTACATGACCGACCCATTGCTATTTCACAGTAGATGATCTCGAGAAAAAAAAATACCATATAACACAATATTTCTCACAAATGCCAGATAAAGGAACACAAATTTTAAAATTCCCAGTGTTCTATTCAACCAACAAAATAATATTGGTTAGTATGTTCCTTTCTTTAGTTATAAGTGACTCTTACTCTGAAGATACCGCCAGGTGAAAGCGTTCATTAATCATTATTAGTATTTTATTATCATCATTATCGCCCTCAACGCTTCTCTCGGGAGCACAGGGCAGAAACCAGTCTTCACTGCATTCAGACTGTCTCTGTGCCAATCGCGTCACCTCTTCCCTCGTCATTCCTTGCGCTCTGATGTAGTTGTAATAGGAACGGTTTAGTCATTGATAATATTGATTTAATATAAAATCATTTGTAAAAAGTAATATATAAATTTAATGTTATAAAATATTTTGATCGCAATTTCAAAAAACTCCAGTTTCTGTATAAATCAATACAAATGACATATAAAAAGGTTAACCACATCTCACAATAACAACTATATAAACACACAGTAATAAATAATGTTGCTTTCTTAAAAGGAAACTTCAGAGACAGAAAATAATAAGTCTAATACAATTTATCGATTCTCAGCTGCTTCACCATTTCATTGTTGTCTGGAGTAAAAAATATATTTCTTCTCAAGCAGAAAAGGCAATCAATATGATGAGATAAATAAATAATAAGTATTATGGCTTTGACATTGAATTTTATTTCTTCAGGTTCGTTAAATAAAATAAAAAGAAAACAAAATTCTTTGGTGTTTAGGTAGTAGAATTCCATGTTTTCTTCTACCATATTGAATTTAAATTGAAAAATACATCTTTCGTATTCCAAGGACATTATCAATAGAGAATGTTAGAAACTGTGGGGAAAAGCGATATTAGAGCTGTGCATATAATGCGAGTATGTAAATTACGATGGTTTGGACACGTGGAGCGAATGAGTATTGATGAGGAGGGTGTTTATGACAGAAAGGTGAGAAGGTACGAACATCCGAGAATTACAATATGGTTTGACCACGTATATCAAATTCTCAAGGATGACTGCGTGATCAGTAAAAGAAATTGTCGTGGATGTATGAGAAATTGCATGAATGTGAAGGAAGTAAAACAATGTAAACATTGAGCAATATGGCGCTCCGTTCTCTCCACTTACCCCACATGGGGTACGGCGTGAAGGTATAGATACGTAGATAGACAGAGAAACAAAGAATGGAATCGAAGTCTTTTACTTCGCCTAGGACTTCGTGGAGTGAATTAATTTTTATAAACCCCTTTCTTCATAAACTTTGAATGCAAATGAAATATTTTAAACGTTGTATGTTCTTGTTTAACTAATTATATTTAAATATACAATGAAAATTATTTAAAGAGCTTTTCGGTATTCCAAAACAAATTATGCGTAGGTATTTTAAAACTTCTCATAAAATATTAATTTCGGAAGCCCCGCTTTTTGTCGTCGTTTTCAATACCAGAAATATAATTATTTATAATAACGACGTCATGTTTGTAAGTAGGTATACTCCAATTAATTATTTTTCAGATTATATTTTTAGCATTTTAAATTTGAAAAGGCTTCAGTTTTGCGCATCCAGGAATCAAGATATTTTGTTGTTAATTAAATGTTGTGGGTTCAGTTCGTGCAATATTGCCAAGACTAATTTCGAGTAAATTGATGAATTTGATAAAGCGAAGACATAATAATTTTTAAAATAAATCAAACAATCTTGCAGATAATAAACAAATAAGTTTCAGCAATGAATGTGGGTGTAGTAATATAAAGGCAATTGAATAAAGTCTTACATTGTGTTTGTAGGTAGGTACTAAATATTTTATTGCAAAATGCATCAAAATATTGAGCGAAAAATGTGATTTATGATCCATAAATTCGACCAAAAAGTCCATAAATTAAAATTGATAATAACTTACCCTTTATTTAGGTAAACACCGGTAGGTATGTGTTATGGCATAGATGTCATGTTGTAGCGTTTGAGCCACGAAATCCCGGGTTCAATTCCCGGTCACGGAATAATGAAGAAATACATTTTTCAAATTGTTCTGGGTCTGGGTGATATATGTACCTGTATGTTATTAATATTTTTAAATGTACGTATCGTATCATGAATTTCCATAATAATTACAAGATCCATATCTTAGTTTGGGACTAGTTCGATCTGTGTCAATATTGTCTTTGTATTATATTGGATACTGTGAGTTTATGTGCATTTAAGTGCGTGTATGAGAAACTGTATGAACGTGGAGGAAGCGAAGGAAGTGTGTAAAGATAGATCTGTTTGGCGTTCCGTTCTCTCTGCCTACCCCACTTGGGACACGGCGTGAGGGTATAGTATAGTATAGCATAGTAAGTTCATAATTTAAAATAAACAAATGAACATACACCTTTCCACCCATCCCGAAAAAAACAACTCGATGATGTTTCTTTGCATACTTTTTACATTACACAACCGAGAGCACAGAGCAAAAATCATCAGCATCCCATATTCAACACATTTACGCGTCTATTGAGTCAGGTCTCCTCATGGTATTCCTGACGTTCTCATTTTGTTGCCATGGGGAGGTTTTGCCATAAAAGGGAATTACTCAGGCCATTGAAAACATGGTGGACAAAAAAACAATATAACAAAATATTTAGTAGGTAATATCACTTAAATATTCTCCTATAAAAATACACCTTAAGAAAATATTTTATAACCATCAATATTCCTTAGAATCAACTTTGATTAAACAAAAATAAAACTGAAAAAATTAATTACTGATTAACTTGTATACTAGGCATAGAATAAAAGTATTAAATTGCTACCATTTTAAATGGTGAGTACAACCCTCAATGATATAATACCCTTTACCAGGTATTATATGTTTACAAATTTGTTAATTTAAAATCCGTTGTAAACATTTTACAAAGTCCCCTGTTACCATATTGTAGGTAACTATTCCTCTGCAAACATTATCATTGAATTAGTATCGATTTAAATTTCAAAAGGTACCTATTAAAAAAACCAAGTTAATAATAATGATGATAACATTTATGTTGTATAGTTACCCCCTCAGGGGAGATTATTTGGATGTTTGAACGATGAAATGTAAACGAGAAATTGATCAACATACATAAAAAGTTGTTACGTGGAGTAGGTATGTTGTGTATGGAGAGTTTGGTTGAATTGAATAGTCAATATCGCTCACAGCTATTCGATGAATTGAATTGATTTATAGACAAGCATGTTTGTTATTCTTAAAAATTAAAACATGCAACACGTGTATGACAGATAAATACAAAAATTAATAATATTGTTCCAACTTAGTATATCGGACGACAACTTTTCTAAGGTTTTCACTAAAAAGATACAAATTAATCGTCCGATTAATTTATATCTTTTGAGATTTGTTCGAAATTCGATAGACCTTCAACTAGCAGTATATTGTGATGGTCAGTAGACTATGATGTTGATGATGATTCTGGATGATTTTATTTTGACGCTTCTATTTTATTATTTTTTTATTTTATTTACAAATCCACGGCGTGAGCCTTAAAAATGTTTGAAAATACACAAAAAATATACAAATCAAACACAAACACTGCTGGCCATAAGAACAAAAGACTGTCGAAAAACAAAAACACAAATGGGAATCAATGCATAATATCAAAATTTTAGTCAAATCACAAATTATTGGAGTGTCAGTATAGAATGTCAATGAAATGTTTAGCAATATGTCAAGAATTAAATTAAAATTGAAATGAAGTTTGGAGATGTCAAGTAGATAGAAGAAAGAAAAAAATCTATTAGAAATGGTACAAATATTTTAAATGTCATAAGAAATGTAGTCAATAGTTTAAGGCCCAAAATTACAATACAGGCTTAAGATCCTCCTTAACCTTAAGGAACACATAAAGCTTCGCTTTCCAAAATTACGCGAATTACAATGTCTCCTTAGCACGAATTTGCGGCTTAGCCTACTCCTTAAGTTAAGGAATACCCGGGGGTGTCCTCAACAACGTTAAGCTTGCTTAAACTCAGTTATTTTTTTCATCACCAGGAGGCGCCACTAGTAACAATAAGAACAAACTGACATTAATGTCATATGTTCGCGCTTTCATTACGCTTTTTGTTTGTTGTTTCTAAGGTTGCTTCATTTTGCGCTTCTATTTGAATTTTTTCGTTACTGACCCTATTTCGTCGGTAACGAAAAAATCCAAGAGCATTTACGAAATCAAAACAACAACACGAAAAATGGCGCGCGTCGCCGTTAACATGACAGATGTGAGGTTAATGCATAGACAAAATCACGATAAAACAACTAGTAGGGCTACCAACTTAACCATATTTGCGGCTTAGTCAAGTCGCAGTCGAATATTGATTGAAATTCTCGTGTGAGCAGTAAGCTCGACTTAACTTTTAAGCCTCCTCACCAAAGCTCCACGATAAGCTACTGATTGTAATTTCGGGCCTAAATGTCATAAGAATAATTAGTCTATAATAGATTAAAATGTCAATAAAAAAATGACATTTTAATCTATTTGTTATAATTATAATTAATTATAATTAACATTAAAATGTTAATTATAATTTACCAACGTTTCTATTTATGTATATACCTTCTACCTATCTACATCCAACAAAATTAAAATAATAGACACGTGGCGCCGAGTTTCGAAATTCGCTATAACACATTTTTACGAAAATTGAGTTATTATGATGATGATACTGGATGATTTTATTTCTTTGAAGCCGTTTAACAGTCCCTAGACCGTCTCAAGGGCGCCAGTGAAGAGTTTGTCAGCCAGTTTATAATATGCTTCTGAAGCTGGTAACAGTCTGACTATCTCTCAATGGCACCGGTAGGTGATTCCGCGAAACCAGCCTAACACCAAAGGACCTCTCATAGAAGTACCTAAGACTAATCGACTCTTATCACAAAATTGATACTGTACTGAATATTTGGAAAAAATCACAATATTTATATTTTCACTGGCAGTACCTATTGATATTAATAAAAGTAGAAGAAAACATAACCGCGATGACTCCCTTGTCATTAATTTTTTTATTATTTCGTTTCAATTCGTCAGTTGCTTGATTGAACCTTATATCAACTCATCGGGACACACTTTTTAGTAAACCAGTTAGACAAATATTTGTATTCAATCACTGCCGATACGCAGGTAGTCGGGTATCAGCTTTCTATTCAGGTTGGTAATACTACTAATTGTGTCAACAAAATTATACTGAAATACTTATAAAAATCAAATTCTGAATTTTGTTAATAAGTAACTAATTAATTATTATTAGAGGTAAAATTTCAACGAACAAATTTAATAAGAGAATATGCACGAGGAATATTGTATGAACTTTAGGGAGGGAAAATACAGAATTACGTTAAATGGTTTACTTTAGCGATCCAGCAGAGGGCGTCTTCTGGCAATATATTACCTATAAACTTTCTATCTCATATCATTTTTTCGCTGGATTGCGATATCATCCAAATAATTCAATTTAAATATTCTTTAGACGATACAAAAGATAAAGAAAAAATTGAAATACAAAAATAAATATAATTTTCATATCAATTTCTGTGTTAGAATTTTATACCTTAATTTTAAAATACCAATCCTTTTGTCGTCCTTCAACAAATTAC
This sequence comes from Athripsodes cinereus, assembly GCA_947579605.1. Lineage (NCBI taxonomy): Eukaryota > Metazoa > Arthropoda > Insecta > Trichoptera > Leptoceridae > Athripsodes > Athripsodes cinereus. The sequence continues at coordinate 28,515,926 of OX388314.1, forward strand.
ACCAAGGACTTTATTACAAAATTAAGCTGGGGTATATATATTTTTTATTTCATTCCTCTCAATTGGGCCATTAGCCAATTAAGTTTTATTTGTTTAAAACCTTTTAACTGTAGTATCATTTACAAGGATAATAATAATGAAACAACTAGATCAAAAGAATTTATTTGCAATTAATATTTTGATGATATAATATTATTTACCTTTGTGTAATATTGACTTTATATTTTCAACTGTTTATGAATAATTTTCATGGCAAAATTAAAGCAGATCTAATCTAAAATAGATTTTTTATCATTAAAGGTATATTAACTAACTGATAGCCTTCATCTGTTCACTTCTGGATATGGGTCTTTTTCAAACTTTTTCATTTTCAACAAACACGAACCTTATTTTTATACAATTTAGATCGTTTATTGATTGAGTTGATGTTTATTTTGTAAAATTTCATATTAATTTATGGAAATAAATACTGTACTGTTTGAGTTTTGGTATATTATAAATCAAAGCAGACGAAATTATTACAATCTAGATCAAGGGTGGCCAACCCGCGGCCCGCGAAGCATATGCACACTTTTTTAATAATAGTTGGTTCAAGTACCCGTTACTTTTTTGGGAGATGTAATTGAGAAAATATTAAAAAAAAACGAGGAATTTTGAAATATTAAAATTCCTATACCATTTTGAAAATTTGGCGAGGGGGGGGGGTAGAAATTTCAAGGGGAAGTAAAATTATCAAATGTTCCATATATAGACTATATTTTTGTGCGGCCCGGTAGGAAATCTCATTCTGAAATTTGGCCCGGCTGCTGAAAAGGTTGGCCACCCATGATCTAGATGATACTACCCGGCGTCGCCAGGGTGAATTTCATAAAATTTTTCGTTATGGCGACACGTGACAGCGAAACTGTCATACAAACGTCACTTTCATACAAAAATACAATCCAAACTTCCGACTTTTCCGTTGGATTTTCCAAAACTTATTTTTCATGCAAACCGTGTCCTGATAATAAGAAACACAACAAAAAAAAGAATTAACCAATTCGGTTTAGCCGTTCTCAAGTTATGGCGGAACATACGTCATGGTCAACTCATTTTTATTTATGTAGATTACGACGCAGCCCACATGAGTAAAGATTTATAACACACCGAGTGATACGAAAACGAAAGCAAAGTAAGTGTAAATTAAAATAAATTAAAAAATGCATTTTACTGGACCTTACACACCGCGTGATGAGTGAAGTTATCAACCAACAATATCACCCTTTATGTCGAAACGCTATTCCTGTCTCCTATTTGACGGAGTTTGTGCAATCTCTTCAGGTTGTAGAGATGGGGTATCTGTATTGTAACATTCTTGATTTTTTTTTATTTGGTCAAGTCCTTTGAACGTCAATACTTCAAAACTATTTTATACCAAAATTTAAGGGACAGATAGAATGACTCTCTCTGATGCCTAACAAAATTTAATTTTTTTTTTTTTTTACACGTGTAGACAATTCACACAGACCGAGCTAGTCCCAAACTAAGATATGAATCTTGTATTTTTTTTTTATTGATTTATTTATTTATCACATGCCCACGGCGTGAGCCTTTAACACGTTAAACGTATAACAAATTAAATACAATTTGCCAGTCAATAATAATAAAAATGAAAAAAAAATGAATTGGTACAAATTTATTAAAAAAAATATTAAGATGCAAGAAAAATAGTAGTAATTTAAACAAAACAACAATAGTAACAAAATAAAATAATTAGATCAATTTATAAATCAAGGTATTATTGTCATTATACCTACTCGTATTTTATTAATTTAAAGTTATCAATCTTAATATTGACAATAATGGTAAAATAAAAAAAAATCTAGCAATAAACTCCAGTTTATTATGTCACTGAGGGTCACTCCATCTACCTTATTTTTCAGTAAAAAAACTGAAATACCCATTTATGCAAAAAAAAATTAAGAACTACCTGAGTATGAGTGTCACACTAAGTGTATATTAAAAATTGTTTCTTGCTGAATCTTGTTTTGTAGGGACAAAATTATTTGAACTGTAAAAACCAAGTGATTTTATTTCTAGTGGGCTCGTAATAAATTTCCGGTTAAATTGTGTCTATTTTTAGATGGAGTTTAACCAAAATCGAACCTTCTTCTTCATGTAGACGAATTGTGTGGGTATTGCGAAGGTAATTTATATTTTATTGCCATCCTCTACAATATCACTGTGTAATTATTTAAACGAATTCTGCTGGTCGACCTCCAGAATTTTACAGGAAAACCTTCGACCAAAAAGTATACCTACAAATAACTTTTTACCGAGGTACTGACTTACTTACAAAAAAGTTTGAATCTCGTATAAATTAAAAATGTTTTTAATTAAACAATCTTTCTTTTGTAGTTATATGTATAAATAATTTTTAATTTATGACTTTTTTAATTATTAATAGATAAATACAAATTTTATAAATTGATTTTAATAAATTTATGGTTGTTATTCGTTGAAGCTAACTATATATCCATATTTACAATAACAGCATCTCATAGAGTCTCTTAGAGTTATTACTTTTTTAAAGAAAAATGTATGTTGTTCTGTGTTTTGACATTAACCTAATACTTATGTAAAATAATAATAATCTGGACAAATTATTGAGCGCCGTTTTGTGGTACAAACTACCGCAAGAGCGCTTTTCAGATTTTTTTAAAATTTATTTATTGTTATGATCAAATTTTAATATATTTTATAAATATAATTTAACTTTTAAAAAAAAATTAATGCATTTCTTATTGTCACAAATTTGAAATATGAAACAATTACGTGAGTTCTAATTTTAGGTTATTTGTCACAAATTTTATCCACTAGTTCATTTGTTTTAAATTTGTAATTTTTAAATACTTAGTTTGAAAGTAATTTAACACTCAAAAAACAAATATCTTTATAAAACTATTGAAACTAAAAACACTGTATTAAAATTTTGTTATTTTGAATCATTATTAGAAAATATTTTAATTTTTAAAAGTGAGACGTCAGAGGTTTCAGGCAGCCACTACAGGCGCCATCCACCGACTTTTAATAATAATAAAAAAAAAATAGAAAATACACAATAATATTTATCAAATATGACTGATTACTTTATTCATGATTGAATATCAATGATCAAATAAATAAAAATAAATAAATAAAAAGTATACCACATTTCTTATTTGTAGATTTAACTTATTATTCTATTCACTGGAATGTGTCTAGTGATGTCACATTGACTTCACTGATCGTTGTCAATCTGTGTGTTGTGACAGACGAGTTGGTAGTCTATTGAGCGATCCTACTACAAATATATTTACGATATGAGCTAACAAACTATGTAAGCTTATTAACCTGGGAATTATTATGTTAAGAAAATATCAACCAATCGTGCGTCAGTTAATAAAGGTAATATTGCTTAATTTTTTTTGATTTTGAAATAACAGGTTTGTTGACTAACAATGATAAGATATAGGAAAGCATATTGCGATAATACGGCCATGTGGCCAGAAGACCATCTAAATGGTGTAATCAATAAAGAACAATGTATCGAGGTTACCGACAAGATATGCGGGACTGCGATGTTTCCCTCGAGGATGCACTCGACAGAACCAAGTGGAGAAATAAAACAAGAAAGGTAGACCCCACTACCATGTGGGTATGATAAGTACCCATGTAGAAGAAGAAGGTATGAAGTTAAAATACAATGCAATGATATATACCTAAAGTATACACTTTAAATATATAGTGAGATGAAGCGCGGGCGTCCGAGAACTACATGGCTTGAACGTGTAAATCAAATTTTCAAGGACGGCCGTGTTTTGAGTTAGAGAAATCGACGTGAGTGGATGACAAATTTTATGACTGTGGAGGAAGCGAAAGAAGTATGTAAGGACAGATCTAATTGGCGTTGCGTTCTCTCTGCTTACCCCACTTGAGATACGGCGTGAGAAAATAGGTAGGTAGATATAAACTTACTGATTTTTTTTTCAATGTTTTTATTTTGTCACTACATACACATTTGATTACTGTATATTGATTAACTGTTAATTCTTACTCATAAGTTTACTTTAACATTATATTATTTTGTTGTTCTCATACATGTTTATGTAATTTCTCTGCGAAAATAATAATTATTAGTCATGGGAATTCATCTTTTCGGGTTCATTATTTCATACAACATGTAAATTGTTTTCAATTCAATACATTTAAAATGAAACCCCCGTTTCTTATGCTCGCCGTTACTTAAACATTCGTAAGTAAAATAATAAAATCAAATAATTCTGGAAATAATAGGTATCTTTATTATTATTATAGACTGATAAGCTCAGGAAAGCAAAGAGAATTCTCAATTATTTTCGTATATTATGAAAATGCCTTGAAACCTTTCTGTAAGCTCTTAAAGTGAATAATAATGAACAATGAAAATCGCAAACAAAAATAAAATACAGTTCTAGGTATGATTTTTTTTGCATGCTTTTATCGACGTTTATGATATTAAAACACGACTTTAATGTCCCTCCAAAGTCACATAAATGACAATAGTTTTAAAGGAAAGTTTAAAGGTTTCATATAATTTTCATTTTATCTCTTTTCACTACATTATAAATTGCCAATTACATTTATTTATTTAACATGAAGAACAAAAAGACGAAAAGATGGGTACTAAATTTGAGTCTGTTTTAAAAAACAAGCACTTAACAACTTTTTTAAAATACTTATCAGTAGAAAGATTACGCAAACGATAGACTGTTAAATTCTCATTAGAGTGCGTACATCTTATGTAAATCCTCCTGAGACGAAATTTCATTCATTTAAATAAAAAAAAAACATATATTTATTAATTTTAATAAATAAAATATAAAAAAAATATATTATTGAGCACTGTTTAATCTCCACTATGTTAGGTTAAATACCGAACGTTTTCGCCTATACTTGTAGGCATCTTCAGGGAAACTGAAATCTAAAAATTGTGAGGGCTGTTGTTCATGTGGTGAGAAGGGTGCAGGTAGTGGGAGGGGTAGTGGGAGGGGTAATGGTAGATATGGAGTATATTTATTACTTTTAAATTGACTTTACATATACATCGCGAATGAATGACCCTATTCTTTGGCACGATCCGCCATTTTTTGTATTTAGAGCCATTCTATGTTCTACATATTTATTTATTTATTTAGATAATAAACTGCTGAATCAGCCTTTACAAATAAAACAAATAAAAATAGGAACAGTCAAGAAAAATAATGCATAAAGAGAAAAACAATAGGTATACAAAAAGAGAAAAAGAAATAACATATGTACTACCAATTAATTTCTAATAGGTAAGTACTGGTATATTTAATGAGATAAAAAGAATATAAACACTAATACAATAGTGTAAAATTAATTATAATATGTATATCTGAATATGATTATCCTTCCAGTTTGACCAATGTTATACATATCTGGAACAAAGTTATAAGTGATTATTACTGAAGATGGATGAATGAACAAAAAGCTTTTTATAATAATATAGCAATTGAGTGAAAGTAAACAGTGTTTTTATTTTATATATTTTCATTATCTAAATAATACCATTTTAGACAAAATGCTTCTAGTTCAGTCCCCACTTTCCTTTAATATTGGTAATATATTATATTGTGTCTTGGTATTAAGCTATCTCAATTTATAGATGGCAATTTGGTTCTACTAGACTTTGTTATTTGCAGATCATCTCTTTTCTCAAGAAAAAAATAAATATAAACTCTATTTCATTTCATTACACTCGTAAAAGGAATCTCATCAAAAGTCTCAATTTATAAGGTTTACCAGCTATAAGCTCAGCGAATTGAAGGAAACTTTATTACTAAGCAACTTCTATTTAAGTATATTTATATTTTTCTTTTTATCTATACGTTCATGATATGTCCCATGTGATATAGGCAGAGAGGATGAAACGCTGTTTAGACCTTTCCTTATTCTTACATAATTTTTTAAAGCTTTTTCTATATTCATACAATTTCTCGTTTATTTACAATGTATAAAAAACATATGATTCTATAATTAAAAAAAAATGTTAAAAGGAAACACCGTTTATATTTCAAACTGATAATATATTATACCTAGGTATAACTAGAGAGCTTACGTCAAGAAAGATATACTTAAGCTTAAACTAAATATAGAAATTATTTAAAGTGAATGACTGAAAAAACTGTATAATTTAATATCATTATAGCTTAACCCTTTCAAGTCCGTGAAGTTTCTTAAAGTTATTTTAAATATTAGTTCTGTTTTGTTGTCAAAATGGAAGAGTTACAACTTAAAAATAAATGAAGTTATTTAAATTGTTACAGTTTTGGAAAACATGTATCTGAATAAAACTTATTAAATAATACCTATAGTAAGTTACAATCCATTGGATTGGTCTGCAACGATTTTAATAAGACTTATTTTGTTCATACATCACCTATACTGCAATAAATATTTGTTTATTTTACAGTAAAGCAAAACTTGTAATTAGTTAATACTATTTAAGTATAACAATGATTTGGTGTGTTTTTTGCAAAACAAATATTGTTAAAAAAAAAGTGAAAAACAGCAATATTATAAAATAAATCAACATTTTGGTAGCAGATATTTTTAATGTCGAGACAGAAAAATCACGAGATCATAAGTCTTAAAATTATAATTACATATATGAAATTAAGATTTTCATATTTACTATTACAATTACATCACGGCATATCACACAAGTGGAGTTAGTCGTAAAATTTTCATACAAAAGCAAAAAAAATACCCACAATTGAAATCCTCGTAAACTATATTTTATCTGTGGGAAGTATACTTCCCCTAGACCTTAAAGGGTTAATACACGTGGAAATTGTGACGCACATCGTTTAAAGTAATTCAACTGTTTATTCTTGCTTTCTTGTTTTTCTGGAATGAAGTAGTTTATACGCTTCTATTCTTCTCTCTTCGTCTATTTAAAGTAAGTACCTACTACTCGTTATCTCTCTCATTAATCTGCAACAGTATATTACTTCTAAAGAGTAGGTACCTATAATAATATGTATCTATTATAACATACATACATAGAACATTTTATTATATTTAAGAACATTAATTTCAATATTTTCAATGTAATCCGTCACTTTTTGTGTATCCATATTAAATTAATTAAAAAATTTATACTTTTTTATACACACTTATATTTTTATTTTTGTAGACAATATTGTTTCGTCTCTTAATGAGACATTATCAATACTTAACTATGCAAAACAAATAATATTCAAAATTGTCTAAAAAATACGGGATTCTCTGAATTTGCCAACCACTTAATAGAAGAAAACCATAGCATTAACCAAAAGGAGCCTTTTAAAATATTGAATTTTAATAATAGTAGTTATAGAAGATTATTACTAAGAGAAACATTGGAAATTCATAAAAATATTAAAAATATTCTATCGCAAAACAGGCTTTGGAGATAGAGCGTTTAGTGTTGCGGGTCCCAGATGTTGGAACAGGCTGCCTCTGTGTCTGCGAGAGGAGGTGAATGGAGAGAGTTTTAAAAGAGGACTGAAGACACACCTTTTTGCTGGGAGTTTCGGGTGATGGATACGATAAACGGCGCCCTTGAGGTCATGTTATGAGTAAACGGCGCTTTACAAATTGTCCATATATATATTAATAGTGTAAATAATTTAGTCAATAAAACAACAATACCCAATGCATCCCCAATTCTCAGAATATTCCCACTTGTTTCATACCCTCATACCTCCATTGCTCCCCCCTCTACCACTACCACTGTATTTTCACCTTAATTGAATATTATTTGTTTTGCATAGTTTAGTATTGATAATGTCTCATTAAGAGACGAAACAATATTGTCTACAAAAATAAAAATATAAGTGTGTATAAAAAAGTATAAGTTTTTTCATTAACCCGAATTCTCCGGGAATAAGAAATACTTATCCAATAAATGTGATATTACGTATAAACTCTAAGTATATGATAAGGTTTGACACTGTGGTTTTATTTTTTAATTTTGAAAATCTGTTCCTGAAATACGGGGTGTCCTCATATGAGGACACTAGGAGAATCCGTGTAGTTTTCAAAATATTTTTTTCTATATTATTATTCATATTGTCTTCCATGTTTTACTTATTTTTGTATATCAATCTCGTTTAAGACGTCTTAAGTTAGTAGAAATACTAGTTCTACTAGAAAACGGTTATGAATATGATCAGACTCCTTGAGATATATACAAAGAATCTCCTGAAGTCAGCCAACTTACTGATGGAAATTCATACAAGGAAAATGGAGTGAATAACAATTGCCTGCCTGAAAACCAATTGTGAGCACCTTCGGAAAGACGGCAGCTTTTGAACCAAGGTGCTGGAGATATTTTTGATAACAATACAATATAAGAAGCCACATCAAGGCCAAATTTAGAAAGATTGAGTCCACCTCAATAGACTTCCAAGTCTTGAGGGAAAACTTTGTATCCAGGTATCTTCCCCAATATAAATAACGAACGTTTTGAAGGTTTAACTCGATTCAGTAAGCAAAAACGATGTAAATAAATTATTACAGAGTAATTAGAAGGGCAATTTTCTTTTGTCAGATGTATTTTGGTTCAATAAGTGAAGTACAGTGGAGGAACATTATCCATTTTTTTTCTCCATTTCTAAATCTCTTTGAAAGATTTTTCTTCAAGGATCAAAATCGATCAGATAATTCGTATGGGTTTATTGTTTATCATCTGTTTTCTCAAATACTTACCAAAATACTCAACCATTGCTTCATCATGTGAAATAGATTGGCTAAAAGTGCACAACTTCATGCATTTTTCATTACATGTGAACAATAAGCGGTCTCAAGTTGTACAATTTGTCTTTTTTATCAAGCTCATTATTTGATAAAAAGCGAATAGATCTTTAAATATTTTCAAAACTATCTCTTCTCGTTGCTTCATACACTAAGTAATGCACAAACCTTCACCTTTACTCTAATACATAGCTTTCCCTGAAATTACATTGTATTCCGATACGATAAGTACAGCAAGAAATTATCAGCATTCATCCTTATTTAGATTTATGTCTTCCCATATATTGGATATACAATACTCTGAACTTGAAATCTCATCAAAAATAGCTCAAATAATTTAAATTCGGTAAAACATTCATAACGCTGGTTTTTTATTTTGGAGGAGATGCTATGATACAAAGTTTTCCCTCTAGATTTGATAATCTATTGAAGTGGACTCAATCTTTCTAATTTTGGCCTTGATATGACTTCTTCTATTGTATTGTTATCAAAAATATATCCTGCGTCTTGGTTCAAAAGCTGCCGTTTCTCCGCAGATGCTCACAATTGGTTTTCAGGCAGGCAATTGTTATTCACTCCATCTTCCTTATCTGAATTTTCATCAGTAAGTTGGCTGACTTCAGGAGGTTCTATGTATATATCTCAAGGAGTCTGATCATATTCATCACCGTTTTCTAGTAGAACTAGTATTTCTACTAACTAAAGACGTCTAAAACGAGATAAAAATATAAAAATAAGTAAAACATGGAAGACAACATGAATAATAATATAGGAAAAAATATTATGAAAACTACACGGATTCTCCTAGTGTCCTCATATGAGGACAGTAAAAGTTAAACAAGGTTATATCATCACTGGTTTTACATAAATAAACATTATTTGTGCCCCCAAATCCGCTAATGATATATGAATTGACCTACATATATATTTTATAGATTTAGAAACGTAAAAAATAAATATTTATATACTTTCGTGAAGAGGTCGTCATTTTTGTGAATTTTCAAAATACGGTAATTTTGAAATGATGTACACATCCACCCACGACTAAAATCAAAGATACAATGATTTGTTTATTAAGAGGAATGTCTGGCTTGTAGGATAGTTCATGTTTCGACATGCTCACACTTATTGTTTAGTTGTTATGGTCAATTTTAATGTACACTGTTTCCGTCCTCATATGAGGACACTAGGAGAATTCGGGTTAATTTCAAGTTAAAAGAATGGCTAGACCATGTAGACCAGACCCTAAAAGACGGACACGCGCTAAGTATAATGAACAGGAGAGCATGTTTGAGGAATTGCATGTATGTAGTTGAAGTAAAGAGCGTGTGCAAGGTCAGGAGGAAATTGTGTTTTATCCTTTCTGCTTAACCCGCGAGAGAGGTGGCGTTATGGTTTATTTATTTATTTATTTATTATTACAATATACGGCGTGAGCCTTTTACATGTATAAAATAAAATTGTAGAAATTGCATGACAGACAGTACATTTAAACAGCAAGGAATAATCATGAAAAAAGGACAATACACAATAAAAAAAAACAGTATGCTAAATATAATACATATAAACCATTCAATAAAACTTTTTTTTAGAAATTAATTGATAAAGGACAGAACTAGCAATAATCATCAAAATTGGGAAATTCAACATAAGATTATTAAAATATATAATTATAAAATGTTTAACATCACAAACAAATAATCAATACAGACAGAGATCAATAAACAATGAATTTAAATTAACAGGAAGAAATTAATAAAAAATAGGAATAATGTAATAAAACAATTAGCAGGTAGTCAATGTAAATAGGTTAAAATTAGGTAAACAGATAATTAATTAATATAAAAGGTATAATAAATTTTGTATAAGCAATTCAATAATTTAAAATAATAAATTAGGTAAAATCGTTCAAAAAAATTAAAAAATTAATATATGTACCTACTTATATAAAGAAACTCTCGAACTTATTATTCAAAATTTAACTTTAAAACATATTTTCAAGATTTTGGCTAGTTTCAAGATAAGTAACTTAAATATATGCAAATATTTCAAAGTGTTCATTTTAAATCAATGTTCTCGAATACGTCGGTAGTTTGGAGGTTGACTATCGGCCTCATACATAATAAAACTCCCCTTTCACGACACAAGCTTTTTGCTTACTGTAAAAAGTGAATTTGGGATTATAACGAAAACCCAAAAACATATTTAGAAAAATTGTAGCAAAACTGCATATGAAACTATCCCATAAAAGTTGGGTTACATTGCATAGAAGTTAGCTACTCTAGTTGCCATTCTATTTTATTAAACTAAGATTATATTATTACAACGTTTTACAAATGAAATGGAAAAATCTCTTTTTCAAAAAAAACTCCATAGTCACAAAGATTAATTCTTGTAGTTCACTCGCAAATATGAATAAATGTTCCATTTAAAATCATTTTCAGGTTATTGAATTTATAAATATTTTTATATCGGGTGTCTTATGTAAAAAATCACAATAATAATAATATGTGAGATATCTCTTTTATTTGTTCATTCCTGTTTAGCCTTGTCTTTCTTAAGATAACGTAAAGACCAATGAATTAATAATGAATGTTACTGAGTGTTTCAGGTGAGCCGAAAAACTAATTCATTTTCAAGTAAGTTGGCAAAAAGTGACACACTTTCCTGAGACAAAATTCTCTTAGATGTATATAGACAAAGCTTTTAATATTCTCAAAGTTTACCGAAGCAAATTAAAGTCAAGTGTTGTGTTGGGTAATAATGTAAAAGAGCAAAATACACAACAAAAATATTATTATGTAAAGCATTCTCATACCTTATTAAAAATTAACATAAACCTGAGGGGTCTTAAAAACTTAAGTCACTTGTTACCTGTCTGACTTATGAATAATTAAATGGTTGAGCTACTTACTGACATACATTGTTTCATCTTTCAAATCTGTTAAATTGGCTCACAATAAGAAATAAGCCAATAAAATATTATATTATCATAAAATCTGTATATATAAAAGAAAGTCGTGTTAGTTACACCATTTACAAATCAAAAATGGCTGTACCGATTTGAATGGTCTCTGATTTGTTGGATTCTTCTCCGCTCTGAATAGCAAGGCGTCCCCTACGTGCCAACAATACATTTAAAATGGGTGACAAAACTCATCGCAGAATTCAAGATGTAAATTGTCTTTATATTTTTTAACCTCTGCATTTTAAAGGAGATTTGAAAACTTACGAAAAAGAGTGAGATTCCAATTCTTTATAAGGTACCCTACGGTACTAAACTGAATATTATGTATAAGATAAAAAGATTTATGAATTTTCAAAAATCCATTTTAATAATACATGTATGCCATCAATACCCATCCACCCTCTTATATAACTTTTCTTTTATATTAAGAAGGAGATGCAAGAACTATTTCATTTTAATTAATTAATTATTTATTTTATTCTTCTTGCACATCATTATTCATATAACAAATTAAATAAAGCAGTATACACAAGAAAAAATGCGATGATGTGCAGTGGCAAGATAATCACTATATAGTGATTTCTTCCATCTAACCATGTCACATTAACACTAAACAGAAATAATAATATTAAAAACACAAACAAGAAGAAAAATAGCTACACAAATTAGATTGAAAAAAAAAAGAAAAACTTCAATCCACACACCTAACACTCCAAAGGGATCGGGAACTATAGTAAGGGATTAGGGGACGGATGCTGAGTTAGAAGACAATAAATACTTCTTGACGGCGTATTTAAACCCATTAAAAGATTGAGATATTCTATGAGAAGAAGGGCGATTATTCCAGCAACGAGCACCACATACTGAGAATGATTGAGAAAAGAAATTGGTGCTATGTGTAGGAATTGCCAGAATACGCTCTTTGTTGGAACACAGTGGTAGACCATGGTTCACTAGATACTCGAATTTTTCTTTCAAATAGTAAGGAAAAGACGTTGAATAGAGTGTTTTATGAACAAGAGATAAAATATGAAGTTTACGTCTTTGACCCACTGTTAGCTATTTCAGAGTATGCCGATACTGGGAGATATTTCTCAAGTGAGTACAATGATTCACGCAATGGTTCTCAGTTCTCTTGTATTTTTAGATATTTTTTGATCAAGCGTCTTACAATTTAAGTCTATGACGTAAAAATCAATGATAAAGTATTTGGTTATTAAAGCATTCATATCAAAATCAATAAAGTTTTTGCTACATTTCTATATCTGCCTTGAATAAGTAAGTTTGAAATATCCTCATTACACTTCATTTCTGACAGTTGATGATATAACTTAATAATAAATTAATAAAATCTGCCAATCACTTACATAATGAATATTCCTTTCAAAAATTAAAGTTATTATTTTCACGATGTTGAACTCCGACCAAAGTTTAATTGGATTAATGACGGTGTGAAACTTATGCGAAAAGCTTAATTTAAAATATATTAATAAATACCTACTTACTTACCTACTGTTAAATGTTGTGCTTTCGATAAATTTATGAAGGGAGTTTACCGACTGAAAGTTCTGTGAGTATTTTACAGGTAGGTTAGTTTAAATGTCAAATAAGGGTTAGGTGGAAGACACCGTATTATCTAACTTGATAATATTATTCTCGATTGTTTTTCTAATGAATTTTAAATATTTTATAATAATCACGGCTTTTATTCCACGAATGGAGCAGCCAACGGAATAATTGCAAATAAAGAAAATAATTGCCATCCTAATTAACGATTTTGCCTTTTACAGTGTAACAAAAGTTTTTTTATACATTGCTTCTAACACAATACTATCACGGCGTGTAGCTACTAGACTAGCTATATATAATAAACATGAAGGATGTCTTCTCAGTTTCAAAATAAAATTTAAATAATAATGATGGGGGGCAAAAGACATCGCTGAATTTAATGTGTAAACTGCCATAATTTTGATTTTATATCCACTGATAGGAGATGGCTGGTGTAGTCCAACAGACCTGCTGATTCTGGGGAACGACAAGGCGAAGTTTGTCGTCACTGATTGGAGTGGAAAAATTTAGATCAGACACGAAAACGAACAAACGAATATTCAGACATGAGGTGTGATGTTTATTTTGTATGTCTTATTATGTTTATGGCGCAAAGAGACAAAAATAAAATGATAGATGTTTTACGAGTACAAACAAAACTTTTAAAGATGTTTTTGTGCTTGACATAAAGTCTGAAAATTTATAGAAATTTGTCATGAATATTCAAATGCGCCAGTTTGACTTCTCAAAACTGCAAGTAGTTTCAAAATTACCGCATGGAATATCTTTAAAGAAATTATCATTTTTGAAAAAAAAAATTAATAAAATAAAAAATCTTACCTGTCGGACTAGGTGTCAACGGAAACATCACAAAATTGATATTCTTCGGTGTAAATCCATAATGCTTCAAAAAGGTCAATTTTGTTCCTCTTCCTCTGTGAAGGCTTCCTACAGCTGAGTTGATCGTTTTGATGTACTCCCTGACTCCAAAATTGGTCTTGGGTACTATAAGACCTATATTCAATGTGATGGAAGAGCTTTTTGAGTGGCCCTGACTTCTCCATGCTTCAGGTTCCCTTTCACAAGATATTATGGTAAAACACACCAAAAGGAGAACAACACAAATCGGTGGTATTTTTGTTGTTTCCAAAAAACGTTTCTCTTTTGGTTTTCGCATATTTTTTGTTTCTACTCACGTCACTCGCTATTATTTTTATAATTTTTCTTTTCATTTAACATTTCTTTACTATTTTTAAACATTTTTTTAGGGCGCACACATCTGTAAATAGATATTATAATTTTTAAACCTGATATTAATCGATTTTTTATTCATAAGAACGAAAAATTAGCCGTTGATCTTATTTTATTTAATAAAGTTAAGCTTAAAGCATTCATTTAGTCAAATAAATATGCTGTAAATTTAGACGATAGTATATTATAGTAAAACCTAGTAAAAGATCTGGTTAACTGGAAGATATCGCATTTTAGCGATAAACTCGCCATCTGTAGGTACATTGAATTGTAAAATTGATATTTTATGATACTTTGTTTTGTTTATTAAAATTGTTATCAATGTATAGTGAAGAATAGAATTAATAAATTAATAAAAAATAAAATTAAGTGAAAGTGAATTTTTGAACAAAATGGTCACGTTATTTTTAATGATTATAAAGAGTAATACATCAAAATACATTGGAATCAAGTTAAAATATAATAAAGAATATATTTTGAAAGAGTTTGAATTCTAGTTTATACATATGTTCCAGTGTATAATGTATATAATTTTCGGATACAAGTTAATTAATAAGCTACAATCCATAAGCTCTGATATTAAAAATACATTAGCTAATACATCATCTTTTTGATAAGCGAGCTAACATTACATGCTGTTTAATCTTTTCTCATTAGATCAGTGAAGGCTGTTTTAATATAAATATACTACGTAGTTGATTACTTATAGAAATAATAGTTAACTTTTATCAGCTCTTTACTCCACATTGGATACGTGTTTAACTTCAGCAAGCTTATAGAAACATTTATATACTTTGAATCATCATGAGTCAATATTTTCAGTTGAAATTATTTTCTTTTTCATTTGTCACAGAATATTTAAGTCGAAAAGAAATCATTTAAATGCATGATGCAGTAAATATTTTGAAGTATTTATCTCTAAACAAGATTGGGGTAGCCAGCGATAAATTTGCAATTAATAAATTTTGTAACTTTTCTTTTTTGTGCCTATAAAAATCTAGACATTCGGGGTGGTTGGAATAACTCATCGCTTGATTGAATATGCTACATGTTTTATTATAGGTATATTCATTCATTCATCGCCCTCAACGCTACTCTCGGGAGCACAGGAAAGAAACCAGCCTCCTCCGTTCAGAGCATCTCTGTGTCAATCGCGTCACCTCTTCCCACGGCATTCCCTGCGCTCTGATGTCGTTGTCATAGAAACGGTGTGTTGTGAAAGAGGGACGCCCAGGCCGACGGAACCCTTGCGGATGGAATAACAGTGTTTTTTTGGCTAACTATTATTGGGCATTCTCAGAACATGATCCAGCCATGATATTAATTATATATTTATATATTACACTAACCCGTCAAAGATAAACTGCCTTTTAACTATAGACAAGACTGAGCGTCCTATTTTTGTCAAGAGCTTTCTACTGAAAAATGACATTGATAATTAATACCTACTTCAGGTATATGTACTTTTTTAAGCAAACAAAAATCATGCCCAAGTTCTTGTTTCAATTATTTGCAATTCTCTTCTATAGGTAATATAATATAATATAAGCACTGAGATAAGAAACACTGAAAAGTAATCCTATATACCATAAGTTGGGTTGATGCCAAAAAGCAAAAGTTTTATTCGGTTCAATGAACTTCTTTATAAAGAAACTTGACCTGTAGGTAAGTTTAGCTTTTATTTTGACCATTTTCTATTTACTTTTGTAGAACAAAACGTCAAGTTTCCAGACTTGAACGAAGCATTTGTACGTACGAAAGCTTTCCGTTGAAAATGTGTCGGTACGATTTGGGAAGTCTTAAATATTTTAAGTCAACCATAAATCAACATACATTGGTTATTTATGCATTTGAAGCTGTAGATGATCAGGTAATAAAATGATGCTTGGTAAGGGAAATCAAATGGTAGAAATTACTGGGTAAATAAGATTAAGATGCTCTGCATTCTGTAAACTTTAATACATATTAAAAAATAATGAAGCCCGCATAAGTTTTGGCAGAAAGCTTCATGAATCGTGTGTCGTGAATAAGTTTTGGGCGAAAGCTTCAAGAATCGTCCTACCAATGATAACACTTGTGAATAAACGTAAACTGGAAAACAAAGAGAAACAAATTCTAGGCATAAGCTAGAGAGATAAAAAAAGAAAATGAAATCATTCGATAAGAAACAAAAGTGGACGACATATTTGATAAAGTCTCCAAGCTAAAGTGGTAATGGGCTGGTCATATGGCAAGACGAGAGGATGGCAGGTGTACTTATAGAATTCTTGAGTGGAGATCATAGAAGGATAGAAGAAATGTGGGAAAATCCCAAAAAAGAATGCATTGACGATATTATCCAGGTGCTGGGAAAACAGTTGGATCATGTTGCTCGAGATCGGAAAGCATAAAAAAGTTTGGAATATGCCTATATCCAACAGTGGTGAGAAGAGGGCTAGTAATAAGTAAGTAAATAGTAACAAATGGATATTGATCTATTGATACGAGCAAAGTAGTAACAAGTTAACAGACAGATACACTTATGTGAAAGAGTGTCAATTTTTCTATATTGCCTGAAGAAAAATATGAAATTTTATTAAATTACTACTTATGTAACACGGAGTCAGTAGTATTATATTTGCTGTGTTACTTTGTAAGAATAAGACAAACTGGTTACCCAATTACTAAATGTTTCGTGATACAGGAACAAGAAAACAGAACAAACTGATATTAATAAAATAGAAACTCCTAGATATTTTTTTATATTATTTTTCTAGAATATACTTGTTTTTAAACGTGGAGCCGATCAGAAATTATCATTCAAAGAAGAAGATATTTAAAAATTCATTTTCTTATGAATGAACAGTTCGCAAATTTTTTTAATACAATATTTTCGGTTTTTCATAATGTATGATTACTTCTGATGATGACATAGCAACAGGTTTTAAGTAAAGTTTGCTATTTATTTATATTTTATGCTCGATTAAAGCAAACGAAAACAAACTTATTAGCTTTTTAACTTTTGCGTATTTTGTTTTCCCAATTAACCATTGTATGAATAAAACACTTCTCCCCATATGCTCCTGTATTCCGTCAAGCGACCAATAAAGTTTAGTTCAAGTGAAAGTTATTTATAAAGTTTAGTTAAAGTGAAAGTCTACACATGCCTACAGGAAATGATATTTTTTTAATTATATTACTACCCTATCATATGAAGTACATTTATCAGACATTTAAAAACATGAACACTTAAAAACGGACTCTTATAATTTCAAACGAAAATTTTCTCAGTACTTACAATATTTTCCTTATTCTTTGTGTGATGAAAATAAAATAAAATAAAAGCTCCCAGAAAATTATACGTGTACCTTACATAATAATATGTATGTAGCTCTATAAGACACAGTGTAATAAAAATATTCTTTCTACTTACATACATACGTTCTCATACTTATTTAGAAACAGAGAAGGGAAAAGCTATTAGCCTACTTATACCGCTTCTGTAATTCGTTAAACAACAGCCTTTTTCAGGCTTTACGACATGACTATGTTACATCGTAAATGTGACGAGACAGCAGAGAAAAAGCTTTACATAAGTTAGACATTAAGTGACTGAATATACTCGTTATATTATTATGTTTGATGAAATGAGAAATGAAGAGGATTGTTTTATCGAGAAATTATCTTCACGTTCAGATATCTTTAACAAAATAATATTACAGATTTTTATAGAATGTACATCATTTCCATACATTATAAAAACTGCTTATCCAAGAGCATGCATCTTCTTTGAAGACCATACACATTTCTAGTTAACATAACTATTGAATTTCTCAATAAATCTTAATATTATTGTGAAATCTTGATTTTTACAATGCCATGGAAAAATTGTCAATTTTTTCATCACAGATGGTAAACTGTTACTAAAAAATTAATTCAAAGAATTCTTGGATAACTAAAACCGAACAGTTTAAAATTATACTTTTAATATATAATTTAATATATAATACTTTTAAACAGGAGAAATGAATTGATACACAGGAAATGTCAAGATGTATCGTATCTAAGTCTTTGATACACAAAATGAACAGGAAAGAGAATGATAAGCTTAATGTTTTAATACATTAAAACACAACTCATACCTACCTTACTAGTAGTAATATAAGTATTTAATATTATAATATTTTCCATATAACTAATGTAGGTTAAATACAGTCGTGAAATATATTTACAAACCGATGTAAATGTTGGCAAACTCTCACTAACGTACATCTGTTTGGTACAATACAGTCGAATCCAGTTATTACTATTAATTCGATACTTAAGGATGTCTTTTTATGGTTCGTAGAGGGTGATGAATAATATGTTGATTACCTACACGAAGCTATTATACTGGATAACTGATTTACGGGAGATCTATACCTATACTCCAATATTTTGAGATTTTACTAAAGTTATTATTGTTGTGAACTGATTCCCTTTTGTGTTTTGTTCTTAGTCAATTTTTGTTTTCCAACTATGTTGTGAATGAGAAATTTGATTTGTATGATTGTGTTTTCCTCAACATGTATGAGGCTCACGCCGTGGTTATGTTAATTGATCAATAAATAACATAGTAATGTTTTCAACCGACAGTATTTGGAGGAAGTATGTGATGAATAAATAAAAAAAAACACTTTTATTTACTATTTCCACAGTGACTTTATCGAGAGCTTTTGGTCATCATCATCAACGGGTTTACATAAAACGTGTTACTTAAAAACACTTTCCGTTAGCCTGATGATGAAGCGGAAGCTCTAAAAGCTGACTTACGATTAATAAAGTTATTTTGAAAGTACTCTATATTTGTTTCCGATTCTTTATTAAAGATAGACACAAAAGTTTGCATTCATTTATCTAGTAGTAAAATAAATTGATTATCTGTAACGTGTCGTATTTTTAGAGGCTTGCTTACGTAAATAAAGAGGTCACAGTCGCGATGGCTATATTATATGCCTCTCATGTGAAAAAACAAACTACCTATGCAGACTGTGTGGCAGGATATTCAGCTAGTAGGTAACTTTAGAAAAAGTTGGCAGGGACAAATAATAGCAAATATGTAGATATGTTATAAAACTCGGTTTGAAGTAGCCAGAGGTCCTAGGAAAAGTAATGAAAATGGATGTCAGGAAAAGATTGTCTAGAAATAATAAGGAAATATCTAAGCTCACCCAACATGAAGATAAATAAGATGTATGTAGGTATAACGACGATACGCAAAATATTCTTTGAGGTTTCGTGTGTTTTCAGAATAAAGAGAATTGACTGTACTATACACATCACGTTTATAAACGTAATGTCTACTTAGTGTTCCCTTATCTCACATATGAAAATATTAAACTTGATGCATCTTACATAAAAGTTGGTATTATTAACGTCTTAACAACTCCTGGTTGTTATATTATGTGGTAATAATTTTATCTGTGCCACTCTGGAGGGCTGTTAAAGTATTTTGGAGATAACTTCTAAAAACAGAGAAGTTACATATATTCTTTAATTCTTTACGTGGCATACACTCGTCATAATTACTAGAACTAGCATGAACATATTTTTTTTCTAGTTTTTTTTATCACAACAGACAAAGGTAATGCCTAGAATAATACATCGGTAATAAAACCCCCTAAAGCATGAGCTCTGCTCAAATTTGAAGGAATATTAAATTATGTTTTACGGTACCTATAGGTACCTATTTATAAATAATAAAGAAAAATCGAGTGTGCTGCCTGGATGTTCGACATCATATTGTATCCTTCGAGCTTTTAACCGTATGCATAAGCCATTTTTAAAAATATTTTTCATTGGAATCAAACGATTCAATTCAATATAGAGTTTTACTACTACTACTACTACTATACCATCACGGCATATCCCACAAGTGGGGTAACCAGCAGACCAGCTGCATGTAAGAAACATGAAAGCTGTCCTCTTCGTGCCAATATAAAATCAAGACATTCAGGATGGGTGGCAAACCTCATCGCTGAATTTAAGATGTACAATGTCTTAATTTTTCGAATACCTGCCTTATACAGGACACTCGAAAACTTAAGGAGAAGAGTGGGAGACCAATTCTTTAGCGAGTTATCCACGGGATTTTTATATAGATTTTTATAGAGTTTTACATAAAATAGTTTATTTTAATTTTCTAAAAAATGATAAGTCTTCCATCATAATTGACATCGGTGTAGGTATACTTATTCTGTACTTTATTTTTTGTTTAACTATTTACATTAGTTTTGAGCAGCAAATATGTAGTTTTCCACATCTACATAACTTGCTCTTTTATTAATACGAGTACGGATACTGACTTATCAAGCAGAAGGCAAAAAACTAAATATCTTACGAAGTTTAAATTATACGTATACCTACGGTTCTTGGTGAAAGTTCATTATTAAAGGAAATTGAGGTTAAGCAAAATAAATAGTAATTCCACTGGTAACTTTATTAATTTTCAAGGCAGCTTTTGAAAGATTTCGCTTTCATGAGAGCTCAAAAATTCGAAAGCTGGCTTGCAAGAATGAAGTCACTAGTAAAATTACTAAATATTCTGTTTCGTATAATAAATATAGCTTAATTTATTCGTACCCAATATTTAAATCAGAAACATTTATACAATTCATATAAAAGATAAATAAATTGATATAAAGTGGATAAGGTCTCTTAAACAAATCCGCAAGCTTTCATAATAATAATATTATGTTTGTTAATACAAGATAAACCACTTCTGAAGTCTGAACCCTGAAGCCATTTAATGTTTTATTTGAACTTTGGAGAGACACAATAATGTTATCAAATATCAACACAGTCTTGTAAAGATATCGTATGAATACTATGCGTCATATATATAATACTGCTTCACTTATGTATGAGAGAACTTTCATGTGGGTTTTCTCGAAGGCATAACTTCTGCAGTTATACCTTTTATAATAGTTCATACAATGCATTATGGATTTGTTTTAAATAAAAGTTATTCAGCATGATATTGCGTGCTAAGTTTTGATATGAAATTATGTGATAAAGTTTTTGAAATGACGTTTATTCAACTTATGAGAATATAGATCGAAAGTTCAGAGAAAAATGAATAACTTGCAGAGACCAATAGTGGAGGGAAGATGTAGGAGAGACCGAATACTCGTGAGATCGAGTGACTCGATAACAGTAACACTGATCATTTTATTGTTTTTTGTTTCATGTCTACATGGCTGTTTTTTTTAAATAACATAGTATTCAATGGTCTACCAAGAACTGTCAAAGATTGTGTCACGCTAGGGAAATTTAAAAGAGAGGTGTGTAAGTGGATTATAAATGATTTGAATGAAGAAGAAACGGAATAGATTTTGCTTGGGAGGCTTGTGTGAGAAATGAAGGATTTTGGAGTGAATGGAGAATTTCGTGCACGGCGGGGCTGCTTGTAGATGGAGGCGGTCTCAACACAGGATCAAATCTAGATTGTTTGTATGTATGTATTAAAAAAAAAAAAAAAAACTATTATGACCTAAATCCTTTATACGACATGATAATAATATAATAACGTGTATTGCTAAAGATCACAATAAATGGAGACAAGTTGTGAATGCTGTTATGTATTTTGATCGAAAAGGATATTAGATATTCTAATGCATTAATTTATTCTACAGAAGTTCTAAATCTTTACTCGGACATTGATATTCCGTTCGATCGTCGAAAAAATATATCTCGATCACACTACATGATTAAAAAAAATCTCCAGATTTGATTAATATTAAAAGTAATCTAATTAATCACCTAAATAACAAACATCTTAACAAAAACAGAGATAATAACGTCATTGTAATTTGAGAGAGTTATTTGTGCAACCTTTAGAAGTTGTAAAAGGAAGAGGCATTATTTAATTCCGTAACTCATTAACTTAACGAGTCTTAATTACTTTTAAATTATTTTAAACCTCATCACTGAATGTCATGTTGTGTACGTGATATACGTGAAAAGCAAATAACAGTGAAGTCACTGCAAAGAAAAAAAAACAAGTAGATTTTATCATCTCCGTTTAAGAATTTTAATTATCTCAAACAATTTATGAGAATGTTGTCTTGAGTTATGAATATTTCCTTGAAATTACGAAAATCAGTTCTCTTCAATAAGGTTGAACATTTTTTTTATTTCTTCGATGAATATTGTTTCCTTGTCTCAAGATTTATAATTCTTCTATAACGATAAGTCTACTAAAATTGAGAAATAATTTATATTTTGTAGTACTTTTTTTATTCTTCTGCGAAGATGAAAATCTTCTTAGCTTGATAAAAATATTTCTTTATTTTATACAAAATTTTAGTTTCTCAACTTAAGACTATTCTCTTGACTGAAAATGTTTTTTTTCGGTTTCCAATATTTAATAACAATTTTTTTTTAACCCGACTCTACCCTCACTTAAAGCATTACGAATTATATTGAATTGTGAAAATAGGGTAGATTGGTAGAGCCTGAATTTGGAATTGAGACTCTAAACTCTAGTAGGTACTACCATGAAAAATGGCAAAACAAATTTCAAAATGGCAACACTATAAAACATTAAGGATAACATAACCGTTCATTATTTGCAGTTAGGCTTCTGAGCTAGCCAATTTTGTTAGGTGTGCCGTTATGGCAAAGAAGGAGAGAGAGAGAGAGAGAGACACACACACACACAAAATGATAAATATAATTATGTAATAAGTCGAAAAATTTTTATAAAGATAATCTGGGTTTTGTTATACCTAAACCCAAATACAACCTTATACACCTTTCACAGTAAGCTACTAAAAGCTTGTGCCGTGAAAGGGGAGTTTGCCGGTACCTGGTATCGAACCACGGACCCCTTGTTCACGAGGGCGAGACTCAAACTTCAGGCTACCGACGAACTCCCGTATTTCCCACAATAAATTTTTGTTTCAAATTTATATTTCAATCAATATAATCAAAATATTTCAAATTTATTTTGACACGTGGATAGTTTTTTTAAATACGTGTTGGCAGTAGTGGTTAATAAAATGTGAATATATTTCGATGCAAGACTTTTACATCTGTCACTGTAAATTTACATTAATTTTCGATATAAATTTAATACGCGAAATTAAATGATGAAAATAAACGTGGGATGATAAATAAATATTGACAAAATCAGTCGTCGATTCGGAAATAATATCGTGAAAATGTTGAAATAAATAAATAAATAACATTTAAATTTATTATTTACAAGTATTGGGTTAGTTGGAAGATATCGCGTCCCTGCGATAAACTCGCCCATTGTGCAAAATTATTCGTTTATACCATGTAACTTTATCATACCATGTAACTATATGATACATACTTTGCGAACTGTCAACTGTCATTCAGCAATTTGTCTGCCAGTTTGTTTTTTTCACAATTACTGTATAAATAGTGAATACTATCTTAAATATTTATAATAAAAGTAAACCTTACAAGTGATTACTTAAGTGACATTGAACGCTATCCGCCACATACGGTGAGTGTTTTAATAAACGCTGAATAAAATTATATATTCCAACAATTACTTGATATTCATAAGGGCTAAAATTGCAAATCAAAGAAGACCACGTCACGTCCAGCCGATCAACCGACCAATCTGAACACTGATCCACTGCAACCAATCAGCGGTGAAGAGTTTGATTAATTGAAACAGGGTTGGCACTCTGCAAGTTAATAATTTTATCTTATTTAATTCATAATAACCGTACTCACAATTTTATTTTATTTCATTCATTATAAAATAATAAAATTGCAATGATGGATGTCCTGGAGATTATTAACCTGGTAAAAAATGCGGCCTGCGCATTATCACAACTTTGTACTGATAACAGTAAATTTACCCGCGACCATATTTCAAAAATACACCCTATTTCAATTGATTTCATGTCTGCAATGAGCATAGCTACTGCAAAAATATCGAGTCAAGATACAGAAATCAAGCTCCTGAAGGAAAGAATTGCTGCTCTTGAGAAAGATACACCCTCTAACAATGCTATGGACATGTATAATACTTTGTCTGAACTGAGCGAAAGAAATTTACGATCCAAAAACTTAATTTTGTTTAATGTACCTGAGACGGATACCGCCATGAAAAATAATGATCAAATATCCGCTGATTTTGATCAGACGACAAAACTAATTGGCGATGCAGTTGATTTGAGAAGTGTATCGGTGAAGAAAATATTTCGCCTCGGTGCTAGAAAGAATGATAAAATACGACCTCTTAAAGTAACCTTCCAAGATGATGAAGACGCAAGAATGGTTTTCATAAATAAGTCCCGCTTACCGAAACATATCAAAGTTAAACACGATCTCACGGATATGCAGAGATCTCATCTCAAAAATCTATGGGATGAGGTAGAAACCAGAAGAAAAAATGGGGAAGATGATCTTATAGTAAAATTCATGAACGGTACACCGAAAATTTTTAAAAACAACAAAAAAAACTAATCAGTTCTCTCAACATTTATTCTCAGAACATCAGAGGCGCTAAAACCAAAATGTCAGATTTGCGTCAAAATATACCACTATTGGATCATTCTATATTCGCACTCACAGAAACTTGGCTCGACTGTACTATTAATAACTCCGAATTGGGATTTATAAGACATACTATATATAGATGTGACCGCAGTTCTCATACTAGTAGCAAGGAGAGGGGAGGGGGAGTACTGATTGCTATAAACAAAGATATCCCATCCTCGTTAATCAAATTAAATAACAAATGCTTAGAACAGCTGTTTGTCTTGCTGCAGCTTAATGGCCGTAAAATAATAATTGGAAATGTTTACTTCCCACCGTCATCCAGCCCAGATATGTATAAAATTTACTGTGAAGAGTTAGAACAAATTTATTGAAATTACACTCAAGCTTCGTTTATTTTATGTGGAGATTTCAACCTTCCAGGTGTTTTATGGACACCAGAAAAAAATGACATCCCTCTTGTCGAGAATAACAATGAAGGAGCGAGAGAGTTGATAGATACAGTGACCTTTTTGGGGCTGTCTCAATATAATTTCATACCTAACACCCAAAACCGCCTTTTAGACCTAGTTTTTTCTAACTGTAACTCGACGGAGGTTGAACTCGCTGAAGAACCATTGTTGCCCATTGATGTTCATCATCCACCCTTATTCATAAGGATAAATTTAAAAAATGCTAGTATCACAGATAAGAGAACTTTCTCATACAATTATAATAAGGGAAACTATAGTGGAGCCACTGATTTTCTATTCAGGTGCGACTGGAGCTTTCTTCAGGATGAAAATGTGGAGTTTTTGGTGGCTGTGTTCTACGGAATTTTATATGATGCAATAAACCAGTTTATACCTTTCGAGGAATACAGAACACACGACTATCCAAAGTGGTTTTCAAAAGAACTTATCGACTTAATCCTACAGAAGAAGATTGCCCATAGACACTTCAAGGAAACCAACGATACGAAGTATTATAACATATTCTCGGAACTTAGATCCAAGTGTAACAAACTAAAGGCGGCGTGTTATTCTACATTCATACGTGAAGCTGAGAATTCCACATCAGATATGAAGAGTCTGTGGAAGTTCAAAAATTCGCTGAGTAAGAACTGTGGTGACTATCCTGCTGAAATGTTTTTAAGTGGTGAACGTGTAAATGAACCTCAAAGTATTGTTAACAAATTTGCTGATTTTTTCAGTGATGTATACGAGCAAAATGTTCCAGGCACTCCTGCTCATTATGATGCGGAGGGCAGATTTGTTAATCTCTCACATGTTAATATATCTTTGGAAAATCTGGAAAAAAAACTATTACATCTCAAATCTGCGAACTCATCTGGCCCTGATAATGTTCCACCAGTTTTCTTAAAGAAATGTGCTTCAGCTCTTGCTGTACCTCTAACTGTTTTATTTAATAAGTCCCTTACTTATGGCATTTTTCCATCAGCCTGGAAAAGCGGTAACATAGTACCGGTACATAAAAAGGGAGACAAAGCAGACATTTCTAATTACAGACCAATTTGTATTCAGTCTACAATAGCTAAGTTATTCGAATCACTCGTTTTAGACCTAATGATGCCCTCTATAAATATAATTATGGTCCCAGAACAACATGGTTTCCTGCCAGGTAGGTCAACTTTGACCAACTTGGCAATTTACGAAAATTTTATATCCAAGAGCCTTGCCACAGGATGTCAAGTAGACAGTGTCTACACTGACTTTAGCAAGGCTTTTGATAAAGTACCTCACCCCATCCTTATAGATAAGCTGTCTTCTTTGGGTATAATGGACCCTTTATTGAAGTGGCTTACGAGCTATTTAGAGGGACGACCGCTTCGGGTAAAAATAAGGGATTCAATTTCCGTCAGTTTCACGGCAACCAGCGGCCTACCTCAGGGTAGCCACCTTTCTCCAGCCCTGTTCTTGATTTTTATCAATGATCTCCCTTCCAGGTTTGACGACGTTAGTTGTCTTCTCTTTGCCGATGACCTGAAAATTTTTAAGCGGATAGGCGGGGAGGGGGACTGATTGATACTTCAGGAGAACATTGATAGGTTAAATACCTGGTGTCAGGATAATCAACTTCTGTTAAACGCCTCTAAGTGCCAATTCATTCGTTTCTCAAGAAAGAAAAATATAGTTAAATTCGATTATCACATGGGGAGTAATCTATTAGAATTGGTTAATGAGATACGAGACCTAGGTATTATTTTTGACAACAAACTTTCTTTCTCCAACCATATAACCGAGATTACTGGAAGGGCCCTAAAATCTTTAGGATTTGTACTTCGCACAGTATGTGATTTCCACAATATCCACACAATTTCTTTATTATACAAGTCGCTGGTGCGTAGCAAACTGGAGTTTAATTCCCCAATTTGGTCGCCTAGCTATGGTGTGCATATCAAGAATGTAGAGCGCGTTCAGCATAAATTCCTCAGGTTCATAAACTTCAAATTGCGTATCCCAAAGGAAGAACTGAATTACCACCAACTTCAATCCATTCTTAACATGGAAGATTTGTCTAGTAGAAGGATTATGAATGATTTGATGTTTTTATTTAAAATTTTGAATGATGGTTTTGACAACCCTAACCTACTACAACTAATTAACTTTCGTGTTCCTGGGCGCACTACAAGAAGTCACGAACCTTTTTACTATGAAAATTGTTCCACAAACTATATAAACCACACAATATTTCCACGATTGCATCGCTTGGGAAATGAATATTTATCAAATGTAGATTTATTTAATATCGGTCTCCCGGTTTTTCAATGTTTTCTAAAAACTACATTCCCTCCTCCAAACTTATAACTATGATATTTGTGAATATGTATGCTTGCATGTGTGTGTACCTATATGTATGTGTATGAGTGTTTTTTTGGAAGCTATTTGTTTGCTTTATATTGATTTTAAGGATTTACCATTTTATATTTTGGAGATAATATCGAGGGAAATTAGGGTGTATTTGGTGGGAATGGTAAGTGTGTTTTGTACTCTTGCCGATTGATATTATGTTTTTGTTTTACTCATGACTTTTTTTCTAATGTAGGTATGTATGTGTGTATGTAATTTTTACTTACTGTTCGATATTTTTTTTTTCTCATATAAAATTGTGAATGTACATTGTACTCATGCAATGAAAACATGAGGTACCTATTTAAGCAATTGAATTTGGTGTTACTCGAATGATGATGGTTGTCAAACCATGCCATATTTGGTGATCCACTACTGAGGTGCGCTTGTACTTATCTATAGATACATAGTTGTATTGCTGGGTATTGTGTGCTTACGCTGCTTATGCTGAAAATTATAATTGTTACATTAATTTCAGTGTACGAGGCCTGAACAGGGTCATCTATCTACAGCAATATATACATATATGCATTACTGAGTACCTACCTACTGTACTTGTCTATTTAATATTGTACCTTCTTTTATCAACTACTTTTATATACTTTTTCTAAATAATATTTTTGCACCTGCTGTTTACTGCTACTAAATAATATATATACCTTTCCATTTTATGAATATATGTATATATATTTTTTCTGTCTTTTAAACTTGTATTAGTGTTTATATTCTTTTTATCTGATTGTTTATACCAGTACTTACCTATTAGAAATTGATTGGTAGTACATAATTATGTTATTTCTTTTTCTTTTTGTATACCTATTGTTTTTCTCCTTATGCATTATTTCTCTTGACTGTTCCTTTTTATTTGTATTATTTGTAAAGGCTGATACAGCCGTTTATTATGTAAATAAATATTATGTAAATAAATTTGTATCCATATATTTTGTACAATAAAGTTTATTATTCTTATTAAATAATAAATCATTTTCACTTTCAAATATAAATATTGTATGAAATTTAGCGTTTCCTTTTCTTGAAAACTTATAAGCGATGGTAAATGACGTAAATTGAGATTGATCAATCGCTTTATCAATTTGTTGTTTTTTTTATGATAGGCATATATTATTTTATAAGTCTTATATATTTGAATAAATTCGTCGGTAGCCTGGAGGAAGAGTCTCGGCATCATAAATAGGGGGTCTGTGGTTCGATCCCAAGTGCCGGCAAACTCCCCTTTCACGACACAAGCTTTTAGCTTACTGTGAAAGGTGTAAAAAGTTGTATTTTGGTTTATAACAAAACCCAGATATATCTTTAAAAAAAAATTGCTTTTGAAAAATATTAATATCTGCATCCTTAATCTGTGCTTTGTAGTATATTGTCTTTGTCTAGGAAATATATTATTACCATATTTGATATTAACAAAACACTGATCGCTTTTCAATATATATTATAACATTTCCTTAGTTCTCTTGAAAATGTCAAGCTAACTTAACGAAAGCGCTCGAGTAGTAATATCAATAGTGAAAAGTAAGCAATGTTTTTTTAATATCAAATATGTTAAAAATGTATTTTCACAATGCGAACACACAAACCTTAAAAAAATAATTGCCGTAGCAGTTATTATAAGATCCAAAAGTATAAGGTTATGTATCACACTAAGGATTGAAGCTTCTGTGATACGTACCTCTCGACTTGACAGATATACTCGTCTTTGATTTTCTACTGGTATTTGTAGAACCGCGACACATTGTACCGATTTGTATGTATCTGGTTATGTAAATAAAATATTGTAAATTTATCGCCACAAAGTTAAAGAATAATGTTATTTCTAGTAAGTTGAAGCTGTTTACTTTATTTCAAGCCCAAACGGAATTCAGAAAAATATCCTTACATTTTTAAGAATAAATGGTTTTCAAGATAGGTAAAGATAGGATAACATGTAGATATACAAAAAAAAAATTAAAAATAATTAAAATTCATGTCCAAGTTCGTAATTTAAAATTTATTTTCGTGAAAAAAGTTATGAAATAATATTTCTAGCAAGATGAAGCTAGAATTTTCCCGACCCCACGCGACCCAGTTTCCCCATGACCTGATTTTCTATAGGACTAGTAGAGTGGTATAGTAGCAAGGCGGGTGTGACCCTATTATTACACAGAATCTACAATTTCGTTTATTTGAGACTTCCCCTATACTACATACATTAACTTCCTTGCATCAATTTAGTTATACCAGAATTTGTACACTGGTATTATGCAATACATTTAATATACCCAGTGCTTTAAGGACCTTATAAACATCCCTAACTCAGCAAACTAATCCCCGTATTAAATGTTTGAATCTATTCACATTTGTATATTTGTTTGTCTAGTGAATATAACTGGTATACTAATGTAAACATATTAAACAGATTAGTAAATAGGAAAACCGTCGTGCTTCTGGAGAGTAAAGCTGTATATTACCTACAAATAATATAAATTATATACATTTGAGAATTCTACCTTAAGTGACGTCACCATGTCTTTTATATAACTAAGCAAACTTTCTCCTGCATTGATGGAGACCCACCCGGATATCGCAAAAGTTTGGGGACTTCAATTTATCTGAAATTCTACACTCAACAAATTTTGTCCACATCGAAAGTGCCATAGAGGCCAACCTGAAGGGCTGGCCAGCCAAAATACTCCCGTGTGTGGAATCTCTTGATTAACGAATAACTAAGCATACTAGGTTTAGTTTAAATAAGATTTTTTTTCAGCTAATAAGTACTTGAACGCTTCAAGAAACAAACAGTACTGCATAGAGAGGAAGACAAATTCCCATTTCTTCCCTTCCCTTTTGCACCAACATTTTTGGTGTGTGGCCGCTTAATCTTGAGTGCTTCCTCGCGGTAGCATAACTCGCTTCAGTGTGACATTAAATCCTGTTTACGCATGAGTGTGTCGTTATGGAGATATATATCTCCAGGTACGGCAGAAGGTATGTGGCGGGCGCTGCCCTTTTAAAAAAAACTTAAAAGCTTATCTATGCGCCATCACAGAATCTTACTCAAATGGAGTAGCCAGTAAATGCATAATGTAATAAACATACAAATCATCCTTAACATATTGAGTTGAGAGATGAAGTTTGCCACCTGAATATCATTTATATTCATCGACAAAAGGAGGATAACATTATGATAATGTATGTAAAAAAAATGCACGATGATTTGATTTCATTGAATCATTTTGGCCAGAAAGTTGCTTGATATATCCGCACTGTCGTTTTTAAATTTAAAGTTTACCAATTCTGTAAGCGAACCTCGGTATAAAGTTAGCAATATATTTAATTCTATTACAGGACAAAGAAGCTTGCTGGATTATACTTACAAATCACTTGCTTCTATTACAGTAGTCTTTGGTAGAAGAAGAATAAATTTTGATTATTCAAATGGGGGGTAAGAGATAGAAAGGGGTTTTTATTATAAGCATAACAATAATAACAAAGGATTCGACGCCTTTTCTCTTTTGGCAATAAGGCTTTTGTAAGACAGTGTCATTCTTTTAGATTAGTGTAGAAAGTTTCATCCAAAAATTAAGATAAACTACTTTTCAACTTTATCAGTTAAACTTTTACAGTCTAACTTTTCGGGTGTAGCAATCCGTAAATGGGGAAATTTGAGTTAGTACCTAATGAAGGGTACTGGTCGTAGCACCGACATCGTAAATTATTGATGCCATATTGTTCATTTTTTAGCATAGAAAAAAAAACGTTTTAATTTTATTTACAAATATTTTATAATTGATGCGTGGAAGAGGATCTATTATTATCCTTTCGGAAATATAGTTAAAAATAGGTAAATAAGGTTCTTACAATCAAATGAATAGTTTACGGAATAGAGCAGAACGTTTTATTTAAAATTATCATCAACCTCAACGCTCCTCTCGGGAGTACAGGGCAGCAATCAGCCTCCATTCAGAGCGTCTCTGTGCCAATCGCGTCACCCCTTCCCACGACATTCCCTGCGCTCTGATTTAAAAAGAATATTATGTTATACACTCTTTTTGATAAAGTTTTAGACGTGAGCCTAAAATAATGTTTTTACAAACAATCCATTCGCTGGTGTTTTCACTATCTATGAAACTTTACGATACAACTGATTATAGAAAGAGAGACGAATATGTAAACAAAATGAAACAATGGTTATTTGTAATAACAATCCTATTGAATTACTGTTGTATGCATTTACATACTGCAGATTACAGTTGAATCAATACGTTAATACCCTCTCATACTTTGAGTAGCTAATCTAAACATCAGCATACTCGTACATATGCCAGTAATTAATTATTGAACGTAGGTGATCCATCAGCAATACAGTAGAGGACTTTGTGAATATTTCTATACTGAATCTTTAATTATAACCTTCATTGTTCGTAGGATTAACACCGTAATTAAAATATTCATAACATTACAATGTTAATAACAGATAGACAAATAAATCATAATATAATAACAGATAGACAAATACATCATAATAGACCCGATTTAGTATTACATGAAAAACGTAATAAAATAACGTACCTAATAGACATCGCTGTCCCAAATACACATAATATACAAACAACCGTCGCAGAAAAAATACGTAAATATACATAACTAGCAGGAGAAATAAAAAATATTTGGCATTTTAGATCCGTTTATATAATACCTTTAGTCATGTCAGCTACAGGGGTAACTCCGAAATCTTTAATAAATAATTTACAAAAATTAGATTTACCGGTTAATTTGTATATTAAAATTCAAAAATCTATTATAATAAACACTTGTAATACTGTAAAAAAGTTTTTGAACACAGATATTTCAGGCACAATGCTGGTATTTTGATCCCGCGTTTTGAGCCTAATCCTTTGATATTGTATATTATCTGGATAGGTGAATTTTTCCCGGCATTAGACTGTTAAGTTTTTGTGTGACCATGACTGATCATATGGAGACTTATCTGGTTGTATAATGCTGAGAAGTGTGGATGGCAATTCTGCCGTCGCGTAAAAAAAAAAAATATGTTCATTATACTAGTAGGTATTAACCTGAATGAGTTATTAGTATTAACCGCAATTGTTATAATACTTTGTAATGATTGATTTAACTACAAATGAACAACAAAGAGTTAATTGTTTGAATATTGAAGTTTGTTGAAACAATCACAAAATTTTCGACAAGTGAAAAAAAAGTAGGTATATTCTATAATAATTAGTCAGTTTGAGTAGGTATATCATAACAAAAAAGTAATTTTGTATATCTTTAGTAAAAACGGTTCCAAAAACAAAATTAAATAAGGTAAGACACGTTTTGAAAAATGAACCTAGTTAATTGTTCAACATATTTAAAAAAAAAGATAGGTATACCTGGGTTTTGTTATAAACCCGAATACAACCTTATACACCTTTCAAAGTAAGCTACTAAAAGCTTGTGTCGTGAATGGGGAGTTTGCCGGCACCTGTTACAGAACCACGGACCCCTTGTTCACGATGCCGAGACTCTACATCCAGGCCACCGACGAAATCTATATAAATATGTATCAACAATATTGAGAATATCAAAATGATATTCGATAAAAATAAATTTAGTTCATAATTATAGTTGCAATCAAAAGATAACATTTTTATCATTAAAGAGAGAGAAGATCTTAAATGGATAAATTGATATTCTGGATAAACGTAAGAGACTTTACAAACTAAATTACCTAATTAATTAAATTTTGAAGTATCATTTTAAAGAACAATGAACGAAAACAATATATAATTTATGTTATTTTGAATAATACCAACCTATTAACAAACAATAGTCCATATTTATTTTTAGGTATATTAATTGTACAAGTTGGTTATATTAGGTATACACAGAAGAGATTATTGTGTAAAACATGAGCTTCAAAGTACAATTGACAGCATTGTTCATTTATCTCGGATTCAATTAAATAAAGCTACAAACAATATTTTATAATTATAGGTACATTTCAAGTTCCGTATTGTCAATTACAAAGTACATTATATTATGGCTAAATACTATCGATGGAATGAGTAAACATCATATTATTTTGTTTAATTGTATGACTTTTATCTCTTAAAAGAGGTCTGAAACTTGATGTTAGAGTCTCGGACTTTCATTCGAGAAATTACGGTTAAACAACATCCTGTTGCCAAACTAGACCCCCTTTGTGGGTTTTTTTGACGTTAAAGCTTATTATAAATGATCTAAAAAGAACCTCCGTAGTAAGTAAATCATAATATCCATTATTTCATTTGTTTTGTGCGTTTTTTATATTAATGTATCAATAAAGAAACTACTAAATTTAAAGTTTAAATTAAGTTTGTATGAGCTTTCGTTTAAAATCTATTTAGTCAAAGATGTTGCTTTTAGATGAGGAAATTTTATGAGACAGTTTTATGATGTCAAAAAACGATATTTTCGTACAAACAAAATACCTACCTTATTCAAAAATTTAAATTAATCATACTTATTATGTAAACAAATCACAAAGTCTGATTGTTTTGAAGAGGTAAATACAAAAGTATTGATTTGATCGAAGTTACATAAAAAAATCTTTCAGTATTTTCAATTAGTAAACATTTTACTTAAATACTTACACTGTATTAAATCAACATTCAGGTAGATAGATACTTTACTTGTAAATTTCAAAAACATAATTTTCAGGGGTTAGAGCCAACATTTCAGGTATGAAATGTGAAAGTTCAAACCGTCAAAACAACAACACTGAAAGTTGAAATAATATTTATTTCATACACCGAACTTTCCTGAAAAACATTAAGTATAATAATTATTCATATGTGAGCTAAATATTCCAAAATGAACTTTATTTACACACTTAATTCAAAACACTTTGAAAAGTTGTCAGTGTAGTTGTCAGAAAGATTTATTATCGTAGCTTTTATATGTATTTTGTGTCTTTCACTTTTTTGAAGATTTTTTTAAGTATCATGTAAAAGGCAGGTGTTAGTAAAACATCACCTAAGACATTCAACAAATTTAATTCTATTTAAAAGATTATGTATGCCAGAAATTCTAAACGCCAGTTTTTTTAATTGCACAGAGAGAACGATGCGTTTTTTTTATTATAATACAAACGGCTTGTTCATTGATTATCTCAAATGTCAGTAAAGTCTTAGTAGTGTAGCGGTTGTAGAAATGTTAATTAATAAAGTTGTTTTAATATTATCTTTAAGCTTTACGATTTAGAAATCATTAAAAAAACTGATTCTGTGAACATTACTTTTTTCAACATTTATTTATTTTTCGAGAAACTTTTTAATGAGCTTACTTACATATTAAAAAGAATAAATTAATTCCATAACAAACACAAGAAGGGCAAAAAACCAGGTTCAAAAATAGAAAACTCGATTTATAAAAGCTAAGATGTTTATTTTTAAAACCTTTGTTTATCGCAAATAGTTTTTAATCTGGCTATTTAAAGGCATTATTCAAAATATCTGTATTTCATAACAAGCAAAACAAATTTCATTATTAGGATAGCGTGAGTATATTAGATAAAACATGGAAAATCGTTTCATAAGAAACGGGATCTATTACTATAACGGTAGATCTATATAACGGAAAAAATTGAATGGAATATTTCAATATACCGATCCAAGAAAAAAAAAATATTCCAAATTCAGATTATTTGAATTAATATTTGCTCTTCGTTTGATACACTCATTATTATTATTGGACAATATTAAAGTGTCGTTTACGTGCCGAAGCACCTCAAGGACACTGTACAATTCATAAATTCTAGGACATTACATCCACGTCATACTATAAATATAGATAAATACATAGATAAATGAGAAATCTTGGATACATAAAGGTATCCACGTCAGAAGTTCCATACTACATTGAGTTACAAATATTTTAGATACAATAATGTATCCACGTCAATATTATGTAAAACAGAATACAATATTTAAAGTCAAGAATGTAAAACAGAATGCAATATTTAAAAGTAATTGGTAAAATAAAAAGTTTTTAGGTCCCTTCTGAATGTCTTAAAATCTGCAGCTTGCCTGTGCTCAAGAGGTAATCCATTCCAGAGGTTGGGTCCCGCCACAGAAAAGGCTCTATCTCCGTAATTTGTTAAATTTTTCCTCTGCGGAGCTACCAACTCCAAGGACACACTCTGAGCAGATATCATTAGACGGAATAAATATTTTAAACTCAGCAAAATAGTTTAAAAACACGTAGGTACTTTTCCAATATTCAAGACTTTTATAATATTATGAAATCGATTTGCTGGCTTAATCAATGGATTATATTAATAATATGCTGAAACTATTGTGTTAAATTTATTATGTCAACAATAATGATACTCAACAGCTAAATCGACCTATGACTTCCTTCCTTTATATATGCAACCTCTACATCTCAATAGTCGGTCAATTATTCCTGAAATTATGCGATATTGACAATACTCTACCACTGTTATCATGATAATATTGTAATGTTAGTAATGGTAGATAGTTTGTTATTGATAATAATGGTCTAGCTACTTGCTTTGGTCGATCGATTCTAATGTAAATCGGTATCCATTGACGCTTGAAATTATATTGATGGTACATAGTAATACTGTGGTTGGAATACCGAGTTGCTATATGTTGAATAATTTGATTCCTTTGAGATGCGATGTCTAGTTGTCTAATGAGTTATAATAAATTCAAACCATTAAGACAGGATTCATTAACGTCACAAATGCAATAATATATTGGTCAAATGCAGTTTCGATGTCATATTCTAGCAACGTAATTATATTACTCAATGGATTTGAATTGGAAAGAACTAGATTTTATACAAAAGAAAACTGCAGGTTACTTTTATTATTATATTGGTCCAAAAAAATTAAGATATTCAGGATGGTTAGCAAGCCTTGTCTCTGAATTTGAGATGTAAAAAGCCTTTATTTTTTCGAACAACTGCTATTTAAAGGACACTCGAAAAAAAACGGCATAGTGAGAAACCAATTCTTTGCTAAATGTTTCATGGTTTAATAATACGAAATTCAAAAATTGAACCTTTTATTGAAATTAATACTCCTAATAATTTTTTTTGAAAATGGTTCACTTTCACATTCATAATTTAGTATTGATCAACCTAATACCTCTAGATTACTTAGAAAATCTCTTTATTGAAAATAATAGCTGCTATTTTGAATATATTTTTATTCAATAGATATTTTAATAAGGATGCTAAAATCTTGTTTTTAACTTCATTATCAATAAAATTTTGATTCAAAGGTTCATTAATTCAATAATTTTGAAGGCATCTACAAAACAATAAGTATTATGAAGTATTCAAAATTCATTCAAGAAATACCTATGTTGAGTATTATAAAAGCTTACATTTTCTTGTATAAATATTTTGTTTATTCAAAAACCAATAAATAAAAATATATGTTTGTACGTCATGGTATCAAGCATGCATAAGGGTGGGTTTTCAGGTTTATCAAAAAATATATCATATACATATTATATTAATTAGAAAGTCGCTAGAAAAACAATTTAAATACAAAATATAGATGAATTTTAAACGCATAAGCATTACGTTGAATTTTTTCCTGTGACACTGTAAGATATAATAAATTGAAGTTGTATATCATAGGACACAAAAAAAAAAGTTCCTGAAAGCCTGACTGAGTGGGGTAATAGGAGGAAAGGAAGGTACACTAGATCATTGTCCGGAAGAGGAAATAAGCAATGAGCCGTTCTGTTATCCCAGGTTAACGGAAGCTCACTGAGTTGATAATAAGTTATCTCGGGTAAAGTTCAAAAGATATACAACATTATTAACTCATGCATACATAGTAAAGCTTCGATATTTATTACACGAAGTACTAAATTAATAAATATTAGGTATGGTGTTTAATATTATTTTCGCGATCTTTACGCATTTTTCGAAACGCTGTAGCAATGTGTACCTACATATTTCTTTCTAAAGGGGTTTGTCTTTTATTACAGTGTATTGTCTTTAGTGATTCTTATCGAAATACAGTTCATTAATTATGTTGACGTTCATCGTGTAAAAATCCATAATATAATATTAATTTATGGAAATAAACACAACTGCTTGAGTTTCCCTTTAGCTGATAAACGGACCTAGAATGCCAAATATTTTTTTTTCTCCTGCTAGTTCTGTATATAAACATAATTATTATTTCTGCATCGGTTGTTTGTAGATTATGTGTGTTTGTCATGGCGATGTCTATAAATTTGACAGATCCAGATATCCAGGATATTAAAGGATTTGACTTAGAATGCGTAATAATTAATAAATATTATTATTAATTACTTAAAGCATACAATAAGTACATACCATCGCGGTTCGCGGTATTTCTTCCAAGTGGAGTAGCTAGCAAACTTCATGATATAAATCGATGTTATTTTTACAATTCATCGTTGTATGAGGTTATATATTATGTAAATTTAACACATAAAACTACCATATAAGGCTTAGAAAAGACAACGTCACCTTATTCGGTTGTGTCCCGGACGGGACTTGAACCCGCATCCCTACCATGTCGCGAGGAGTTCTTTGTCCAATCAAGTCGCCCGGCAGCTTTGAACAAAGCACTCCTCGCGACAAGGTAAGGATGCGGGTCAAGTCCCATCCGGGGCATTAGCAATACCGAATAAGGTGACGTTGTCTTTTCCAAGCCTTATGATATGGTAGTTTTATGTGTTATTTCCATGATATTAAGTTCAAATTAACCTCTTCATGCCAATAAAATGTTAGACGTTCTAAATAATAATTATTTCTATACTTAACAAATTGTAAAATACCTTGGTTATCGTTAATTAAACGGCAATTATAATAATTTCTGAATCGTTTAAATTATAAAGTCTATACCTGCTAAACGTTGATGACATTTGTGTTGGAGGTTTAAATAATTAAAATTATTACCATTTGTATTATCTCTGTAATGATTTCTCCCTTAGCCTTATTATTAATAAATTAAATTTCTGAAGTAATTATCTTAATCCTTCTGTATCAAAGCGAACCTTCAGTCTTTTTCAATACCCAAAGTATATTATTATATACTACAAATTGTAAAGATCTTCGTTGTATTAACTGACATAGATTGCTTATTCTGACTTTCAAAGAAGCATGTTTATTTTTAACATACTTAATGTAACGCGTATGTGCTTACTAAAAAAATATTCTTAATCTATTTTTGAATTAAACTAAATTAAGAGCATGTGTAAGCAGTAGTGATCTTTACGGCAGGAGAACCAGTGATTTTTTGGTCCCCACCCTATAAACTGTAAAAAACGTTAATTTTGTTAAAAAAAAAAATATTAAGAAACCTATTTTTTGATAAATTATTTTTTCTGTGCAAAATATACAAAATCGTGAATTTTTTCAAAATGTTTCATCAAATTGTAGATTTAACAACGGTGGAATAGAAACTTTAAGATTTGGAATTTTTTCCTATGCAGCACCCAGCAAAAACTTGGTTTACCACTTTTTATTGGTAAAAAGTGGTAAAAAAATTTTATGATGAAACTTTTAACCAATCGCTTGATGATTGAGTCGAGGGTCTCCGAGTACTAGTAAGTGAAGTTAGTAAACGTCATTTGGAAGTTATAACATATTATATTTTTTGCAATTTATCTTGTTATTACTTGTTAGTTTCTGAGACTACAATGTTAGAGTCTCTGAGTCTATCACTTGAAACCCTCCATATAATTATGTAATTTACATGTCTTGTTGAAATTTTATTACCAAGATTATAGATATTTTATTTGATTATCTTTAAAAACGATGAAATCATTTACCAACAAGTAAGTACCTTCGGTCAATCAAATCGAAAAAAAGTAATAACAAGCTTTGAGAGACAAACCGCTTAATATTACAAAAATAACAGAAACATATAGGCACCTAATAATAATAATGATAAAACCTTTATTCATATTATCATGTAATTCCACAAGTTATAGGAACCGTATTTGTTTGTTAATTAATGCGTTATTATTATCATTTGTAACCATATTATAATATATATATTATTATAATTATAGACCTACCTGTGTTTAATCATCTCATAAATTATTTACATTTAAATAATATAATATATGTAATAGTAGTAAGTACTTTACAAAACATACTGTTGTTATGCCTGAATTAGAGTTTCAGCTGATATTCTAACAAATCTATAATTTATATCAGAGGCGGGACTTGATATTTATAATACTGATACTTATTCACTGTATCGGTGTTTAGGTAGTAGAATTTCAAAGCGAAATAAAAAAAAAACAAATATTTTATTCTACTATTCGATTCATTTACGAGAGAAACATTTTTCGTCTTGTTAGGGCATTGTCGATCCATGATTGACAAATCTTTCTTCGGTTCTTTCAAAACTTTCATTGCAAGATTGACAATGTCCTTACAAGGCGAAAGACGTCTCATTCGTATATTAATCGAATAGTAGAATAAAACATTTGTTTTATTTATTTTATTGTTTATGATACTAGGCTCTCACGACCGGCTTCACTAAAAGAAAAGTTTTATTCTCCACACTCCATTTTATACTCCAGAGTAATTTATACTTTAACGTTTCGCCCACAACTGCGACGGGCCGTCGACGAACGCTTTATATTAAACCAACGGTCGCTGGCACGTAGAGTATAGAGTTGCCAGCCATAATACTATCGTCTCCAGTGTAATAGACAACTCGTGCATCCCAACCCCTGAAGATGCCTGCTACTGTTGTAG
Organism: Athripsodes cinereus; assembly: GCA_947579605.1. Lineage (NCBI taxonomy): Eukaryota > Metazoa > Arthropoda > Insecta > Trichoptera > Leptoceridae > Athripsodes > Athripsodes cinereus. Next base: position 28,556,636 of record OX388314.1, read on the forward strand.
ATGAAACGTTGAGATATAAATTGCCCTGAAGACCACTGTCACTAAAAACCTCAAAGTCTAAAGACGTCTCTCTTACGATCTATAATCTTTATTGGAAACCCTTGTTTCAATTTACCTAATCTATTTGATCATTTACTGATATTGATAATTTTAGTACGCCGCTGTTGTATATATAATTATTATGTTTCATATTAACAATATTATTATTATAATATTAGATATATCATTATTGTTTTCAGCTTACTCATTTACATAATAATAATGTAATGTTAAAATTATTGTTATATATTTAATGTATAGAAATATTCATATAATATTATACTTTCATACTATTATTAGGTTGGTATGCATAAATGTATACAAATTTTACACCTGTCATCGTCTAAAATAAATTCAAATTTATCTTTTACATAAAATTTAAAAATATATAGTCTATTAAGTTTAAAAAAGAAACAAAAATAGGTCATAATTATGTATCAAGTAATTTTAAATAAGGTACATATATGAACAAAACAGTGTACAAATTTTCACGATATACATTAAAACTTTAGATGGGATCCTATAAAATGGTCGCTTCTATGGTTTTCAATATAATATGTTTCTCGATTGGCGGATCTTATATCGCGATAGTGACAATGGCAAAATTGAGAAAACGTTGTCCATGGACACCGAAATTCATCACCTTAGCCAGCCTAAGCCAATTCTTAAGCTATGAGACACCTTTCTTACTTCTTCCGATTAGATTTTGCTCAATGTTTCATTGGGTAAACATGGTTCTCCAATTGAAATGTCTGATTGGTTTTGTTATTTGCACGTTGTACCCAATTCCAGTGAAGCAAAAAAAAAATATTAAATATTCTAAACATTTAAAAGCTCTACAAGCGTTTCGTTCACACTTGCAGACATTTTAAAAAGTCCTAAAACCAAAAAATAATATAACCATGTTCTATGGGTTTAATTTGATGGGGGGAGGAAAGGAAATTTTAAAATATATAAAGCGAATATTAGAAAAAGTGTTTTAACCCTCAAACGGTTTCGCGGGGTCTAAAAATACCCCACCGACCATATTTTAGGTTACCACTTCTTTCTGTTTCAAGCTAGGGCGTCAACACTCCATGTATTCTTAGTATTTATTATGAACTTACAGTGCACGAATTAGTGGGGTAAGGCGGTCCGTGGATCTTGACCTACGAGCGTGCTGGGATCTAAAAGTACCCCACGAATCCGTTTGTGATTGTCGTTATTTTTTGTAAATATTTTTGTTTTTGATTATTTCTCATAATTAACAACTTTAATGTCTGGAAGACTGACAGAAGGAGCTTTAAGAAGTTAAAAAAATTAAAACATAGGTATTTACATAATTCGATACTTTTTTGAGTTTTACATTTTGGGGTACGAAAAGTCCCCACGAAGACGATTACGTAATTTGAAATAGCGAATCCGTTTAACGGTTAATAATAACAAAATAAATAAAAATTTACACTGTATGAACAAAAGTACCCCTGACTATTAGATGATAAAAATATTATAATTTATCGGAATGTATTATCGATACCATTTTGTGTCAAACAAGGGATAAAAATCTTTAAAAAAATCATAAAATTTAAACAAAGGTAAGACAAATGATACACAATAAAGTTCTCACCAACGAAGAGTTCTCATTGTCTGTTGTTAGGTCTGTTGTATATGTTGTTCTGGCAATCAGTTAGTTCTCCAACTCATGAAAATATATCGACCGTAATCTGCAGAATTGTCGTAACCCCAATACTTTAACCAAGGAGTAACTGAATTCTGCAAAACACAGCCGACTTTAAACATGGACTTAAAAAGCTCGGTAGTTCTGTTGTCGATCAAAAAAAATAATATCCAATTTTATTTAATTATAGTCAATCAGAAAATTAAATAATTTGAATACAAAATGTAAAAAAAAATTATGTATAAACTCGGTAGATTTTTGTTTGTTTCAAAAATAAACTAACAAAACCCAAATAAACTTGTTCAAAAACAATGTTTTTTTTTTCATAAAAAGATTAGGTATCTATCTATCTTAACCCACACGTTATGTCCCAAGTAGGATAGGCATAAAGAACTTAACACCATATAGATCTTCATTTATATTCCTCCATCTACATTTATACAATTTCTCATGCAAGCAGCTGATTTTTCTTATTTAGCACACGATCATCCTTTAAAATTTTATCCACGTGTTTGAGCCACGTGATTCTCGAACGCCTGCGCTTCCTCACATTCCCTCTTTCAGATCATTAAAAAAGTTATTTTTAGTTGGATTAAAAAAATATTAGCATATTCAATCCAATTGTTGTAGATTAACGTTTAACATTGTTTCAAAGACACGTGAATATAACATGATGATAATATTTTAATAATAAGCTCTTAAGCATTGAAAAAAACTTATTAAACCTGTTCAGAATGTGACATTGTTTTAAAAGAAAGAAAGTATTAAAAACTTTTTTATTATCTTTAAAACTTCATCGTGCACTGCACCATAACAGTTTTTGCTCAAGGCGATCTCAGCAGGAAAAAAGCAAAATAAAAAAGCAAGAGGGAGTGAAAAAAAATATATAAAATATAGGTTTATAAATAATACATGCATTAAATTTAATCAAATCAGGCTCACGCATAGCATCCATCCACGTTGATCAAAGAAAAGAACTTTTTAAATTAAGTGACTTGATGGAATCAGCCATTATAAGTATTTTTTTTGGAATAGGCCATAGGTATTTAGATTATCAGCATCTATAACAAAATCTACAACGCATAATTGATGACCTAAGAATTCCAATATTAAATTATTAAAATTCTCAATAGGTATGTTCCTACTTATGTAATTCAAATTTCCTGAGTCCCATCTTCTCCTTTTTTACTATAAGGACAAAAAGGATGTCCTCGTAATATGTTAGGACTACGAATTTAACTTACAGATCAAGAAACAAATAAAACGGTATTCGCACAGAACAGAAGGTCAAAACCAAAGGAAAAGAGGTTTGAGGTGATGTGAGAGGGAGAAGGTTGGAATCCAAAAAGGTTAGACAAATCACAGCCCACCTTTCAAATTGTTTCACAGGGTGTTAGGGTGGAATTATCAACCCTTGTTTAGTGGGTCAATTGTCACACAGCTCATGATAATTTTCCGTGAAAATAGCATTATCACGTAAAATTATTACAATTTTTGAATATAACACTCTCAAAATAATTTCACGAATTTAAAATGTTAGTCGTTTTCCCGTCCTGAATAGGGGAATATGAAAACCGTATTTTTGAGTATCTGACATCCTGCATGTGACAGTTAATCGTAAAACTTTGACAATAATACTGTACGAATAAAATATTTTTACGATGCGGTTCGTTTTTCATTTTCAACGTTCGTTATTTACGAAAACAATGTGTTGTTTTATTTTTATTATGAAAACAAAGGATGTCCGTCATTGTCACATAGGAAAAAAAACAATTGAAAATTAGTTTCTGTATTCAGATGTTTCGGAAAATAAAAAAAAGAATGAAATATTACGGAGAACTTTTTTTTTTCAAATATTTGATTTTCTGGAAAAGATACTCTTGACAAAACTTCTCGAATTTTATATAAATTAAAAAAAATAGTGATGTTTTTACATATTAAATTCGTATATGAAATCTTGTTGTAGGACTTAATTTGATACGCGATAACAAAGATGAAAGATATATTATTATTTTGATTAGGTACCTAATAACCAAAGTAACTAGGTAAGACTATATCGAGCTTTGTAAAGTTCATCTAAGGCCCGCTATTGATTCACGTAATCGATTTGTATTACACAATTGTAACTAAATCTGTTTATCTTTTCATTAGTCACATGGGAGCTTTGGTTTTCATGAAAAGCCCTTTCAGCAAAAAATTAGGCGTGGTTTAAATAATTCGGAATGACCAAAAACGTGTCTGTTATCATGTCAATTATTGTAACATATACCTATCTTTGTTCTTATTTCATTTTGATTTTAATAACATAATGAAACATTACGCAACATAATAACCTTGTTTGTTTTAGAGTAAACTTTCTTCAGGTGAATTTAAATTATCTAACTTAAGATTTACCTGTATATTTCTTAGTAAGATAAAAGAAGGTGGTTATGTGGGTAGAGTAAAACATACACAAAATACTTTCATAAACTTTTTAACAATATAGTTAAGCTTTTAGTAAAATTTGTTATTATTTAATATTAAAACAAAGTATACCAATTGACCATGTAATTATGTATATAGTTTGACCTATTTTTATTATCATCTATTAAATGTCACCCTATACAGCGACTATAACAAATTTTTGCCCAAGTTATCTTAGCGGGAAAAAACCAAAGCAAGATCGAAAAAAAGGAAAAAAGAAACAATACAGAAAAAATATATATAAAAGAGATATGATCCAAAAGAAATGTGGAAGAAATGTGTTCATTTAAGGCGTTCAGGCCAAAGTTTAAAAATTAATAATTTTGTTTCATAACTATGTGATTTTTGATAAAAATACGAATCTGGATTTGTAATTAATTCAAATACACCCCAGACACCCTTGTAGTAAGCAATTTGATTGTGTCGTGAACGTGAAGTAAGTCGACAGCAGGTGGAATTAAGCCCGGGTCTCTCGATCCAAAGTCCGAGACTCTACTATCATGCTATCAATCACTTCTTAGACAGTGTACTCTTTGTGATTTGATTTTAATAATTGCAACCGCTTTTGGAATATCGATGCCTTCAACAAGGTATCAACGCCGAAATTTATCTCGGTTATTAAAACCAAATAACAGAAAGTATCTCCATTGCGTAAAAAGGATTTTAAATGTTAGTAATATTTATGTCTTTTAACACATTTATTTTTCCCGAAATAGGTAAGTTTTATAAAAGGTTTTATTGCAGCCACAAAAGTTTTAAATAATACAAATATATAGATAAAACAGTATCAGTACTTATAGATAAAATCCTTGAATTATTAGTCAAAAAAAAGTTTGAAATATTGTAGGGAGAGGTGAATAATTTATATAGAATTATGGAGATTCGTTTATACTCACTTTCACTTGCAAATGAATAGTTTTATCGTTTATTTTTTCTACATAGGTACCCAACACAAGCAGATCTTATTTTCTAATGATTGTTTAGTAGGTATTTGGAAAAAACTTTGTGAAAGTAAATTTTAAAAAGAATTATAATAGATTCAAAATGAAATAGAATCATAATAGGTAGATTTATTATAAAATACTGTTTTACTTTCGCTATGAACAATATTTGACCCAGAGGCCTTGCGAATAAACACCCATTGGCATCAGAAGGTTTTTATAAGATGCAAGGATAGAAATTTTCAGATTTTCAAAATATTATATGACAATAGGATTAATCTGTCTGATATCTATGACGATGGTTGTAGCATTGGATGTCTACCCTAAAGGCCTTTGAGTCAAATATTTTTCAAAGTGAAAGAAATATAATTTTAAATCTATTTTGATTCTTTTATTCTTAACCTTAACATAATTATTTATAGAAAAACAGCGAATTATATGGTTATAATGTATGTGTATTTAACTTAATTCATTATTCTATATTTAACTTTTTATTTCAGTTTTCAACAACGACAACGCTGAGTTGATTCTCGAGGGTGTAAGATAAGTGATTAGAATCAAAAGAAGAGTAGGATGAATAGAAAGTTTGTAGCGTCTTTTCAGAGGTGATTAGTATAACAAGAGCAAGATACGTCAGGGAAAATTAAAAGGAAAGGTCAAACAATGACATCTATTTTCAGAATAATATGGATAATAGAATAGATTAAAAATATTTTCATATTCACCAAAGATTAATTTGATTAGTGTTTGTTTTTCTTCCACTAAATTTGCAAAAAACAGAGTAGGTAAAATTCTTAAAATAATGTTTAAATTATGACCGGGGTATCGCATAGATCAATTGAAGGCTCAGAAACAATGAAGAGGGTCACTCTTTGATTAGCCAACCAATCGTTCATTACAAGCAAAATCACATCAAGAAAACGTTCATTACAAGCAAAATCACATCAAGAAAACGTTCATTACAAGCAAAATCACATCAAGAAAACGTTCATTACAAGCAAAATCACATCAAGAAAACGTTCATTACAAGCAAAATCACATCAAGAAAACGTTCATTACAAGCAAAATCACATCAAGAAAACGTTCATTACAAGCAAAATCACATCAAGAAAACGTTCATTACAAGCAAAATCACATCAAGAAAACGGTTATGAACCGGTAACATTATCAGATCCTGGGATGAAAGATCAACTAAGTACATTCTGCACGATATAGGTACTCGAGAACCGAAAACTGTCAAGCAGACCAGGAAAAAAACTGTTAGAAAACATCAATCGAGATCTGAAATTACCAAACGCAAAAGATGGCTGACAATCCATTACCCAAGATCGATAGTTCTAGAGATCCACTTGCGTTGATGTTCTTAAAGAGCTGATCGGACAATGAAAGCATGTCAGTATGATAGTATTTATTTTTATAAAAACACAGTTAATATTTCACTTATATTTGAATCGGTCATTTGAGAAACAACATAAGTCAGTCAATACAAACTTTTCAGAAATCACAAAAAAACTGTTTGTTATAAAATTTTTAATGAAATGTTGATATCTTACTCAAATCAAAATGTTACTTACAGTGTATTCTTTTATTATAAACCTTTATTTTATGTCAAAATATATTATTTGTAAATTGATTTGTTAATTTAAAACCTTTGACTTATGTTGTTTCTCGAATGAACACCATTCCAGGGAATAAAAATCAAGATTTTCATCCCAGATTATTTATTAAACAAACAAAAATCACTATTTTTCATCATTTTCACTCACGTTAGTGGTTGGTGTTAAGTGTCAGCTGTGAATCGACAAGAAAAAATTTAGTGTAGTAACAACATAAGTCACTGACTTGTGTTGTTTTTCTATTGACTGGCCAAGTTAATCAGCTCAATTTGTATCAAATAGGTAAAAATTACGTGGTTTCTAAATGAAATAACGTGCGTTTCAGGAAAAAGGTACCAAATAAAAAAAAAAACATTTTCGCTAAAAACCTGACTTATGTTGTTTCTCAAATGACTGATTCATTTATTGAGAGAAACCTCGAGTACTTGCGTCAATATAACATATTGATTGACATTTTCAATAATGTATTGACAAAAGTAATCAAGGTTTTTCTCAATAAATATAAGTGAAATATTAACTGTGTTTTTGTAAAAATAAATACTATCATCAGTATGAATTTTTACTCTGTGAACGTACAAACTCTAGAATTATTAGTATATAAGCATGTACATAGATTTTAAACTTACAAACATTACTGAGTTTATTTTATGAGAATAACCTACCTAGCCATCCATAAAATGAATGGATTTCAGTAACGAAGAAAAATATGTTAACCGAATTCTTGTGTTCACCTAGAAAAACGTTTGAGTTTACGGACAAAATAGAAAAAACTTTATTTTAATCTAACATTGTTAATTAAGTACAGAACTATAGACATATTTATGGGTTTAAATTTTGTGTGAATTTAATTAATAAATTGTTGTCGGAAGAAAGGCCGAGTGTTATATAAGGAATCTATCAAAATTAGGGATGTCAGCCTTCAAATGAGGAAGACCCGGAGATTTCGGAAAAAAGGCATTTTTATAAAATAATAACACACTGTTTTTATACATTAAGTTTCCTTATCGAATTTCAATAGAATGAGTTAAAAAAATAAAATACAAATTAAATACATAGTTTTTCTAGGACCAGTTTGATTTTTAAAATCATATTATATTTTATTTGATGTTGGATATTTTTGCTGTGATTCTGTGGAACACCCGGCAAAGAATTGGTCTCCCACTCTTTTTCTTTAGTTCTGGGTGTCCTGTAAGGGACAAAAAAAATACATTTTAGACTTTTAATTCATTGATGAGGTTAACCACCTATCTTGGATATCTTAATTTTTTGTCGGTACAGAGAGAACAGATTTCATGGTTTGTTATAAACTTCTGATTTGCTGGCTACATCACTTGTGGGGTTTGCCGTAATGGTATAGTAATATTTTTGCAACTTATTACGCTCTTATTTTTTCAAAAACTAAAACAATACTTGACAGGTAATGTCATAATTAATATCTTCAACTAACTTCGACTATGCGCATGTAGTCAAATTGAAACGATGAACCGTATTGTGGAGGATTGTTCCCTGAGAAGATTTGCCGGCGGTATAGAGGAGATTCATCGGGTGTCGTCACGGGCAATCGAATATATTAATAACTTAGACGCAGAGCAATAGTTTTTAGTAAACTCTATGCACAGGGGTCGCTTGCATACGATAATAATAATACTACCTTCTACTTCACCATGTCGACTGACAAGCAGTTTCGCTAGTTTGTTTATTAATTCAACATCAAGAAAAAATGCGTTCCAGAAAGGCATTAAGTACCTACTAATTTTGATTGTGAAAAAATATTCAATTAAATTTGGATGTTCTGTGATTTTCAAAAACTGAACACAATAAATTAATTGATGATGTTGAGAAACCCGACTGTGACGGCTTTCACTCTCACCGCCCGATATGACCCGGAGATGTAGACACTATGTTAACCCGTAACCCAGTAAAGCACCATTCAAACCCCGGAGGGATTGCAGCCCTAATCACGATTAACAATACACAAGTACTATAATAAATATTTCTCAACAAATTTTATATAACAAGGCCAACATTGTTATTGTTGAAATAATTTATGAAGGCCAGGAAGTCAATTAAATTTAACACTAAACTTAACACTCCATTTTGACGGGTGGTTTAAAGATTATACACCATTGTTGTTGTGCATTATGTAGGTAAATAAATTATAAATATCTTACAATAAACAAACGGAAGTGACGCCTTAAATCATCCTGACGATGATCAACGTTACTACTGCGATGATTAATTGAGAAAGATTAAACACGGTTTCTGTTGAAAATGTTTCGTAATTCGTCAAATGTGTTGAGGAATTAAATCACTTGCAAACATGATTTAAGTGACCAAATATTATATACATAACTTTTTTCGGAAAAATGTTTTTTTTTTATCTTTTCATATTGTAATACTTTAATGTTTTTCTGACAAAAAACGCGCAAATAAACACACACAAACATTGATTGTTTATCAATGTTATTCTAACAATTAACCATTCATTCATAACCTATCGTAGCTTACCTGTAGATATTTTTCTACCGACATCTCTCTATCTATATTTATGATATTTTTTTGGAAATGTATCATTGCTATTAGCTTTGGTGCGAACCTAGATATAAAGGTAAAATTCCATCTATGTACCTAGATTTGCAAGTATTCTGCATGACGTGGTACCCATACTAGGTATCCCAGAACAAATCTACACATGAAGCTGTCATTATGGTTTATAAGAGAGAATTTCGGAGCCTTCGGCATGTTGCCCGGTAGTTTAATTAGACAATTCACACCTCGCGAAAATAATGGGTAACAGGTTCAAATCCTGCAAGATTCACTGTGTCGGTGTTTAGGTAGTAGAATTCCATATCGAAAAAATAAAACACCTGTTTTATTTTTCGATCCTGCAAGATTCGTAAGCTGAGATGGAATACTTTATATCCTCTTCTCTATCCTGCAGGCGATCCATATCTTGCGATGGAACCATACAAGCTATCTTAATAGAAGTCATTTATTTGGTACATACACACCAATTACCAACCTACATGAAGTTAGTTCACTGGCACTTGTAGATAATTTCTATATATTAAAGAGATTGTTTTGAAATTATAAAACAAATGCTTTTTCTGTTTTATGTTTTATTATTGATAGATACGTATTTTTATGTTAATCTCCAATGTTCTAATAAGATGTAAGACGTCTACCTCAGTAATAAAATATATAGTAGAAGATTAAAGAGTTGTTTTATAATTTCATTTATGGAATTCTACTACTCAAACACCGACTCAGTGAATAGATTTTGTTTTGTTGATTATTCTGAAATCAATACCAAGTTTCCGACAAAATAAAATTATCACAATTTCCGCACATTTTTCATTAAAGATTAATAAAATTAACATTAACCATGGATCAATCAATGAAGTCGTTATACTTTTCAATGTCAAAAAACTGACATTATTAAACATTTCACAATAAAACTCAATGTTCCTTTTTCAGAAGCTACCTAATAATTTATTGATTTTCTTTGTTGAAAACAATCAATCATTGAATAAAAATATAATCTAATATATAAAAGGAAGACGTGTGTGTTACAACACTTATAACTCAAGAATGGCTGTACCGATTTGAATGATCTCTGATTTGTTGGATTCTTCTCCGCCCGGATTAAACTATAGGCTATTAAAACATCTTACAAATTCACGGGAAGAAACAATATGAAGAAAATTATTTACGCCATACATTTTTAATTTCAAAAATAAAAACAATATGGAGAGTCCATACGCTATTAGCGCCCCCACGTCGCCTGTTGCATTGTGCTAAAATAATCCGTAGGTTCTGCTATATTAAGAACCAAATTACTATAAATAATATGAACGAAATGTGTACTAATATTTGTTTACTATAATTCGGTAGTTACATGGCAATAGGTTGTATCTCACTAAAACATAATTTTACAGGAGAGCAAAAACAAAGTTTGCAAAACAGATATTTCAGCCAAATTTCGAGCATTATATATCAAAATGAAGGTAATTATTATTTCTACAAGATAGATGTAATATTCTCTTAATAATTTCTTCTACAAGATGTATGTAACATTCACTAAATAATTTCTTGCAGTTTAAAAATATTTGAGTTTTTTTGCCATGTTGAAGAAAACAATCTTTCTACATGTCAATAAGTGACGTCTTTTCTCTCTTTATTCTGACTATAAAGAGACATATCCTTTTGCCACATCAAATATTACACTATTTTGAGCATTTTATGGAACAAACTTGAAAACGCAAAAAATGCGAGATACAACCTATTGCCATGTAACAACCGAATTATTCGACTAATATTTATGTATCGATAGATATTCTGTCACATAAATGTGGACGTGCACAGATTATATTTGAAATTGTATTTTATTTTTGCAGATGGAAAATTATTATTGAACCAAAAATTGTGCTATTAAAGATGAAAATAAGAATGTGTTCATGTAGGTAGTTCTGATGCAAGATTGTGTAGTGAAATTTGAAGACAGAGAAGAAAAATTACGAAGAAAATTATTTACGCCGTACATTTTTAATTTCAATAAAAAATGCAATATGGAGAATTATACAAAATCAACAATGAATGATAATTTTTCTATACATTCTCAAATTAGAATCGTTATCCATACAATTTAACATCTGTAGTTCTGATATTTCAATTTTTAAAAAATCATGGAAAGAATTTTTATAAATTTTAAATGAATAGGTAAAATCTACCTGAAAAAAAAATTAGTACCTACATACATAATTATATTACGTACTGTAGATAATTTATAAACAAATCTGAGTTAAGTATAATTGTTCAACATAAATGGGGAACTTTCACAAAAAAAAAATTTCGACCCAAAAAATAATACAGAAAATTAGAAAAATTATGGTGCTTTTTATATTTTTAAATGTGCATTTTTAAGGTTTTTATCACCATTTAAAAATGCAATTTTCGCACTTCGCCGCAAAAAGGTTCACTCGTGGCGGAGCAGCGTTTGACAATATCAGGCGCTACAAACAGTACTAAGAGTGAAATGTGTGGCAATACAAAATAGCGCCTAGCGACGTCACACCGGACTAATTCAATAACAGAAAACATGGATTTTTAAAATGAAAATAATGAATGAAAACTTTTATTTTATCGTTTCTTATTAGGATATTCGTGATCAGCGTGTATTTATTAATATGAATTGATAACATTTATTCATATTCCTCACACATGCATGTTCCCTAGCGGAGCTCTTTCCTTTGAGTCACGAGGTCCCGGGTTCGATTCCCGGACAGGACAAAGGGAAGAATGACCTTTTTCAAATTGTCCTGGGTCTGGGTGTTACATATATATGTATTTGTATATAGTGCATTGTATATGTGTGTATCGTCGCGTTAGTACCTACCCATAATCAAGATTCATCTAAGTTTGGGACTAGCTCGATGTGTGTGAATTGTCTATGTAAAAAAAATGAATGTAACTTTCGCAGTTTAGCGGCCCCACCCGTTGTCGAGTACTTTTTTTCCATAGAAAAGGTAATATTTTTGAAACTTGAGGAAATTGTTGCCATATGTAGAATTATTTTAATTTGCCGGCAAAAAAAATCCACTTCGAAAATTAATTTCCTAAAATTCCTTACATATTACTCGACAACGGGTGGGGCCGCTCAAGTTTCATACTTGCGAATTTTTTTTCCTATAAAAGAATTTTTCAAAAATTTGGTGACAAAAAAATAATTCACCATATGGCAACAATATCCTCAAGTTTCGAAAATATTACTTTTACATGGAAAAAAGTACTCGACAACGGGTGGGGCCGCTAAACTGCGAAAGTTCCAAATGAATTATATTTTTTTACACTATACCTTCGATGACACACTTTGACAATTACGGGAGTTTGTAAAGAGATTAATAATATTAATCATTCATAAAGTCAGTGGGAGAGGGCAGAAGATAGGGCAGGTGTCGAACATGTGTTGAAAGGCTAGGTTTGGAGTGGCCAGAGGTCCTGGAAGCAGCGGTGGACAGTTATCTCTGGAGGAGATACTTAGGGGCAATGGGTCCCCGACCGAACTAGGACAAGGGGAAGAAGATGTATGTATGAAATCGTTCATTGATTCTTAGGCGGTACGAAGTTCGCCGGGCCAGCTAGTATTGTAATAAATTGAATGAAAACTTTTTCATTCGGAATTTATGACAGACACTTTTTATAGAATTTCAACATGACTGATACCAGTATGTACTAAAAAAAGCTTTCTTTGGAATAATATCTACATGTGTTTTTTTTCTTCACTAATGGCAAATCATTCTACAAGTTTGATTTCGGCCAATAACAGTCTCTAAATGTTGATAAAATATTTGTTTATGTACAAGAGCGCAAGAAAACTGGATATGTCACTAGGCACTCAGACCTGCTCATCACCATCGCGGAGGGAAAAAATTGTAGAATCTGACGAAGAACCGTCTGGAAGTATCAAGTTAAGACCTTGAAGCACATTCGAAGAATTGAAATGATTTGCGGCAGACAGGGAAGATTGGAGAAGAAAATCGAAGCTTGTTGCAGACCAATTCAATGCAATATAGCCCAAAAAAGTTACAATATTATAATTAAGGAGCAATATTTTGTGAAGAATAATGATATCAGGAGAATGAGTGGATGTGAGAAGCGTGTTGTGGACAGAATGCGTGTAAACAAGTTGAAATGGTTTGGACATGTTGAGCGAATGCAAGATGAAAGGATGACGTAGAGGATGTATTTATCTGAAAGAAGGGGTATGAGGAAGCGCGGACGTCCAAGAACCACGTGGCTTGAGCACGTAGATCAAATCTTAAAGGACGGCCGCGTGTTGAGTAAGAGAAATCGGCGAACATGTATGAGAAACTGGATGAATGTGGAGGAAGCGAAAGAAGTTTGTAAGGATAGATCAATATGGCGTTCCGTTCTCTCTGCCTACCCCTCCTGGGACACGGCGTGTAGATAGGGGTATAGATAGAGAAATATTGTGATAGAATATTGTGTACCTTTAAATGTGTCACTACTAGATATATATATTTTTCTGATAAACTAACATACATCTATGTAGCTATAAAAAGGTCACATTAACAGAATGTCGATAGCTTGTCTCTGGAAGTTAAAAAATAAAAGTGTTTTACGTCATTTCGAAAGCATACCTATTAATATTTTTCTGGTAATTTTTTTCTGAAAATTTATTATTGAAAAATTGGGCCTTCCGAGTACCTATACAGAAAACTTATAGTACACTGTTTGTAGAAATAATATCAAATTTCTAAAAACATCTAATAATAATACTTCTATTCAAAATCAAATACTATTTTTTGCCCGAAATATGTGAAATCAAATATATATTTTCAAATGTTCATTTTGGTTAAGGAGAATTTTAAATATTATTGATGATAAATGTAATAAAACATTGGTATACCTAGAACTTGACCACTGTTTCCGAGAAAAGTTATATATTATACATATAACATAAGTTTTCTATACTGAGAATTCACTAGTCGTGTAAAGTGATAATTAACCTAGCTACTCACTTTAAATTAAATCATGTATTAGAATAAAGCGAAATTATTTAGAAACTATCTTTATTGAAATTTAAATTGCTAAAACAATGTTCATGATTGACGATAATATAAATGTAAATTAATAAATTGCAGAGGAATGTTATAGGAAAGATGAAAAGTCAAGATGCAGTGATAATAAATTCAAAAAGCAAGTCAAACTAAGTTGAACCATTAAAGTTTATTGAGGCATTTTATGAAGTGCAACATACATATTCGGAAGTCTCAATTATTTTTTTCCTTAATCAAATACTGAAATGTCAGTCAACAAATAGTAGTGTAATATGCTATATTGTATCGTCGTCAAACCTCAGAAAGGTGTTGACTCAATCTCTGATCACAATTCTGATAAGTTGACAGCTAATTCACAAATGTTTTTTCATCACATCAAATAACTAATATGATTTTTGCGAAAGGTATTGATGAATTTCGAGAAATAACAACTCTAGTGGAATTCCAATTTTGAGTATAATTACACACATATCTAGATTAATTCTAAGGAAATACCTACTTTTTTGGTTAGCGTTAAAATTTTATGAGCCATGAAGCACTCGCTTAAAAAAATGGGTCACCCTCTTTTTTCGTGAATGTTTTTGAAAATCCTGTAAAAGGCCGATTCAAAGATCAAAATAATTACTCAAATTATCGCAACTTAAAGAAAAAACAGATGCATACATATTATTAGCTCTTATACCTACTCTCAAATTGTAGCAACATACAGAAAGAAAGGAAGACCTACTTACTTTTCATCAAAATAATAATTTTATTTCGCAAAATTACTCAAATTGTGGCAGCTTGCAAAAAAAAGACAGACCGACTTTTTATATAGCACAGTTAATTTTTCACTTAGATTTATTTCAAATCTCGAGCGCTTTAGCCAATGTAGATATATTGACATTTTAAAGAGAACTTCAATATGAATTTTCACTCTGTGATTGTACAAACTTTAGAATTATTAGACCTACTTTCCATCAAAGTAATAATTTTGCAATAGTACTTAAATTGTAGAAGCAAAATATTATACATTATTTAGCATAACATTAAATTTATTTTTCCGCCTTCGACACTGAATAATCAATCTTGTGACGCCAATACTACTGAGTAGATGCCTGTACCAGATGTGTGAGAACAAAGGACTATATAATTTGATAAAATATACACAATATAATGTAGATATAATATGCGTATTTTCTTTTTACCTATATGTCTAGATATCTAATGATAAAACATTATTACCAGCCTGTTCAATGCATTAATAATGTATATGATATTATGTGTATATTCCTATGATACAAAGTATTATCTCTAACAATATTATTCCGATAATTCAACGCCGTCCACACTATTCTAAAGATAAAATTTGTGGATTTTGTGTGAGTATGTTTTTTGTGTAATTTTTTTGAATTTATGTTTTTATTTCCTTTTGTCAGACCCAGGACAATTTGACAAAGTCCATTCCATATTTTGCACTTGCCGGGAATTGAACCCTGGACCTCATATAAGTAATATCTGAGATCCTTAAAATATTTTCTTTCGCTGACATATTCAAACTTTCATTGCGAATGTGGAAAAAATCTCTCATGGTTTTATCCGTAAAAAGCTCTACGCTCATAGATAGATGTGGGTGAAACACTGGGTTAAAAAGTATTTTCAAAACCATGGCAACTCAGTGCAGAATGAGAAAACATTTTTACCATTGTATTATATCTTCAAAATCCATTCACTCGTTTATGAGTGATCGGGGCCTCTATGGTTTCAGTTTGTAAAAAGTATACTATTCGGGCAAAATAATATTCGGAAAAACTATTATTATATTCAAAAATACGCCGGCAATACAAGCCTAAAATAATATACCTAATATATTTCTAACTTACTTGGAATTTTTTTTTCAAAAAAGGTATATCTGGGTTGTTGTTATAGACCCAAATACAACCTTATACACCTTTCACAGTAAGCCTAAAGCTTGTGTCAAATGTATATTTAATACATTTATCAATTTATTTAAATGAAAACATGAAACATAAATATTGTAAATGGAATTTCGGTTAATTTGTATATTAACCCTGTCGGTCAACCCTGTTAAACACAATAAATTTAGCTTTCGGTTTATTTTTATTTTATTATAAAACACCCAAATAGTCAATGAAATATTCATCATGGTCTCGTTGAATTTTTTTACATGTACATCAATTCCTCTTTTATCTATTGCTCAATTAACGTTTTTTGCTATTATCTGGTTTGCTGGAAGAAATTGCCTTCAGGCAACAAGTTACCCTATTGTTTGTATGTATAATTACAATAACTAAAAGATTATTGTTATTATTCTCAAAAACTTTTCTTATTAAATTTTTGACGTCCTGGGCCAAACTTTTTTATAATCAACATTATATGACAACGACAACAAAATGTAAATAAAACAATATTTTTTTAGAGATTTACGATGACCTTTTATTTTATGTTATGTCTTTGTCAAACTTGAAGTCTTACAAAATAAACACTTATAGGTAAAATACATCGAAAAAGGGTTATTTTGTAAATTTAGCGACAGAGAAAAGAAACTCAATTAACAAGAATTGAATCAAATAACTCAAGAAATAAGATGAATTCCTTATTTCTTCAAAAAATTCTATGCTTTCTAGTACCGAGCATTTATGTATTATAAGTTCTGACAAAACTTAATAACCACAAGAATACGAAAGTTTGTTAAAATTATGTGAAACTTTCGGCTTTTCTTATTGGCTGTAAATTACCTTGAAAGATATTTTGACGAGAAATGATCTTTTGTCTGAATTAAATCTTACTAAAGTAGCGACGAGTGTATCATAATATTATCTACTAAATAAATAAACTTGAGATAATATTGTTATTAATTATTCCTTTCAATATTAATAATAATGTAAATCACGTATATTTTCAAAGAGTAATAATAAGTATAATATTTAGTTTTCAAAAGTTATTTATTAACCCTTAACCGGAATCGTGGGTCCATTTGGACCCGACATAAACAAAAAAAACGTTTATTTTTTAAACGCGCGCAGTTACACTTTTGCGCGCCAATCTAATCTCATTACGTCGCGAGTCGCGGCGGGTGCCAGACCTGTGGTGCTTACAATTTACTGGAAGTGGAGGTAACGAACTATCGAGGGTCCAATTGGACCCACGATTCCAATTACGTAACTTTTATGTAAATGTACACTTATTTAATTTGTATTGTTTTAGATATTTTTTTGGAACAATGGCGTGTAATCTTACTAATTAAGATATTGAAGAATTGTTATTGGATGAAAATGATTCAGATCCAGAACCTTTAAGTGATTTTGAACCTTGTGACGAAGAAAACATAAGTGAAAATGAAAATACGGCACACTTATCCACTTCACACTCTAGTGACTCTTCATCCGATCACAATGTGACTGACAATAAACAATCACAGAAGTGTGAAAAATGCTGCAACTATATATGTAAGATTCACCTACAAAAAAGGATATTGTGTAGCAAGTGCCTTACATAAAATGATAAAAAGACTGAGGTTTTTTTTAATCTCACCATTTTTTTTGTTTTTGAATGATCTCATAAAGAATGTTTGTTTTTGTTAATGGGAAGAGACGTAAAACCCTGTACTTTGATTAGTTTTTTAAGTTTTTTTTTTGTTATTATAATTTTACATGTCAAAAAAGGGACTGATAAAAACTTGTGCTAAACTTGGTTCCTAAGAAGAAAAGCCAAAAAGATGTATAATTTAAAAATGTTAATTAATAAAACTACCTTACATACTACAAACAACTAGTTTCAATACATCTATAACCCATTTAATGGTTAATAACGTCTATATTACAAAAAAAAACTTTATTTTAATTAGCGGGTCCATTTGGACCCGCGATTCCAGTTACGTTGACCGAAATAGCGATTCCGGTTAAGGGTTAATATAGGTAGGTACCTACATGGATAATTTATAAAGTGTGTTTTACATATAATATTATGATCTCAAGGGCGCCAAATTGAGCGTCTACCGCCCGAATCTCCCAGCAAAAAGGTGTTTTTTTTTTTTCAGATTCCTTCTGAAGCCCTCTCCATTCGTCTCGTCTCACAAAACCCGCAGCACTAAATACTCTATGTCAAAGCCCGTCCTGCGAGATCAAGATGGCTCAATGATGAGTATTTTTTTGTGTTTCACCCTGCGCTGAGCGAAGTATGAGCCGTCTTTCGCTGATGATCTCGATCTCGCACATCTCCGACAAATAAGATGATGGCACTTCTTTCTATTAAAAATAATGCTTGTAAATTTATAAACTATTTATTTTGTGTTTTTTAAGGCCTTTACTCTTTTCTGGAAGTCCTCGGGAATACGTTAAACATGACGTTTTGAACATTTAACGTTTTTAGGTCAGCGTTGAGAAATACCACCCTTTCTGAATTTGCTAGCTTTTATTGGTTTGGAATTGACGATCTATTTGTTTCTAACAAAAATTTAGGCCTCTGACCACCCTATTTGTGTGAGATGCCGTATGTACTGGAATGGATGGATAGATGGTGCTTGTTTGAAAACTTTGGCAAACTTTATTTTAACTTTACCAAATAAATCAATATGCACTTTTGACAGATGTTTATGAATGCGTATAAATTCATATTGAATTTTTCCTGCAGAGATGTAACAAATCGGGCTAAATAGAACTTTTCGGCAATATTTCTGAATATTACTCTGTTAAACATAACCTCTTTGAATGATTCTATTTATATCACTTGTTTCATAGTTTATTTTATGTTGAAGATAAAAACGAATAAATTTTAGAATTTCAATTTCAATATTTGATTTGACATTGGGAGAAATACGTCTATATTTTGATAATATCCTTTCGTAATAAATGTTTCGAAATTTGTTCAAAGTTGAAAACAAACAGTAATAATAATAATAATAATTATTTACATAATGAAAATGTAATTAAACTTTTTGAAGTTCCTTAAATGCCGATAATATTTTATCGAGATATTTTTCAGTTATTCATCATTATATTTTCATCATTTTCCTTGATCATTTAATGTAGTTAATTTAAAAAACACGTTTTATGTATCTATCTATACCACATTTTCTCTCATTAGTTGATAATAAACCAAACCAACCGCATGAAGTGAAAATAGAGGTAGTCAAGATTGATGGTGTGAAATCCTCAATAAGTCAAAGATTTACGAATTTTAGGGTGTCTAGGTGATCAATTTTTTTATAATTTTCAGTTTTAGACTTTCAATTGAGATAAATATCATGGGTTTAATTTTTCTGATATTGTTGAACTATATCATATTCATAACACAAGCACATCGGTAACTCTGATGGTATCTGAGATATATTTGGGCACATTCAAATTCAAAATAATCAGTTTTTTTTCACAGAATAGGTGACCTATAACTTAAAGAAGAGAGCTAAAGACGTATGTTCTCTTTTCCGATAACTCTTGACTCATTGGTTTATTTATTTATGAATATTATTGCTTGTTCATGCGAATCAAGCAAAAGCAAAAGGATATTTGCTTGGTAATGAACGAATTCATACGAATATATACGATTTTTTTCATCTTTACGTGTCTTGTTGGGGGACCCCTCGACGTTAAAGACCACTTAGATATTTTTTAATGGGCAGCACGAAACAGCTCCTCCACACTTCTCATCCCATATAAGAACAATCAATCATTAATCAGAATACTGCAGTTTTTTGGGCATGTGAAAAGCTTTCTGTCAATCTGCGATGCTAATTAGGCAACACCATCGGTTTTTAAGGTAAAATATAAGCCACTCACTTGGCGCCCTTTAAAAGGTCTGAGGATTGTAAAATGGAGCCACAGAAACAAATCATCCAGCATCATCATCATCCTCCGGAATTATGAAAATAAGACTAATATGAATAAAACCTAAAAAAATACGTATTTAGATGTCACCTACACAGTGAAGTATAAATTTTTCATCGTTATATAAAATTTATTTAACGTATTTTGAAATGACGATTATAAAAGGTTGACTGTTGACTGACAAAATAAACGTCGTATTAAAAAATGGCAGTGTGGGGTGAAGTGAAAAGGGCTAATGTAAGTATACATAGCTGGGGTCTGTTTTTTCTTTTAATTATATTTTGAATTTATTTTACGTGTACGTGTTTCTTTAGGGGGTTATAGGCAAAAACGTTGTTTTTATTTTAATTACAACCCCTTTTTTATAATAACATTATTATTATGATTTTTTAAAGAAATTAACATCGGTCATTTAAAAACAGTTAATAAATTATTTAAACAGGTCAGACTTGAAACCCTTGGTCTTTAAAAAAGGAAAAATTATATAAAATTTTAAATAAAAGTTGAACGGGTTTTTATGGTTTATTGTACGTAGGTAATTTTATTTACTAAAAGCATTTTTTTTTTCACTATGTGCACCAAAAATTTATTTAGAAAACACAATTTATGATTTGTATTGTTTTTTGATACTTCGCGTTGCAATGTTTCATATTAAAAACCATTAATTGTTGAATTCCATTTTTTTTACTTTTATTTATTATTTACTATACATTGATTACATACGATAGGTACTTACGAGAGTTTTATAGAAAAATGCATTAAAATGAGATATTATCAACATATGTAGAGCGAGTTTATCGCAGAGGTTCGATATTTTTTACACCATACCTATCTTTTGAAAAGTTAGGACGAAAAGAAAGGACGTATACGCAAATCCAATTTACTTTTAGACCCATGTTTCGCTTCCTTAACGTTCATACAATATCACAAGTCATGAATAAGAGAATAAAAATCTTTAATTAAGCGATGAGGTTTGCCACCCATCCTGAATATCGTATGTTTATTATTACAGAGAGTACAATTTACATGTTGGTTATACCACTTTTGGGATATGCCGTGAAGGTATAATATTAATTATTGTAGAAAAATAAGTTACAATTCTTGAATGGACCCTTGCGGTGGTTTTTCCACAAAACGGCACATCTTAAAAAAATGTATATTTATTATTTTTATTATTTATCCTCGTAAAAAAATAAATGAATTTTCAAAATTTGCATTCACTGAATATTTTATATAGAGAATTCAGAAAAAAGCGTGAAAATGCATCTGAAACAATTGCAACGAAAATTACGAGTACCTATTTGCTGTCAAAATTATGGATTTATTATGGGTTGTTGCACTGCAAAAACACATACATAAGTAGAGAAATTCAAGAAAACATTATGGTGTTTTCAAAACCTCGCACGTACAAAACTGAAATGACATTAAAAATGGAAATATCTCGTTTTACGAAACGTTATTTTTTCTATAT
Source organism: Athripsodes cinereus (assembly GCA_947579605.1). Taxonomy (NCBI): domain Eukaryota; kingdom Metazoa; phylum Arthropoda; class Insecta; order Trichoptera; family Leptoceridae; genus Athripsodes; species Athripsodes cinereus. The sequence continues at coordinate 28,578,228 of OX388314.1, forward strand.
AGTGTAATAAAATATCATATTTCTATTGTATTCCTATATCGTGTTATATTTCTATACCATGTTTCTATGATAAAAAGATGACGTAGACTGTAGAGGGAAGTTTCATTTGAAAGTGGGGGGTGAGAAAGCTCGCACGATCGAGAATTACGTAAATTGAACACGTGGATCATATTCTCAAGAATGACAGCATATTGAGTAAGAGAAATCGATATGCATGAATGACCAATTGCATTATAAGACTATGAAATTGTATGAATGTGGAGGTTGCGAAAGAAGTATATAAAAATAGATTGAAATGATGTTCCGTTCTCTCTGCCTACCTGACTTGGGATATGACGTGAGAGTTTAGTAGGTATAGTGACTATAATAATATTGTCTTTTATTTGTCTATTCTGTATGCGAGGGGGACGAGAAGTGGGAGCGAAGAACTTGAAATGCTTAAAGACAACCCTTTTCATTGCATCTGTTGCTTTTTACGTATCAATTTTCTATTTAGTTCTAATTATCGTTTTTTAATTATCGTTATCTATGTTTGATACTAAAACACTCAAAATACGCTCATAGGAAGCAATATGCTTGAGTTGTAAAGATGAAGTATAAATTATGGTTACCAACGTAAAGATTCAAAACCAAAAATTCACTACCGAAAGTCCAAAACTCTGCTTTTAAGATACCGACAATTTCATTTAAGTATGGAAGGCATAGGTGTTCGAAAAACATAACATATAAGACGTCATGAAATCTTTCATTCAGTGATACTTCACCTACATAATGTATATTACTATACCTCCTGAATGCATTGACTTTTTCTTGAGATGGAGAGGACAATTTGCATATAAATTACATTAGAGTACTCTTGTAGTCTGACGACATAAGAAGAATCGCTGGTGACTGGTTGGAGAAAGCTCAGGACAGAGATGCCTGGAAACATATGGGGGGCAGCTTATGTCCAGCTGTGGACAGATATAGCTAAACTTGTGGATTCTTTATATATATGAGACATTGCATAATATAATATCTATGGTAAAGAAGAATCTACAATTTTTATTTCAGTAAATTCACTATTATTATTTCAAGGCTATGTAAAGTGAACATTTCGCCATGCCCTAGTAACAATGTCGGATCTAACATTTTGGTGAAAATGTTTTTATGGCATAATTTTAATTACATGTATATAACCTAGCTATTGTAAAAATAAAAACTTACAATTTCATAATATTTCGCCTATTTCACAAAATAACAACGTGGGATCTGTATTAACGTGTCCGTATAGCAATGACGTATGTTAAGTTATTACATTGCTAGGCGCAAAATCAGCATGTAGTTGGATCGTGATGTGGGCGTATCTACCACTTCCATCCTTGTTATTGGATTGCATTAGACGAATGCTTAGACATGCTTAGTTTACCTGCGCCCGCGCCACTCGTAGGACATACTTTGATTTGTTGTTAAAAAATATTACTTATCTTTATTTATTTACACTTTCTTGTTATTTTTAAGAGTGAATAATATCAAGTATAATATATTTAAAATGTTTAGTAATAGAACAAAACGATTGGTAAACACGGCAATGAACATGACAGAGAGTGATGTACAAAATAACAATAATTGTGAACCAATTCAACAAAACTCGCTGTTGTCATGCGGTAAGTAAATTTTATAATTCGTTATTATAATTTTGTGACACAAACAAAAATATCAATTTATGAGTTATGTAGTTTTTATGGTAGTGAATTAACTTTCCCAATAGCAATATCGATTGTGGTAGTTAAAACAATGTTACTCGGAACTGGAATTTAATAATTAAAATGGATTTATTTATAATATATTTTTATTCCTCAATCAATTAAGTTAATGTAGAAGTAAAATTAATTAAATTACATGTAAATTTATTTTCTCTGTAACTACCACCTACGACAATGTTAACCGGACAAGAAATATTTAAAAACTATGTATGTGACATATCCGACGTTTCAACGCGGATCGCGAAATTGCAATAACGACGGATGTGCCACATCCGATGTTACTGTTTGGGTATGGTATTCAAATCCATCGTTTCTGTATTTGCAATTAGGTATTAAAATTGTTTTTTTCCAAACCTTTTGCTAATAAATCTGTAGCGATATTTTTATATCACTATAGAAAAATGATTTTGTTCGTTGGCAAGACAGAAATTGATAACGCGACGCCGCGCATGCGTGGTGGGAGGATTTCTCAATATTGGCGGTCGAAAGCAAAATGCTTCCTCTTTTGTATTCGACATTCCAAATTGGCAGATCGCAAAATGCGATAGTGAATATTAAGGTTTAAAAAAAAAAACCTTACCATTTTAAAATGGTTGATTAATGTATAAATTAGTTGTAGAAATGTATTCTATTTGTCGATTGACAGTTTAATCATATTTAATTATTAAAATCAGTGGTAATTCAGGCCGTCATCAAAAATATGGTGAGTCTAAATTGTTACAATTATATTTTCGATGAGAGAAATTTCGTTGTTTAATAAAATAAACCGAAACATAGTTTGATAAATACTAATTACGTTGTCCTTTAATGTTTAAGGATGTACGGCTCTCAGTACCGGAATGAATTTCTCAGTTATTCAGGATACGTCTCAGTACCGGAATGAATTTCTCAGTTATTCAGGATACGTCTCAGTACCGGAATGAATTTCTCAGTTATTCAGGATACGCCTCAGTACCAGAGTGAATTCCTCAGTAATTCGGGATATCTTTCAGTACCGGAATGAATTTCTCAGTTATTCAGGATACGCCACAGTACTAGAATGAATTCAAGTTATGTCTTAGTACCAGCATGAATTTCTCAATTATTCAGGATATATCTTGTTACCAAAATAAATTCTTCAGTTAACAAGAGAATAAATATCTTTCAATTATCAAGATGCTGACTTCCTCTAATACCAGAATAAACCTTATGTACCTATCAGGAAGGAACCTTCAATTTCGGGAAACGGGAAGTGAAGTGGAACTCGAAGGAAGATAAATTGATCAGGTTGTTCTCATTCATTCATAATTATATATAAATATTTTGTTCTAAAGTTAATGTAGATTGTATAATCAAACAGAGTTTGATAACTTTATGATATATGTAGGTCGTTTCTGAAAAGAAAGGGTAGGAGGTAAGGATGATGTGCCACAATCATTATTTAATTTTAAACTTTTAATCTAAGGGTTAGTTAGATTGCCACATAGCAAATGATTAACAAGGTTTTAATCTTTTACTATTTTACTGTCGAGAAAGTTTATATAAAATGTATGTAAATTCATTGACCATACCAAAGGTGTCACCGAATACTGGAGGTTTGGAATAAATTGAAAAGAAAATAATGAAATAGCAATTTTATTTTGTTTCTGAATCTTTCCTTCTTATTGGGGATTGTTGGAAGGCACCGTTGATTTAATGGCAATATGCATTGTTGAATTTATAGAGAGAAAAGTCTTGAAGTCTTTGTGATAAGATCTGGGTTAACCCATTCGACCCTGAGCATTTATCGTATAGTCAATTGTACTTTCCAATACTCTTTGTTTTATTTTTGAAATCTCTACCGACTGAGCTAAAAATTATTTTTTTGAGATTGTGATAATTGATTATTTTACCTTGTACCATGAGGGGTACAAGGTAAAAGAGCGCATGAGAGCGCAAGAATAAAAAGTATATGCAAAAGTCCGTCGCATATTCATGGCGCCCAACGTGGGGATTCCTTTAAGATTCCTTACAAAGATCTCGAACCCTTCTGGAAGATTGGCAAGGTGGAGCATGAGATTATCGCAATATGATTTTTCAGTTGTTCACCGAAAGGGAACAAGTCATAGAGTGCCAGATGCTCTTTCCAGGATACCAGCCTCCATAGACATGATAGATACAAACATCACCACAGATGATGATCCGTGGTACAGTAGAGTATATAGGGGTTGCGTGGAAACTCCAGAAAAGTATATTAACTATAGAGTGGAGGGAGATTATCTGTATAGGTTGATGAAGGACGATAATCCACTGACACAAGAATTTTGTTGGAAAGTAGTTCCTAAGTTAGACGAGCGAAAACAGATTGTGATATCACATCATGATTCAGGACACCCTGGAACTTTTAAGACGTTCAAGAATGTATCGAGAGATTATTATTGGCCACGGATGTTCAACGAGATAAAAAGGTATGTAAGAGCTTGTCAAACGTGCAAGATGTATAAGCCTTCGAATGCGGCACCGGCTGGTCTGATGAAAAATAGGAAAAAGGTAGACAGGCCCGCGAAAGTTTACTCGGTGGATTTAGTCGGGCCACTCCCAAAATCGTCCTCCGGATACACATTCATTTTATCAGTGGTCGACATATTTACGAAATACTGTTGGGTTTTCCCACTTCGCAGGGCAACATCACAGGAAATTGTGAAATTGCTAGAAAATAAAATATTTTTACAAGAGGGAGTTCCAAAAACGATAATTACTGACAACGGAAAGAATCTCACATCCAATGTATTTAAGGATTTAATGACGTCATATGGAGTCAAAAATATCTTTTATACGACTCTATACACGCCAATGGTAAATACGGTGGAAGCATATAATAAAACGATAGGATATACGTTGGCTATATTCGTGAAGGAAAATCAGAGAAAATGGGACGTTTACTTGGATAAGGTGATGAGTTTAATTAACAATACCGTTAATCTCGCTACAGGGTGTACTCCATCTTTACTTATGCATGGTAGAGAAACGATTTTAGACGGAAATTTACACGCTGATATTCCACCAGAAGAATTGGGAAATATTGACAAAATATCCAAAGAAAGAAAACTATATAAAGAAAAAATGTCAAATTTAAGATGGTTGTATGAGATTGTATTGGAAAACTTGTGTCAGGCTTACGAAAAGAATGCGAAATATTATAATAGAGGTAGGGAAATACGAAATTTTTCTGTAGGACAGACGATATGGCGAAAGAGCTTTTCGTACTCAAAAGCTGCAGAATATTTCTCTGCAAAGTTAGCTCCAAAGTTCATAAAGGCTAGAGTTTTACAGAAACTCGGAAATAACGCATACTTATTAAAAGACGAAAATACAGGTGCGGAAGGAAAGTACCATGTACGCGATATTCTAAAAGTTGAAGTATAATGTAAATAAAAAAAAAAATTGTTAGGTATAAATTTTAGTTAGGTATCCTAGGATATAAGTATTTAAGTTAAATGAAAGAAAGGGAGAAAATTAGAAGACGAACACGTCTGAAAATTGAAATATAATGTAAATAAAAAAACTGTATAAATTTTAGTTAGGTATTATAGGATATAGCTATTTAAGTTTAACGAAAGGGGAAAAGGAGATGAATTTGATATAAAAAAATTTACGTAGTAAATAGTACGTAGAATTACGAAAGAGTAGTGTTTGAGAAAATTAAAAAAAAAAAATCGCTTCGCAAAATTATTTAGACTCTTCGATAATATGAACTCTACGCGAGTACATAATACAGAAAGGGTCAGATAAAAAGGTGAGGTAAGAATATGATTCTCTGTAAGATGGGTCATGTGTTATAATGTCATTATTGGGATGTGTAATGATTTGTATTGAAAGTTTGTAGTATGCATAAAGGCATAATCTCTGATACGAGTGTGTCAAGCTATACGCGGTGTATACATTTATAAACTAGGGATACGAGTTAGCAAGACGTATATAGAAGTATGCGTAGTGCTTATATGATATGATAGTAAAAGTGGATGCATGCTCAAGGGATGAGTATTGGGTCATGGTTTATGAATTCCAATAAGAGAAGTTTGTAATCTAAGATGAGAGTTGATCATTCCGTCTTGTCAAAACGTTTTGTGGGTCTAATTATGAATCAAATGAAAGTAGTAGGTATGTAGGCGGTGAAAGGGGAAAAAGATAGACGAAGGATGAAAGTGAATGATTGTAATAGAATGAAAGTAAGGATTTGCAACGTTGATAAATGATAGGTTTGTAGTACTCAATAGTCTCGCGATTTAAAGTCAAATAGTAAAAGGGGAATTTGAAAATGAAATATGTCGAGAAGGTCAAATGTTGATGTTCGTTATATCTCTTTTGTGAGTATATTGACTATGTAATTTTCAATATGAAAGTGGAAATATAAAAAAAAAAAAAAAAAATATAGAGATAGGTAATGTGAGAAAATGTAGATAATGGAGTTATAGTATACATAATTTAAATCGGGGATACGGTGGTAAAGAAGAGAATCCTTAATTATCTCCATAAAAAAAAAAACGAGTAATTACGAAATAATTGTGTATACGATTGTTAAATTCATTTAACAAAGTAGAGAAACTTATATTATGAAATGGGGTCGTTGATTAGAAATTTTCGAAAGAAAATATATTAGTAAAGTACGTAATTTTACGGATAAAAGGGAAATAAAAAAAGAAAGGGATTGAGAACCTTTGGTTGTAGTTGCATGTGCTTATCTGAGGAGAGTTGGGAGAATAAGACATGGCAGGAAAATGGAATTGATGATAAATTGATATTTTCATACATGAAAATAGAAAGGAAAATGACATGATGTTGAAGTGAGTCAATTCAAAAGGTTGAATCAAATATTTTTAATGTTATATAATATAAATGCATAATATACAGACAGATTTTAATGTATTTGAATGTTGAATAAAAAAAAAAAGAAGGCACAAAATGTATATAGTTTAGATATAAGAAATTTCAATATAATTTGTTATGTAGCTAAGGAAAATGTGGCAAATCATATGAGCTTGTAGTAGAAGATATTTGAATATTGTGGCACAAAACAATTTAAAATAAATGGTAGTAGATCTGAAAAGATATTTAGTAAATGTAACAAAATGGAAATGTATTATTTAATATATAAGTGTAATATAAAAATGCAAAGATAAGATGAGACCTGCACTGGTTTAGAAATTATTTTTTTTATCATTAAGTACTTATTATTTACGGGTATTTTTGTTCATTTTGGAAGTCGTTTGACCCGAATATTCGGAAACGAATGTAAATTAAAGTTTTAAAATTTAAACGAAACCAAGATTGGCGCCTATGGAATTACAGTTTTTCTTTAAAAGAAAAGGCTGGGCCCAGTGCAGTGCTTAGATTAATCTTTAAAAAAAAAAAAAAAAAAGGGTAAGTTATAGGGTTGATGAGAACATAGAACGAGAATAACCTGATATAAAAAAAAAATAGCTTCACTATTTTTTTGGTGGGCGTGGGTGGTAATATGTAGCGATATTTTTATATCACTATAGAAAAATGATTTTGTTCGTTGGCAAGACAGAAATTGATAACGCGACGCCGCGCATGCGTGGTGGGAGGATTTCTCAATATTGGCGGTCGAAAGCAAAATGCTTCCTCTTTTGTATTCGACATTCCAAATTGGCAGATCGCAAAATGCGATAGTGAATATTAAGGTTTAAAAAAAAAAACCTTACCATTTTAAAATGGTTGATTAATGTATAAATTAGTTGTAGAAATGTATTCTATTTGTCGATTGACAGTTTAATCATATTTAATTATTAAAATCAGTGGTAATTCAGGCCGTCATCAAAAATATGGTGAGTCTAAATTGTTACAATTATATTTTCGATGAGAGAAATTTCGTTGTTTAATAAAATAAACCGAAACATAGTTTGATAAATACTAATTACGTTGTCCTTTAATGTTTAAGGATGTACGGCTCTCAGTACCGGAATGAATTTCTCAGTTATTCAGGATACGTCTCAGTACCGGAATGAATTTCTCAGTTATTCAGGATACGTCTCAGTACCGGAATGAATTTCTCAGTTATTCAGGATACGCCTCAGTACCAGAGTGAATTCCTCAGTAATTCGGGATATCTTTCAGTACCGGAATGAATTTCTCAGTTATTCAGGATACGCCACAGTACTAGAATGAATTCAAGTTATGTCTTAGTACCAGCATGAATTTCTCAATTATTCAGGATATATCTTGTTACCAAAATAAATTCTTCAGTTAACAAGAGAATAAATATCTTTCAATTATCAAGATGCTGACTTCCTCTAATACCAGAATAAACCTTATGTACCTATCAGGAAGGAACCTTCAATTTCGGGAAACGGGAAGTGAAGTGGAACTCGAAGGAAGATAAATTGATCAGGTTGTTCTCATTCATTCATAATTATATATAAATATTTTGTTCTAAAGTTAATGTAGATTGTATAATCAAACAGAGTTTGATAACTTTATGATATATGTAGGTCGTTTCTGAAAAGAAAGGGTAGGAGGTAAGGATGATGTGCCACAATCATTATTTAATTTTAAACTTTTAATCTAAGGGTTAGTTAGATTGCCACATAGCAAATGATTAACAAGGTTTTAATCTTTTACTATTTTACTGTCGAGAAAGTTTATATAAAATGTATGTAAATTCATTGACCATACCAAAGGTGTCACCGAATACTGGAGGTTTGGAATAAATTGAAAAGAAAATAATGAAATAGCAATTTTATTTTGTTTCTGAATCTTTCCTTCTTATTGGGGATTGTTGGAAGGCACCGTTGATTTAATGGCAATATGCATTGTTGAATTTATAGAGAGAAAAGTCTTGAAGTCTTTGTGATAAGATCTGGGTTAACCCATTCGACCCTGAGCATTTATCGTATAGTCAATTGTACTTTCCAATACTCTTTGTTTTATTTTTGAAATCTCTACCGACTGAGCTAAAAATTATTTTTTTGAGATTGTGATAATTGATTATTTTACCTTGTACCATGAGGGGTACAAGGTAAAAGAGCGCATGAGAGCGCAAGAATAAAAAGTATATGCAAAAGTCCGTCGCAAATCATATTAATATTGTTGAGAATAATATTATTCGATAACTAAAATAATGTTTTTAACTTAGTGTTATGTTTAACTACTTATCTATTTTCTAGATAATGTTGATTTTTTTAAGATAATATTGATTCTACATTACCGACGATTCCAAATGACAAGCAGATGATATTGGTTAGCAATGAAAAGGCGGATGATGTAGAAGAATCACCAAAATTAAATGAAATTAGAGGTTAGTATGAAATTATGACTTACTAAACTAATCCATATTTACCCACGTGTATATATATTTTTCTATATAATTATTGATTGGTAAATATTTTATATTGTTTTATTCTAGGTTATGTGGAATCTCCTTTACCAGCTACTTTAGATGAAGGAACTATGAGTTTTTTGGAAAATACCTTACAGGAAGCATTCAATGATAACGTGGAGGATGGGATAAATATTTTAAATTCCAATGGAAATGGTTTGTTCACAATATTATAATCGCTTCGCTACTACATATAATAGACTTATTTAAGTTAATAATAATTGGTAAAAAATATTTTTTTAAGACATTCAATTAAAATCAATAAACCAGATTTATTTTTATTTGGTTTTGCGTTTATACATAATAGCTCGGCAGAAATTATCCAATCTTTTTTACCTTTTTTGCATATAATTTCTCATGAATTTCTTATAAATTGTTACAGATTCATATACTCCACTTCCTTCGGATAGTGAATGTGATGGTGTTTGTCAAGATGAATTCTGCCCAAAATTTTGTGACACAATTAACATTTTTTCCGAGCAAATACCATTATCAAATATTAGTAACATATCGTCATTAAGTAAAAACAGAAAAAAAACTTTTAAAAATGACGTTGGTAAAAAACGGTTGGTTCATAAGGAAAATTGGGAAAGTTTTCAAAGGAAAGCATTGAAAAACACTGGAAAAATGTTTGTAAATCACAGAGGTAAAACTATTGATAAAAAAATTATGAAAGAACAGTGTCTATCTAATTGTCGTCAGAAGTGTGGCGATAAAATAAAAAACCAACAACGTCAAGTTATATTTGATACCTTTTGGGCTTTAGGTGATAGAAAAAAACAGTGGGAATATGTTCTTAAGTTTACAAGCAGAGTAGTTAAGAAACGTAGAACAACTGATACTATAAAACATAACAGACAATACACCTATATATATTATTTACCTTTGGATAATGGCAAAGTTAAGGTTTGCCAAACCATGTTTTTAAATACATTTGCCTCCGGAGAACGAGTAGTAAAGACAGCATGGGAAAAATATGATGGAGTTGCATCCTTACAAGATGATAATCGTGGACATAATCTCAACAAAAAGTGTGTTATAAATACTGATATGATTAAGAGCGTGTGTGATCATGTCAATTCTTTCATCCCATTGGACTCACACTATACAAGAAAAAATTCCAAAAAACTCTATCTTGAAGAAAATTTATCGATCGCACGTATGTTTAAATTGTATTGCAAATGGTTTAACCCTGAAACATACAACGTAAGAGCAGATACGGTTAGACAATACAGAGACATACTTAATAAAAATTTTAATTTGGGGTTATTTAAACCTAAAAAAGATCGCTGTGACATCTGTCATTCCAATGAAAATATTGGTAACCAAAATAATGACGATTACCTTAAGCATATTAAAAATAAAGAAGTGGCAAGATCATTAAAAGCAAACGATAAAGCTGAGAGTGTGTCTTCCAATGGCAAAATTTTGACAGCAACATTTGATTTTCAAAAAGTCTTGTCAACTCCACATGGCGACACTAGCATATTATATTATAAAAGAAAATTGTCAAATTTTAATTTCACAGTTTATGACATTAAATCAAAGGGAGCGATTTGCTATTTTTGGCATGAGGTAATAGCTCGGCGTGGTCGTCCAAAAAGGAGTAAAAGATTTTCGACTTTGGTCAGATAACTGTTCTGGTCAGAATCGAAACAGAATCGTTTTCTGCTTTTACTTATATGCGTGTAAAAAATTTGGCATTTCTATTATTCATCGCTTCCTAGAAAAAGACCATACCCAAAATGAAGGAGACAGTGTACATTCAGTTATAGAAAGGGCTAGTCAAGGGAAAATAATTTACACCCCAGCTGAATGGCAACTTTTAATTAGATGGGCAAAAACATCTGACGAGCCATACATAGTGAGAGAAATGATGAGAAATTATTTTTATGATTTTAAAAAATTGATGGTAAATAAATATTGGCAAAAAAATATAAAAAATGAAAAAATATTATGGACTAAAATACGAGAAGTACGTGTACTTGAGAATTCTTGTAATAAATTTGAATATAAATATAACTTTGAAGATGAATATGAAACATTGATTGTACAAAGATCTGGTACTCGAACATCGGAACGCCAACTACCGGTAAATTTATGTCCAGCTTATGATAACGCTGTGCCTCTATCAGCTGATAAATATAAAGATCTAATCGACTTGTGCAACAAAAATATTATACCAGTCAAATATCATTCATTCTACAAAAACTTGCCAAATACAGAAAATAAAACATACTCCTCTGATGAAAGTGATCACAGGTGATAAATTGAAATCAAGCTTTACTTTATATTTTGTTTTCTTTTACTTTTTTCTATTTATTATTACGTACTTATATAAGTACTTCCTTAATTTCACAACTTTCAGATTAGTTTCAGTAGACACAAGTATTTCTTTAATTTGACACCAATTTGATTATTTCCAATGTATTTTGTTTATTATATGTTTTATTTATTTACTCATTTGTCTATACTAATTTCATTATTTAAATAAGAAATTATATTTAAGATGTAATAAATAACACCACAAAAAAACTGTTCTTTTATTTGAATATGTGGGTATTTTTATATTTTGTATATTTTTTAAGTAAATTTTAGTAAGTTTTTTCACCTTAAAAAAGTAAAAAAATAAATTTTTATTCAAAGGTCTTTTGGGGGTTGCAACAATTTTAGATTCGCAAAAATAGAAATGTCGGATCTGGTAAATCATTCCTAGATGATAAGAAAAGCCACAAATAACAAAGTCGGATCTGGAACATCCGCCGTTGATAACAATCTAAGAAACCAATAACAATGTCGGATCTGGTACATCCGTATTTGCAGTATGATGAAAGTCCAATTAACAACGGCGGATGTGCAATATCTCAAAACCGAGTAATTTTTCATGAAATTCTTCAATGACATTTCAACAATATCAATAAGATTGCAACATGTGCAAAATTTCAGAAAATTTTCTTTAAAAATGTAAATTTTATAATAAAAAAACATACATTTTTGTCTTCATTTCGCTCTCCTGTAAAATTACATTTTTGCAGATCCGACATTGTTACTAGGGCATGGCGATTTGGTACACGTATTTCAATTAAATACATTCAATTTTGTTTTATTTGATATGTCTGTTGTTTGCATCTGTTTCTATTAGAATATACAAGAACATTATATAATTTTGCAACACCATCCCTTCATTGAATTTGTGTGAGAGCTTTTGAAGCTTTTACAGAAATAATATTGTTAGGTTGGTACATATTATAACCAGCAATATCATTATTCAAGCTAACAATGTATTTTTCAAAAATGAATTGAAATTCCGTGGAGTCCCAGGTGAAGAATGGGTATTTCACTCTTTGATGTAAGTTATCGAATGTCCTTTAAAGGTAGGTGTTCGTTAAAGCATTATATTATTTACGTAAGATGTGAGATCTGGGTCATTTCATGCGTGGAGAAAAGTACCACATTCTGCATTTGATTATGACAGGCAAGATAGACGGACGTCGGGGGGCTGGCAGAAGGCAGACATCGTGGCTGCTCAATAAACGAGATTGGACTGGAATGATGGTGTGGAGGAGTTATTCCTGATAGCGCAGGACCGAAAAGCCAGAGTGATCGCCAATGTCGGGAGAACCTGACAGGGCACCTACAGAAGAAGAATATACAAGGGAATGAATGTACAACTCAGTGATGATGCTGCATGTCATCGAACTGGGGACCTCGTGACACAAAGACAAGAGCGTAACCTGTCGTCTTCGGTAGTCATTTTTTATGCCAATCATTTTCATATTCACGTATTCACACTCCCTCTAGAACTCGGGATAATAATTTATTTTATATGCCAGCTGCGAGTACAAATGCAGGGTTGCGTAGACCTCTATGCCGAATCACATCTCTCTACAATAATACGCTGACAGACTTCGATATATTTGTATTACCTCTGAATGCTTACAAGAGACAGGTATTCAAAAAACTTACTTCCACACTTCTAAATGAATCAGCAGGTAAGCAGAAATCTCCTCCCCCCTTTTTTCCTTTTCCCTTAATTTTTTATTTTTATTATTATTATTATTATTGATTTGTGTTTTTGTGCTAGTGTGATGATTGAGTGAGCGTGCGTGACTGTTTATATGTAGATGTAGGCATGTTGAGATGACCGGAATGTTAGGTACCTATGTTTTTTAAATTAATTGTGGCGCATGGTATTGGATGATAGCTGATCTCTGAAAGATTAACCTTTTTTCTAACTTTATATATGTACCTAGTTATTGTCTGTTTTGTGCTTTTAACATTTATAAAATAAAATAAAATAAATGATTATCTTTCTCATATTTTTATGGCACGGAGGAGACGATATTTTGTCTGTCTTCTATTATACCATCATGGTAGGTAAGTATATCTCACATGTGGGTTAGCTAGAAGACTATGTATGTAATAAACATGCATATTTTCTTTTCCTTACTAATAAAATATAGGACATCCAAGATAGGTGACTTGCCTCATTTATTTATTTATTTTTATATTAATACATACGGCTTACGCCTTTAATACATAGTTACAAACTACACTTGCACAACACCATCATCGTATCAAATCAAAACTCAAAACAAAAATAAAATACACTGCATCACTTCAAATTATAAAATTAAAATAAAACACATCGTGTCACATAAACCACAGAATAATGTCAAATCATAAAAAAACCGTATCATATCAAACCATAAAATAAAATTACAATAGACTGCATCACATCGAATTTTAAAATAAAACACTCTGTCGTGTCAAATTATAGAACAAAATTACAACACATTTATCATGTCAAATCATAAAAATTATAAATAAATACTCATCGCTAATTATAAATAAATTTATATGTGAGGTTATACGAAAACCTGCTTTTAACAAGACACTCGAAAACTTAATAAAAAGAGTTTTTTAAATATTTTTTTATAATTTTAATAATATTTTTTTTTATTATTATAATAATTTTAATAATATAATAATAAAAAAAAATATTCTATGTCGGAGAGCTTCTCAAGGTTCAAAATAAAAAAAAAACAACCTCAAGCTTAAAAAGATAAGCTTATGAGATTTAAAGGGTGAATGAAATACACAATACAATAATGTCGATAATTGGTTACCTTTATCTAACAATTTGAAGACAATAGGTTTATTCGGATGATACAATATAACAGATTCAATCATCTTGCTGAAGAAATTCACAGAATAAGTGTAAATAAAAAGGAACATAACGAATATCTATGGAATTGTTACACAAGAATAAGGAACGTAAATTTTATAACAATTAAATTTGACTGCTTACTTACATTATGTAAAAAAAAACAAAAATTATTTTAGTTTTAGTTCTATTAGGTACTACACGGTATATCCCACAAGAAGCGGACTGATTGCATATAATATAATAAACACACAAATTGTCCTCTTCATGTCAATAAAGAAGTACGACATTCAGGACGGGCGTCATACGGCAACCCTCATTGTGAATTGAAGGCTGATTATTACAAAGTGTTTGGAGCATAAAACCAAGAAAAGTGAAAAGAAGTAAGGAAAACAGCAGAGCAATGTAACAAAATTGATATCTATTGAACGAAGTTTGAAGTACACTATGTTGTTCAATCACATTGCGACTTTGTATGTTTATTGACCTTCATGTTTACCACATTGGGTGTGAAAACTCAGTAATGAAATTTTTGCACCTAAGCACCTTAGTAATAACCAGCCTCCAATTATGGATACTAATTGCCTTATTCCGAGGAGCACCCGGCAAATAGGTAATTGGTTTTCCACTTTTTTTCGTAATTTTTCGTAAGTCGCAAGACATTTTACATCTTAAATTCAGTGATGTGGTTTGGCATCCATATTGTATGGATATCTTATAATAACTGATTTTATGGGCAATGACTTTGTTAGACATTTTTCACACAAATAAAGACCGAGAGGTGCAGTTTGACGACCAGTTGTATTCAATGTGTACCTTATTTAATATGGGTTAGTTGGAAGATATCGCGCTTCTGCGATAAACTCGACCATTGCACAAAATTTATTTGTCTAGGTTAAATTGTTTATTTAATTTTGTTGATCTTTTGTGCAATAAAGGTTCTTATTTTTTTTTACGCAGTGGCAGAATTGCCATCCAAACTTCTCAGGATTATACAATCAAATAAGTCTCCATATGATCAGTCATGGTCACACAAAAACTTAACAGTCTAATGCCGGGAAAAATTCACCTATCCAGATATACAGGATATCAAAGGATTAGGCTCAGAACGCGGGTTCAAAATACCAGCATTGTACCTGAAATATCTGTGTTCAAAAACTTTTTTACAATATTACAAGTATTTATCACAATAGATTTTTGAATTTTAGTGTACAAATTAACCGGTAAATATAATTTTTGTAAATTATTTATTAAAGATTTCGGAGTTACCCCTGTAGCTGACATGACTAAAGGTATTATATAAACGGACCTAGAATGCCAAATATTTTTTATTTCTCCTGCTAGTTCTGTATATTTACGTGTTTTTTTAATTATATTCAAAATTGGTCAGTATTAAAAATCATCCATCTATTTTTTTTTTATTATTATGTAATTAGATAAAGGTTTTATTACGAACATTCAATATTATGTAAGTTGTTGTTTGGTGTGTTACACTTTCATTCTTTTATCAATCACAAGAAACTAAGTAGATAGCATCTCTCGGTATAAAAGATTATTTAATAAACCATCAAGGCTATGTAAGGTTAGCAGATGTGAAAGATAGCTTTAAAAGAAAAACTTCTTCGTTCTCAAACTCAATAAAGGGTTATTTTCATCAATGACAAAATACCAGCTGAATTTACAAAAATAAACTTTGTTTCGTATGATAAAACAAAGAACATTTTTACATTATTCTTATAAAACTTTTTCATTATTGGATACAACAACATTCAATATGTTTCTATTTAGAATGTTAGGTATGTTAGATTAAACTACTTGTGTAGTTTTTGATTACCATGTCTAAATTGGTCAGTATTAAAAATCATCCCTCTATAATATTGTCTCGTAAATATTTCTATTATTTAGGTCACACAGGGATACTATGTAAACGCTTATTCATAATAGCGTACTAATTGTTTCTACTGCAATATTTTGTTGAGAAAATGGAGGAATGGCTTTAAAAAAAATAAAAAATGGAATTCGAAGCTCTATATTCACCACAACATGCAGATTTTTTTCTTCATTCAGAGTGGGTGGTTTGCCTCATCGCTAGACTGTTTATGTTTATTGTCTTATAGAGTGAGATATGAGGTACACCTGCCTTCTACAGGATACTCGAAAACATACAGAAAAGAGAGGGAGACCTTTGCTTTACGGAGGACTCAGCGGGACACAATATTTGTAGTAAAAACCGGTAATCACGGAGTTAATATCTTAAGTGAATAGAGCTTTTTTTAAGATCAGTAATATAAGAAGCAGCTAAAGGATAATTATGTAAAATTATTATTTTGTTAGTCTAGTAAGGAATTTGCTATGGCACGTGTAGTGAGAGAGTGAAATTCTACTCTTTGAATTCCTTGTATAAAATAAATGTGAACAATGTAAAAACTTTTGTGAATAAAAATACATGTTAATAATAATATAATGATTACCATAATACTTACATACTTAATTTATTAACTAACTTGTTGAAAGAATTTTGACTTATTACACCTACTTTTCTTCGTAAAGGATTGTATTACCATTTTATTTCCTGTCGTACGTTTTGTGATTTTTTTTAAATGAATGAGAGAAAAAACAACGATACTATACTATACCATTATGCCATAATCCACAAGCGGGGTAGCCAGCAGACCAGCAACACGTAATAATGCAATAACTTGCAAACTGTCTTAAGCTACCGTTACAGAATTTTCTGCCAGTAGGGTAGTCAGCACTCAGCCCCCAATAAACATGCAAAAATCCTGTTCGTGTCAATAAAAAATAAGACATTTAGGATGGTAGGCGAACAGAATTGAAGATATAAAAAGTCGATTTAATTTATTTTTATTTTAAAAACTTTTTATTAATTAATTTGAACCAAACTACTATAAAATGACATTGTATGTCGGAGCCATGTCACTAGATTATTATTATTAAAAAATACAAAAATTTGTATGTTTATTTATATTTTTTAAATGTAAAACACATATTTTTGAATACCTGCCTTTTATATGTAAGTATAATACTAGAAAGAAAAAAATTGATCAATTGTTGGGACGCTGAGTCTAACGCTCTTTCCTTTGAGTCACGAAGTCCCGGGTTCGTATCCCGGCCAGGGTAAAATGAAGCATGACCTTTTTCAAATTTGGATGTTACATGTATGTGTTAAGTGCATTGTATCTATATATTATCTGTATCGTCGTGTTAGTACCCATAATACAAGATTCATTTCTTGGTTTGGGACCAGCTCGGTCTGTGTTAATTGTCTATACATGTTATGCTATATCATGTGATGATTAATTACCAAGGTGATTGGTTAATTGATAATGAAACAAGATGTAAATTGTTGTAAATCCCATTGTTGATTTAATTAATTTGCGAACCAGTTTTCAAGAGTTTTTGCTCCCATCGTCAAGCAGAAGTAAGGTTACTTCTCGAAAGCCGTCATGCAAATAAATAAAGTGAACAGTGAAACAACTATAAACCTATCATTATTTATTTATTTATTTCACATGGTACACAACTTGTTTCATAATTATTTTTTTAATATGAACTGCCACTCATAGTAAAAAAATCTTCCATAGAAACAGCAATTGCTGGATTCTATAAGCATATTTTTATTCTGTTTGAAAAAAAAATGCTATGAAAACAATACGATGCCGGGAGAAATATAAGACTATATTATTTTTATCAAGCAAACAGTAAGCCTAAAAAGTAAAACCTTGTAATAGAGCTTACGTCATCAGCTCTGAATATGCCAGTATGAACAAAAACTAACAATGCTATTCACATTACTAATGTGTTCGTTTGGTTTTGTCTAATAATTGTCAATTCAAAAAGAAATATTTTTTTTATATAAGGACATACTACTACTACTACTACTACTACTACTATACCATCACGGCATATCCCACAAGTGGGGTAGCCAGCAGACCAGCTGCATATAAAACATGCAAGCTGTCTTCTCCGTGCCAATATAAAATTAAGACATTCAGGATGGGTGGCAAACCTCATCGCCGAATTTGAGATGTAAAATGTCTTATTTTTTCGAACACCTGCCTTTTACAGGACACTCGTATAAGGACATGAATATATTATTTTTGTTTTTTTTTACATAATAGCACACATCCAAATAAAAATATAATTTTGAAATACAACTTTTACGATGTTTTTAATTGTAAGTATTTGTGGAAGAATATAATTCTTGGTTTCTTTTCTAATGAAATTAAGATAAATTAAAAAATCAATTATTTTTAAAATAACCTATACCTATTTTATTTCACTGTGTCGGTGTTTAGGTAGTAGAATTCCATATCGAAATAAATAAAACAAGCGTTTTATTCTACTATTGATTTAATTTATGAGAGACGTCTTTCGTCTTATGAGGACATTGTCAATCTCTGAAAGATTGACAATGATTGACTCAAGATTGACAATGTCCTCATAAGACGAAAGACGTCTCTCATAAATTAAATCAATAGTAGAATAAAACGCTTGTTTTATTTATTTCGATACCTATTTTCAATACTTGTTACGCTATATACTTTTGTAATAAAACTTTCTGTTTTGGTATTTATTTTGTTAGACCGAAAACGATACATATAAACATATAAATAAATTTGATTCACAAATATTAAATGAAAAAACGTGTTTTCACACCTTTTGTGTACAAAGACTAAAAAAAGTTTTTCACAAAAATATACGCGGCTTCTGAATTTCCATTCGCACTTTTTGGCAGAAGCAAGAATTAAAGTTTCCATTTAATGTATGATATTTATTTATTATTACTAAATACGGCAAAATTACTCAATTTTGGGTGGGAATCCTAAGGAATAATTAAAAAAAAAACTAGAGCACACTAAAAAAATCATGTTACAATTAACAATAAATAAAAAACGGTTATAACAAATGAGAGAATTTCTTTTGATGATAATTTGAAATAATAATATAATATGGGTTGTAATTATTTTATCTGTAGTTTCCATAATTATGTAACAAAATAATATGTTATATAAAAGCTTTTGTGATTACCAAAAACCTTTATAAATGCCTCACAATGCTGAGATCAAACGAGCTGTTTCAATCCTTTTATTTCAAACAAAAGTTCACCTTTGCTTATTCATTATCAGTGGATACAATAACAATGTGTTATTGAATTTCCTTATCATAACGGCACAGAGATGATAATCACAATAATTTTGAAAATAATTAAACATAAATTTAAAGGTAATAATTTAATTAAATTTGTTAACATAATTTTCCACTGTGAAATTTTCATGAAAAATCACTTTCACATAACACTACCAGACAAAAGATCAACGGCTAAAAATTTGACATTGGAAAGTAAGAAAAAATATTTTCACAATCCTGTAAATTAAAATAACAGATAAAACTTTAATTTGACAAATATCACTTTTTTAACACATATTAAAGTTGTTTTATTTTTTATTATAATATTTCTTACGTTACGTATTATACTATGTATGTATGTGTGTGTGTTATCATTCGTCGTTGTATGATAAAGTTTTCTGGGTAGTACTATAACAGTGGGGGTGGATTCTAGGTTCAGGGTTGAGACACGCGACAATGACGTCGTCCGCCGGGCGACGCCCAACTGTAACTGCTATTGCTTATACTAGCGTCTCTTCATCCCTTAGTGCGTCGTATCTTTCTCTCTCTCCAACCCTCAGCCCGTTTCATCTCGCGAAACATCTTTTCATATTACTATTATTATTATTTACCAACACTGAAAACGTTATCAGACCTCGTGTTAGTATTATATGTACTATGCTGGAATTAAAATCCTCTGCGCTATCACGTACATACAATACAAGGAAGGTGGATTTTGTTTACTAAGAGTGCCATGTATACGAACCAACAAACATTTTTTGGGTATTTTATTATTATTATTCGTTTTCATCAATTTAAACATTTATGTTAAACCAGTTTTGCAAATTAAATTTAAATAGAATATCAAAATTAAAATATACCTTGATAACAAAAGCTTCGTGGAGTTTCCGGCAAAGAAAAAGACTTTTCTTCGCTTACGAGAATGTTTATAACCTTTTTCTTTTATCTGTAAGATTTTAAAGGTTTTAAAGTTTCTGTCTTATTTTTTGCCTGATAATCACTGCACATATGTATGTATAAGATATATTGCTTTTTGTATTGCTTTCTGACCGAACTTTTCTTCTTCACTTGTGACAAAGCCATCATCATTATTATAATTCATTCAAAATTTTGCTAATTGTAATATTGTTTTTCTTTTCAGTAACTTCCTTTCATATTTTTCCAAAGAATCGTTATAAGAATATACCATCATCATGTCACCAAACAGACATCATGATTTCAAAACATCAAGTAACGAGTAATACGTCATATATAGTAAATATATATATAGTATAAATACTTTATCCTAACCCCTTACCCCTTCCTATAGTTCCCGGTCCCTTTGGAGTGTTAAGTATGTGGATTGTATTTTTTGTCTCATTTTGATTTATGTAGAGATTTTATTGTTGTTTGTGTTTTTATTTATATTATTTTTATTTGTGTTTAGTGTTTATGTGACGTGGTAAGATGGAAGAAATCACTATATAGTGATAATCTCGCAACTGCATATCATCACATAGATATACTACTACTACTACTTATGTACTACTATACCATCACGGCATATCCCACAAGTGGGGTAGCCAGCAGATCAGCTGCATGTAAGAAACATGCAAACTGTCCTCTTCGTGCCAATATAAAATCAAGACATTCAGGATGGGTGGCAAACCTCATCGCTGAATTTAAGATGTAAAATGTCTTAATTTTTTCGAACACCTGCCTTTTACAGGACACTCGAAAACTTACGCAGAAGAGTGGGAGACCAATTCTTTACCGGGTGCTCCACGGGATATATACCTACATAGATATAAGCTGATTTGATTTTGTTGTGTGAATGATGATGTGCAAGAATAATAAATTGAATGAATAATTGAATTTATTATAAAAATGCTTTTATATTAACAAAATTTAATATTTTATTCAAGAAAAAAGGTTAAGTTAATGAATAAGATATTATGTTCACTAATAACATTGAGTAAAAATAATCTTTTAACACCCGAAAAAATGTACCAGGAGATAATAAAAATGAAAAAACGAGAAAATTTGAGACAAGTACTTGGGTTTACAAATGACTGTCATTTCTATATAACGTTCTCAGATTTCAGAACCTTAAGCCACAGTACTCGTAACGCAATATTATCACCAAGAACTATGTATGTACCTATATCAAACAGGTCTAATTTCTTTATTATGAATATCAATGATGCGAAATTTTCACTAAAACGAATGTTTTGAGTGATCACTTTAAAATGTACAAATAACAAAAAATAACTACTACCACTGCACCACCACGGCATGCACTACAAGTGGAAAAGCCAGCAGGCTGCATATAATACACATACAAGCCGTCCTCTCCGTGCCAACAAACAATAATGATTTATGGAAGAAAACTGAATTGGTTCTAGTTTTAATTTGTATTTAATTTCATATTAACCTGATTTCGACTTACAAATAACTTAAGTTTGACAATGATTTTGTAAGTCGAAATCAGGTTACTATATAATTTAATATAAAGTAAAACTTTTTCTTCCATAAATAAACGTGGAGTTGCACAAAATAAACGTCAGCTCAATCATTAAAAAATTAAGACATTCAGGATGGGTGGCTAGATTTGAATGCTTTTTTTTTCAACTACCTATCTGTTTTTTTACAGCACACTTGGAAAATTACGAAAAAGAACAAAACTTGTTTTGTGACGCCCAGGACAGAAAATCTTTTCCCCGATGGTCATTAACATCGTGAGGACCCGGTAGGAAACGTGAAGAAGAAAAAAAAATTTTTTTACGTATAAAAACGCTTGCTTCATTTTTCTCTGGGAAAGCATAGGCTAAAAGCTGTTATGGTCCAAGTAGAATATGGTGTCCTTTTAATTATGAAAATAATAATAATTTTGTTTTTCCCACAAGTTATTTCGTTATATTCAAATTCAACTTGTTTTTCTTAAACAAAAGTGTCTAACGGCCATAAATTTGTCTCCTGAGCAAGTATCAAAGAAGTCAAAGACATATTTTACCATTATCTCTTTTTTATTGTTTTCATACCGTTTTTATCAGTTACTTGATAACAGATTTAAAGAAGTAAAAATATTACCATTATTTGGAATCAAAGAAAAAAACAAATGTTACAAAGAGCAGTGAAAATTCGTTGGTAAAAACTTGCTGTCAATGGAAATAGTTCACCAGTTTTCATGTGATTTATTTCCATAAACAACCATAGGAATAAAGTTGATATTTTCAACCGACGGTACTTGGTAGAAATTCATGTTGAATTATTTTTTTTTTTTTTTAAAAGATATCTGGGTTTTGTTATAAACCCAAATACAACCTTATACACCTTTCACAGTAAGCTAAAAGCTTGTGTCGTGAAAGGGGAGTTTGCCGGCACCTGGGATCGAACCCCGGACCTCATGTTCATAAGGCCGAGACTCTACCTCCAGGCTACCGGCGAACTTATAAATAAGTGTTTTATTTATAGCCATAGGAATACATATGCCCCAAAGATTTTCAAATTAAAGTAAATATGTATTTTAAATTGATGTTGGTCACTAAATCTCTGTTGGATGCCACATGAAGAGTTGAATATATACATATTCATCGATTAATTCCTGGAAACTTAAAGGACTTTTTTTTTTTTTTAAAAAGATATAGGTATCTGGGTTTGTTATAAACCCAAATACAACCTTATACACCTTTCACACTAAGCTTAAAGCTTGTGCCGTGAAAGGGGAGTTTGCCGGCACCTGGGATCGAACCACGGACCGCTTGTTCAGAAGGCCGAGACTCTACCTCCAGGCTACCGACGAACTTAAAAGGATAATGTTCATATCATTCTTTACTGACACTCCAATATTTTCTGATTATTGACTTAAGTTACCAATTGTTGTTATGAAGTGATTCCCGTTTGTGTTTTGTTCTTCGCCAATTTTTGTTCTTGTCTTTCTCCAACTGTGTTGTGATAGAGATTTGTGATTTGAATTTTTTTGTGTATTTTAAACATAAAAAAGTCTCACCATGGATTTATAAATAAATAATATTCACTCGTACAGAATATGATTCAAGTATGAAAATTTGTGGACTTGGAAAAATTTTGGCCCATTGACTTTTATAATTTGTTCCTATCAATACTTTCAAGGTGTTGACTTGGTCTGATTACGTCTATTTATCTAATTTATCTATCTATACCATCAGAGCATTTTCCTCAAGTGGGAAGCCAGTGGTAAAACAAACAGCATATGGTAGACATACAGATCGTCATACAAACAAAGTCGGATTACTTATGTAGTATTAAAATAAGTGCAAGAAAAATCTAAATGGCTAAGCTGGAAGAAATCGTGCCTTTGGGATTAACCACCCTACTGTTGTTAATGGGAATTCATTACAAAATTATTAATTTGTCATCAGTGTGCAGTACTGAATGAATAAATAAAAAATATCTACTAACAAAATCCATGACTGAAATACTTATATCCATTTTTAACATAATTTGTCCCTAATAATGATAAAGGTGAGTACTTACATTATTTTTATAAAACAAACTTTTTCTCGAAAATTGTAATGAAATATACGTTATTATTATTATTGTAATCGTGGTTTTTAGTATTAAATCGATAGAAGAGACGAAGGTTTCATTGGAAAATGTCTTCAGCGTCTCTCAAACCACCCCCCACGAGAGGAATTGATCTTGTTAGCAACACAAACCCATCCTTAGCGGAGGGTGAATTTTGAGGTAACAGCTTTTCAAAAAAAATAATAATCATTTAATCTTCTTAACTGTGATCTTTGGGAGCATTTTTTAAAATATTTTAAGCTTATAAGATATATATTGATTCCACGAAGTCTCTTGAATTGCCTCAAACATAATATCAAAGTAGGTGCCTACCTATTATATTTTCTTTTTAGTATTCAAATTTACATCGTGAAATATTTAATATATTCATAGATATAAAATATTTTACCTTGACAGATTTTTAAAAACCAATTCTTAAAAAATAAACAAGAGTTAGCTGTTTTTAAATAATGTATCATTTATTTATAATTATTTGTATCATTTCCTTTGGATTTTTTTTCTTCTATCTACTCGACATCTACATTTTTAATGCAATTTTAATTCTTGACATATTAAGTACTAAACATTTCATTGACGTTCTATTCTTACACTCCAATATTTTATGATTTGACTTAAATTATCACTGTTATCAAATGATTCCCTTTTTTGTTTTGTTCTTTGTTGATTCAGGTTCTTGAATGAGAAATTTGATTTGTGTATTGTGTATTCTTGAACATAAAAGGCTCACGCCGTGGATTGTGAAATTTCGGCGTATATTTAGATAACATAATTTCGGTGTTTACTTTTTATATGTTCAACAAAAAAATAAGAAGAACAACAACAACTAAAAAAAACAATCATACAAGTCAAAAGCAAATAAAAATTAAATAGTACCTACATAAAAATTAATAAAATAGGTCTAAAATAATACATATGTTTTAGTAGGTAGGTACCTATATGGAATTTAATTCGTATGTATAACTTTAATAAAAACACGCCAAGGAAATAAAATTAACAAATAATGTGAACGAATATGTATATTTGCGAAGTTTGCTGCGAGGAATGGAAAATGCCATAGAAATATCGAATGACAAAAAGTGGCTGGTGTTAGGATGAACGATGCACGTCGAGCAATAACAGTGTATCGAATATGGCAAAAATGTTGGTGCACAATACCATTCTGGTAATGTGCACCAATATAATTCTGGTAACTGTTTGATCTTTAGACACTAAGTAATTTTATACCTATGGTTATGTCACTGTTATCTTTTTATATTTTTAAAAATTTGTGTCAACATGTAAAAGGCTTCTTGCCGTATATATTTCTAAAATAAAATAAAAATGTGCTAGGATTAACGGTGATTAACGGTGCACTTCGACCCATTGTCAGCAATGACAATGTGTCGAACATGGCAAAAATGCTAGTGCACAATACCATCCTGGTACCGACACTTATGTATGCAAGCGAAACGTGGACATGGTTGAAGAAGGACGAAAGTGGAATAAATGCTGTGGAGATGAGATCGCTGAGGAGGATGGTTGGTAAAACGTTGCGTGATAGAGTGAGGAATGAGGATATTAGAAGAATGAGTGAATGCAAGAGGAGTGTTGTGGATAGAATGCGTGTAAATAAATTGAGATGGTTTGGTCATGTGGAACGAATTAAAGAGGAAAGAATGACAAAGAGGATATACTTGGCTGAAAGGAGGGGTGTGAGGAAGCGCGGGCGTCCGAGAACTACATGGCTTGAACATGTAGATCAAATTCTCAAGGACGGCAGTGTTTTGAGTAAAAGAAACCGACGTGCGTGCATGAGAAATTGTATGACTGTAGAGGAAGCGAAAGAAGTATGTAAGGACAGATCTAATTGGCGTTCCGTTCTCTCTGCCTACCCCACTTGGGATACGGCGTGAGGGAATAGATAGATAGATAGATAGATAAAAATAAATACGTCCAACAGAGAACTATGGGAGTCCAAGAGTCAATATTGACATTAGATGAAGGCCGAAAGTATGTATCTAATGTTAGGAATGACAACAAGATCGGAATGTTGTGGCGGTCACTGGCTGCCTCTGAATGGTTTCTGACTACAGATATTTTCACCCTCTAGGAGCAGCGATTTTATTCACAGTCCACATGTTTCTATTATTTTCTTTCACTTGAGATGGCAAAGACAGTACTACCCTAAATACATAGCGAAATTGTTATGAGAAAGTCAAATTATATCATGAGAGCATATTATTAGATTTGTATTATATATTAGGTACAAAATAAATTTAATTTTTGAGATTCTCTTTCTATGAAAAAGTAATAAGCAGTTTTTATTACTTTCACCCTTATAATAATACAAATATTATGAAATTTGAAGCAGTATTATTTTTTATTCAATTTCAATATCGTATATAAGTGCTTACATTCTGTTTTTTCAGCCGGAAAAAATTAAACGTAAGTAAACCTTGTCTCATGAACAGAACCGTAATTAGATAATTATCTTATAAATATATCGCCTTTATTTATTTAATGTGTAGCAAGAAATATGTTAAAGACACACATTTTTACATCGAAGAGATTTGCCAACAGTTCGTAATGTCTTTTTTGTTGACAAGGAAAGCATAGCTTGTATGTTTATTAGATGCATCTGGTTTCCGTTTTGTAAGATATGCCATGATGGTACAGTAGTAGAAGTAGTAGTGTATTCCATTTTTATAATTGAAAAGTATTTTGTAATGATGGTATGGATGAATGAATGAATGAGAAGGGTTCAAGTAAAAAAGTGTAATAGGAAAAGTAAGGAATTAATCTATTTAACAGTTAAATTTGGAATGAAATAAAACTTAAAATAGTATTGATATTGAATAACAAAGAGGAAGGGATATTTTGTATAAGTAAGACATTAATCATTTCTGTTTTTCACCCATTCCTATTCTTACCTGTTGATCTATGTACGTTGGTTTTTTTTTTACATAATGTTAAGTTTTTTTTTTAAATATGTCTTTCTCTGACACTTATTGACCCTGATATTCAAAAAACTATGATGAATGGTTGAGCATTGAATTAAAATTCAGAATCGAAAACACATTACTTGAAAAATAATACAACTTGATAATTTATTATTTGCAAGTCAGCTTTCACTCTCGTCATCAGAAAAATCTAAAATTTTCACAGATTGCTCATCTAACTTTTTATAATATTTATTGGTTTAATTACATATACTCACGGTCAAAGCCTTTTATACATACAATACATGTATACAAAGGTACGATCACTTTTAAAAAAGACACAAACAATTAGATTAATAGAAAACGAGAGTTTAACAAATAGTATAACATTATGATACACTATTACGGCTTATCTCCCTTAATTTTCTACACGAAATGAGCATGCAGATTGTCCTCTCTGTACCAATCAACAATAAGACATTCAGGATGGGTAGCATGCCTCATAGCTTTATAGAGGTAAATTCTATTAAAAGTGAGGTTTTACGAACGAAAGCTTTACTATAAAGCTAAACTAGAATCACGAAGCATAAAATTGAGTACGTATATATAAAAAAAAACAATTTCTGTAAACATAAAGTTCGATCACAAATCTTATCTTTAAACCTAGAAGTTTAGAAGTTTGATGAGTGATTTAAGTATTGTTTATGCTTTTTTTCATCCATTTATTAATTATTCTTGAACATATGTAACTTTACAAAATTTTATTAAATTAGAAACAATCAATAAAGTTCCACAATTGTCTAAAAAAATTAAAACGAAAGTTTTTGAAAGGGCTTGCAAATGAAAGCCTTTGCATTTTCATTTAAATATGGTTTTTTTATAAAACTCTACGATTTACTGTAAAATTAATGTAAGATTATTAATGGTTTTGTCCATTTTTTGTTTAGTTGAAAATTTTGACTACACAAAATATTTTTTAAGTGAATAATTCAAAGTTCAGTGAAATATTCCATGGTGATACATGAATCAATATTTTATTTTTTATTTTTATTTATTTTATAGTTTACGCAAACATACAGTTATTACAATACATAAGTAATACAAATAGATAAAAAAAAATTGGCACATAAACCAGCAAAGTTTGCTTACACATTACAAAATAAATCTTACCAAGTACCTACATACTACAGTGAAAGAAAAAAAAGAACATGATAATTTTTAAAGATACACCGCCGAGTCCGAAAACCCGCCAATCATGCGCATACATTATTATAAAGATAAAACCTACAGTACGGAAAGGATTAGGGACAGAAACGGTTAGGAGAAAGGAATTTTGTTGAACTTTTAGTTTATTTGGTGAATTACCTTTCGCCAAATGAATAAAAGGTATTTTAAGATCACAATAATATTCTAAATTGACAGACAAAGACAAGTCTGATCAAAACACAAAGTTACAACTATTGTGAAAACAATGGCTCGATATTCAAAAGTTGAGCTTAATCAAATGAACTGTCTTTCTTCACTGCTTCTGAAATATTTGTGAAGTATAATAATAATATATATTATATATAATGATAGATACTGAAGAACAATGATTGGTTTAATCACCGATATTGTAACCATCTAGAAACAATGACACCAACAGTCCAACCGCCCGCCCAGTAATTATTTGCAAAATTTAATACCCCTATTAAATCTATTCACGGAAGCTTATACACACATAACTACTTTGAACGATTGACTCTGGCTTTTCTATTTATATTATAAGTATAAAAAAGGTGGTAAAACATATTTTTTCTTGATTATTATTATAATATTAACGAATCTGTATATTTTCCTGCACTTGGAACTATAAGGATCCATTCAATCATTTTGATCAATAATTTAATGTAGGTCGTTAGATCTGGAGAACAAAGGGTGAATAAAGGTATTCTGCAGGGTATACCTGAGGACAGAAGACCGCAAGGAAGACAAAGATAAAGATTTTTAGATAACATCAACCGAGATCTAGAAGAGCTTAATGTTAATTAAAGTCGACTGGCATTTCATTGCTCGAGATAGAAAGGCTTGGAGATCTATTGTTTCGGAGGCAAAAGTCCTGCAAGGGCTGTTTGGTAGGGTGGAACGAATTTTTTTTTCTCGAATTTTGATTTGGAATAGTCGTATTTAGTTGCCTTTTGCCATCAATAGCCTGCATTAAAAATATAAATATTATCAGACAACGGTGAGAGCCCCCGACAAGACATCGAATATTTTCAAAAAAGACAATTTAGGGGCTATTTGCGCGGCCTACAAAACAATACAGAACTTATTAAAATAGGTTTGTTTTATTCAAAAACATATTCAAATATAGTTAACTAGCAGTTGCAATCAAATATTTCATCATTTTAATATACTTTGGTACTGGGACAGTTGGGCAAAGTGCGGGACAAAGCGGGGGCAGCACGCTTCGATCAACGAATTTGCAGTGTTTCGTTTCAACTAGTGTCGATAATATTGTCTCAAGGTGGAAGGTAGCCCGTCAATTATTTTCACCAGTAGGTACCTACTAGTTGATGTACCTACGTTTTTTAAGTGTATAAATATGACTTCTACAAGACAAAAGTTAAAATGTCCGATATTTGGTGAAAGTGCAGAGTTCAAGGAAAATATCCTACTTACGTATGAGAATTTGATGAAATTCTTTGAATGGGTTCGACAAGACTTAAAAATAAAGGACAACACAACAAAAGAACCTACATTTTTGGAAAAGTGCCGAAACAGTTGAAACAAAAATTGAAGAATTAGGTATGAATAAAATCTTCTATTTCAATTGTTACACACAAACGAGTTTTACAGTTACTTAAAAAATATCACTCAAAATGTTTTGATTTGATTTGTTTGATTTTGTTTGAAATTTGAAAAAGTCTTTGAAGAAACTACAGGAAAGAAAAGTAAAAGAATTCAGAATACAAAGTGGAAAGTTTTTTGACATAGCTGCATGTAAATGTAAAGAATTTGTAAACTGTACTTGTTTGAGAGAAAATAAAGTGCCAAAAGAGGAACAAAATATTTTTAGAAGACCAAGCACTAACAGACTAATGGTTTTAGGAAGAACGGATCTTACCTAGAGTAAAAAAATTGCAGGAAATATGACTACGTGCTCCTAAACAAGAAATCAGGCATAATTCAAATACAAGAATTAAAGAAATTTCCGTTACTTTATATACCTAGGCTAAATAGGTCTGAAGTTAGTTCTAATGTTGACTTTCCTTCTTGTTCGTCGGCCGCAGATGGTCTTGATACCGCGAACAAAGTGGATCAAAAGCCTATAAAGCTCACGGATGCCAGTCTTCATAGTTTGACGATTGTATGCGATAGATACGGAGTATCAGACCGAGCTGCGGCGGTTATCGTATCATAAATGTTCTATATTCTGCTTCTGATGCCGACTCTGAGGCGCACTCAACTAACGTCGTGGGCAGGATGAAACTCAGAAGAATAAGACAGAAAGTTTGCGAGCAAATTTTAACAGAAGAAAGAGTAACAGAAATTCTTGCCTTATATTTTGATGGAAGGAAAAACCAGACGTGATTGTACAAGAGGAACATGTTTCGATTATTAAAGAACCAGGTTCTGTTTATGTTGGGTATGTGTTTCCAACATCGGGCAGTGCGAGAAATATTGAAAGAGCTATCCACGGCTTTTTGACGACTGAAAATATATCACCAGAGAGTTTAATTACTGTTGGATGTGATGGAACAACCACAAATACAGGGAATGTGGGAGGCGTGATTGGTTTTTTGGAAAAAAGGCTATCTCAACCATTGCATTGGATAATTCGTCTCTTATACGCCAATGAGTTGCTATTGACGCTTTGTTTTCCTATTTGGATAGCCCTACAGCAGGATCTAAATCATTTGCAGGTCAAATTGGTATAGCATTAAAGATGGTTCAAAACATTTATGGAAGCTCATAAACAGCACTAGTTATTTGTCGAACGAATTGTTAGCGATTGTGGACTCTGTTTTATTTCGGAACAGTTACTTTGCTCATCCAGAAAACTTGTTGTTGAGTACACATTGAAGAAAGATCCACCACACACCCGGATACCTCAGGAGTCTTTAACTCCTACTTAGACATAACAGATACGCGTAAGCACATTAGAGAACTAGCTGCCAGACGCATTTTAAAAGCTCGTCAAGTGAATAAAAATTCTGTTTCGCGCATGTTTGAGGTGCCAAAAGTGGACTTAAATACAAGTTCTTACATAGACTTGATAAACAGGCAACAAAATAAATACAAAACCTCAATACTGATGAATATTTCCGATAAGCAGTTAAAACATCTTATTGAAAATGGAGAAGATTCGGTTTTGGAGTTAATGAGACTGCCTTACCACACCCAGGCTGTGGAATGATCAGTAAAAGATGTGATAGAAGCAGCTCTACGTGTATGCGATAAGACAAGAAGATAGGGTTTGGTAAAATCTAAATTAGCGTCTCGAAAGCTCATGCCAAATTTTGAGACGAAAAAGGATTTTTGTTATGAAAAATGGCGTTATTCATGCCGACACAACTTTCTGAAACTGTGTATATTTTTAAAATAAATGATTCTATTAACTAAAATGTACTTTTATCTTATCATTTATATGCATAACATATTATATTAAGTTAATATTTTGTAAATAGGGTGTACTTAACAAAGCGTCTGTAAAACTTAAAAATTGAAATTTCAAGTCTATGGCGGGACCTCTTACTGTTGAGCTAGAAATTCCAAATTAATGGGTGTTATTTACAATTATATAAGGCAACTTTTGCCTGGTATTCCAATTCGATATTCGAAAAAAAAAATTTTTCCATACAAAAGTGTTCCACCCTACTGTTTGGCCACCGAAAAAACAAAAAAATAATGTAGGTACTTGAACATGAAAAATATCTATACTTATAAAAAGACTTGAGTTCAAATTTTTAAAACCCAAATTCAGGAATTATGATAGTTTCAGGTTATTTTACTGTACCACTAAAAGTTGGCAATTAGAAGACAGACAGTATAATTATACGCGACTATAGATCGGTAGATTTACGTGAAGCACCCAGAAAAAAAATGGTCTTCGACTCTTATCCGTAAGTTTTCGACCATCGTGCAAAATGCAGTCGTTCAAAAATCTAAAGACATTTTAAATCCAAAATTTAGCGATTTTTTTGCCGACCATCCTGAAAATCTTGTTTTTTTTTGTTGGTACGGAACGTACAGCTTGCATTTTTTTTTAATTGTATCTAATCTGCTTGCCACTCCATCTGTGAGATATGCCGTGATGGTAAAATAGCAGAAATAGTAAGTTGGAATATTTTAAATAACAAACCTTGACTATCGCATTATTCAAATACAAAAGAAAAGACCTTTTCTTGCGGTTCAACTTATCTATTGAATAAAACACCCCTGTAGACGCTTATAATATTTAAGTCGTCTCTTTCACGGTATGAACTTCACTACTGTAAGGGGTGGCTGGAGGAGAATAACTTTTGTTTCCACGACAAGGAGCTAATTAATCTACTCCTGAGGCAATCGACTTAATGTCGATCTTAAATGTCAATATAAATACTCTTCATTATTGTTGATACATGATATATTAAAAAAAAAACATACTGTATTCTATAATCTGTTCTAAATTACTTAGTATCATATACATGTTTTTTTTTTATTATTATTGCCAATGTTTCATACCCGTTGCCGAGTATTATTGAGAGAGTAAATGTGATTGTGTATCTTGCCGACGGTGTCATCCAAGGTGACTGTGAAGGCTGATCCTGGACAGGCAAACTTTGTCACATTCGGGACAAGGCTGCTCCTCTAGATGACGAGATTCAAAACAGACTAAATGCGGCTTCCCGTGCATTCTGGAAGTTACGCGATCGAGTATTCGGGAACCACGACCTTTTGTTTTATTACAATCTAACAAAATCATTATTCAAATGATCTAGAGTTAATGATCTAGACATTGTGAAAAGACATTTTAAACATATTTGATATCAATAAAACACTGTTTTACTTTTCACTATTAATTTATTATTACTCAAGCGCTTTCGTCAAGTTAGCTTGACATTTTCAAGAGAACTAATTACAAGAAATTTTTTTCACCATTGTTGAAACCAATTGTTCATCCACCATTGTCTTAACTACTCCTACTTCCTTACCCCTTCTTTTCTGTTTTTAGGTACCTACATATAAAAAAATATTGTTGTTGCATGTGACTCTAAGAAAAATTTTTCTTGTAATTAGTTCTCTTGAAAATGTCAAGCTACATAACTTGACGAAAGCGCTTGAGTAATAATACATTAATAGTGAAAAGTAAAACAGTGTTTTATTGATATCAAATATGTTTAAAATCATTATTCTTTAATTTATTTTTTATTCATTCTTATCATCTGTAGGCCAATTTTTTGACACTTGGAATCAACATCAATCAATTTAAAACAATTTATGAGGGTTTACAAAACAAAAACTAAGTAATTTTGAATAATTTTAAAATACAAAATTTTGGTCAAAAACATGACGTATACAACGTAAACCACTAACACGCCAATGTTGGCACTGTAACATTATTTTATTTTTATTATTTATTTTTTATTATTTATTTTCTTACACTAATAACTTACAAATCTTACACTAATAACATACATATTTTCATCGATGCTGCCCAACCGGTTTAACCTGTTCTAGGGCAAACATCTCACAAACATATCAATCATATTGAAACATATCACAAAAAGCATTCATCTCCTATATTAACACAATCACATTCATCACAAGAAAAACACTGCTGTAAACTGTCCATACATGAATTCAATTAAGATGTTTCACAGTATTTATACTGAAACATTTAATTCAATTAAGATGTTTCACAGTATTTATACTGAAACATTTAATTCAATTAAGATGTTTCACAGTATTTATACTGAAACATTTAATTCAATTAAGAACTTTCATTATATCAAAGTTATTTCGAGTGTGAAAAGCCTAAAACAAATTCACTCTATGAAATAATGAAATAGTAATTAGGTATAGTAAATAATATAAGCTGGTCAATGCCAACTAGCCGTGGAGTACGCAAACGTTACAGAATTGGTCTCTTACTCTTTTCCGTATGTTTTTGAGTTTCAAAATAAAGACATTTTTCATCTTAAATTTATAATATGCAGCTGATCTGCTGGCTAATCTACGCGTGGGATAAGTCGTGGAGGTTCAGATACATAAACAATACCAAATAGGGTGAATAATCACATAAAGCAAATCGTTAATGTTGTAAAAGGCTTTTTCAACAAGATAACTCCACATACTTGAGTGGCTTTAATACCATCGCCAATTTATCATACAAGCAAATGCCAAGACACATTAAAGTTCGATGGTTTTTAATTACCTGGGATAACAATGAATGCTTCCTAATGTGTTAATACATTTTAATACATAGTTTTATTTTGAGGACTGTCACTATTAATTAATAATAAGACGAATCCGGAGCATGTGACTGTGGTGCAACACAGTTCATGCCACACTTGTTGAAGTGTCCATTGTGCCCTGTCACATGCACTATGGAGGATATTTTTGACGCATCCTCCACCTGCTTTGCGTTTTGCACAGTACTGGAGATCAGTTTGATTGGTTCTTCTGGGTTACGACACGAGAAATAAATAATAAATTTAATTATTATTTCCTGTAACAATCAAATTAAGGTACATAGAAATAAATCTAAATCAAATACAATCAATATACAGAGTGCGATTTAACCACGGAGGCGCGATTTTTTCCAACTAATCCAAACTTTTTAAAAAAAAACATTTTTAACACCTACCAAAATAATTTTTGCGCACAACGATATACTTATCTAAAATTTGTCACTGAAATTTTGCAATTTTGTTTCAAATGGCATTATCATCATAAAAAAAACTTTTAAAATAAAACATAAATATTTTTATTATAAAAGAGACACGTCAATACCTATTTTGCAAAATTTAAAGATCATCGCAAAACAGGCTT
This sequence comes from Athripsodes cinereus, assembly GCA_947579605.1. NCBI lineage: Eukaryota > Metazoa > Arthropoda > Insecta > Trichoptera > Leptoceridae > Athripsodes > Athripsodes cinereus. The sequence continues at coordinate 28,613,127 of OX388314.1, forward strand.
TGGAGATAGAGCGTTTAGTGTTGCGGGTCCCAGATGTTGGAACAAGCTGCCTCTGTGTCTGCGAGAGGAGGTGAATGGAGAGAGTTTTAAAAGAGGGCTGAAGACACACCTTCTTGCTGGGAGTTTCGGGTGATGGATACGATATACAGCGCCCTTGAGGTCATGTTATGAGTAAACGGCGCTTTACAAATTGTCCATATAATATATATTACCTTAATGCAAAAACATAATAAATGTTTATTTGAAAACTTAAAATGCGTTTATTTGATAACTGCATTTTTTTGATAAACATATCACTGATATTGCAAGCGAGTGATAATAGGGCGTATAATATTATCATTATAAAATTTAGATTTTTCCAACAAAAGTTAATTACAAAATCATCAATCGTTCAGCATTTTAAAATTTTTAAAGTATTTACTAAAGTACCTACTTACATTTTACATATTTAATTCGGCGATGAGGTTTGCTACCCATCCTGAATGTCTTAATTTTATATTGGCACGGAGAAGACAGCTTGCATGTTTTATATGCAGCTGATCTGCTGGCTACCCCACTTGTGGTTTATGCCGTGATGGTATAGTAGTAGTAGTATTTACTAAATTAATTTAACACTGAAATAATCCAAAGCTGGATGTAAAAACATTTTGAAATTCTGATTATAATTTGAATAAAAAGTAAATGGCACTTGCTACACGCTGCAGGTATAATGAAAGACTCTGCTTGTTTTATCGGCTTTTAAATTTACTTTATATAATCCTATTTTAATCAGACTGAAACTGTCATTTTTTTAGTAAGGACCCTATTCATTTAGAGAGGAATATTTTGTTAAATAACTCAAATGTAGAAATCTATCGATTCCTTTTTTGCCAACTACATGTCTTGATTTAAATTATCAAAATTAAGATTCTTGTTCCTTATTTTTAATATCTAGTTATTACCACTAATACTATACTTTGCCATCACGGAATATCTTACAAATGGATTAGCCATTGGACAAACTATATGTACTAAAAATGTTGATTTTCTTCAGTGTCGATAAAAAACAAGAAATTCAGGGTAGGTGACATGCTTCTTTGCATAGTTGTAGATCTAATATATAAAAGGAAGTCGTGTGTGTTACAACACTTATAACTCAAGAATGGCTGTACCGATTTGAATGATCTCTGATTTGTTGGAATCTTCTCCGCCCGGAATAAACTATAGGCTATTAAAACATCTTACAAATTCACGGGAAGAAACAATATGAAGTAAATTATTTACGCCATACATTTTTAATTTCAAAAATAAAAACAATATGGAGAGATATGGCGCTATTAGCGCCCCCACGTCGCCTGTTGCATTGTGCTAAAATAATCCGTAGGTTCTGCTATATTAAGAACCAAATTACTATAACTAATATGAACTAAATGTGTACTAATATATTTTGTTTACTATAATTCGGTAGTTACATGGCAATAGGTTGTATCTCACTAAAACATAATTTTACAGGAGAGCAAAAACAAAGTTTGCAAAAGAGATATTTCAGCCAAATTTCGAGCATTATATTAATTTAATTTTTAATTTTTTTTAATTTTATTTTATTAATACAAACAAACAGCTTTTACATTTTATATAGTACAACTTAAATATTACATTTTTCACAAGCCAGTGAAGTTTGTTAAATTATTTTATTTATTACTATGTTCCAAATTAAAAAATTATATATCAAAATTAAGGTAATTATTATTTCTACAAGATAGATGTAACATTCTCTTAATAATTTCTTCTACAAGATGTATGTTACATTCACTAAATAATTTCTTGCAGTATAAAAATATTTGAGTTTTTTTGCCATGTTGATGAAAACAATCTTTCTACATGTCAATAAGTTACGTCTTTTCTCTCTTTATTCTGACTATAAAGAGACATATCCTTTTGTCACATCAAATATTACACTATCTTGAGCATTTTATGGAACAAACTTGAAAACGCAAAAAATGCGAGATACAACCTATTGCCATGTAACTACCGAATTATTCGACTAATATTTATGTATCGATAGATCTTCTGTCACATAAATGTGGACGTGCACAGATTATATTTGAAATTGTATTTAATTTTTGCAGATGGAAAATTATTATTGAACCAAAAATTGTGCTATTAAAGATGAAAATAAGAATGTGTTCATGTAGGTAGTTCTGATGCAAGATTGTGTAGTGAAATTTGCAGACAGAGAAGAAAAATTACGAAGAAAATTATTTACGCCATACATTTTTAATTTCAACAAAAAATGCAATATGGAGAATTATACAAAATCAACAATGAAGTTTTTTTTATAGATTGGCCTATTTATATGATAATTTTTCTATACATTCTCAAATTAGAATCGTTATCCATACAATTTAACATCTGTAGTTCTGATATTTAAATTTTTAAAAAATCATGGAAAGAATTTTTATAAATTTTAAATTGAATAGGTAAAATCTACCTGAAAAAAAAATTAGTACCTACATAATTATATTACGTACTGCAGATAATTTATAAACAAATCTGAGTTAAGTATAATTGTTCAACATAAATTGTTCATGTCGGCCGGTGTGGCGCGGAGCTCTTTCCTTTGAGTCACGAGGTCCCGGGTTCGATTCCCGGACAGGGCAAAGTGAAGAATGATCTTTTTCAAATTGTCCTGGGTCTGGGTGTTACATATCAGGGATGTTGCGAATATTCGCATCCGCATCCGCAAATGCGGAGCTTCCGCATGTATTTGGACATCTGCATCCGCATCCGCATCCGCAATAATCGATGCGGATGTTCATGCGGATGCGGATGTAAGACAATTTGCGACAAGAAAGAAATGGGGCGGGGCCGCGAATGGCGTGTGCCGTTCGCACTTGACATTTACCAATGGGAACGAAAATATTGGTGACAAGATCCGACGCGTTTTTATTTTTGCCGGTTTTATTTTATTTTTGCAAATAACAAAAAAGAAAAAAAATGTTTCGCCAAAAAATCCATTATATTATTCTAGCAACAATTTCGTCACAGTGGGGCCTACCAACTAAGATAGTTCCTACTTTTTTTCTATAACATCTTAAACATCCGCATCCGCATTCGCATCCGCATCCGCGGTCCTCAAGTTTCGAAAATATTACTTTTACATGGAAAAAAGGACTCGACAACGGGTGGGGCCGCAAAACTGCGAAAGTTCCAAATGAATTATATTTTTTTACACTAAACCTTCGATGACACACTTTGACAATTACGGGAGTTTGTAAAGAGATTAATAATATTAATCATTCATAAAGTCAGTGGGAGAGGGCAGAAGATAGGGCAGGTGTCGAACATGTGTTGAAAGGCTTGGTTTGGAGTGGCCAGAGGTCCTGGAAGCAGCGGTGGACAGTTATCTCTGGAGGAGATACTTAGGGGCAATGGGCCCCCGACCGAACTAGGACAAGGGGAAGAAGATGTATGTATGAAATCGTTCATTGATTCTTAGGCGGTACGAAGTTCGCCGGGCCAGCTAGTAGTCTTATAAGTGATGTTAAATAGCCTTTTAAATGACACTCAAAAACTTTAAAAAGGTGGAAGATCTATTCTTTGACTTGAGTTCGTCGGTAGCCTGGAGGTTGAGTCTCGGCCTCATACGCAGAGATGCGCGGTTCGATTCCAGGTGCCGACAATCTCGTATTTTATAGCACAGGCCTTTAGCTTACTCTAAAAGGTTTGTAAGGTTGTATTTAAACAAAAATCCAGATAAATCTTACAACAAAACTCCACGAAAAACAAGGTAAGTAATGCAAGTTTCAAAAAGTTAATTGTTTTCATCTCGATCATACTTCATGTGCCTAGTAATTACACTAAATACAAGTACGTCTACATTTTATAAGGTTATATATGCCTACGTCTAGAAATGGTTTGAAAATCGCAATCAATTTCAAGTGAAGCGTAACAATTTTATAGTTAAGTTCCTCATCGTTGTTGGTTAATAGACTCCCACGAGACGTCGTGCGCAGATGGAGCATAGCTGTTTTAAAGGCATTAAGTAATTTTTGTGTAAAATATAAGCTCATATATTATAGGAAATTGAATAATAAGGAAAAAATATAGGAACACCTTATAATCATCTATGAAACACTATTATTGTACTTATGTACCCATCATACACACATAGCTTCACAAAGCAGACATATTGAGCAATCTCGATCTCACAGGATAGGCTTTGGAGGTAGAGCGTTATGTGATGCGGGTCCCAGATGCTGAAAAATGCAGCCTCTGGGTCTGAAATAGAGGGAGTTTTAGATGGAGTTTGAAAACACACTTGGGAGCTTCGCACGGCAGACGTACTGTACGGCGCATTAGTGGTCATAATCATATTATAATAATACGTTTTCTCAGGAAAACAGTTCAAAAACTAGCCCTTCCATTAGGATCGACTTTGTGCCAATCAAATAATACTATCTTTTCACTAAATTATTATCATTTCGATACCGTTGTCATAGGACCGATGTATTATGAAAGAGAAAGAACATCCAGGGCATTGGAGTGCCCTTTAGATGAAAAAAATAGCGCTTCTAATGAAGAAAATGTATTGTAAAATAATTTCAATGTTTAATGTTATATGCAAATCACTCCATCCTATGCCTTCGGCTGTTTGATCATAAGTGTCTGGTCATTAATAATTGTGGTGATTTACCTTTTCCAGAATTATTAAGGAACATTATTAAATGATTATCTAAAGCTTCCATAGTCTAGTCCATTAATTAATTTTACTTAATTTACTATAATAACACTCACAGTCGATTAATTATCCTTAGATAAATGGTACTCGTGATAAGGTGAGGATGTGGCTATACCTCGAAAATAAGGATATATGTACAGTATACACTCACTTCTATTAAACTAGAATTCACTAGAAATTACGAAGAATTAGGATTTATTCTAAGACTAGCTGACCCGGCAAGGTTGTTTTGCCGTATACATTTTTCATATACTAATATCGCTATTAAAAAATAAGGGTTAATGGTAGTAGGATGAAAATTTAGGGCTGTATGTATTTTTTAATGCCTCACCATAAAAATAAAAATTTTGTCCAACAAATTAAATTAATGAATTTGGGGTGGACCACCCTTAACTTTTTGGGGTATAAAAAATAAATTTTGGCCAATTCTCAGACCTACTTGATAAGCACAAAAAAAATCATCAAAATCGGTTCAGCCGTTTCGGAGGAGTATAATGACAAACACCGTGACACGAGAATTTTATATATTAGCCCTTCATTTCATGATTTTTTATTTGAGTCTTTAAAAAATACCTTATGAATGCTGTAACTGAGTAGAATCTGGGAAAAATAGTAAAAAAAAATTTTTTTCGTTATTTACCATTTTTATTATAAAAAAGGGGTGTGTAGCAAATCTGCTACAATATGGACATGTAGTACTGAAGTAATTGAACTAATCTATTTAGTATGAAATTTGGTGAAACACTTTATGAAGCTAAATCCTTTGCATCCAGGCAACTTGCACCTTTGCCTTGGATTTACGTGACTTGGCCAATGTGATAATTCGTCGACTCTGATGTTCATTGATGGTGTACTGGCTGCTGGTTCCTTATGTTGCTTTATTTCAATTAAATTTTCTATGTCACTGGGTCTCCCTCTTTTCCTGGACTGGAAAGATCCCTTCAAACATTTACGTTTTGCCACTTTTGTTCGAAACTCCCACAAGGACATGGAAATGGGAATTCCAAGTTGACTTTGTGCTCTACGAAAAAGCAACCAAGCATTTATTGTTGCTACATCTATTAAGTGGCAAAAAATTCTGAAATACCACTTTTTTGACCGTAAAGGAATACAATATCGTCCTATGTGATTGTCAAGTAAGTCCACCCCGTCCATATGGGTGTTATACTCCTTTATTATATTGGGACAGTCTATTTCAATCATCTGCTTTGTCTTTCGGTCAAACCTCTTGACAGCACTTTTTGGTGTTTCTCCACTATAAGTGGACAGAAATGTTACCGGTGTACCTTGTCTAACCAAGAAACGTTAGAGACATCTACTATTTCAATATTGGCAACATATTCTTCTGACGTGCCCCTCGACAGTTTTTAAAATTTGGCCTCTTCCATCAATTTACAATTAGGAATTCTGTTTCTCCTAACGGTTCTCAACATATAAATACCTTGCTGAGCCATACATACCACAAGTGGTAGAGACATATACCTAATAATTATCACAATATATTGTAAAGTTTACATGCTTATCCACAACTCTGAGCAGTCTGATGACGTTTCCACTGGCTCCGATGTCAGGTTCATTATTCAGTCGTCTGTTGAAATGATTTTCTACGCCGGTATATAGCCAAACGATCTTGGTCCATTTGTAAAATTTTTTGTCCACAAAATATTTCTAAGTGTAACTTTCCCTAGAACCGTTAAAGTTGAAGACTGAACATTAATTATTGCTTGTTCATCCCATTCCTGCCCTACAGAATTATCCGTTACAAAAATTTCTTCCTTTCCTGGAATGATATCAGTTTTCAATACACATTCATAATCAGAATCCGCATCAAAATCATCTTCACTATCCTCAAATCTTTCAAAAAATTCCATCAACTCCTTCTCTGTTAATGGCTGAAGTTTTTTATTCTCCATCTTATAAAAAAATCAAGTAATATGAAATATCAGATTATCTACTACACTGTCATATTTGACATAATATGTGGTACTACTAATGCATGATGTAGCAAATCTGCTACAATGCTAAAAATCTAGTTTTTGTGTATAAAATATCAAAATTATTTCAAAATACTATAAATATCAGTTAAATATATACCATAAGATGTAGAAATATTTTTTTAGAAGTAAAAAACGTTAAAAATGTGTAAATTTTGGCAAAATTAAACGACCTCACAGGTACCACACTACAATATCCAATGACAGATACTAAGTGCTTTATTTTTGCTACTAGTACCGCCCTCAACGGTTGACTAATGAAACATTTGTACAGAATAGAGTGTGTATCAGTAATGTTACAATATGAAAAGGTGACTTTCACTTTTTCTGTGGTATATTTATGTGTTTTTTAGGTTTGTAGCATTTCTGGTACACCATGAAATGAAGGGTTAAATATTAAAATCAAACAAAATTGTTGTAGGTAATTTGACTAGTAAATTTATTATGCAAGCCGCTTTTCCACATTTCTTTGGACCAAATTAAATTGGAAAATAAGTAAATGCAACTTGATAAATGCAAAAAATAGACAAAACGATTTATACTCAGTTAAATATCTTTTTCATTAATTATTTCACCGGATGTTTTTACCGTGAACGTGAAAAAATATTCCAATTAATTTTGTTTGCTTTGAGAATATAAAATAATTATTTTTAAAAATGATTCATTCTGAGTTAAAAATACAATTACGGTAAATTGAAAGAACCTCGTTTTAACAAACACAATGTAGAAGAAGGAAAAAAACGTAAAAAACATCTACCTGCACTTGGAAAACATGAGTGCCAAAAATGAATAAAATGCGGTATCAGTAATTTAATAAAAGAAGTGATATTTGACATACCGATAACCTGATGGTCTCATTTTTTGTATCAAAAGGGTGATTATTTTCATCAAAATCCCATAACACTCCCTACAAGAGTACAGGGCGCAGGCCTTCTTGGTCGAGTAAAAAGTTGGAAATAATAGTATCCAACGCTCAAATTTGAACTGAAATCATTGACCTATTTGGTATTCACAAGTAACGTAGTAGTTGTATTTCTCAGAAAACATGTACTGAAATTAAATAATATCGTTGGAATATTGGAATTCGAGTCATTGACAATTTTTTGATACTACTATTGTTGAAGGATCGATGCAATATGGAACTGAATCTTTAGAGTTATTAAGAATAATCTTCACTCGCAAACGAGTGGACGGGACGGTCCTGATAAGAAGAGGAAAAATATAAACAAGAACGTGTCAATTTAAAATAATAACATTTTAAAAAATTATGACATAAGTTCATTATATTTTAATGTTTGTTTCTAACGACCCGTAGAGCAATCAGAAATGAATGAATATCCCTCTCTTTTGTAATTTTTCAAGTGTTTCGTGTTTGATCGAAAAAATAAAGACATTAAACATCTTACATATATTCAGCTATGAGGCCCGCCACCCATCCTGAATGTCTTATTTTTAGTTTACACGCTGGAGATGAAAACCCGAATCTTTATTGCATTCGGTTGGACTGAAGAGATGGTATAGTAGAAGACGTATACCTAATTATTTTTTTACTTTTTTATATACCTATACATATCCACGGTGTGAGCTTTTACATGTTTAAAAATACACCAAAAATATATAAATCAAATTTCTCATCCACAACACAGTTTAAGCAAGACAAGAACAAAAAATTGGTGAAGAACTAAACGCAAATGGGAATCAATTCATAATCATCATTGCCCTCAACGCTCCTCTCGGGAACACAGGGCAGAAACCAGCCTCTTCCATTCAGAACGTCTCTGCGCCAATTGCGTCACCTCTTTCCACGACATTCCCTGCGCTCTGATATCGTTGTCATAGGAACAGTGTATTGTGAAAGAGGGATGCCCGGCCGACGGAACTCCTGCGGACGGAAGAACAGTGCTCTTTTTGGCCAACTATCATTGGGCATTTTCAATTCATAATATCAATAACTTAATTCAAATAACAAAATATTGGACTGTCAGTATAGAATGTTAATGAAATGTTTAGTAATATTAACGAGAATGCAAAAAAAACTTTTTAAAATAAGAATGCCAATATAATAAAATTAATGCAAAACTCTCGCTGTAAAAAGACTATTAAGATATAATCAGAATAACTTCCCTTCTCTTTATAAAATTTCATCGATAAGTTTTAAATTATCTATAATATTTGCGACTTGAATGGCTATCGACTTACACGGATTTCCGCGAAGTTTTTACATTGATTCCAACGCTATTTTCAACTTGCAAATGTATTCAAATTCACAATAGTCATAACGATATTAAAATTTGTGCATTTTTCAAAACTTTTGCCATTACAGAAATAATACAAACACTTTTAAACAAAGTTTCACAAGGATTTTAATGAAAGCATTTTTGTTATTTGTTAAAATGGTTCACACTGGTTGAAGCTTTTTCAAAATTGTTCTATTGTAGTGCAGTTTTAGAACAGATTTTTATATAAAAATTTGTATAAGTACTCGTAATTTCTCTTTATAAATAATTTAAAAAGCTTCTGAATAATATGAAAGGAAAACTTTCATTATTTTTCATTATACTGCAGAGTAAATTTATATTGTTTTGTAATATATATATTTAAGAATGGAACGTTGCTTATTTGATACACATTTGCACAGTGAAAATCAATGAGAAATTAAAAATAGGCAAGAAAAAATTAAACACAAATTAAAAAACTAATAATTTTAAGAAATACAAAAACACAATAATAGATGTCGTAAAAACCAAACATTTAGAATGAGTGGTGATCTTGGACTTCTCTTGGCAAGTTTTCAGAAATATGTAGGTACAATACTGCCTTAATTTTTAACGTTATCTGTTGGGCCAAGGTCTCAACAGGTATCCTGTGATTCTCAAGAGTAATATTTGACTTGTGCATATATCAAATATTGCGCTTGAGAATGACAAGATACCTGTTGAAATGTTGGTCGCGCGTAGATTTTTTTTGTGGTATTAGTAATAAAGTTTTTTGACTCTAAACATTCGTAATAGTGTTAAGAAACTACCACAACGTTACCGCCAAATCAAAAATAATATAATTTGTGGTGCTCTAGGAATAAAATTGGTCTCTCTTTCCCAATTTTTCTGCCTATTAAAGGGTCTTGTAAAAGGTAGGAATTCGTTAAAAATAATATAAGGCAGATAAAATCATAAATTCAGCGAGGATGTTAGCAAACTTCTTCTTCAATTGCCCTGTCGGGTCCCCCCAACGTTGGCGATCACCTTGGTGAACTTGACCCTGTCCTGCGCCGCTCGGAACAGCTCCTCCACACTTCGAATGCCGGTCCACTCCCTTATGTTTCGCAGCCAGGACATACCTATGTCTCCTCGGCGTCCCCAAATTTTCCCCTTCAATATTAATTGGAGAAGGTGGTATTGGGGTTCGAATGGGTAGTAGGGCTACGATGGGGTATACTTCACTGGAAAGTGTACTTCTATAAAATTTCGTAAAGCGCCATGTTGCTTTAACATCTGCAACACTACTATCAAGTCAAACTCATTAGCGTCCTCGAGTGGCCACCTGGCCCCGCGAACCCTGGGCAATGTGGCCACTGACATTACCATCAGTGTCATAGCAGATAATGAGTGGGCGAATGGCGAGTGTCCGGCGCCATAAAACCGGACCCCCCCAGCTAAGGGAAGGTGACCCCTACAGAAAAACCCATCAGAGAAGGCAACGGGAAACCACTCTGATTACCTTTTCCCGAGATATTCACTATGGCTAGGAACACAACAACGGCCCCTAGTCCCGGGCAGCCCTTCAATGGGCAGGGGGTGCTAAGAATCTCCCGGCTCAAAATAGTGAAGTCGCAATTGAGAATAGTAAGCATACTACCCATTATGAATATTTTGTGATATGGTGAGGAAAATTTTATTATTTAGGTTTTTGTCTTAAACGCAAACAAAACTTTATACACTTTCACAATAAGTTAACAGTTTATGTCGTGAAAGGAGAGTTTGCCGGCACCTGGGATCAAACCGCGCATCTCTTGAGCATGAAACCATGGCAGGCTACAGAATACCGAGTATCGTCCAAGCTACCGAGGAACTCTAATTTATTTTTTGAATTTTAATCGCCGGTGTCCTTTTCTACAGGAGATGCCATTAAAGTGTAAACGAATGAATTAATACAATATTATTTCATAAGGAAAATTATGAATATGAAATTTAAATATTCTGGACATTTGCTTTTCAGGTGACGCAATGTTGGATTATATTTTCATAAAGATCGTTATTCATTACATTCTGGATTTTGCTGCTTTCAAATTCAAATTTAACATTGCCTTAATCCAAAAACATTAGATGGCTGTACGAAGGAAACACGTGCTGGTATATGAAAAACAGAAGATTAATTATTTATTGGGAAAATAAATCAGAAAACAGGCTGCTAATAATATAATTACTATTGATTATTCAAAATAAAATTCTCCAAGTCCGGTTTTTCAAATACTCGGTATAAGAAAAAATAATTTGAAGCATCATTTTCTAATTAGAATTCAACTTTAGATACCCTCTGTATTAGGCCTATTCTATACTTTTCCAGTTGTTTATTTCTAGAACCACTCAAATAAAACTTCTTTTAATCATTATCCTAAATTTTCTGAAGAAAACACTTTTTTGATTTCATTCCATCGCATGTCTTCATTTCAGAATTATTCTTGATTTTATAACTTTAACAAAATGTACCTAACCAAACAATAAAAATAGCTTTATCATAATATTATTCATGAGCTTTTCATAAGCCAGTAGGCATTGATACAAATGAAAACATAAATTACAATATTTTATCATCATCATCACCATAACATTCCATTTCAGGATAGGCAACAAGGATCGAGCACAAAATACACAACATACACTTTTCGCTTCCATCAGAGTCATACAATTCCTAATATTCAAGACAACAAGCTCATAAAAGAGAATCTAGTTTACAAACTTTTGTCATTTAATCTTAAGACGATCAGGTTTTTGAGCGTCATTTCTCTAAACCATATTATTAATTTTCATTGTCATTCTGTCCTCATTCATCTTTATATGTGCCAAATCTTCATATTTGTTCATTTTCATTTCTTTTTTTATGAAACTATAAAAGCTCAAACAAAAGTACAATTATCTGTTTCGAGAAATTTGTACGATAGTTTAAAAATTTACAAATAAAACTTTTTTATTCTTTACAAAACATATTTATTTATTTATCGTGAGTCGGTCATTTCCAGAGCAATCACTTTTAACACGACGACGTTGTTCACACGAAATAAATAAATTAAACATTTGAAACAAAATCAAGTTCAATTGAATACATTAGTTTACTCTTCGAGTTACTAAAAGCATTACTTAGAATGTTAAAGAAATAATGTGTTTTAAAACACAGTAGAGAATAAATTTACGTGGAAAGCAATTGATTTTACGTTCCACAGAATTAATTAAAAAAAACATTAAAAACTTTTGAAATAAAGTATCGTAATATTTTGTATTTGTTCATTGATCTTGACTCGTTCAAGTCTTCTTTGAAATTTATTTTATACAAGCACATCACACTTGAACAATCCACCCTCGGCAGAGTTCTCGTCGTCAGGCGCGGCACTCACACCATACCGAGCGGATGGGTCATTCACATTCCATTGTGTAGGTACATATATATTGCTTGCGTTCATTGTATTATTTAAATAATGGCCAGTGCCATAACATGTATAGAAAATTCACAAAGATCGAGTTAGTCGCAAACTAAGATACGTAGGAATCTTGTATTATGGGTACAGACACGACGATATAAATTTTACGATTAGATACAATGCACTTAACACAGCGATGCACAAACCGCGGCCCCCGGGCCGCATGCGGCCCTCGGTCGGTATATCTGCGGCCCGCCAGCGAATTATACAATATAAAAAAAAAAATGTCAATACCAGTAATAATCGGATATTCGGTAAAAGTACCGGATACTTAATAATTCGAGTAAATATTCTTCAACAAAATTGAGGAGTTTTTGAAATATTTCAAATTCCTATACCATTTTGAAAATTCAAACACAGGTACTGCGAGAAAATATTCTTTAAGAAAACCGAGGTGTTTTTTTTAAATATTTCAGATTCCTAAACAATAATACTATACTATTTTGAAAAATCGGTGACGGGGGGGGAGGGGGGGTAGAAATTTTAATGTGTGTGCATTTCTGGAAATTTGAATTTTTAGTGTTAATTTTCTTATAGCGGCCCGTCCTTAGCTCATAATCTTTCCGAGTGGCCCCTGTTCCCTATAAGTCTGTGCATCCCTGACTTAACACATAGATATAAAGCACCCAAACCCAATACAATTTGTACATGTTCATTTTTCATTTTAACTTGATCGGGAATTGAATTCGTGACTCTTGACTCAAAGGCATGCGCGTTATTCACATAAGAGAGAACCTGGAAAATTGTCATTAGAAAGAATTCAAATCGTTGTACTAGATCCATTAGAAGAACTGTCTAGATTTACAACTCCAGGGAACACGTGGTGTACAATAAATCGTATAAGATGTGATGTCAGCTGTAGTGCTTCTAACTTTTATAAATTGTGATGAATTGATTCACCAGCGTGCACATGTGGAATGACACAAACTATCTACCATCAGCTGATACACGATAAGCATCCCATACACGCATTCCAAGGAGAACTTCTGGACTTATGCCTACGCTCTTACGGACGACACGATCCAGTAGCTGCGGATTTCGGAGGTCAAGTTGTGAGTAGTGATGTGAGAAGAGAAAATTCTCCAGAGAAATTTCTCGAGAACGAGAAATTTCTCCGAGAATTTCTCCTCTGATGGAAGAGAAATTTCTCTCCATAATTTTTCTGAGTGGTATTATTACCTTTTGCCCAGTATACTTCGCAGCCAACCTGATTGATCCAAAAATTTGTGGGGCTGATTAAGGCCCAAATCAGAGATTATTAACACTTTTTTCCATGTAAGTACCTGCAATTTTTTTTAAACTTAAATATGGGCATGTGGGGTGTCAACCATCAAGATTTTGTATCAGTTGTTAGCACTTTTATCTATGTAGGTACCTAAAATTTTTTTGTTTCCATAATTAATTGTAGCTATATTGGTGATAAATTGTCTCAGCATTTGTACATTGTTATTGATTGATTGAATAAAGTGTTTATTATTATTATACTGTTAAATAAAAAATAAAAAAAAATCTCGGAAAATTCTCTACTTCGAGAAATTTACCGAGAAATTTCTCGGTAAATTTCTCGAATAATTATTTCTTGAGAATTCCACAACACTAGTTGTGAGCGACTGTAAGAGCAATGAACGCATGAATTTCTTTAATTACTGTTTTTTGATAAAGTTTTATTATTTTATCTTGCTCCTTAACAAACATTATTATGACAGATTTTATAATACCAAGTTGTGAATTTTGTTAGTTTGATATTTATTTCATTATTTCAATATGATTGCACATCATCATGATTATATATAACAGTGTTAACAAATCATCGTCATCATCGCCCTCAACGCTCCTCTCAGGAGCACAGGGCAGAAACCAGCCTCCTCCATTTAGAGCGTCTCTGTGCCAGTGTTAACATAACAATATAAAAGTCAAAATATTAGGACGATATGCAGTGGTTAGATTATCTCTGTGAAAGGTGAGGTTATTTTCCATTTAACCACGACACGTTGACATTTATATTTAGTTGAAAAAATCACATTATTATTACTTAATAAAGCTAATAATACCTCATCATCATCATCATTTCTGTCGGTCCCTCAATCCTGAGGATCGTGACCATCATGCCTCGTTCTGTAGACCATCCGTCTCCATGTTGAGCGATCCTCTGCCATGTGTAAGGCCCCATGAAGTGAGCTCTGTGTGGCCTCCTTAATTTGGTCGCTCCATCTTATTGGCACTCTGCCCCTTCCTCTCCTCCCTTCTACAACCCCAGTCATAATCACTTTTTCTAGGTTGTCAGGCTCTCTTCTTGCAATGTGCCCGAAATATCGCAAAGCGCGCTGACTGCAAATCGTTGAGAGTCGCGCCGAAATGTTTAACTCCCTGAGAATGGACTCATTGGTCCTGTGTTCCGTCCAATGCACTCGGAGCAATTTTCTCCAGCACCACATCTCAAACGCATCGATCCTCGCGCGTTCGCTAGCTCGCAGCGTCCACGTTTCAGCTCCGTATAAAAATATGCTGAATACCAAGGTCTTGACTAGTCTTATCTTTGTGTTTCTCATAATTTCACGGCTTTTCCAAATTTTATCAAGACGACCCATTGCGTTCTTTGCCATCTGTGTGCGGCGGTTCACTTCTTGGTCGCTTGTGCCTCTATTATTTATGAGAGAACCTAGATAGATAAATTCGTTGACAAAGTCAATTCCTGGAAGATAATGTTCCGTGTCTGCGAGCCTGCCTGAGCGATCAACTATCATTGCCTTAGTTTTACTGCAGTTGATCTTCAGTCCCATCTTTTCACTTTCAATCTCCACACGGCGAAACAACTCTGCTAACTCCTGCACACTTGAAGCGACTAAGGTAGTGTCGTCCGCAAACCTGAGATTGCATATCTTCTGTCCTCCTATTGTGACACCACCATTCCAACCATCTAGGGCTCTTCTCATGATGCTCTCTCCATAAAGATTAAAGAGCTTGGGCGAAAGTATGCATCCTTGTCGTACTCCCTTCTCTGCTTTGAATGGTTCCGAAATGGAGTCCTCTATTCTTACTCGTGATTTCCCTTCTAAATACAGATTTTGAATTAAGAATAACAAGTGATCTGGAACTCCCATCCCGCTTAGGGCTTCGAACAGCTCTTCCCACCTCACACAGTCGAAAGCTTTAGTGTAATCAATGAAGCAAAAAACAGTTGGTACATTGAATTCACGGCATTTTTCAATTATCTGCCTCATGTTCAGGATCTGTTCTCTGGTACCTCTACCTACGACAAAACCTGCTTGTTCTCTGGCAATTTGCCAATCTACATGTCCTGCTAGTCGCCTATTTATTATGTCCAACAAAATTTTGCTGGCATGAGATATGAGGGAGATAGTTCTAAAGTTATCGCACTTTTTTGTTGAGCCTTTTTTGTGCAGTGGAATTACCGTGGACTCGGCCCAGTCTTCTGGCCATTGTCCGGTCCTCCACACTTTTTGGCAGATGGAATGAATAGCACCTAATAATACCTAATAATAATACCTAACGAATTAAAATAACGAAAATAAAAACAAATTCAAAATTGTATTTTACACACACCCAAAACCTATAAGGGATTATGGATTGGGAAGGAGGAAAGGCCATGGAACGAATACAGAGTTAGAAGACAGCATTTTATCCTTAATTGGTGATTTAAAACATTGAGCGATTGTGAAACTCAAGGCAAAGATGGACGATTGTTTCAGAAACGAGCACTATAAACTTAAAATGATTGAGAGAAATAGTTGGTAGGTATTGTGTGTAGAAATTGCCAGAAGACGCTCATCATTGGATCGCAATGCTACCATCGCGATCCTAAAAGCCTTAGCCCTACGCTTTGATTCGCTAAGTACTGAAAATTTTGTTTATTTAATAAGGAGAAGACGTGGAAGATATAACAAGAAAAATCAATTAAATTATTATTTAAGTTTAATTTCTGTACTTTAAATATGTAGCTACCTATCATAATAATTTATTCTCAAAGCATGTTCTCTTGTACAATGAAACGTCACTGATGTTATAAATTTATTGTACAAGCTGATACTGTGAGAGTTTCTTGTAATTATTTTACTTGTGTCTGAAGATTCAGTTATTTATTACCCTTCTATAAAGATAATAAAATTATACCTACTTAAATTTGATATAAGATATAGATAAGTAAATATAATATAACAATGAATGTTACAAAGTGGTATTAAATTTACACTTATAACTATGAAGTATTCTTATCATGTACAAAGAGTATAGAGTATTTTTGGAGTAATGTCAAAGAAAGAAAGTAATTACTAAGAACACTTATTTATTCATAAAGGTATTCTATTCTATTTTTACTCTCGCTGTCCTGTGATTGTGTAGTTAATACACTTGTTTCTGTTTATCATTATTATTTCTATAAATACAATAAATAGAAAGTTAAGATTTTAGGTAATCCTCAGACACACATTTACGCATCGAATTAAATGTATGATTTACGAGTTTTAACTATAGTTTACTTTAATTATAACTTTTACTTAAAGTATCTGAATGAATTGACTACGAATATTCCTACTTTTTCAATATTAAATCTCATATTTAAAAATGTCGTGTCCGAACGTGTCTGTCGGTCGGGCGTGATCGGCTCCGCTAGTGGATTTTGTATTTTTGTCAGTTGGACTAGAGCATTCAAGATGAATTGTTGTGCCGCTGGGTTCATAAGCGTTGGTTGATGCTTTTTCATGTTTTACAGCAACTATGTATATATTTTTTTATGATTTTCAACTATAGTTTTTTTTTTTTTTTAAGTTTATTTTATTCTATTTTTCACAATTACAAATAAAAACAAAACTTAACATAATATACCATTTACAATAATTTTACTCCACTCCTTTTAAGCAACTTAATGCTTGTGTAAGGAGTGTAGATGTATAGCATTACAAATAAAATTTTAATCAATTAGCATTAGACATTAACAAATCAATTAATCATTCAAATCTTGTGTACCACTTAGCGATAAGGGAGAAGTTTACTTTAATTATAAGTATCTGAATGAATTGGCTACGAATATTCCTATTTTTTCAATATTTAATCTCATATTTAAAAAATGTGTAGTCACTACACATCACAGGAGCGCGTGTAAGTTTTTTTTATCATAGTAAAGCGAGGGTTAAAGACCATACACTCATTTATGAGTGATCAGGATTTATTAAGATGATGAAACCAATAAAACATCCGGATTGGAGCACCATGTTTACACAATTTATCATTGTAAAAAATCTCATCGGAAAGAGTAAGAAGACGTCCACCGCTTACGAATTGGCTCTAGGCTGGCATAAGTAATCAATTTGGAATTCAAATGCTTTAGGACGCCTATCTCATTTTTTTCCTAATTGTGTAAACATGGCTCTCCAATTGAGATGTCTAACTGGTTTTGTCATCTATACTTTGTGCCCAAATCCAGCACAAAATTAGCAACAAACAGATGCAAGAGTACTGTTATGAATAGGATTCGTGTAAATATGTTGCAATGGTTTGGATATGTGGAGCGAATGGATGATGAAAGAATGACAATGAGGGTGTATTTATCTGAAAAAAAATGGGTGTGAGAAAGCGCGAACATCCATGAACTACGTGACTTGATCACGTGAATCAAATTCTTATAGACGATCACCTGTTGGGTAAATGAAATCAGGGTGCATGAATAGGAAATTGAATAAATCTGGATGATGCGAAATATGTAAGTATGTTATGTATATTTTAATCTATCAATCCAAATCAAATCGCCGTTTCCCAAGTGGGGTAGGCAGAGATCATGACGCGTAATATAGATCTTTCCATTTATATGTTATACTTAATTGGTTAATAAATTAAGGATAACTTATAAACACCCTGTTCACAAAGTAGTTTCCAATGTTTTCTCAACTTGATACATCGCATGATCATGTTTGGTATTAGAAATTGCACACCGCAATGTAAGTACGTTTTGTCTGGATGGGAATATGAACCTTGCTGACATTAAAGCGTTACTATGTTTACAGTATTATGCTAAGCTCATATTTTTGATACGAGATTCCCTTCTCATAATAAACTAGTAATGACACTTTACCGTCTTGAAATTTACTATCGCTTGTGAATTTAATACCGCAGCTAAATTTAATACCTTATGAAATGCGCTTGTTTTTTTTTTGCGCCACGTTTTCTTGAATAACCAGCCATGGCTTTGTATGAGCTTGATGGTGAGAGCGGGGATTATTGTTACCAGCTTAAGAATAATTAAATAATTGTGTGACATAGACAAAAAGCTGTCAAAAAACAGATGTCGTGGTTGCACAGTGTTGCAGAGACTGGACTGGAATGAGATGTGTGGAGGAGTTGTTCTGGATAGCTCCGGACCATGAGGCATAATGCCAGAGTATTAACAAATATCGAGGGTATCTGATAAGGCTCTTGCAGAAGAAGAATAAAATGTAAATAATTATCAGCGTTTAATTTTACCAAATAATCCCATCAAAAACCTGAATAAGAGAAACAATCCTACTTTTCTCTAAGTGCTTGAGTACCTTGTAAAAGGCAAGTTTCCGTAAAATATCGCGAATCAACATCTAAAATCTCAGAGTTCAATTAGCTTATTCAACAGAAATGAACGATTTATCAAAAATAAAAGCTTTGAACAATAATCAGTGTTATAACAGAGAAATAATCTTATTTCAGATTAATATTTTTTTTCAAAAATAACTATACCTACCATCACGGCATATCTCACAAGTGGGGTATCCAGGAGACCAGCTGCATGTAAGAAACATGCAAGCGGTCCTCTTCGTGCCAATATAAAATCAAGACATTCAGGATGGGTGGCAAACCTCATCGCTGAATTTAAGATGTAAAATGACTTAATTTTTTCGAACACTCGAAAACTTACGGAGAAGAGTGGGAGACCAATTCTTTACCGGGCGCTCCACGGGTTCAAAAATAACATATTAGCAAAAACAAACCAAAACATGCGTGTCACGCAGTGTTATATCTAGTTACTAGTTTAATCCACAGTGTATTTGTAAAAATAAAAATATTCCCTTTAGAGGACACTCAGATACACACTTCAAAGAACAAGAAACCAATTCTTTGATGGACACTTCATGTAACAAGATTTCAAACTTAACGTATTTATATAACCCAATTTTTTCAAGGAGAAAAATGGCTGAGAAATTGAAAAACAAAATTCATATAAATAATTCACGAATTGATTATATTCGACAAATGGTTGCTGTAATAGAAAATTTACGTTAAACAGAATAATTCAGGACGAGTCCGTGTTGACTTTCAGTTTTGAATAATTAAAGGTGTACAAGAGACACTGAAACATTTTGACTGAAAAAGGTCGTTTTAAAGCTATATGTAAAGCTTTTACAATGAATTTCTTAAAACCTTACGAGTAAGGGATGAAAAATCAACAGGTATGATCTTTTTCACCCTTTATTTACACAGGGTAAAAAAATTAAAGGTTAAATTAGTGACGCTTCGTTAAAATTACTTTTTTTTAATTTTAGACGAAATTTTATTCAGAAAATAACTACTTATTAAGTGATTTTACATCCGAAATAATGTATTAAATTATCAACTCAATTCAACCACTCTTCAATGTTCCTTTTAGGAGCACTGAGCAGAAATCAGTCTTCATTCACAGCGTCTTTATTGAGTTATCTCTTCTCAACACTTTTTTAGCGTTCAGATGTCATTGTTATAGTAACGGTATATTGCAAAAGAGAGATATTCGATGCGATGGAAACCCCGTGGACGAAGTAAATGTGATATTTGTAGCCAAATGTACATAATTGGGCATTGTTGCATTAATTCAAATAAGTACTGTACTCGTAAATTTTATTAAAAATGAAAGCTTTAGGGAAAATAAAATGTGTTATATCAAAATTTTCAATTTTTCAGCAGTGAAAAAGAAATATTAAGGTAAGTATTTTTGTTTAACTTATCTCTTGTATATTATTACTTGTATTCAAATTCAATTTTGTAAATAATATTAATTTCATGAATGCAACGTTTCAGAGCTACTATTGCGAGAAAACATTTAAAATAATTGAAATATAAGTAAGGACTTTAGAGAACTGTTCTGGCTTTTGGAATTGGCAGATCACTGTACTAAGAAAGATCATTTTTTCAATGTTGACAATTTAGTGATATTTCACTTTGCAAGTATCTACCTAAGGGGCAATAGCTGAATATTTTAAAGTCTTTGCAAATATCTCACAAAGTAGATATTATTAATGTCCAAATTTGTCCTTTAACCTTCCCATTGCTTAGTACCAAAACACCCCCATCTAACATCCCTTATTGAGTTTTTCATAAATAAAGATTAATTAAAATAAAACACTTATGGATATACTACTAATAAGTGTTTTATTTTAATTAATTCAACATGAATTTCCACCAAGTACCGTCGGTTGAAAATATCAACTTTATAAATAAAGATGATTATTTCTCTCATAGATTTAATTTTATACTCAGTCCTGATGATGGCAATTCGTTAGTGAAAGCTCTAGGCGTAAACAATTAAATAAAAGGTACCTAAACATTCAAGTAAGATACAATCAATATATAGAGGGCGAGTTTATCGCAAAGGCGCGATCTCTATACACGTTCGTGTAACAAAAAACAGTGCAACTTTTTATTCTTATTATTAAACATTTATTTATCCTATAGCAGTGCTTGATACCTATACAGATTAAGATAACTAAGTCGAAATTGTACGAAACCTTATTATCGATAAATTAACCTTATTAATAATATTTATCAAACTCTCATTAGTAGGCGAAAATCGTAATGCTATTTTTAATTGCTTAGATCCAATGTGTATGTTCACGGAGAGTGGGTAGTATAAACTGTTAATATTATTAATACAACAGGAAGGTTATATTATTATTAAGGCAGCTTATAATATCTAATAATATTAAGGTTATTACTGAATTACCTGCTTGTCCTGCCTCAAAACACTCGGACTAATTAGCCCTCGAATATTCCCTCGAGGCCCTCAGTACGTGTTGTAATACCAAGAATATTATTTAAAAACCCATGAGAAATACAAAAAAAATATATATACATAGGTAAAGGTAGTCATAATTTTGAAATATGATATATTTTCAACCTGGTCCAGTCTCAAGAATAGAATAGAGCTCCCAATCTTCTGATTGTTTTGTGAAAAGCGAGTATCTATTTCAAGTATATTTTGAGATATTTAATTAATATATTCAATATACGTATTATATACACCAATCAACAAGAGAGTATTGTGTTTACGTGAAACCATAAGCAGAGCTGTAACTATGTTAGTGATTTTATCAATAGTTATTTATTTACTAATTCAATCAATAAACAGCCGAAGCCTTTAAAACAGTACCAGGTCCTACCTATATAATAACAATAACAAATTTAAAACAATTGACTCATGATTTGAGAAATGGGAATCTCCATAGATTCAAATATCCACGACATGGTTTAATAAAAGGAAACACAATAAAACTGCTACTACTACTACTATACCATCACGGCATATCCCACAAGTGGGGTAGCCAGTAGACCAGCTGCATGTAAGAAACATGCAAACTGTCCTCTCCGTGCCAATATAAAATAAAGACATTCAGGATGGGTTTAGGTGCACCTAGGTCACTTCTCTATTGTCGCTTCTCACCTTCTCATATTGCTTATTAATTAAATGTAGAAACTCTGGATCACGTTGTCTTTGATTCGTTAGAACCATGGTGTTTATGATAATATTATGGATAACGTTAATTGACCTTTTAAAATGGCTGATAACCCCTTGCAAAACCTTTGCCTCCGAAACAATAGGTTAGTTGGAAGAGATCGCACCTTTGCAATAAACTCGCCCTCTGTATATTGATTGTATTTAATTTGAATGTATACCTTTTTATGTAATTATTTTTAATCAATGTACAGTAAAGAATGAATAAATTAAAATAAATAAATAAATACAATAGATTTCCAATCCTTTCTATCTTGAGCAATAGAATGCCAGTTGTCTTTAGCATTTAGCTCCTCTAGATCTCGGTTGATGTTATCTAACAATCTTTGTCTTGGTCTGCCTAATGGTTTTCCGCACTTGGATAAACCTACCCTGCAGAATACTTTTAGTCGCCCTTTCTTCTCCGAATCTAATGACGTAGTCAATCCATGCCGATTTTCGGAATCTGATCTTACTTGAAAGGTTGGTAAGTTGTGGTTCCTTTTTATGATCGAACAAAATATATTGTAATGTTTTAATTATTCTTAATTTTTTATGCATTTCGTAGAATATTACATAATAAATGGCCGATTTGACTCAAATAACTCTAATATCATGGAAGAAACTGACACAGAATCACTTGAAATTGAAGAGCGACTTGTCTCCATCTTATGCTTCTAAGAGGAGTTTTGAAGAGCAAAAAAGACGATAAATAATTTGATTAAAATTTTTAATATTACTCTAGTCCTCAACAACAGCTGTAGGTTTTACATAGATATACATCCAAAGGACAAATACCTTGTAGGTATGTGTAAACAATAATATTTTCAACTTGTATTGTTATGTATATCATGTTTTATATTACTTTCTGTATAGTATACAAAACATACATAGTAGGTAAGTCGTATTCGCAATGAAAACGTGATATATTTACGCAACGAAAAACTCTACTCACAAAGTAGCTTGTTACCTATCCACGGTTAAATAAAAAAATACTGAACAGAAGAATATTACGCATCGATTTTACTTTACGTACTATTTAATTTATAGTGTCGTTTACGTGCCAAAACTCCTCAAAGACACTGTATTCCAGGACATTACACGTGGATGTAATGTCCTGGAATTCATCAATTCCAGGACATTACATCCACGTCATAATATGAATTAAGATAAATATATATGTAGATTAAATGAGAATGTCGTATACATAATGCTAGTGAGAAGTTTTGTATTGGAACACAAGTAATAGAATTCCATAATTGGATAAATTAAAACGAGCGTTTTGTTGAACTATACATAGACAGCGCAAGAGAGATGTCTTTCGACTTCTCAGGTCATTATTAATCGATAATATTAATAACGGCCTTAGAAATCGAAATATGTCCCTCTCACGTTTTTATTCTAAAGAAGAATGGAACGATTGTTTCAATTAAGGTATCCTATTTCTTACGTTTTTTAGAAAGGAGTGTATTCTATGGCATCTCTATATGCTTCTCTTGGCCTTTTGGAAAAATATAAGTGAAGATATTGTTCAAGTGATGGCGTTTACGCTACTCAAGAAAAAAAAATGACTTTTTTAAAATAAGCTCATTCCCAACAGTAGAAACATCAAGGCTTACAGTAGGTAAGTACCCAAGTATGAATAAGTTTTACAAATTAATATTCACAAGGAATCATCACTGTAATTGGTTAAAGTTTTGTTTAATTATTATTTTGCCTTTTATGTAAGATAAGCTGTAAATTTAAGTTTGAAATAATACCTATTTTAGCCAGTCATAAAGTTGGATCCATGCTATTCGTTGTTTGCGGATTAGGTAACACACAGACTAGCCTTACAGTTGAAATATCTGTTATTCTTTGTTTTTGAATGGGTACAGCTCAATGTACGATATAACATAGTTAAGCTTTAGTAACTTATATGTTACATATTTACTTCATTTCATATTACATAAATATAAACACCTTATCTTTACATATCAAATTGAATCCTTTCAAAATAGCAGACAGCGCGTACTATCAACCCTTTTGTTGTGTGGGATAGAAATATAACAAAATATTTATCTATCAAAATTAACACAGCATATAGCACAACCGAGGTAGCCAGTTGGCAAACTGCTTGTAACGAAGATTCGAGTGAAATTAAAAACTTTTTTATCTACTACCGATATATTTGAGTGAAATTAAAAACTTTTTTATCTACTACCGATATATTTGAGTGAAATTAAAAACTTTTTTATCTACTACCGATACATTTGAGTGAAATTAAAAACTTTTTTATCTACTACCGATACATTTGAGTGAAATTAAAACCTTTTTTATCTACTACCGATACATTTGAATGAAATTAAAAACTTTTTTATCTACTACCGATATGGATTTTAAGATTTTGAGAGATGTTTTTTTCTGTTACAAGGACATTGTCGATCTCGTTTCTCTTAATAGTAATCAGTATTTAGAAAAAACGTTTGTATTTAATTTCATTATGAAATTTTAGTACCTCACCGACACAGTGAATGAATAAAGATTCAGATCCTCCTCTCCGTGCAAATTACAATTAAAACGATACAAAGTGTTTATGACAACAGATTATTAAATATATGTATTTTTTATCATCACCATCACGACAACTTCCTATTGGAGTAGGCAGAAAGGATCGAGCGCCGCTTATACCCTATCCTTGCGTCAGTGTCTACGATTTCTCATGCATGCTCTCCAATCAATATTATTATTATTATAAAAACATCACCCTGTACTGAGACCATAACAACTTTTGGCCAAGGCGGTCTCAGCAGGAGAATATGCACAACATTTGTCCGTTCTGTAGAATCTGGTTTATATTATGATCTTGTAATTTAATCCTCGGATGCTCAGGTTTCCGAATACCATTCCTCTCATTCCTAGTAGGTATATTTGTTTATTTATTAATTCATACTTTACTGAACATACATAAATGGAAAACATTTTCATAGAGAAATAATTCAAATTAAACACAATCAATACCTATATAGAGGGCGAGCTTATCGCAGAGGCACAATCTCTTCTAAATAACCCAAAAATCATAATTTATGGACGACGGTTCTTGGTGGAAGTTCATATTAATAATTTTTAAAATGAAACACGATATAAAGTTATTTATTTATATATATTTATTTATACGGTGAACGGCTATATCAGCCATTAAGCTTTATATTCCACTAATGACTTTATTAATTTTTGAAAACCGGCTCGCAAAAGTTAATAAAGTCAATAGTGGAATAAATATATATTTATCGTGTTTCATTTTAAAAATAATCATAATTTTTTTCCTCAACAGACAAGATTTTTGTGATGTATGCCTTTGAATATAAAAAGTTGACAAAATAATTCAAGTAAATGGTACATTTTTCGATACAATTACTGATATTATGAAAACTTTTCCGTGTTGGTGAATGATAAAAATGATGTATGGTTTTTACGAACTTTACTGATCTTCGAAGCAGAGACGTGTCTTTTATAATATACACAACGCAAGTCTAAAGAATATTCTTAGAAATAAAATAATTAGAAATGTAATGTTACAAAGTATGTAATTTGAAATCTAAGAAACAAGTCTACCTACTTGAAATCTTTGAAACAAACAAAAGTTATATTAAAATTATTGTAATGTTTTGGTGTTTACACTTTTGTTGAGGTATACCTTCATCTTTGTGTTCATATCAACATTTTACTTCTACTATGTACCACTATTATAATTATATACCATCACGGTACATTCCACATGTATGGTAGCCAGCAGTCTAGTTGCAAATAATGCCAACCAAAAATAAGATAATCACAAAGGATGGTGAATTATTGTGTATAAGGAGTGATGACTAAGGAAGAATGGGATGTAAGAAGGAGGCAGAGTTGCGTTTGGAGGATGCAGGTGACCGGAGAACCTGGAAGACGAGGACTAGGAGAGCCGAACCTAAATAAATGGGATTAAGGCGAGGGCGAAAAAGAAAAAAATCAGGAAGGGTGGCAAACATCATCGATGAATTTAAGATGGAAAATGTCCTAATTTTTTAGAACACCCATTTCTTACAGGATACTCGAAAACTAACAGAAAAAATTGGAGGATCAATTCATCTGCCAGGTGAATCTCAAAAAAAAATTCAGATAAATGTTTATGCTATTTAAGGTACCGGCAATAAAGTATTACTTATTTGTTTTTTGTTTGCGCTGAAGAGTGTTGTGGACAGAATGCGCGTGAATAAGCTACGGTGGTTTGGACATGTTGAACGAATGAACGAAGTAAGAATGACAAAGAGGATATACATGTCTAAAAGAATGGGTGTGAGGAAGCGCGGGCGTCCGAGAACTACATGGCTAGATCACGTGGATCAAATTCTTAAGGACGGCCAATGTTGAGTAAGAGGAACCGACGTGCGTACATGATAAATTGTATGAATGTGGAGGAAGCGAAGGAAGTGTGTACGGATAGATCTATTAGGCATTCCGGTCTCTCTGCCTACCCCACTTGGGAAACGGCGTGAGGGTAAAGTATAGCATATTATAGTTTGTGCATTTCAAAATCAATTGTCTCTGCCTCATTATAAATATACAAAAAAATAAACAGTAAATATCCAAGTATATAGGTATGTTTGAATTCGGGTTTCTTATTAATATAACTGTTTTGTAGGTACCTGAGAACTTCTTTTACGAGCAATTTCACAACCAGAGAGAAGACGACGGAGTTATAAATTAAAAAAAAAACATTACCCTCAGCTATAAGAAAATCTACGAGAAAGACACACACAGAGAGAGAGAGAGAGAATAGTGAAACCACAATAGAGTGACCAATATACATAGTCTAGTCCCGCCACTGCCTCATAGGAAGGAAGGTAGGTACGTAAATATAATTTCCTAGAAATATTTATATTGAAGACATCATTGAAAAACTCAAAGAAAATAACTTATTCAAGGTTACAGTAAACAAAAGTACACAAGTAAGTATAAACCACTTAGTTTGCCTTTTTATATTGAATAATTTATATTGAGACATTGATTTTTCACATTTTGACTTTAAATCCAAAGGGACTTTTATGTATTTATTCTAATTAAAAATTAATTAACCTTTTTACGTAAGTGCGTCTTATCTCTCAAAATTATTATGTTTTTTTAAACATCGGCTTCAAGAGTTAAAAAAATATTTCACATTTCATTATTACATATTTCAAGTGTCCCGTTGAATTCGTAAAACAATAAATTTAATACATTCAAAATCTTAGTTCAACGATGAGGTTTGCCACTCTTAAATCTTAACAATATTGTTGGCAAGGAGGAATACAAAAGACACGAGGTTCTGAGTTTTTTTTTATTTAATATAATAAATCATTCGCAACTGTTACATAGTTAATTTTTCCATACACGTTCTATTTTCAAAACTGTGAAATATCTTTTCTCCTTCATTCTCTTTCTTAAGATCCCAGAGTCTGTACCTATTTGCAGAGGTGCCCTCCTGCAACGTAAATTACTAACTGTTCCTTCATCTCTTTGATGGTCTACCAAGTGGACAAAATCCCATAGGTTTCCCATGGAGAGCGATGTGAAACAGTCTGAGTGAGTCCATTCTTTCGACATCAAAAGATCTTTTCTATTTCTAAAAATTCAAGAGATAATTCTGTCCTAAGATAAACCTACCAAAAACATTCATCTAACGCAGCAATGCACAACCGCGGCCCGCGGGCCGCATGCGGCTCTCGGTCGGTATATCTGCGGCCCGCCAGCAAATTATATAATTTAAAATAAAATACCGGTGATAAGTATCGGGTATTCGGTAAAAGTACCGGATACTTAATAATTCGAGTAGATTCTTTAAGAAAACTATGGAGTTTTTTTAGAATATGCCAAATTCCTATACCATTTTGGAAATTCGGCGACGGGGGGTAGAAATTCAAACACGTAACATTTTTAGTATCCGGTAGGTATTGACAAAACAATAGTCGGTACAAATACCCGGTATATTGTAGTAAAAGGTACTGCGAGAAAATATTTTTTAAGAAAGCCGAGGAGTTTTTGAAATATTTCAAATTCCTATACTATTTTGAAAATTAGGTGATGGGGGGGGGGATAGAAATTGTAACGTGTGAGTATTTCTACAAATTAAAACTTTTAGTAGGTACTAATTTTCTTATAGCGGCCCGTCATTGGCTCATAATCTTCCCGAATGGCCCCTGTTCCCTATAAGTCTGTGTATCCCTGATCTAACGTGTACATAGCTAACATTTACGTAATGCCCTTGAGAAGTATGTATGTATGTAATTTAAACGAATTTAAATAACTTGATGATCTCGAGGCGTATATTATACCTACATTACGTATCTAGCAGTGGCGTATCTATGGTTATCATACCGAGTCGGCTCACTCCCAATAAAAATCGGTTTCAAAGCTATTTACTGAATACAAAAATTGTTTCATTTCAATTAAAAAGCACTTCTTTTTCTTCGAATCAAAATAGCTCTATTCAAATTTATAGCTTTTGTCCACCATATGCATGCGCCGTGTCCTGCATTTCTTTGGACGCATCGCATGGAGAGAACCAGACAACCTGGAGAGGCGTGTTTTAACTGGAAGTGTTGAGGGCAATAGAGCTAGGGGGAGCGCACCAATGAGATGGAGTGAGCAGGTGAAAGGGGTAACAGGGGGGACCTTGCATGAGGTGCTGCGAAGAGCAGAGGATCGCAGACGCTGGAAACATTTTGTCCATACCTATACAAATGATGGTCACGATCCTCAGCACTGAGGGAGCGACAACAAAGAAGAAAAAAGAATAAAATTTGTAAAATTTGACATTGCAGTGATATAAAATGTCAAATTTAATGACCATGCCCAATGGCGCTTAATTCAAGCGATCAGATGAAAGGCGGACTGCACAATAGGGTGGAACACTTTTGTATGAAAAAAAATTTTTTTTCGAATATCGAATTGGAATACCAGGCAAAAGTTGCCTTATATAATTGTAAATAACACCCACTAATTTGGAAGTTCTAGCTCAACAGCAAGAGGTCCCGCCATAGACTTGAAATTTCAATTTTTAAGTTTTTACAGACGCTTTGTTAAGTACACCCTATTAACAAAATATTAACTAAATATAATATGTTATGCATTTATATGATAAGATAAAAATATATTTTAGTTAATAGAATCATTTATTTTAAAAATATACACAGTTTCAGAAAGTTGTGTCGGTATGAATAACGTCATTTTTCATAACAAAAATCCTTTTTCGTCTCAAACTTTGGCATGAGATTTCGAGACGCTAAATCAGATTTTACAAAACCCTATCTTCTTGTCTTATCGCATACACGTAGAGCTGCTTCTATCACATCTTTTACTGAGCTTTCCACAGCCTGGGTGTGGTAAGGCAGTCTCATTAACTCCAAAACCGATTCTCCTCCATTTTCAATAAGATGTTGTAACTGCTTATCGGAAATATTCATCAGTATTGAGGTTTCGTATTTATTTTGTTGCCAGTTTATCAAGTCTATGTAAGAACTTGCATTTAAGTCCACTTTTGGCACCTCAAACATGCACGAAACAGAATTTTTATTCACTTGACGAGCTTTAAAATGCGTCTGGCAGCTAGTTCTCTAATGTGCTTACGCGTATCTGTTATCGTACTCAACAACAAGTTTTCTGGATGAGCAAAGTAACTGTTCCGAAATAAAACAGGGTCCACAATCGCTAACAATTCGTTCGACAAATAACTAGTGCTGTTAATGAGCTTCCATAAATGTTTTGAACCATCTTTAATGCTATACCAATTTGACCTGCAAATGATTTAGATCCTGCTATAGGGCTATCCAAATAGGAAAACAAAGCGTCAATAGCAACTCATTGGCGTATAAGAGACAAATAATATTATCCAATGCAATGGTTGAGATAGTCTATTTTACAAAAAAACAATCACGCCTCCCACATTCCCTGTATTTGTGGTTGTTCCATTACATCCAACAGTCATTATACTCTCTGGTGATATATTTTCAGTCGTCAAAAAGCCGTGGATAGCTCTTTCAATATTTCTCGCACTGCCCAATGTTGGAAACACATACCCAACATAAACAGAACCTGGTTCTTTAATAATCGAAACATGTTCCTCTTATACAATCACTTTAAATCTCTTCGATCTTTTTAAAACAGTTTTAGCCGTCTGGATTTTCCTTCCATCAAAATATAAGGCAGGAATTTCTGTTACTCTTTCTTCTGTTAAAATTTGCTCGCAAACTTTCTGTCTTATTCGTCTGAGTTTCATCTTACCCACGACGTTAGTCGACTGCGCCTCAGACTCAGCATCAGAAGCAGAATATAGAACATTTATGATACGATAACCGCCGCAGCTCGGTCTGACACTCCGTATCTATCGCATACAATCGTCAAACTATGAAGACTGGCATCCGTGAGCTTTATAGGCTTTTGATCCACTTTGTTCGCGGTGTCAAGACCATCTGCGGCCGACGAACAAGAAGGAAGGTCAACATTAGAACTTACTTCAGATCTATTTAGCCTACATAAAGAAAAGGAAATTTCTTTAATTCTTGTATTTGAATTATGCCTGATTTCTTGTTTAAGAGCACGTAATCTTCTTTTCTGCAATTTTTTACTCTAGATAAGATCCGTTCTTCCTCAAACCATTTGTCTGTTAGTGCGTTGGTCTTCTAAAAATATTTGTTCCTCTTTTGGCACTTTATTTTCTCACAAACAAGTACAGTTTACAAATTCTTTACATTTACATGCAGCTATGTCAAAAAGCTTTCCACTTTGTACTCTGAATTTTCTTTAGTTTCTTCAAAGACTTTTTTCAAATTTCAAACAAAATCAAACAAATCAAATCAAAACATTTTGAGTGATATTTTTTAAGTAACTGTAAAACTCGTTTGTGTGTAACAATTGAAATAGAAGATTTTATTCATACCTAATTCTTCAATTTTTGTTTCAACTGTTTCGGCACTTTTCCAAAAATGTAGGTTATTTTGTTGTGTTGTTCCTTATTTTGTCGAACCCATTCAAAGAATTTCATCACATTCTCATACGTAAGTAGTATATTCTCCTCGAACTCTGCACTTTCACCAAATATCGTACATTTTAACTTTTGTCTCGTAGAAGTCATATTTATACACTTAAAAAACGTAGGCACATCAACTAGTACCTACTGGTGAAAATAATTGACGGGCTACCTTCCATCTTGAGACAATATTATCGACACTAGTTGAAACGAAACACTGAAAATTCGTAGATCGAAGCGTGCTGCCCCCGCTTTGTCCCGCACTTTGCTCAACTGTCCCAGTACCAAAGTATATTAAAATGATGAAATATTTGATTGCAACTGCTAGTTAACTATATTTGAATATGTTTTTGAATAAAATAAACCTATTTTAATACGTTCTGTATTGTTTTGTAGGCCGCGCAAATAGCCCCTAAATTGTCCTTTTTGTAAATATTCGATGTCTTGTCGGGGGCTCTTACCGTTGTCTGATAATTTTTATATTTTTAATGCAGGCAATTGATGGCAAAAGGCAACTAAATACAACTATTCCAAATCAAAATTCGAGAAAAAAAAATTTCGTTCCACCCTACTGCACAATGCTCTATGATCTACGAAACATTGCAAAAAGCCGTTTTTTTTTTTACTTTATTATTTTAAAATAGGTATTCAAAGAAGTTTCATTCTATATAGCATGTACCTCTAGCTAGAGTATCACATCGTTTAACATGAACGATCATTAGTCAAATTCTGGGCAGTGATAGACTCTGTCTCCGTTCCGACAGCTATTCCTTTCACAAATTCCATAAGCTACACGTCTGATACTAACATGACCCCACCTACCTCACTACACTACATTTTTTATCAAATGTTTCTCAATTGGTTCTTCTCCTTGGACAATTATAAGTCCCACATGGTGGTGGGGTCTGCCTTTCTTGATTTTTTTCACCACTTTGTTCTGTCGAGTGCATCCTCATGGGAAACATTGCAGTTCTGCATGCCTTGTCTCACTACTTCACGCCATTTGCACTTTGGCCTTCCTCTTGGCCTCTTGCCGGTAATCTCGATACATTGGTCTCTATTGTCTGCATACTCAAGTGATCTCACATTATTAAAATATTATTTATTTTATTATAATATTTTAATGTTGCAAATTTTTCAAATTCAAATATATTTATTCTGGATAAATATATAATTTGCAACAACAATAAATTATTTATAATTTTATTCAACAATAGGCAAAACATAATTCATTCCCTGCCCCATTCCTTGCTGCAGGAGGCGATCTAGACTATGGGACATGGAAAACCCTAAATCGACTGAGATCTGGTATAGGAAACTGCCGCGACAATAGAGAACGTTGGGGATTCTTTGACGCATCTCCACCTGCTGTGCGTTTTGCGCAGTACTGGAGATCAGTTTGATGGGTTTTTTTCTCTGGGTTTCGACACGATAAATAATAATTTTATTATGTGATTAAAAATTATATTTAAACCTAAAAATTTCGGCTTTTGGGCATGTATGGAGGGCACACTACTGGTGTGTAAGAAACCCACTACATTAATGTACTATACTTGCTGTATTTTATGTTTATATATAAGAATGTACGCAAAGATAATAATATTTAAACACCAGCCTTCAACACGGATCGTTTGAGGGAAAAAATAACTAATTTTAAGATTTCTAACTGAAAGTTTCACAACATCTCCCACTAGTGGTGAAGCAGCCAGTGGGATAACCACATGTAATAAATATACGAGTTGTGATGTCTATATCAATAAAAAGCACATTTTGAATGGGTGATGTACCTACCACATCACATGCCGATTTTTTGTGATATTTCGAAAACTAGCCGTTTATAGGACACTTAAAAACTTGCAGAAAACATTACGAGACATATTCTATGTGAGAAGCTTAACTAGACAGCTTAAATTTATCTGAAAATCGCAGAGAAAATGTTTGTGAAAATGTAACATTGGTTTTCTTTAATAACGGTTGTGACTGTTTTTTCGTTATGATTTAGTGTCATGCAAAATAAAGATAAATTCGATGTTGTCTATTTTCCAAATTCAAATTCAAATATATTTACTATGGATAAATATACAATTTACAACAACAAAAATTTATTTATAATTTTATTATACCTACAATAGGCAAAACATAATTCATTCCCTCAAATTTGAGCAGAGCTCGTGCTTTGAAGGATATTCCTATTATTTTCATAGTTTAATAATTTAAAGATTTTATGGAACTTCCAAACATCTTTTTGTTTGAAAGCTGCCATTCAAGGGCTTTCGATCTCTTTTTCGTATAAACCTTAAATTTACTCAACAATGATCTGATGATAAATATAAGTGCATTTGAAAAAAAAGTTTTATATTCTTAATTTATCAATTCAAACAGTTATTTTCAGTTGCGTTAAGAGTGAGTGTTCATATTATAGAGCTTGGTATTTTTCTTATTAAGCCGTGGAGCAACTGGAAAAGAGTTGGTCTCTCACTCTTGTCCTTAAGTTTTCGAGTGTCTTGTAAAAGGCAGGGCACGTGTTCGAAAAATTAAAGACATTTTACATCTCAGATTCAGCGATGAGGTTTGCCGCCCATCCTGAATGTCTTATTTTTTTGTTGGCACAGAGAAATCGGCTTGCATGTTTATTAAATGCAGCTGATCTGCTGGCTACTCCACTTGAGGGATTTGGCGTAATGGTACGGCAGCAGCAGCAGCAACTTTTTACTTACTTATAGTAATGTAAGTATCCATAGAGCATATATAAACATACAAACCATAGACTTTTTATAATATTTTGCATAACTCTACGTTGTTGTAATAGTAATATCAGACTCGCGAGAGGGAGAGGTAGTAGGTGAGGTGGCGTTGGGGTAGTAGGTGGGTAGCGATGGCGCAAGAGCATCGTAACCATAGCAACAACACCGCGCCACGACGCCCTGGATGCCCGGACATTGCTTCCAGTCATAATACATTATAATGCTAAACCCATTTATTTATACGACTCAAACTTTATTTAGAGTGCACGTGATATAGGTACACTTGTGCTGCTGACTTGATGCGCTTAAAAAATATATTCGCCGAAATAATTTGCCGTTATATGATGTAATAAATACTATCTTAGAAAATTAATCCTGGTCAGAGATGTGGTTGTTCGAGTTGGCGGTCAGAGGAGGGACACGTGTTGAGCACATTGAATAAAAGAGCATGCATGAGAAATTACGCAACAATGACGGAAGCATATTATGTAATGTGTAGGTATGCAAGAGACAAGTAAGTAGCGATTGATCTATTCTGCTTACCACGCAAGGAAAACGGTGTGATTGGGTGATGAAATTGATGATATTTATGTACATAGTATGTATATCTTCATTAGAATGTCAGAAGTGGTGTGATAATAGTTGACTCCATTTTCGTGTTTAGAATCGATTTGAATAAGGCCGGCCGGATTCTGTCGTATGCTCCCGAGAGGAGATTTGAAAGTCGTTTAAAAAAGATGAGGAGTAAATTTAATTTACCGATTTGAGAAAATGTTGTGAACCTAATGTATGCATAAGTTTTGTATTAATGTAAAAGTTTCGTCATATACCTACAGCAGCGGTCGGTGAACTATTTTTAACCATAACTTTAAAATATATTTGCGTTAGTCTATATTTACCCCCTCATTTTTTTATATTTACTAAAAATACTAACATGCTTACAAAATAGTCAAGATTTACCCCATTTGGGGTCGTTAATCCTGGTTACCCGACCACTGACCTACAGGGAATACCTACATGTTAAAAGGATGACAAAGAAAGTATATTTAAAAAAAAATAAAGCGGCGCATGAAAGTACCTACGTCTTATGTACCTACGTCTTATGGCTGGACTGAGTTGATTGAATTTTCAAGGATATCTGTGTGTTAATCCAGAGAAATCGTTATTAGAAACTATGTACTACAGTAGGAATGCGTTTGAAACAAAAGTAGTAGCTAGAAACATATTGAATTGGTATTTATTCTCTTAACTTACACAACAAGGTATGGGTCTTAAGGGAACAGATCAAATATAAAGGGTTAGATGAAATAGATCTCCTATTTGAATATTCAGGTAAAATATTATAAGCCTTTCATAGTGGTTATACACCTACATAACATATGTTTTAAATGTATTACAATTTATGTGAAATTTCCATGAGCTCTGTCAAACGAAGGTCATATTTAGCGAAACCTTTACTACACAAAGTTCGGAATTTCTCAAGAAATGCTTTTGATAATATCAGCTAGGTAACTGTGTTTAATATTATTTAATATAGATTTAATAATTATCAACATAGTTATCATCACTGAAATACTGAAAGTATTTACCAAGGTAGGTATATATAAAACAATTAATTTATGCCTACTATGCCTGATTAGTTTATGTTTGAAAACTGTCAGTCATAGCTTGCCTAAAATACATAAAAATATGTGAACAACTGGTGGGTTTATTATTGCCAGGTGAAATATTTTTTCATTAGAAGCGTGTGAGAATACGTCAGACTTCAAAATATTTTTTTAAATACAAGATAACATTTTGTTAGAAGAGTATTACAAATTATTAGTTAAAATAAATTTAAATTAAATATAAAAAAATCTCATAAAATTCGTTAGATATATCATAAACTACCTCAAACGCGTACTAAAAATGTAAGATTTTGACGAAGACATGAACGGCTTAAAATGAAGAATACAAAGTTATTTCTTTTTGGTTACTAATATATATGATTTATTTATTTATTTTTCAGAGAGATAAACAGAAATTTGATAAAATGGACATTAAAAGAAAAAACAACATATATTGACTTAAACAGGCCAAGCCTCTAATGATATTATTATTGATAGGTACCATTTTTTCTTCTCTAAATCTAAACATATTTTTTAGTTTCAAAAGAAATTATCTTTACTTTATGTTCGTTCATAGTAAAGAAATACTTTTATTTAAATTCGATTAAATGTTTAAGTGAGAAAATATAATATTAGAAGTTTAAAGAATCTTGAATTTTTACAAATAAAATTTATTAAGGGGTAATTTTCAGGCAATACTTCCGACCCCTAGTAGGTAATAATGCCCTTTATATTTTCGAGATAATAATAATGTATTATAACCACGCCCACATAACGCAGGTTTTGCACTCACGATGATAAATTACCCCTAACTAAAGCTCATCCTGATTCCTACGCAATTACATGAAAGCTATAAGCTCTCTATAGCCGCAACATCCTTATAATATTATAAAGATTTTATTTAACGTCGACTTAAACGTTTCTTTTATTCTTTTATTCATTCCACAAAATCTAATAAAAAATACTTCTATTTTAAGAAAAGAGGAATATAATAATATTCTTCACAATATTAATGTATTGTGTAGAATATAATGTCATAAAGTATAAAAACTTTTGTTCAAAAAGCTTTTATTTTGAAACTGAAAGTTGTCTCACGCACTGATTGAGTTATCCACATTTATTACTGCTATTATTATACAACCACGGCATCTCCCACAAATGGTATGGCCAGCGAAACAACTGCACGGAAAAAAAGAAATCTTCTCCGTGTCAATTAAAGCTAAGACATTTTTAATTAGGATTGTTAACATACCTCACCGCTGAACTCTTAAGACACATGAAAGGTTTTATGGATCCACCGACGATATTTAAAAGGTTTTATGGTGTTGATATTCGAATAAACAAATCTTGGATATGTTGAGCAAGTGCAAGATGAAAAAATAACGAAAGAATGTATTAATCTGGAAGAGAGGATGTGAGGAAGCGCGGATGGCCAAGAGTCACGTGGCTTGATCACATGGATCAAATCCTAAAGGAGGACCGCGTGTTGAGTTAGAGAAATCGGCGTACATCTATGAGAAACTGGATGAATGTGAAGGAAGCGAAAGAAGTTTGTAAGGATAGATCTATATGGCGATCTCTCTGCCTACCTCTCCTGGAACACGGCGTGAGGGTATAGATAGATAGATAGATATTCGAATAAATAAATAAGATTCAAATCATAAATTTATTATTGAATACATTTCAAGTAGATTACCATTCTTCTTTTCTTCTTCTACATCATTCCCTCAGTGCTGAGAGTCGTTAGCATCATTTTCGTATAGTTGTAAACAATGTTTATCCAGTGAGTCCTTCGCAGTGCCTTGAAACATTTACAATACTATATTCGATTTTTTTTTAAATAAATATACAAGCTGAAAATTGAAGTGTCTTTTTGTCTTGGAATTTTCAGTGATCATCTGTACCAAAATAACATCGTATTGCATGAAGTATAGAACTGCTTATAACACGTATCTAATATGACACAATAGCTGAGCTGAACTCTAGAAACAAGTTCAGAATATAATGCAGAATATTATTGTCATTGTATTAAGTTTGTTTTCATCCCCAAACCGTATAAGTTTATGCATAAGGTTCTAATACGGATAACTTTACCATACTTCATAGATAGCAACTATCATCTGTATAAAATGACAGAGGAATTGGCATTGACAGCTGCACAAAACAACATAATAATATTATGTTATGGAGTTTGTCGTAGGTATCTAATAAAAAGTACATTGCTATTTGCATACTTTCATCCGTTGAATTTTAAACTTAAACATACAATTTTTGAGAGAATAGTTCTATGTATACGATGAGTTTAGATGTAATCAATATGTTTTAAAAAACATGAACCCTAGTGCTAATTGAGTGGAATTTCAAAATAAAAATTGGTATGTATTGCGACGAAATAAATTTTGCAACCAACAAAACTAAAATAAGAATCTTAGAGGAATATAATAATATTCTTCACAATATTAATGTATTTTTATGTCATAAAGTATAAAAACTTTTGTTCAAAAAGCTTTTATATTGAAACTGAAAGTTGTCTCACGCACTGATTGAGTTATCCACATTTATTACTGCTATTATTATACAACCACGGCATCTCCCACAAATGGTATGGCCAGCGAAACAACTGCACGGAAAAAAAGAAATCTTCTTCTCCGTGTCAATTAAAGCTAAGACAATTAGGATTGTTAAAATACCTCACCGCTGAACTCTTAAGACACATGGAAGGTTTTATGGATCCACCGACGATATCTAAAAGGTTTTATGGTGTTGATATTCGAATAAACAAATTTTGGATATGTTGAGCAAGTGCAAGATGAAAAAATAACGAAAGAATGTATTAATCTGGAAGAGAGGATGTGAGGAAGCGCGGATGGCCAAGAGTCACGTGGCTTGATCACATGGATCAAATCCTAAAGGAGGACCGCGTGTTGAGTTAGAGAAATCGGCGTACATCTATGAGAAACTGGATGAATGTGAAGGAAGCGAAAGAAGTTTGTAAGGATCCTTATAGATCTATATGGCGATCTCTCTGCCTACCTCTCCTGGGACACGGCGTGAGGGTATAGATAGATAGATAGATATTCGAATAAATAAATAAGATTCATATCATAAATTTATTATTGGATACATTTCAAGTAGATTACCATTCTTCTTTTTCTTCTTCTACATCATTCCCTCAGTGCTGAGAGTCGTTAGCATCATTTTCGTATAGTTGTAAACAATGTTTATCCAGTGAGTCCTTCGCAGTGCCTTGTAACATTTACAATACTATATTCGATTTTTTTTAAATAAATATACAAGCTGAAAATTGAAGTGTCTTATTGTCTTGGAATTTTCAGTGATCATCTGTACCAAAATGACATCGTATTGCATGAAGTATAGAACTGCTTATAACACGTACCTAATATGACACAATAGCTGAGCTGAACTCTAGAAACAAGTTCAGAATATAATGCAGAATATTATTGTCATTGTATTAAGTTTGTTTTCATCCCCAAACCGTATAAGTTTATGCATAAGGTTCTAATACGGATAACTTTACCATACTTCATAGATAGCAACTATCATCTGTATAAAATGACAGAGGAATTGGCATTGACAGCTGCACAAAACAACATAATAATATTATGTTATGGAGTTTGTCGTAGGTATCTAATAAAAAGTACATTGCTATTTGCATACTTTCATCCGTTGAATTTTAAACTTAAACATACAATTTTTGAGAGAATAGTTCTATGTATACGATGAGTTTAGATGTAATCAATATGTTTTAAAAAACATGAACCCTAGTGCTAATTGAGTGGAATTTCAAAATAAAAATTGGTATGTATTGCGACGAAATAAATTTTGCAACCAACAAAACTAAAATAAGAATCTTAACGTAGGAAAAAAATAGAATATACAAAAGTCTTTCAATGAGGTTTATACAAATAAATTAATCATCACCAGCTTCGCAGCTTCTATCTTTCAATGAAAAATGCTCTCAGCTAAATGGAATTGAACATTAAGACGAGTAGACTTTAATGAGACGATCTGAGTTGTATCTTAGAGAATTCCAACAGTTTAGTAAGTAATAGTAATGCACTTAAATAGTAGTAGAAATTTTCCTACAATAAGATTCTTACTATAAAGGAAATATAGCAAACATTATTCGATAAAACACTTCAATTTATCTTTTCAATATTTACATACTTCGATTCGTTCGTCGGTAATTTTAAAGAAATAAATGCGACAATGAAATTGAATATGGGCATATTGTTGAATGAAAACTGTCCTCTGAAGGATTATTACATATAATAACTTTAAAACCATAATATAGTTAATAACTTGATAGTTATAAATACACCACATCCTTAATTAATAGGTAAACTAGAAACAGAAACCTCTATAAAAATGCACATCTTTCATAGGGATTTTCTGTGGTTTCCCCGTTATCGACCGAAAGCAAATGCTGGAAATGATTAATAATATGCCGTCAATAGTGGCTCAAAATTATAAATGTATTATCATGGTTGACTGTACTTGATAAGAACTTATTTCTTTATTTTATGCCCTATTAGTTTTATGCCTCTTTCTACGAATTAAAATTTAATAATAAAAAAAATATCAAATGTCTCATTAGCGATATTTTAAGAATACCCGCTTTTTACAGGACACTCGAAAACTTACGAAAAATCGTGTGAGCTCTATTCCATCTGAAGGTTTATTTATAATTTTGTTCTAAATTGGACGTTTGTTACTTACTTATTACGTACTTATATTTATTTACAGCTTTTCTTTAAAGAAACATTTTTGGCTAAAAGGTTGATAAATAAAACGTTTTTATTTTGACACCTTTTTGAATAAAACGTTTTTATTTTGACACCTTTTTAATTAAAAAAGAAGAAGTGAGAATGCTGAATAATGGGGCAATTATTTTAATAAGAAACAGAAGATGTACTCAAAACTCATCTTGGATATCCAGTCCAGGTCGTGTCTGATTTTTTTCCTCTCTTTCTCCGATTTTTAACAGATGCTTTTGGTACAAATATAAGTATTATTTCTTGTTTCGAATAAAAAACATAAAAATTTATTATTATATTTTCACATACAAACATGTCATATACGTCTGTACTGAATAATGTAGCAATTTATTTATTTATCTTACTCCAATTGATAATATTAAAATTCAGTAGAAAGTTTCATGAAATTATCAATTATATTCAATGTTCAGCAGGTCTGTTTATTGCTTGAATGCGATAGCTTCCAGCAAACCCGACATACATATTTATTTTTATAGCATCTTTCAAAAGCTGGAAAGTCAGTAGTTTATGTGCATATAACTAACATTAAAGTTCTTCTCTCCGTGTCCTGTCTTGATTCTACTCATTCATAAAGACAGATAGGTTTGATAGAAGATACACATGTTTGGTAGAACGCACAAGGAAATGTATATTTAACCCGTTATAAATATGACATTCGTGATATTCGGGACTCCACTGAACGTATAATAAATTCTTAAATTCAAAATATAGTGCGGAACTCAACAAGATCTCAACCAGTTCCCGGGCTATATAACGGACAAACCTGGCATTTTCCCAGGGCGTGAAATCTCAGGGATGCAGAATTTCTGAAAATTGTGGAAGATAACAATCATCATCCGGAAAATTTGTAAAATATTTCCAAACAAAACCATAGAGATCGTGAAGTATTTAAAATTCGTTTACCAAATCGAAAATACGGCGATGAAGGAGTAGAAATTTTGAGTGGATACAAAATTCTCAAAACTGCAATCTAATATGTTCATGAACTTGAAATTCTATATCTATGTAAATATATATTAACTAGTGTTCCAGTATAAATTAAATTATAATATGGATAGAAACATTTAACATGAAGTACTTGAATATTAATAATACCCAATAATATAATTATATAAGTAATAATTAATCTAGTTCTACATAAGCTCTAACTAAACTTTATGAAAATAACTCACTGAAAGTCAAACATTTTGCTTCATAATAAATTTTCAGTTTATCCAAATAATTTCTGTGTAATTTACTGACTTGATAAACGAAATGTTTGTTTTAATGTTAAATTTAATATGTTTCATAAATGTTGTTCGAATCTGTTTTAAATTTTTAGCAAACAAAATAAATAGATTATGATTAAACTAAAGCCCTGTTGAACTTTGTTTAAAAACAATATTTAATGTCATTTAAAGGATCTTTTATTCTCCAATAAATCTTTCATTCGTTTATCTTAATTCATTTCAATCATCTAAATTCATTCAAAAGAAGAACTTAATTTAAATTTATTCAAATCAATAAAAAGTTTAACAGCAACACAGCATCATTTCATTTTTGTATTCCACATACTTACTTCGACTTCATCCACTCAATGCAAAGAATACAGCAGTCATCTGATGTCACTTTAACCAATCGTCTGTGATGTGCAGTACCTACGCTACATCGACATAATATTAATATATCGAAATAAACGTAGGCATCGTAGCAGCATGCAATACAATATAATTTACATGACACCATCTATGAAATGCAATTAAACAATAACAAAAATATAACTGAAAAAATACTGTTTAATTTCCACTACATTATGTTAATAGTAACCGAACGTTAACGCGTATGTTTGTAGACATCTTGTGTTAAACTGTCTGTGAATAATAATAATCCTTATTCAAATACTATCTCCTTTACATTGTAGAAATTAGGGTAGTAGAGAGATATGAAGATCCCTGATGGGGATGGCAAGTATAAGAGACTACAGAATTTATAGATTTATAGATTTACTCCAGATCAGAAGGTGACTTACCAAATGTATGTAATGAAACTCGCGATTGTTATTAAGATAATTTATTATTAAACACAGTTTTGCAAATACGAATAATGTTACACTAAATTTATAGAGAGAATGTAAAACGTATGTGTGGTCAGCCAGGCAGAGAGAACTAGAATGATTTTGGATTGTGAT
This sequence comes from Athripsodes cinereus, assembly GCA_947579605.1. NCBI lineage: Eukaryota > Metazoa > Arthropoda > Insecta > Trichoptera > Leptoceridae > Athripsodes > Athripsodes cinereus. The sequence continues at coordinate 28,655,596 of OX388314.1, forward strand.
AATATTCTTATCACAATCCAATAAATGACGTCATCCCAGCTGACCACAATACTCTTTGGTGTTGCCTGTTCACTACAACATTTTTATAATAACATGATTAGTAATACAGTCGATTCCTCTTAATTGAGACACCGCTTAATCGGGACAGCTACTTATTTGGGACACATATCAAAGAACAGCAGGGTTACTCTTGACAAAACTAAACACGATCTTAATCTAGTCTTGATCTTGATCATACGACGCACGAAGTGACTATGGTCAAAAACACCGCGTTACCGCTAAGGCGCGATCGGTTTGTGTGTATTTTTGGCCAACAGTCACTTCGTGCGTCGTATGATCAAGATCAAGACTAGATTAAGATCGTGTTTAGTTTTTTAGATGCCAGATACCAGAGTGCCTAAGTTTTCTTTAATTATTATTTTAAGTATTTAATTAATATTGTAAGTAATGTAGGGTGAGATGCTTAGTTGATGTCAGATTGAGGTTATATTAATTAATAGGTTCAATTTAAGGTTTGATTATTAAGTTAATAACAATAGAGTGATAAAGTAATTTGAACATTCTATGAAACCGCACAATAAGCAATAGGTACTAGTCTTTCAATATCTCTAGACGAATATTAAAATCTTTTTTTTTCAAAGTTGAGCTAATTAACGATAAAATGTCAGAACTTATAGGTATATGGATCGTAGATATATAATGACTAATGAATATAAAAAGACTTTATTTACTTATTTATTTATTTTTGGCCTTAATACCTAAAATATTTAATATAATTATTTTTAAAAAATAATTTAAATTTTTCCCGCTTTTGTCTTATTTTACTCCTGTTTTAGAAGCCGGTAAGCAAATTAAATGAAATTTAGTAGATAAACAAGATGTATGTATTTTATATTTGACAATCTTTATAAGAAAGTATAAAACTGCATTGTTTCCCTATAAGGAACTTATTATTTATTTACCTATTTATTTTTAAAGTTTTTTATATTATTATGGAATTTCATACCATTTGGAATTTCTCCAGGAACAAAGGTTGACCGCAGAATATTAATACTTCGGTTCTACTGAGATTCCGTTCTACTTGTGGGTTGATGATAATAATTAAAGGCTTTTGCCACTAGCTTAAAGCTGCGACTTCCTGTATTAATCCCATTGTCTTCTCCGTCAAACACGACTTACTATTACTACTTAACCATGAAGGGACGCGAGCTTTTTCATTACTGTCTTCTTAACCATCTTAAGCTCAACAAATGAATATAACAATGCGCAATAAGTTTGTAAATAATTTCTTAAATTATCCTTTTTAAGCTCTTTTCATATTTTATTCAATTTCTATATCTACTACAATTTATAAAAATGAAGTCAAAAAGTAAAGCACTTGATCCATATCTTTATGAAGCACCACTTACTCACAAACCTTGCGTATGTTTTTCGCTTCCATCACTATTACAATTTTTTTAACATGCACTCTTTTTCAATGTACTCAACACATGATTATCCTAGAGGATCTGGTTAATATATTATGTAGTCTTGCCATTTGATCCTCGAACAGCCACGTTTCCAAGCACCGTTCTTCTCAGCCTTTATATAGTTTCTTTGCCACCCTGTTCTCATTCATTCTTTACACCTGTCCAAACAACTGAAGCTTTTTTCATTCGTTATTGTTACGATATTTCGTTTATCAAAAATTATAAGCGCAACCAGAAAATAATACAATTATCCATCTGTTTCGAGAAATTTGTAAAATAATTAAAAATCATACAAAAACTTTTTTCCTTAATTTATTAAAATTGCACGAAACAATAATGTATTTATTTATCGTGAGCCAAAGCTCCGTAGAGAGAAGTATAAAAGTCTAGAAAAAGCTCGTGAAAACTTAGAAGATTGGCTTCTGGTTTATTTATATGTAAAGAATACAAGAACAGCTCCCAGGAGTAATTTTAACGACTAACAAGGTGGTTGAAATGAAAGTATATAACTTTAATTGTGGTTGTCGGTTGGTTGGTCCGTTAGGTCAAACAGTGCAGAGTTATGTACTTAATGTGGTGTGTGCTTTGTATTGCCGTTGGGAAATTGTCGATTGACCCTCAGGTCAATCGATTGTATGTGTGAGAGTCATAGACTTACCAAAAACGCAAACAAATTCGTTGGAATATCCTTATTGTTCCAAAATTAATAGTAATAGTAAAAATATTATGCTTTTTCACTCCACAATATTAAGATGGTTTAGTTTTTACATGAAAAGCCATTAAAACATTAACAATAGCAAAATGGCCCGTGGCCCGTGGTGCACCCGGCGAAGAATATTGATTCTACACCATTTCCGTAAGTTCTGTAAAAGACAGATGTTTGAAAAAATAAAGAAAATTAACATTTAAAACGGGAGGCTCGAAGGAAATATGAACGTTTCTTATTAAATTAACTCTCATGCAAAACTAATATATGAAATTATTTTGGTTGTAAAATTTGATTGGTCGCATCACCAATTTCCCCTTTAAATTTCCTGTCTATTTTACCGTTCATCGATGAAGGTAGATGTAAACAGATACATATGTCTCAGTCGTACCAAAATAAACATGGAGTTTATTGCAAATATTAATAAGATACCTAAATGTTGCAGATTTATTAAAATAAATTGAAATAATGCCACCTAAAATTTAAAAAATTGTATTTTCAGAATGTTCTCGTATTTGTTTCGTGGAACAGAGAAAGTATTCATATAATTATATCACATAACTATGTATTTACAGTACTTTTTCTGGTCTCCACATTAAAAGGAGTTTCCGCAATGTCTTAAATAGATACCTACACAGATTGGAAAGATTTTCGAGACTGCAATCACTGGTTGATAAATCATTTTGCTCAATTGACGAATGATAAATTAATAGAAATTTATTATTGTTTTTGAGATATAATTGTTCCTTTTCTATAATTTGAATTAGTTATATATTTGACGTTGTAGATCCGGACTCTTTACATTCGTAACGACAGAGTTGCTATAATTCAATATTTTATTTGACTTTGATTGTTTTATCAGCTGTTTTATTTATAATAATATATTTGAAATTGTGATGAATGCTATAATATGTAGGATGACGAGTCCTAGTGCCTGCATAAAAGGGGCCTAGGGACAATAAGAAACAATAAAAAATAAACTACAAATGTTGTACTTAGTTGACTTAATACATAAAAAAAAATCATATGAGTATGTATGTAGTTCCCTCCATGCTATGATTTGTGGTTAAATGGAATAAATCACAGCATTGTGATTATCTCGCAACTGCATAGCGTCTTAGTTATAAAAAAAATACAAATTTTGTACTTAAATATAGACATTCTGAATTATTATTGTCAGCCCCATAGAGTCTCTTTTAAATAAATAGGTCTCTTACCCTTTTTCACTAGTCTACGAGGGTCGTGTAATAGGCAGATATTCGTGGAATATCACATTTACTTAATACATTTAACATCTTTAGTTAAGCGATGAGGTATTCGCCACCCATCCTGAACGTCTTAACGGCACGGAAAGGACAATGTGCATGTTTATTAATTGCAGTTAGTTTACTGGCGATTCCACTTGTGAGAGATTCTGTAATGAGATTATGTAAATATTCATTCTATTATACTGTTCTGTAGAACTATATAAATATCTGCCACAAACCGCTGGAAAATAACATAGGAATAAACGCAATTGCCTTAGGTTTTATGAAGAAGTCTTTCAATGAATAATTCATGTTATTATGCTTCTCATACTAGCAGATGTTCAATTGCGCTGTGCTGTGGTTTATATTCTTATTAAGGAGATGTTTACTCTGAGAATAAATACGAGATTTATTATGTGCCTTTTTCTTTAGAAATGATTATAATGTACCCACACACTTTTTCAGTGATTACTCGTTTACCATTGGATGTTCGTTAATAATAACAAAAATACTTATTTTTATTTATTTATAAAGCTTTAACATCCCTCTCAATCAATTAGTGCCAGACATAACATATAGCCTTTGAACATCAAACTTTGTTTCTTTTTAAACCATATTATAAAACAAGATGAAAAAGCGCTTAGTTTCAGGAGAAATAAGTGAAAACTTTTAAGAACTGTGAACAGTCTTGAAAAATTCAGCGTTGTATCGACCGCCATTCATGAAAATTGTTACAAAAATGTACGTATATAATAAAGCGAAGCTCACACGATTCGGTAAATAAATTGTTAGAGATTGTAGAAGAATGTAAGATGTGCTTTGTAGAAATATTATTTCAATTGGCTCATTTCAGAGAATACAACGTTAGTATAAGAATGTATCATAAGTAAAAATAAAAATACAATTTCAAGTGAATCCATATGCTTGGCTTTCAGAAACTACCAATCACTATGATTCTATATAATTTACAAATTTTATATATGCATCATAGTTCTGTGATCTATTTGATACAATCTACATAATACTGTATATCGATCAATCTATCAACACAGTAAGGGAATAATAATATCTTTTGAATAGCTTTAAAATTTCCAAAAAAATGTGATTTCAAGCGTTTCAATTTTGTGAAGCGGATAGCCAATTATTTGTACGTAGACTTAAACAAACATAGACATCTAAAGTAAATAAACAATTTTTTTTCAAATTCGTTTCAATGTATCACACTCACAATGTTCGTATATTTTGTATTTATTTCTAGTTACAAACCAAATGTACAGCAAATGGAGAAGTAAGTAATATTTTGCAGCTTGTGTATCGTATCTGGACATTGAGGGCACTTAAGAAAATGTGACATGGAATTCTTAACAACACAGTTACACACACATGTTGAGCTTGTTCTATAGGAAACTCCATCTCAATCAGTTTTATTTAAAACTCTTTCAATGAATTGTATTTCTTATTACATACTCTTTTGTTTCATTGAATTATCGATCCCGAGTGTCCTGATTTTCGTTGACACGGAGAGGACGGATTGCATGTTTGTTACATGCGTCTGATCTGCTGGCTACCCCACTTGTAAGATATGCCATTTTTGGTTGAATGAATAAATAAATAATACTTCGTTTAGGCACCTACTACCATTAGATACAACATCACAGTGGGATTCTGTGATGTGGGATAGTTCCACAAGTGGGATAACTAGTGAACTAACTATACAATACTATACTATACCCTCACGCCGTGTCCCAAGTGGGGTAAGCAGAGAGAACGGAACGCCAAATAGATCTATCTTTACACACTTCCTTCGCTTCCTCCACATTCATAGAATTTCTCATGCACGCACGGTTCCTCTTACTCAACACACGGCCGTCCTTGAGAATTTGATACACGTGATCAAGTCATGTGGTTCATGGACGCCCGCGCTTCCTCACGCCCTTTCTTTCAGACAAGCGAACTAACTGCATGTAAAATAAACATTCAAATTGTCCTCTCCGTGCTGATGAGAGCTTAGAATATTCAGAATGGGTGGTATGCCACATCGATTAGTTTTACGAATAGCTGTTCAGTTTTAAAGGGCACTCAAAAAATCAAGAAAAGAGCGGGATACCTTTTCTTAACTAGGGACTCTACGTAATGTCCATACATTGTCAGCTTGAATAATGACATTGCTGGTATTACATATGTACCTACCTATTTAAATGATATCTACAAGAGCTTTAAAAGCTAGACACAATATCCAAATACGAATTACAGTTTCATACATTTTTGTCATCAAATGTTATATCTGAAGTGTTGTGATACCTTATTTAATTTAAATAACATGCATGCACTCTGAAGATGTTTCATTTTCATGTTGGATGATACAAGATAATAGTAAAGCGGAGATACACGATGATACTGAAATACTTCAACTGTCAGATAGAAGACAGTTGGTATTGTACTAACATAGTGATACATAAATAAGGAAGAAACAGCAATATGGTAACTATCTGATGGTATCCGGCCCGTCCGACTCTTTTTTTTAAATGATGAATCTGCACCCAGCATCTGACATGAGACACACAGTAAACAATGTTTTTTCTTTATTTTGCAAAAAACATTTAAGGGACTTGGTCAAATCACGTTCTTTCTTTAGGAAATCATCTCACAGAGTTGTTTATTTAACATCTTCCTTGAATTGACCATTTCCCTCAAAGTTTTGATCATATCTCGATTTTATGATATCTCATTATCCAATTAAAACTTGTCCGATGATGAAAGTGACTGACTGCAAACTTTGAAAAGAGAATTTGAGTAATTGGATAGCAGAACAAACCAGGATGGACGCTAATTATATGAAATCGTTTGCAGAATAAACCAGGCAAGAATCGCTTATAATAAAAAATCTTAAAAATTGGAATCACCTAACACTGATTTACTAGATAGCAAAGCCTGATTAAAACCTTTCTGGTAGAGAGATAAGGACTGTTGGCAAAAGTTTGGCTGCCTTTGATATGTGGTGTTGCAGACGCACGTTGACTCAATAAGTCAAAATGTGTCGAAAAAGACGGACGAGGTGTTGAATACGTTAACAAAATAAGACAAGTTCTTAAAAATATTTACAAGCAACGAGCAAACTGGATTGCCCACAACTTCAAACATCCACGCTTGCTAATTCCCATCGCGGAGGACATGACCGAAGGTAGAAATCGTAGAAGCCAACCAAAAGACATCTACGTAGGTACATCAAATAATGATGAAGGGCATGTGATGTAGCATATACTTAGAATTCAAGAAACAAGCAGTAAAAATTAAAGAATGTAGAAGAATAAACAAGCTTGTTACAGACCAATCCAATGGATTGTACACACTATATTATTATAATCTATCTAACTATTTGGCTCAGAATCTTACCAGATATCCGTAGTCAGATATCTCGATAAGGTATGAAATATCTATTCTATAACTATAAATTATAACATACATACCTACACGTATATAGCATATATTCGTAATAACACCCTCGACTTGCAACTGCCACTATTACAATTCATCCGCTGTATGTTACAATATGCATGTATAGAGATATGAGTGCTGAGTTGCATTTCACAATAATAATATCAACATATATGTTCCTTTATATTTACATAGACAGCATTATATATACACAAATATTTTGTATTAGGTATTGTATACTTTTCAGAAGCGCAAGTGCTTCGTAGGGAATATTATTATTACCACTCAGTGGTAGGAACTAATGTCCAAGATATTATGTATGTCTAACGGGCTGTTTCACCACCTCTGGATAAAGTTATAGATAACTATCCTAAGGATAAATTTATCTACAAGATAAACTGAAGTGAGCGTTTCACCACCTTCAGATTTCTTACGGATTGCTATCCGCCAGATACCAGTGGCAACGTTGTAATTTCATGCGTTTGTTGCATGAATGTATGCACGTAGGTAGGAATATATCGTGCGTTGCCTAGAAATATATCTAGGCAACGCATATGTAAACAAATTTTGACAGTTTAACACTAAGACATATCCGCCGGATAACTTATCCAGAACTTAATCTATAGGATAGCGCTGTCAGGGAGTCGTGAAACGCATTTTTCGTTTTATCCGTTAGATTTGTGTTGGATTCGCTTTCCGGCACTTTATCCAGAGGTGGTGAAACAGCCCGTTAGTCCATTGTTAGTATTGTCAAAAATACTTATTTTCAGACAGAAAGTAATGTTTATATAATCTAGTCAAAAAGTTTTCAAAATTTAATTTGTTGATTACTTTACCTTCACCGAAACTTTATAGATATTTATATAAATAATAGTGGACTACATACCTACCTATATGCAGTTTTGTATTATCCAACAAGGGAACTCACAATCATCGACTTATTCCACTATTTCATATTATTCTGTTAGATCTGGTAAAGTGGTAAACTCACTCTCAAATAGAAATAAGCATTACTCCAACTTTATGGCTGGATAACATTATTGACGGCTATCAATTTGGAAAATCAGGCAGACCAGTGACCACCTGGATGTCCACAATTGCCAGGGACATGAAGGAGGCAAAGTTGCGCGCGGAGGATGCAGGGGACCGGTAAACTTGGAAGATGAAGACTAGGAGAGCCGACCCCAAGTAAATTGGATAAAGGCGAGGGCGAAGAAGAAGATTGTGAAAGAAAATTTACCTATGAAAAACAATTTGGTATAACATAAAAAAAAATACACTAGAGTATAAGTTGAGGATTTTATCGGTATTTATTTTGTAAAACTCCATATCCATATATTTTTTTAACAAAATAAAAATGTGTTTCAAAATTTTCCTTCTTTCAGATTTGGTTTGAAAAAGGCATCGCATGTCGAAACCTAGGTCGGAAGTAATTAGTACTATTTTGAAACATACTTAATTTTGGTATGAAGTAAATACGCAACTTTTTTATATATTTAATTTTGTTTAAAACAGAGTAGGTATAGGTTATTTTAGAAGTGATGTTTCGGTATAATTAGGTATATATAAGTCTTTTCTCAGATTAATCAGGACAAGGAAGTAGGTAAGGATTAAATATTCATATTCTATGAGTTTGAGTGCAAGAGTATTATTGACGTACTATAATGCTGAGTTAAATTCTTTTAACAGTTTAGGGTATGTACATATTATGTACATTTATGTTCTATCTTGCTATGTACCTATACGTTAAAGCTTAGTATGGACTTCAAGAACTTTATGTTTTGAGTACCGAATATAGTAGCGCATCTTCAGCAAACATTTTATCGTTATTACGATGTAAAGCATACAGCAAACTTTTAGATGTATCAAGGGAATCGAAGTATGAGTAGCATAGGCGTACCCTAAAATTTATCTTGAGGATGATCAGCAGCTTGTTTTTTTTTAATATTACAACTATCAAATGTGTGGATCTTTTTTAATCTCAATCATGATGTGTAATTTGGTAAATGCGAAAGTAGAATTTCTACCCCCGTCCCCTCATCATATAATTTATTAATCATAAAAAATATGTATATGAATATTATTGTAATTTTAAATCAAATTGACAATATTCATGAAAGACGAAAGACATTTTTTTTTAATTTCTTTATTCAATCAATATCATACAAACGTTGAAACAATATATCACCAATTATCTTCAATTAAGTTGCAGCAGCCTCACTAGGTTGCCCTGTATCGAGGCGTGCTGCGTAAAAATTATATAAAAAAAAAACATACATTCACCAAGGATTAATACATCTCACAAAAAAAAATAAAATTGTATAAAAACAATCACATCAGCAAATTAATAAATCGATAACAAATGAATAAATGGATGAATGAACAAATGAATAAATGAATAAATGAATAAATGAATAAATGAATAAATGAATAAATGAATAAATGAATAAATGAATAAATGAATAAATGAATAAATGAATAAATGAATAAATGAATAAATGAATAAATGAATAAATGAATAAATGAATAAATGAATAAATGAATAAATGAATAAATGAATAAATGAATAAATGAATAAATGAATAAATGAATAAATGAATAAATGAATAAATGAATAAATGAATAAATGAATAAATGAATAAATGAATAAATGAATAAATGAATAAATGAATAAATGAATAAATGAATAAATGAATAAATGAATAAATGAATAAATGAATAAATGAATAAATGAATAAATGAATAAATGAATAAATGAATAAATGAATAAATGAATAAATGAATAAATGAATAAATGATTAAATGAATAAATGAATAAATGAATAAATGAATAAATGAATAAATGAATAAATGAATAAATGAATAAATGAATAAATGAATAAATGAATAAATGAAAATAATTGAAATCAATATAGTGGAAAAAACATTTGTTTTTATTGTATTATCCTTCTATTTTCGAGATCGGGTACGCCCATGATACATAATATATATGGAATTATTTATAGATAACTTACTTTATTACTGAAATTGTTTTGTGTACTGAGTAATATTATAAAATTGTATACGAAAATATAAAAAGAAGCAGGCTTCTTAAGGTCGCGATTCAAAGAATATCGAAGATGTATTGTATTTTCAGAAATATTAATTCAAAGAATGGAAATGAAATGCGGAGCAATTTGAATAAATCAACAATTATTATGCTTCGCCAGAAGTAGTAGTGAGCAGATAATTTTATTTTTAATATCTTGTATTCGTATTTGTATTCTTGTATTCAAGGAAACATCGCAAGTAATATTCCTTTGTTAGAAAATTATTTAATAGATACCTAAAACTTATGTTCTATGAGATTTGCTGTAGTGAAATTTTAATAACTTGATAAAAGACTCGAATACAGAGATATCGACCATGGAAAAGGTATGTTAGTAGACGAGTGCATATCAAGGTCATTACTAAATTCATTATAGTAGTGATAGTATACAATTAGTTTGATTTTATAGCCACTGACAATTTGGCTATCACAAAACATTTTTAAAATATTCAGTTAATTAATCCACACATAAATATTTGAGTCCGTTCGTATGTATGTATGTATGTATGTATGTACGTATGTCCTCAATGGACTCTGAAATAAAGAAAGACAGAAGTAAAATAATACACTCTATACGAGGTCTCATCTCCTGGGCACGTTCAAGGCCAAAAACATTTTAAATACCTTATATATTGATAAAGATATTACAATTTATGTCACAAAATTGGCAGCCAAATGTATGAAAATCACTGAAAGTTTTTGTAAGTAGCAATATTCATGGTCGAACATTTTTCAGTGTATTGAATTAATTTCACAATGGATGTAATGAGAAATACATCAGTACTGAAATTAAACATTTAAGGATTATTTTGATTATAAATTATTGTGTTTGGTTATGATAAAAACTTCTGAATTATGCGAGTTAAAATTGCATATTTTTGACATCTTGGGCTAATTTCATAATGGCCGACGTGACACACACAGAATGCACACAAATATATATTTTAGTTGGTGCATATTGTTTGTTTGTTTTGTGTTTTCTATGTCCTCTGTACGATATGTCTCATCCAGTAGGCGAGCTGAAAACATTTAATATGTATACTTTTATAAAGATTTAATTTATAAATGATGATGTATCAACGATCTTTTGTCGATGTTTGGTAAACTTGAAAATCACTAAAAATCTCATACGTCTACGACCATGCTATTAATATGTGTTCTTATTTTATTGTTAATATTCATAGTTTCTTTTTATTTCAAAATATGGTTACCAATAATATCAAAAACACAGAACTAATTCAATGATGCTTCAATGTTCTTTTGTCAAAGTAAGGTAAAAGTCAAAATAAAATAAAAAAAACTCATATCTACAACAATACTATTGATATGTGTTCTTATTTTATTGTAGGATATTCTGAGTTTCTTTTAATTTCTAAATAAAGTTATCTGTTATAACAAACACAGAAAAGGGTGTGAGAGAAAAGGGTGTGATTATCTCATAATATAACTATACCAAGCCATAGATAACATTTCTAAAACTTGCACTTAACATAATGGTAGTTAGGCACTTTTGTAAAGGATATCATTTCAATATTATGCTTGCGTCAATCTGTTTCATTAGAAGTATTTCATTTATTCAAAACATGCATCTAAAAACATAAGATTTTCAAAATTAGATATTAAGATACTGTCTATTGATAAAATTATTATTGTATGGTTTGCAGTAATTTTAAATTTCATGAAAGTATTCTAAATTCAAAATAATTATAGAATTTCTAACACTAAACGTAAACACTAAACGTAAAAACTGTCATAATAAGCATAGAGATACTAAGTGTCAAAATCAGGGTTGCCAGATTGTGTGACCAAAATTACGTGCATTTTGCCCAGAAAATACCGCACAATGGGACCTTACACATGTGAAAAATATAATTTTTACTCCAACATGATATAAATCATACTGTTCACAATTCTGTTTCATCTTTCAATTTCTACCCCCCCCCCCCATCGCTAAATTTTCGAAATAGTATAGGAATAATTGTAATAATTTATAATTGTTATTTTTATGCCACTATTTCACTATGTAATATTGTAACCAATGTACAGTAAAGAATAAAATAAATAAAATAAATAAATAATAAAATATAATATCGTCAGTTTTCTAAAGGGTCGTTCACATTTGTTCACTTTCAGTGATCACTCCGGATGAACCTCCAAGATAAAAAGGTGTGAACGGGCGTTTCATCAATAGTGATCACTAGCGATGACGGATGAAAGCGATAACAGCCCGTCATAATTTCGATGAAAGGACCTTTCACTGAAACGACTATAAACAAATTTTTTCTTATTTTTTGTTTTATTCTCTATGAATTTGTATAGAATGTCAGAATCATTTACAAAATTATTATGCAGTTGAGAACTATATTGATTAGTTTTAAGGGCTTTTTTTTATTTTTTTTATTTATTTAATTATATTTTTGTACGAAAATATGTCAAAATACATACAACATGACTGAGAGTGTTGACATGGCAGTGAGAGCATAGGATGAACAAATGAGAACAGACGTGTTCACTTTCGATGAACAGGTTTGACCCTGACACTCTGAATGATCATCCAGTGTGAATGCTACTTTAGAATAATTATTTTCTCACGATTCCCAAAACACAAATTACTTACACTGGCAACACTGTCCGACCTGTCAATTGTATGGCGTTTGGTGATCCGGTAAATTTTGTGACTTTGTTTTGATTTTAAAAGACTTTAAAAAATATAAAACTGAATAAAACAATACGTAGTGTATCTAACAAAAAAATTTTTTCAAGAAATATTCCCAGTGTTAAGCGGAGTTTTAAGCTCAAAAACTACCCTGGTACATTAACAATGTTTTCCAAACAACACTGGTAAGCACTGTCTTAATATTTTAAATTGTTTTTTTTTTATGTTTGACGACACTTAATTGTATTTCTATTACAAGATTACTATTCAATTCTGTGCCTTCTTAAAATATATATAATGTAATGAATTTACTTAAAAAGGCAAATTATTTTACCGAATATTAGAATAAGCTAAATAAAAAGCTGAAGTGAATGTCTCAGATGCTTAATAATAATGCATCATTAAATGATTGTGTATGGAATGTCTCGATGACTCACTTATATGACAATCCCGTGTTTCTAGGAAGTTAAATTACTGTATTGCTGATGAATTTCAATGTTCATTTCTTTCAGGATTATCTGTGAGTTCTATAAGAAGAATTATAAAAGAAAACATAGGAAAGGCCGTCCAGGATGATTTTGATATCTGCTCCATTCGCCAAAAAGTGCATTTGTATTACACTACATATTTCTTATATTTATTTTACTGTTTTTATTAAATAGTTTTATATTATAATTCTGAGTCTTATTTATTTTCCCTTTAATGTAAAATATTACAGTTAACAGCATATTTTCATGGATGTGTAATTGTGAGAATATCCTTAGTTAGATGATGTCTATCATTATGCAGCCATTTAACCAGTATATGCCTCTGAAGGTGAAAATGCTAAGTATTTATTAAATGATTTTATGATGTAAAAGAAGTCCAAAGTCATGGTCTTTGAAAGAGGAAGTGAGAGAACAGTATGACAGGTAATGATTGACAACAAAGTGTTAGAGCAAGTTGACGAATGTGTGTACTTGGATAGTTTGTTCACGAGAGATGGGAATTGTGAAAGTATTGCAAATATTGAAATAATTGCAAATAGGAACAGATCTACCACAGCTAAATGGTTAGTGCACTCTGCTATCTAAGTGCCAACACTCATGTATGCAATTGAGACGTGGACATGTTTAAAGAAGGATGAAAGTGGTAGAAATGAGATCGTTGAGAAGGATGTGTGGTAAAAGTCTGAGAGATTGTGTGTGTAACAGTTATATACGAAAGGAATGTGGAATGAAAGTTGGTGTGGTTACAGGGATGAATATAAATAAGTTACAATGGTTTGGGCATGTGGAAAGAATGAATGAGGACAGAATGACCAAGAAAATATATTTGGCTGAGAGGAATGGTGCTCGGAGACGTGGACGTCCGAGGATCAAAAGCAAGATCATTTAAATCAAATCCTACAGGGCGGTTACGTGTTGAGCACATTGAACAGGAGAGCATGCATGAAAAATTGTATGACAGTGACGGAAGCGAAAGATGTATGCAAGGATAGAAGGAAAAAGCGCTCAATCCTTTTTGCCTACCCCGCGAGGGAAGTGGCGTGATGGTATATATGTATGTATGTAAGAAGTCCATTTACTTGGAGAGGTCCTAGCTTATTATTATTAGCTATAGGATTTTTTTTGTCTGGAACTAAAAGAGTGAATAATAAAAAGAGTCAGCAACTAAATGTATGCACGGAAAGAGACTGATAGAAAGAGTGAGAATTGAAAGTGATGAATGTAATGTGAAAGTAGGTTCTCTTACAAGGTTTCGTTTTTACACAATCAATGTTTGGATAGGGCTACAATGTGAAAGATAACAGCGCCCTCGATTATTTGTCAACTATTTTTTGACAAACTGTATGTATTGTATATATGATTTTGGCACTCATAGAGCTGATTATTATTATGACATGTACCTTTTTTGCTGCTAAATAGATTTTAAGTTCATTTTTTCAATGAGATTGTGTAGTTTTAACTCACGTATTTGGATGAATATCTGTTTTTAAACCCGAGCGTTGCCGGGTTATAAAAGCTAGTACTTAATATTTTTAAAAAGTAGATAAATAACGAATGTGTGTATTTTGACCTAAAAAATTATTTGAACGAATACTTGTGAAATGTTATGTTCTTGTGCAGAAATTGAAAAGTAATGTAATCTTTTTCCTATCAATCCACCAGTAAAATAATGTGATTAATAAGCCTAAAAAATTGAGAATGTGTTAAAAATATACAAAAAATGTTCCATCCAGCAATAAACTGCGAATGATCACGAGAACTCAAAAATAAACTGTCAAAATAATAATTACAATTTACATTTTAAGTATAAATTACATAAAAAAAATCACTTACCCATTGGACTTGGTGTGAGTTCCTTCATATCATAGCGTACTTTGAGTTCATATTTTTTGAAGAAATTCAACTTTCTCTGAAGACCGTTGATGGCCAATGACACTGTCTTTAGATAGTCCCTAGTACCGAAAGACTTATAGGGAACCACAAGACCAATTTGAAGATCTCTACTCATCTGGAAATAAAGGAAAAAAAAAACAGTTATGAAAAACTTTTATCAAAATCATGTGATTAAGAAAGTTATATACCTTCATGTTAATAAAAGCCTACACATATAATTTATTTAAAAATAATTTTAATTTTATCCATATAACATAAGCCTAGGACCACACATTTTCTAGTTTTTTTTTGTCTTTTTTCCTCATACATATTAAAGAAATTTTTAAATAGTACCTACGTTGGAAAAAGCGTTTCACTCTACCTAACTGTTTTCTGAAAGTTAGGTATTCTTTTATATAAAAAAAATATTAATAAAAGTGACAATGGCAACAAATATTTGAAATTCTCCCTGTTTCATACAAAATTTACATTATAAACTGTGAAATGAAAACGAATATATAAAGTTATACAATGTCAATTGAATAACAGCTGGCACGCCCAAATATTTCTGGCTATTTACGATGTATCATATAAATTTTGCTCGGCACCTTAACACTAGAGCACACGCGCTCCAAATAGAACTTAAGAACACGCACCGCGAGGGAAACCTTCGCTTGTAATTAAATGCTTATAACTCTGTTATTATATAAGATAAAACTATCAATTCTTCATCATTATGTACCTTGGAATATAAACAACAAATTTGTATTATTTATTTTTTTGGAAATTTATTTATTTAATACGAAAATAGAAAAATATAACTACACCTATATTTTCGAATAAACAGTACACCATGGTAACACGCGTCGTGAGGCAATCCCCACTTTTATTGCCATGTACGTAAGGATCGCATTCAGGTAAAAAGATGCATTGTGTAGTTTAGGGTTCTTATTGAATTTCGGCGCCATTCAAACACAATTGTTTTTTTTGTCATCTCGTTTCGGATTAACTTTTGCAATATAAATATTTATTATTATTATAGTTTTATTTTAATGTTTGTACCCAACAGAGAATTATATTTTACTACTTATTCACTTATTGATAATAGCTGTTATTACCAATACTACTACTACACCATCACGGCACATCCCACAAGTGGAGTATCCAGCAGAACAGCTGCATGTGATAAACATGCAGGCCGTCTTCTCTGTGCAAATAAAATTTAAGACATTCAAGATGGGTGGCAAACCTCATCACTATATTATTCTATACTATATAAAGTATATCGATATATTATGTTATTCCGAAAAAAAATGATAATCAAAGAATTGTCGAAAAAATAATTTTTGTATCACTTGTGAAAAAAAATTGTACCAGTTCTTAATTCAAATCAAAATACAATATCTGAAGTACACAAAAAACATCATTTTTTTAAAAAGCGATGTTTTAAACAAGTTTTTAACCATTACATTTTAATTGTAATGAAATTGTCTTTAAATCGGA
The DNA here is from genome assembly GCA_947579605.1 of Athripsodes cinereus. Lineage (NCBI taxonomy): Eukaryota > Metazoa > Arthropoda > Insecta > Trichoptera > Leptoceridae > Athripsodes > Athripsodes cinereus. The sequence goes on from OX388314.1 coordinate 28,672,060, forward strand.
TATTAAATTGATGTTTTGAATGTGTGTAGGTACCTACGTTAAAAAAATAATAAAAAATATTGTTCGAACAATTATAATGTACCTACATAATTATAATATTTACCTATTTGTTTCAAGGAAAGAAAATAGCAAAACGAAACCTAGAACCGTACACCGTCAGATATTTTTTTATGAATGAGTACTTGCATAGTGACGCCGTGACACGCGTAGTGGGAGAATCCCCGCGGAACAGCTATAAACTGGCAAAAAGTATACTTATGAAGATTTTAATGAGGTGATTTCACTGAAAATAAATGTTGCTTATTGATGGGTAGGATATCATAGAAGGAAAAACTCGACAATCTCGTTGATTTTATTTTATAACGAAAAAACTGTCGATGTGAAGGTTTGCCCGCGCACGCGTGTGCTCTCGTGTTAATTGAACAGAGCACAATTTGCATAATGGATGTAAATTGTGTCACTGCGTTTCAAAATCCGTTATAACCAAAGATCAAATAATCATTACTTACTCTATGGTTATAACACATTTTTGTGTAAAATTCGACAAAAACTGTTAGACAACTATTACACGTACTTTCCTGAAGTAGAACTAATTTGTTAATTATAAGATTGTCACAATAGTTCAATTTTCAAATAAATTTTGCTTTTGAATAAAAATAAATTGTTCTAATTGTGTATCTACATAAAAATAACTCCTATTGGTCGGTTAAATTATAAAAAAAATATTGAAAAATACACATAAAAGGATATAGCCGAGTTCTTTTCGCATCATCATTTTATTTTATTTTTTTGTACAAGTAGTGAGTTATTTGAAAGAAACAAATTTCTACGATTATAGAAAAGTATTAATCACGAATCTAACGACATATTATATGACTCATTTTCGTGAAAATGCGTTATAGCGGTTTTCGAAACTCAACGACACGTATGTATGTGTGAAAAAAGTAGAAAATCAATGTGAGTATGGAAGACAGGTACACGATAAATGTATTTGTTCAGCTTCTGTACCAAACCACACCAAGTGATTACGTATAAAAATCGTAAAACGCTAATAAATCTGACATTATGGATATAACTTTGTTTGTATACTTCTACGACAAGATGGATAGGTACGTTTTACCGATTTGATGAAAATATAATACCAAAGTTGGCATGTTGTTTGTATGTTTTAGAGATTAACTTTTTACGTTGTTTTATCCTCAAAACTTTCACGTACATATCTACATAACTCTAGTTGTATTAAATACAAATTTTGTAAAAGTAGACGTGCGTACGTGAATTCTAAACTAATACGTTAAACATTTGGCTTACGTAAGTAGGTACCTAGACGGCTGTCATTAAATTTGAATTTGATTACGTAATGAAAAAAAATAAAATGTATCTCTCTCCAACATCATGACCTTTAGTTTTTTTATTGAATGGGACATGCGTTATCTTTTTCTTTTGTCTTCACGGAAAATCAATCGAAATCTAGAGTAAAGTTATAGACTATAGTTCCATATAATTTAAGTTTTATTTTCAGTGCAAAAGCAAACAAGTACATAATGTTACTATGTATAGACTTATTTTTCATTATATCAGTTATACCTACCTACATTGGATTGGATTGGATTGGAAAACAATTTTATACAATATAATATTGTGCAAAATCAAATTGAAAGAATTGAAAAGGGCGTCCCAATGCTGGCTAGCTTAAGTGATCACTTTATGAAAACTAGGTAGGTAGTTTGGGAATGTGAAAAAAAATTATGAGGACAGAATGACAAAGAAAATATAAATGACTGAGAAGAATGGTGCTTGGGAATGTAGCCCTCCAAGGATTTAATGACAAAATCAGATAGTTAAATCAGAGCAACTGGTTGGTTGTTAGAAATTCCCTGCAAGCAATAAACCCGCCATTTGTACCATAAAAAAATAAAACTAAAATTATTTTATTTTATTCTTGAGGATGGACATATTGCGTTGAGTACACAGAATAGAAGAACGATTGTATATGACAGTGATAGAAGCGAAAAGTGTATGCTAAGATAAGAGTATTTGTCGATTGATGTTTCTGCTCACACCGCAAGAGAGAGCTTTTTTTATTTAAGATAAACATAACATGCATAGACAATTCACACAGATCGAGCTAGTCCCAGATTAAGAAGAGTCTTGTTTTATAGGTACTTAAGCGACGATACACAATATATTATATACAATGCAGTAAGTAATACTACAATTCTTATGTAGAAGGTATCTTATTAATGCTGAAAAGAGACTGAGCTTAATCCACAAGAAGTTGTAATATATTTCATTCATCTAACTCCACTTTTCTTAAGGTTTTATAATATGTACATATAACAAAGTAGTAAATATCGGAAAAACAACAAGTGTTAGTAGAAGTTACATCCTTCCATTCTCATTTCTGCGGTTACAATAAAGTTTAATTAGCAAGTTTCGTGAAGCAGTGGAGTGCTTTTCAAATATATGTACAAAAAAGCACCACATAGCTCTGTAAAATTAATTTCTTGGACCGTATACTACTACTAGGCTCTGAGAATAAATTTTCTTTATGAAAATTAAGAATACGTAAAATATTTTAAATTAAAATGTCTAATTCCGAATTCGACGGCAGCGGATGAGTTAAAAATTAGAAAAAAATATACTATACTATACACTCACATAGTGTCCCAAGTGGGGAAGGCAGAGAGAACGGAACGCCATATATATCTATCCTTACACACTTCATTCGCTTCCTCCACATTCATACAATTTCTCATGCACGCACGTCGATTCTTCTTACTCAACACACGAGCGTCATTGAGAATTTGATGCACGTGATCAAGCCACGTGGTTCTCGGACGCCCGCGCTTCCTCACGCCCATTCTTTCAGATAAGTATATCCTCTTAGTCATTCATACAAATGTGTATTGTACAAATGTACAAACTTGTATTCTAATAAATTTCTATATTATATTGTGAAAGCTTGACCAATATTAAAAGTCTAGTTCCGCCACTGTCATGAAGATATTTACAAGATCACCGGACATATTTGCGGGGTGGAAAGACAAGTTTATGTACAGATAGCGCTTTTGCGATAAATTCGCCCTCGGTATATTTATTGCATTTAATTTTAATTCCGTGAAGCACCCGGCTGAAATTTAGCCTTCCATTCTTTTTCGCAAGTTTTCGAGTGTCCTGTGAAAAGCAGGTGTTTGAAAAAAATAAATATGTTCAGAGTTGCTTCCCATCCTGAATGTCTTATACGCTTTGTAATTTATTCATTTTACGTTAGTCTGATGAAGAGAGCGGAAACCGTCGAATGCCGGCTCACGATTAATAAAATAGAAGTACTTTAAAAGTGTTTTATTTTTATAAATTGAACATGAACTTTCACCAAGTACCGTCGGTCCACAATATTAACTATATCCTGAATGCCATCATCCCCAATCGGGTACGGATTGTTATTTATTTAATGACAATCTGTACAAAATTCACGTACGTAGCAACTTCTCCACCCACTATGTAAATATTCAGTTTAAAATTTGCCCAATCTTGTAATGAAAAATAATTTTCGGTGCTTTTAAATGAGATATCTACCTACCAAATGATTCAATTGTTTGGTTTGTCGCGATGAATAAAAAGTTTTTATATTAATTATTTTGAAACATTCAAAGCATTGCGTTTTCCATTTAAATAATAAATAGCAATCAAAATTTGGTGATCGTGGATAAACTGCTTCATGAGAATTTCGAAACTTCAATTAGGAATGTTTTCAAACTTTAATTAAAGTGATCAATGCTATTAATTCCTACAGCATTTCTTCGATAAGTTTGTTTGTGAAAATAATATGTTCTCGTTAGTCAATTGTATATAATATAATACTTTTCCCGTTTACATGTATTATAATTATGTAATTATGGTTTTGTACCAAAATCGGATGAATCCAAATGCATCATTTCAACTTATCACAAACATCTTTTTCTTTCTAACACTGTCCTTATAACTTATTGCCACTGAAGGCTGTAGGGGGTTAGCTTTTTTCATTCTAAGGTTGTATATTCTTCTGTTCCGTATGTCATCTCTATCCAGGCCATTTCTCTGTAGGATCCTATTATTACATTGTCATCCAGGTATTCTTTGGTAAATATGGCTTAAACTTCGCGCAAATAGGATTTCCAAAAGCTACGCTCTGTATAATAATTGATGGGATTATTCGATCTCTTTACCGAACCACGCATATCTTAATAAACAAATACATTAATTATTCACTTCTTCTGAATCTTCCAGCTTTTCATTGTATTGTAATGACTAGCGTAGGGTTGTTACCTGGCTTCACTGAGGAAACAATAATAATAGAATTGTTAAATTTTACATTTGCAGATAGGTATCTACTACTAGCTACTACTCCCATTAGTCCCGTTATACCATCACGGCGTATCTCACAAGTGGGTTAGCTATTAGCAGACCAGCCAGTGGCGTAGCTAGAGTCATCTGCGCCCGGGGACAAAATATGTACTCCTTCTCAACAAAATATTTGAAATTTCACGATTTATATGGTTCATTTTCGAAACATGAAGCATTATGAAAAATAATATTTGAACCCGAATTGATCTTTGTTAAAAAAAAACTCCATTAGCAATCCTGCATTGTGGATGTGTCATTTTGTTTATGAGTAGAATAGTGCCCCATAATGCTCAATGGGGGCGCCAAAATCGTGTTTGCCAACTGGTTTGAAATGAAGATATTTGTGGAGCTCCAAAAATGAATCTTGCAAACGTATTTGGGATACATTAGCTTACATCAAAATAAAATTAAAAAAATAGTTTTAATGCTCATTTTGGCGCCCCCTAATGTGGCGCCCGGGGACATATGTCCCCCCTGCCCCCCCCCCCCCCTAGCTACGCCACTGAGATCAGATGTAAGTAATAAACATGCAAGCCGTCCTCTCTCTACCAATATACAGAATGGGTGGTAAATATCATAGTTGAATTTAAGATGTTAATTGTCTTTATTTTTTCGAACACCTGCCTCTTACAGGGCACTCGAAAACTAACGACAAGAATGAGAGACTATTTTCGAACACCTGCCTCTTACAGGGCACTCGAAAACTAACGATGGAGATATATGACACGGTGCACCGTGACACCGCGGTGTCTTAAGATTTGAATGGACATAAATTGAATAAGTAGGTATACCTATGTGTTGTTCCACATTTTTCATTTACATTCAGCGACAACCCATCTTGAATCACTATTTTTTTTTAATAAACTCGAAGAGGACAGTTTTCATCTTTCTGAACTGCAATTGGTCTGGCAGCTCCCCTTATTGTAAAAACCCTCATGATGGTAGGTATAATAAAAGTAGAATTAGGTATAAAATATGTTAGACGATTTAGGTTTAAACCTGGTATAGAGTATTCTATTTTTCGCGTGTCTCGTCTATTTGCTGTTTACATAAAGTAGATAATTACAAACAAATCGCTATATATTATTATCATCTAGATCAGTGTTTCCCAACCGGTGGTTCGCGAACCCCTGGGGGTTCGCTATGTCTACAAAGGGGGTTCGCGAAAATAATGTCGTAATGGCGGGATTTTAAATGGCCCAAGAAAAATAAAAGGAAAAAAAAAACAAAAACACAAAAAAAAATAAAAAAAAGCACACCAAATACAATGCAGATTGCACGCTGTTGTTTCGAACGTATGCATACTGCCTATATCTTATGCAGCATATAAAGAAAATTTTATTGTTTTTTTGCCTATCATTAACGACTACATAGGGGGTTTGCCAAATTCTGTTGGATATTACTTTTGGTTCGCGACGAGAAGAAGGTTGGGAAACACTGATCTAGATAACATGGATAGGTTATCAATGTATTAAATTGTTACAAAATAACACAAGTACTTCCATATGTATTAGAAACATTTAACCTTCAGCCCCTGAATCTTTAACGTAACAGTAGGTATAATAAAAGTACCTATTCACGACGGATAGCCTAGTATTCACAGCAATTTTAAAACTTTCGACGCCGGGACCCTCTACAGACGGACGTCCGAAGCTTTTTCGTTTGTAACGGTGGCGCAATATTCGTTTTGTTTATTCATGATTTGTTCATTGCCTTATTATTTGCAAATTTATAAAGAAGGAAAAATAAAATACGAATTTTCTTGTAATCAATGTACAGTAAATAGTAAATAATAAATAGAAATAAATATTTGGTCTCCCACTATTTTCCATAAGTTATCGAGTGTCATGGAATAGGCAAATGGTCTCAAAACTTCACATAATATATACTACAATTTGCACCTATTCTGAATGTACTATTCCACACCATCACAGTATATCCCACAAGTGGGTAGCCAGTATACCAGCCTCATGTAATAAACATGCAAGCCATCCTTTCTGTGCCAACAAAAAATTTAGATACTTGGAATTCAAAATTTCATGTGTCTTTATTTTTTCGAACACCTGAAAACTTACGGAAGAGTTGAAGACCACTTCTTTGCCAAGTGCTCCAAGGAAAAACGAAAGAATCCTGAATGTCTTATTTTTTATTGACACGAAGAGGACAATCTGTATGCTTATTACTTGTTCGACGTGCTGTAGGGGTACAGCAGTCAGCAGAATTATAGTTTATTATCCTGTGTTCCCCTCAGTAATATTTTATTTTTCTTTCCTCTAAATTTATAAACGTTATAATGCAGTATTTCATTAATTTATCATGAATAAACAAAACGAATAATGCGCCACCGTTACAAACGAAAAAGCTTCGGGCGTCCGTCTGTAGAGGGTCCCGGCGTCGAAAATTTTAAAATTGCTGTGAATACTAGGCTATCCATTCACGACCACCCTAGAAGGTATCAAATAATTACCTAGAGGTATTTCAGTATGTTTTCTTTTAAATTTACTATTACCGCCATCTCTGTGAAATAGTACGAAAGAAATTTATGAATAGCTTTAAATTATTTCACACAGATGGCAGTACACCAGTTGTCGTATTTTTTTTTTAATTTACATTCAATGTGTGGCGCTTTTCAACTGACGTGTGGGTGTGAGAAAATTTCGTTGGATGGCGTTGATAATCAACCGGATTTGCAATGATAACATAATGAAAATAACGGGGAAAATAAAGTCTAAAATTGCATGTATTTACCTTATATTTGCCAGCATAATTTTTACCAGTCTACACGTATGGCGTACGGCGAAACGTCGGTCTTTAAGTAAACGAGTAGTGCATAAAATATTAGTAGGTAGAATAAAGGGCTATGGATAAACGGATGCTGGGAATATCACTAAGAGACAGGAAACAAACCAATGGAAAGTCACAAACATAGCGATGGCTTATTTCTATAGGGAGACAAGTCAAAAAATATCAAAATTGAGTTAATGATGCAAATAATTTCTTAAAGATGGTCTGCACATATATCAATAGAGAAACAAGTCAAATATGCTTTTACTGAAAGCTGAAATACTTTGTCTCCATATGGAAATAATAGAAATTTTACAAAAAATCAGTTCTATAGGGTAACAAGTCTAATGTCTCCTTATAGAATTGATAAATTAGTACTGATTTGTAATATATGTAAGTTCTATAGGGAGACATCTAAGATGTTTCCTAATAAATCTGTAATTTATCATGCAACTAGCTGACCCAGCGAACTTCGTACCATCTAAGAATCAATGAATGATTAATATTTTTAATCTCTTTACAACCTCCCGTAATTGTTCAAGTGTGTCATCGAATAGTGTAAAAAATAAAATTCATTTTTGTTGATCAATTATACTTAACTCAGATTTGTGTACAAATTATCTGATGTATGTAATATATGTAGGTACTAATTTATTTTTTAGGTATTAGGTATTGTACCTATTCATTATAAATTTATAAAAATTCTTATACATGAATTTTTCAAAATTAAAATTTCAGAATCACAGATGTTAAATTGTATGGATAATTATTCTAATTTGAAAATGTATACAAAAAATATTCTATAAATAGGCCAATCTTTAAAAAAAACATCATCGTTGATTTTGTATAATTTTCCATATTACATTTTTAATTGAAATTGAATTTTAATTGAAATTAAAAATGTATGGAGTAAAAAATTATCTTCGTAACTTTTCTTCCCGTGAATTTGTAAGATATTTAATAGCCTATCGGCTATTCAAGGTGGAGAAGAATCCAACAATTCAGAGATCATTCAAATTGGTACAGCCATTCCTGAGCTAACTAACGCGACATTCTTTTATATATATAGATATCATGAAAGTATTCAAGTAAGTAGGTCCCTATAAGAGATAAGACATAATAAACTTCTTCGAAAAACTTGTATACTTTTCAATGTACATATTGTTTTGATATGTTTGTTCCACGCTCTTGAGATGGGTGTTTCATTAGACGGCGCTGAACAAATCATTCCTCATCATCGATTTACTCAAAGATTTATTTGAAAGTAGTATGTAACTGATATTATTGTACTGGGGAAATTGAAACTAGCGTTTTTTATACAGAAACGAAAAAAACGTCTTTCGATTTCTTAGGTAATTATTATTGTTTCGTAAAAAAATATGAAATAAAAGTAAGTATGTATATCACTCTGTATGTATGATAATAACTCTTAACTAAAAAATTATAATGACCTGAGAAATCCAAAGAGGTCTCTCTCATGTTTGATTAATCTATAGTAGAATGAATAGTAAATTGGTGAATCAACAAGCCATCATTGCTAAAAAATAATGAATCTACTTGGGATGATAAGCATTATGTATAAAAAAATACTAAATTAAATTTGACGACCGGCGTGGCGTGGAGGCTAACGCACTTGCCTTTGAGTCACTAGGTCCCGGATTCAATTCCCGGCCAGGGCAAAATGAAGAATGACCTTTTTCAGATTGTCCTGGGTCTGGGTGTTACATGTATATGTGTGTAGTGCATTGTATATATGTGTATCGTCGCGTTAGTACCCATAATACAAGATTCACATCTTAGTTTGGGACTAGCTCGGTCTGTGTGAATTGTCTATACATGTTATGTTATGTTAAATATTGTATCCTCTTCAGTGTGGTTTTCATCTCAAGCAGTGATTCCCAAAGTGGTCCAGGTGGACCCCCAGGGGTCCACGGGAGACTCGACGGGGGACTACGATGGCGTGACTAAAAAATGGGGGTGCACAAGTCGTAAGAGGGGGTCCACGAATCCATAGTTAAAGTATCGGATATTCGGTAAAAGCACCAGATAATGACATCAACAATAGTCGGTACAAATACCCGTTACATTGTAGAAAATATTCTGTAAGAAAACCGAGGAGTTTTTGAAATATTTCAAATTCCTATACCATTTCGAAAATTTAGCTATGGGGGGTTAGAAATACAGGGGGTCCACTGATACCAGCAAATTTTTGAAAGTGGTCTATGAGAAAAAAAAGTTTGCGAACCTCTGATCTAAAGGTTTTCCTCCATCACATTTCAAGTGCAAATTGACAGCAGGAGACAACTAAAAACATACGATTTTCTCTGTATAAAGTAGGACAAAAATCTACTTCTATACGGAGACATTTGAGATGTCTCCTTATAGAATTGATATAATTACCAAGACGTACGATTTTATGGGGAGTTAAGTCTGAATACCTTCATATTTTTAATTTTTATATTTTTTTTGATAATCGAAATGAATTGAAATTATGTTAGTAATAATTAGAACACTTTTTACAAATAAATTGCGAAGTTATTAGTAGGTTAGCTTTTTATTTTGGGAAGATATCATAGATTAAGTTTTGGCTAAAACTTAAAATGCGATTTGTGTAAAATCATGTTTTTCGACTTGTCTCCCTATAGAAATAAGCCATCGATAGTGGAGAGAGTTTTGCCTGTGACCTTGATTTTTTTTCAGTCACTAAAAAGCAGGCTAGAAGGTCGGACGACATAAGACGAACGGTGGGAGTTGATAGGATGCAGTGTGCTCAGGATAGAGACTTGTACAAGATCAAGGAGGAGGCCAATGTCCAACATTTGATTTAGAACGGCTGATGAGGAAAATAATGAGGCATAGTTTAGAGAACACAGGGTAGAAACGAATACATTTTATCAAGATTTTTTGATGAATTAGAGATAAGAAAGGCAAATAAAAAATAAAAATTAAAGTAGATCATTACCTACATACTTACTGTTTTCATCTTTCTTCATTATCTTTCCCACCCCCTTCCATCTACTCATAAACGAAAATCTTCACCAGATAAATATTTATCTAAAACTTTTAAAATCGCATTATTGTTTAATACTTTAGCACAATTCATAGAAAACAAAGGAAATAATATTATTTAAGTAGGTAGGTATAAAAAATAATGTAGGTACCTAATTTAGGAACTTAAGTGCATTGAAAACTTTTCTTTTTGGGCATAACCTATCTACAAACATTTGTGGATGATTTTGAAATTATTTATTAGTAAGGTATTTACGAGTTTATGTCAATTGAATGGTAAAATAAGGTTTCTATTCAAGGTAAATAAGATATTGAAATATCTACTGACTAGGAAATATAAAAATATTATGTTTGTATAATCCTTCAGTTTCATTTATCGACTGACGGTTCATGGTGGAAGTCCATATTGTTTTTTTTTTTATTAAGTAGGTATCTACTTATTTTTTTATTTTATTATTTATTAATAACTATAATAATAAAACAAATAATATAGTTATTCCACAGTTGAATTAATTAAGTAGCGAGCTGGCTTTCACTCCCATCGTCAGACAATAGTAAACCAAAGCGTTATTAAAAGGTAGGTTTGTGATACTTAGAAAACAATAAAATAAAAATATAAAGGTATGAGAGCGGAAGCTCTCGAAAGTCGGCTCGCATATTAATAAAGTTAAAAATGGAATAACTTTTTTTAAATAAAAAATAAGATATATCTGGGTTTTTGTTATAAAACCAAATACGACCTTATACACCTTTCACAGAAAGCTAAAAGCTTGTGTTGTGGAATAGGAGTTTGCCGGCACCTGGGATCGAACCACTCACCTCATGAACACGAGGCCGAGACTATACCAACGAACTACCTATATATCTTGTGAAAACCGGCTCGCAAATTCATAAAATCAACATTGGAATAACAACTTATATATCTTGTTTTATTAATTAAATAATATACTTTATCCTTCATTTGAAGAAAAAATTGTGAAGTCATTAAATTTTATATAAATCCCGACTATAATAATTTATAACTAGGTTTAATTCATTAATCTCCTTAAGGCAAAGACTCGCGGTTACGTTATTAAAACTCAGTTTTTTTTGTAAATTTCAGATAAGTAGGAACCTACTTACCTTCAAAAATATAATGATGTAAAAATTCTCATTTCACAGGATATAAAAACTTATATTTTCATTTTATTTTTATTTAAGCACATTAACGGCTTTCGCCTTTAACATGTTGACAGCAGAAAAATAAAAGTTACCACAACAAGTAAGTCCAAAATAATAAAAATAATAATTATAATAACAAGTAGAAAGTAATGATAATTAAACTAACAACAACAAAAATAATAATTAAAATAACAACAATAAAAACAATAATTAAAATAACAAGATGAGATACCTAAGCGTAGCTGATATCTCTACTTAAAGAATTCTTTACGAGAAATACTTAATAAAGTATATTACAGAAAATTTGATATGTATAGCCAGTTTGTAAAAATACACTTATTCTGCTTCTTGTTTAATTGAATTTCGTAGAATTATTTAAGAATTATTAATTTTTTGGTGAAATTTGAATATTGCATTAAAAAAAATACTCGGAAATAGAGAAGTTTTTAGTTCATCATAATGCCTATTATTTTTTTATGAAATATGATCTCTCTTCTGATTTGATTTTGTACGTGCATTCAAAAATACAGTCGATTCCGCTTAATTGGGACACCGCTTTATCGGGACAGCCGCTTATTTGGGACAAAAATCTCAAAGAACAGAAACCAAACCATGAAACCAATAGTAAATTTATATGTTTAATTGGGACAACATTCCGCTTAATTGGGACAGTAAATTGATAACAGCACATAATATTATGTTACACAATATATTCTCAAGAAAAAATACGTACAAAGAATTCTCATTTTTGCATTGAATTAAATTGTATGTAGGTACCTACCCATTTATTATTTAATTTAAGATTTTTTTTCTTGAAAGTTTATATTATTACATATTAATTTGTAATTTATATGATAATTTATTATACCTATATGTAATTTACAGTTTTCAAGAGTTTATAAAATAAAATTATTGAAAAAAAATATGCATTGTTATTTTTTGTGTGTATTACTGGTTAATGGCCTTATTAGTTGCCAAAACCAGATAAATTAATTTTAAAAAACGTGAACTTCGCTTAAATGGGACAGCCACTTAATTGGGGCAAAATGCCCAAGTCCCGATGTGTCTCAAATAAGCGGAATCGACTGTATCATATTTCGATAAATAACCTATCAATCTAAATATCAATATTGAACTATGTCTTTATATTCCGTGAAATTCCTAGAAGGTAAGCCGCGGAGTCTCTGGCAAAAATTAAAAAGAATCTCCCTTTCCTTTTTCGCAGTTTTTGAGTGTCCCTAAACAGGGTAGGAATTCGTACATCTTCAGGTCATCAATGAGGTATCCCAATCATCATGAATTTCTTTTACGTTTATTGGTACGGAAAGGATGACTTTCATGGTGTTTATTTACAGTCAGTCCGCGGGCTATTCCATTTGTGAGAAATATTTATTTATTTTATTGTCTAAATCTATCTATGTTTGGATCGTGTCTATCAGAAACGTCTAGTGAGCTGGATCAGCGGTGCGATGAAAATAGAAAAAAAATTATATAAAATTATCTATCACTTTTCTTGATTATCATCCAAGATCCAAGACAACGAATAAAAATGCAATATATTTTCTTCAACATACATAAGTAGATATATTGTTTTAAAAATACATTTATACGAAGTGCACAACATTAAACCTCACTAAGAAAAAACCGCTGTTGGTGTATAGATACATATAATATAATATTATGTATTTGTTTGTAAGTAAATACCATACCATAAACAATATTACTCGAGACGGCCTGTCAACATTTATGTCAATGAAATCTAAAAAGAGACAATATAAGGCGTACATGCTTGTAGCTGCCTCCCTCTGTAAATAAATTTTTTTTTTTTTAAATATATCTTCCCAGTAGCTACACGATATTTTGATTTATTTTATTTAGACAACCTGTCTTTTAAAATTAACTCAAAAGTTTATTTTTATATTTAAAAATTTTGAGGAAATATTTTTGTTTTTCTTTAGTAATCGGGTGCTTTGACATCAAACATATAAAGAAAAAGAAAGTATTTTTATCCACCTTTTAATAATTTTTGTCCGTTTAACATTCCTCTTGGTTACACATGGCAGAAACAAATCTCCTTCCGAAGATCAACTAATAATGCTTTCTCCATTCAGTGCGACGAAATGCCAATTGAGTTGCCTACACTACGATATTTCTGACACTAAGAAGTAGTTGTTTTATTATTATTTTTGTTTTGCATTTCTATCATACTATTCCATACTATACCATCACTGCGTATCCCACAAGAATCTTAACAAATACATACATTTAATTCTCATGAAGGAACTTTTCAGTTGTTTCATTATCTTTCTCATTATAGAACTGAAGTTTATGACTTCACAAACAATTTCCCTACCGAATTGTCAAATTTTACATATGAAATTACTACTACTACTAATATACCATCACGACATATCCCACAAGTGGGGTAGCCAGCAGACCAGCTGCACGTAATAAACATTCAGCCGTCGTCCTCATGTCAGCAAAAAATTAAGACATTCAGGATGTGTGGCAAATGTCATCATTTATTATTTATTTATTCATTCATTCTTTCCTGTACATTAATAACAAACTATTCTATAAACAAGTTATAAGTAAACATTCCATACAATCAATATACAGATGACACTACTAATGGCGCGATCTCTTTCAACTAACCCAAACGCTTACATTTTACATCATCGAGATTACTAATTTCTTCACGGGTTCGATAGAATTATCCATTACCTACATAATTATGATTCAGTAGACGACATTGTGTGGTTATTTCGCTTCAGTCACATTCGCTACGTTATAAAATAATTAATGAATTTATGTGAGATAGTACAAAACCAAAAATGTCGAACACAATTTTCAGCTAAAACTGAAGCAGCGTGTTAAGCCTATAAATAAAATGTATTTTCAACGGTTTTGTATAAAATTGGTGTTGCCGCATGGGAAAAACTGTCAATACAAAAAATTTTGAAAATCGAATAGTCTATTTTTATTATTTTTAGCGCCAAAATTTTGTACAACAACAGCGATATTTATTTTGTCTTTACAAAATTAACTATCGATACAATTATTTTTTATTCATTCATCCATTTCATCTTCTACAAGTGGGGTAGTCGGTGGACCAACTGCCTGTAATAAACATGGAAATCGTCTTCTCTGTGCCGATAAAAGTTTAAACGTTCTGGATGGGTGGTATTATTATTATTATTATTACTGACAATAAGACGATTCTTACAAGGAGCATTACAGCTGAAGGCCAATGCGATTCTAGAAGAAAACCTTAAACGATATCCAAACGATAACACAACTGCAATATATCCTCGATTTTTTTATCAATTCTGCATACGTCACATTAAAGATATCAACTTCTCCAGCCAGAAAATTAAACATTTGAATAGCTCTTCCTACGGGGGATTTTGCCAATATGTCTGTTCTGCTTTGAGGCTGGTAAAAAAAATCGTGATGCCGAGAACGTCTATATGCATATATATATTGAAATTTTCCAGTATTATTGGATTAAATGTCTTAAAACCTGATGTTATTCAATAGACAAACCTACTTTTCAAAGGACCCTCGAAATCTTTAATTTCTCTAAAGTCTATTCGCTTTTTTTTCAGCCATTAACATCAATACATCTGCACACGTCAACGTAATCACCCTAGTTTCATTCACTTGTAATTATTTTATATTGAATTTTATGTTGAGTTTATGTTGAGTACATATAACAGTCATTTGAGAAAATTTATTATTCAAAGTGTAACTTAAACATTACATAGTATGGGTACTTTCAAAGTTCAACAGCAGAACTTAGATAAGTGTTTACTTCAGAAGTTTCAAAACACAATAATGCAGTAAGACTCATTGCATTCAAATTACTATTCCAACATTCGATTACAGACTTAGGTATGGGAACGATATCGTAATTTATAGAAACCCCGTGGAGCCTCAGCAATGAATAGGTCGCCCACTCTATGTGTTAAAGGTTGGTGTTCGTGAAACCTCACGTATAAAATAATTAACCCTAAATCATTCGCAAACAAGTGGATAGCTTTATTTTATACATTTATTTTGTTCTTCTTGCAGATCATCATTCACATAACAAAATTAACGAATCGTTTATATTAGAAAAATTGTGATGATGTGCAGTGGCGAGATTTTCACTTTATAGTGATTTAGTAAGAATAAAATGGAATAGACTATATTTAACAGTGATAATACAGTGATGATAATGTATGCAATTCAACATGCAGATTGTCCTCTCTGTTTCAATAAATTATCATCTTAATTACCTGCAGTTCGTCTGCTGGCTACCCCACTTATGATGTGCTGTGATGGTATAGTAGTAGTAGTTTTTGTAGAATTAGTTTCTATATTGCAACAATACGACGTGAGTCAGTAAGTACTAAGTAAAAAAAAATTGCAAAATACCAGTATAAACGCCGCCGGCGCCGAATAAATCATCCAACATAATAATAATAATAATAAATGAAGTAGGTAGGTTCTAGTTAAAGATAAATTGAAAAAAAACACAGTATGTAGTTTACTTCCACATGACATCTCATTTGGAAGTTAATTACATAACTACTGTGTTTTTTCAATTTATCTTTAAATGGACTTCGAACAAGTACATTCGGTCAAAAACATCGAAATTTTTATGTACCTTCTAGTTATTTGCTATTAGATTCTATGATTAACGAATTGCGTAATTTTACAGTTTTTACAATCTTTTAATAATCTTGTATGTATGCCATTTTTTTACAGCCAGAACACGTGGCGAACGAGGGTAAGGAACATTCTCCAATTAGAAATAATGTGTATCGATAGGTAGATACCTATACCTCAAATTTCATATGCTGTGATATTTATTACCTACTCATGTTTGAAAAACACCATGGATAATAGGGCATGGCGTTACCTTATACAAAAAGAAACAATTCATACGTACCTACCCACATGAAATAACTTCTTAAACATTGTATAAAATTTGTATCTACTTTCATACGTGATGTGGAAAATGGAATAATTTCTTTTGCAACATTTTAAAAATTCAAACCACCGCCTCTTACATACAGTGTGTCAACGGAACTTAATTAAATTTTCAAATTTACCGCCAAGATTTCGCACAGAATACGAACGAGTCACAGTGGCCTGTATCACTGAGAATTTATCAAATTTACATACCTATACGATACTGCCTGGTACAAAATGTAGGTAAGAAAAACAAAATGAAATGCTAGCTGTCTGCTCTTTTTTCTGGCACTATCTCAACTCATTGCCTTTGAAGGCTGCTCGTTCTAAGAGTGTATATTCTTCTGTTACGGATGTCATCTTCATTTAAGCCATTTCACCCTGGGTTCTGTCGTCTTTGGCCTTCATCTCGATGGATGTCGAGGGAGATTAATTGCCATGATTTTGTTAACGATGTGTTCTGGTGGTCTCCGCTTTATGTGCTCATAATATCATCTGACATAGTTGTCGACATAGATCCCTTTTCCAGCGTGCTTGATACTTGTATTCGATAATGATAATAAGAGAGAATATCAGAGTCATCAGCATGGTGATCGGTAGCTTAATTGGACATTGTATACCTCGTGAAAAGGATGGGTTAAGGGCTCATGTCCCATCTGAGGCACTACCGAATAAGGTGATGTTGTCTTTTCTGAACCTTGTATGGTAGTTTTATGTGTTAAATTTACAAAAAAGATATTTATAAAATCGTACAATTTTCGAATATTTCTATATTATCATTCTAATCGGATGCATTGTAATATGATCGATATACCTAGCACACTTTATACACAGAGAGAAAATATTTAACGGTAATAATAAAAGGTACGTGCGTATCTATTATATTAAAGTTGGTATTTACTGTCATTACAGTTCACTCGTTTGCGAGGTGGTGGTGATCTTATGAACTATGCAGTACCTACCTATTTTATAACGATCTATTTCAACACCTCTATACAATGGTTCTCAATTAATTTCAATGTAGGTACCTATATGCAGTTCAATAAACACAAAATTTTGAATATTAAATAAAATTAATTGTAACCTGGTTTTGTACAGTAAGTCATTGTCAAACTTACAGTTTATCAAATATAACAAAATCCCCTTTCACGACACAAGCTTTTAGTGGCTTACTGTGAAAGATGTATAAGGTTGTATTTTGGATTATAGCAAACAAAACCCAGATATATTTAAAAAAAAAATGCTAACTAGACCAATGGTTGAAAGATAGTTGGATGGAACTAAAGAAAAGCCATAAAATGCAAAAGTAATGTAACCCCAAACTACTTTGGTTAAACTGTTTATGATTTTTTTGTGAACATTATTTTAATTGTTAACATAATCTAAGAAATGTGTTTTACACCAGAACCGTAATCAACAAAAATTACGGGTAACACCACTTTTGCGCTAATAGCCTTAAATATAAATAAAGATATATCTATACCTATGTATTATTAAATTGTAGATTTTTTTCATAGTACCTACAAATATCTACTAAATATTTTGTTCACTGCGTGTAAATTATTAAAAAAAAAGAAGTTAACTGAACTTTTGTTATAAATCCAAATAGGTACAACCCTATACACCTTTCGCTGTAAACTAAAAGCTTGTGTCGTGAAAGAAGAGTTTGCCAGAAAACCTCTAGTGCAT
Source organism: Athripsodes cinereus (assembly GCA_947579605.1). Lineage (NCBI taxonomy): Eukaryota > Metazoa > Arthropoda > Insecta > Trichoptera > Leptoceridae > Athripsodes > Athripsodes cinereus. Next base: position 28,690,048 of record OX388314.1, read on the forward strand.
GAGGCCAGGACTCTACCTCCAGGCTACCAATGAACTCAATTTAATTAAAGTATTTCATTTGGATTTGTAGGTATATTAATTTGTAAATTTCTAGACGAAATATGTTGAGAAGCGCTGTCGTGCAACCCTCACAACTATTTTTCCTTCCATCGTTGAAATATTTCACGAACTATTCCAGGAATGCTTTCATGGTGATATTCAGGGATCTGATTTTCATTTGCTGAATTCCAAAAAATTCAATACAAAACTTTTTCCTCTGAATAATTTTTGCAATGGATCGGTGTTTTTTTTTTCATTTAATTTTTTTTTCTGACAATCCACCCGAAACGAGTGATTTGTGTGGAATAAAATTTAGTTTTTACGTGCATTGCTTAATGATTTATTCACTAGACAATATTATACTACAGATCAAAAAATTTATATTTTGTTTTTATTTTCAACAATATAGCCAAAAGTTTTTTCAATGCTACGATACAAACAGACAGAATAATTGAAATTAAATAAAAATAAGTAATAAAGGATCACTGATTATAAAGTTCATCAGATATAAAGATGTTATCGGTTATTAAATTAAAAGTGTCATCATAATATGTAAAATTTAAAATATTATATGTATGCAAGTAAGACGTGGACGTGGTTAAAGAAGGATGAAAGTAGCATAAATGCTTTAGAAATGAGATCGTTGAGAAGGATGTGTGGTAAAAGTCTGAGAGATCGTGTGCGTAACATTGATATACGAAAGGAATGTGGAATGAAAGTTGGTGTAATAACAAGGATGAATGTGAATAAGTTAAGATGGTTTGGGCACGTGGAAAGAATGAATGAGAACAGAATGACCAAGAATATATATTTGGCTGAGAGGAATGGTGCTCGGAGACGTGGACGGCAGAAGATCAAAGGCAAGATCATTTAAATCAAATCCTACAGGACGGTCATGTGTTGAGCACATTAAAAAGGAGAGCATGCATGAGAAATTGTACGACAGCGACAGAAGTGAAAGATATGGATGCAAGGATAGAAGGAAGTGGCGCTCGATCCTTTCTGCCTACCCCGCGAGGGAAACGGTGTGATGGTATGTATGTATAAAAGCAGTGGAAATGTCAGTTAAATATTAAAAATAATAAATTATACAAATTTATTGTTTGTTTGCGAGAATTATGTGAAAAGAAAATATTTTTAAAATATCAGTTCAATTTAGTGATGATGTATGCCATCCATTCTAAAAGCCTTATCTTCTGTTAGCTTAAAGTGGACGACATGCATCCTAATTACTTACAGTTCGTTCGCTTGCAACCCCATCCATGAAAAATGTTGAAATGGTAGGAATGAAACTTAAAATGTAATGAAATGAATTGAACTTTGCAATCTGATTATTCTAGCTGCATCTCATTTATTTGATAAATATAACAAATGAACTGAAAAAATCGTCAAATTCATCATCTCAACTCTCCTCTCGGAAGCACAAGTCAGAAACTAGCCTACTTTAGAGTATTATTTCTACTCACCTATTTACACAATGCTCCTAGTGATCATGTCGTTGTTGTAATAGCGATGAATTATTGCGAAGGAGGGAGGTTCAGCCCGTCGGAACCCTTGTGGACACATGTATAGTATTTTTTTGCACTGGACATTCACAATTTACACTATCAATACATCTTCATCAATCACACATCCATTAATCAATATAAGAACATCTCAGAAGACTAATAATTTATCTTATCTGGTCATATATACCTAATATAGTTAAACATGATGTGAAATATTATCATTTTGTTTGTTTGCTTCGTTTTAATAGGTAACATCCATATCAATAGAACAAAATCTTGTTTGAATGCGAAAATATTTTTTTTTTATTGAAACAATACTTATTCCATCTCAGACAATTAATTTATTGAGATAAAAATTATCAAACAAGAAACTTTTTTTCTGAAAAATTCTAGTAAGTAGGTAAGTACCCACCTACTTTTTATTCTCAACTTCGTGAATGTTTTCATTACTCATAATTCGTTCAATATATTAAAAAAAATGTCTAAGGAACTTTATTTCTCCTGACCTTGATGTGCACTTCCCAATTTACCAAGTAATAAATTTCGATACCTTATCGTGATATACCTACTCCTATATCTGTGATATTTTATGTGTCTTGGTTTTTTTGTAATATAAAATTTTATCAAACAGTTCGAAAATTTACCATATTTTACAATGATAAATAAATAAACTAATAAAAAAATTATGTAAAAATCAGAATAAAGACAAGCATTAAAAACACATATAAATGTGTATATATGAAGAGGGTCTATGGAGAGGGATGAGGATGGTAACAATATCATTTTTATATTCGTATAACAACTACCTTTGTAGTTTTGTTTTATATTTGTGCCTCAGGGAATAGAGGAAGGCCAATTATATTTAAACAAAATGTCAACTTGTCGCATCGCATCATGTTGTATTCCTGCTCGTGCAATTATTATATTATTATTCTTGTGTCAATTTTAAGATATTTATTTGGAAAAAGTGAAAGTAGGTACTATATTCATATTATATACTCGTAACTCAATTATCGATTGAAAGGAAATTTGTTTGCTGCCGGTCACGCGAGATAAAAAACATAAGTACCTACCTATTAAATTTGATAAAATTTTGGGAATTCATTTAAATAAAATTAAAGTGTATAGAACATATATTATATATGATTTTGTTCCTTGATAATTAAATATGTATTTAAATCAATTTATGTCCGAAAACCCACATACTAGAGTTAAAAGATTTTTTTTGAGGAGCACCCGACAAAGACTTGGTCTCCCACTCTTTTCCGTAGGTTTTCCAGTGTCTTTTAAAAGACAGGTGGTATTTGAAAAAATAGAAAGACATAATAAATTACTTCTAAAATTCAGCGACGAGGATTGGCACCTATCCTAAATGTTTTATATTTTGTTGGCATGGAGAGGGCAGCTGGCACGTTCATTGCATGTAGATGGTCTGCTGGATTTCCTACCTGTGGGATATACCGTGATGATATTGTAAGGGTATTTGTAAGAAAAATATACAACTTTTACAGTTTAATTGGATTTGGGTACAATACGCAGATGACAAAACCAATCACATATTAGGATTGGAAAATTATGTTTACACAATATAACATCGTGGAAAATCCAATCGGAAGAAGTGAGAAGGGCATCCCAGGCTGGCTTAAGTGATAACTTTCGGTGTCCATGGACAACGTTCATTAATTCCGAGGTCCACCAACCGAGAAACATTCAATACAAACCGTAGAAACAATCATTTTTTCAGATCTCATATTTTAGATCTCGAATGGATCAAGATCTAAATGGCGTCGGAACAATTATTAAGTTCAAAACTTTATAAGCTGCTTATTTGACCAATCACATTTACAATAAAATTATTATCCTTGTCTTTATTTAAAATGAAAAAAATAAATACGCAGTCGAACAAACAGGAAATCAACTCACGTTAAACTACGTAAGTTGTACGGATATAAATTCCTCCAGGACCTAATTTTTCAGTATGAATTTACTAACACAAATATCTTTTTACGCAATAATTTAAAAGATAAATAAAAAGGACAGACCTTTGATTCAGGCTTTTATTTTCACTAACTGCCTGGTACAGCGCGTAGGAGTTTATTTATTTGTTTGTTTATTTTTTTTGTAACTTAAATTTAATTAAATCCTTTTTTCAAATTCCCATCACGCTAGTTGGAATTCATTGGAATTATTCATCAGTATTTCCCAATGGGAATTTAACATTTCAATGATTCGTTATTTTTTTTTAGTTTTATTTATTTTCTTTGAAATAACAAGGCAACACTTTTTGATATGTTTATCTACAATATCATCATCTAGGCTTCCCTCTTTTTTGTGAATTTTTGAGAGTCATTAAAACGGCAAAGATATTCGAAAAGAAACCTGAATAAGAAAATTGACATGTTCAAATTATTGGTTACGATGTGGAAAATTACCCACCAAGACTTTTTTTAACACGGAAATGATAATCTGTATGTTATTATTATTGTGGTTAGGTGGAAGAAACCACTTCATAGCGATAATGATAATTTGGTTAAGTTGGAAGAGATCGCGCCTTTGCGATAAATTCGCCCTCTGTATATTATGGACTTTATCTAATTTGAATGCATTTTTTTTTATAAAATTGTATAGGTATATTGAGGTCATTGAACAATAAAAAATAAATAAAAAAAAACTCGCCACTGCATATCATCTTTTATAATATTTTGAATTTTATATTGTTTTATTACTACGGTTACTCGTATATAATGATGATATTATGCATCTTTTATATAATTTCTATTACATTGTCTTTTATATGTTTTTATATCATTGAGATTTGAGTGTGTTTGTGTTGTGTTTTCAATTTTATTGTTGTGGAAATTGTTTATATATATGTATCATGTAATAAGGGCTTTTTGCCGTAGAATGAATAAATAAATAAATAAATAAATAAAAATAATAAAGTAAATAAATAAATAAAAATACTTCAGTGGTCATCGTTCTCTGGCTACACCACTTATATGGGACAAGGTATGATTGTATAGATAGACAAACACGATTCTAACAAATACCATGGACACATTTGGAATTATTGCATCATCTGCTGCAGATTTTAACTAAACATAAGTTTTTTTTTTCATTTTATTTTATTCATTCTGTCTTCAAGTTCAAATTATTTAAATAAATACAATTATTAGATAAACCGTACTATGGTAATAATTATAAAAGACTAAGCTTATTAAGAAAGTTTAATTCATTCATTCATACTATCATGGCCCACTAGTGTGATATTTATTTATTTCAAACTTAAAGTTACAGTAAATTAATTAATTAAAAAACTTATACTTTTTTATACACACTTATATTTTAATTTTTGTAGACAATATTGTTTCGTCTCTTAATGAGACATTATCAATACTAAACTATGCAAAACAAATAATATTCAATTAAGGTGAAAATACAGTGGTAGTGGTAGAGGGGGGAACAATGGAGGTATGAGGGTATGAAACAAGTGGGAATATTCTGAGAATTGGGGATGCATTGGGTATTGTTGTTTTATTGACTAAATTATTTACACTATTAATTAATATTTTTATGAATTTCCAATGTTTCTCTTAGTAATAATCTTCTATAACTACTATTATTAAAATTCAATATTTTAAAAGGCTCCTTTTGGTTTATGCTATGGTTTTCTTCTATTAAGTGGTTGGCAAATTCAGAGGATCCCGTATTTTTTAGACAATTTAAATGTTCCTTAATCCTAGTTTTTATTTTTCTTGTTGTCATTCCTACATACTTTTTGTCACATTCTTCACAATTTATTTGATATACTCCGCTCTTCTCCACATGTTCAATCTTATGTCTATTGTTAATTAAATACTTTCCAAGCTTGTGGTCAGTATAGTATGATGCAGTTATATCTTGACTTAATTTGCTTACAATTTTCTGTGAAGTTCCTTTTATATATTTGAATCTCCTCCATTTTTTACTAGTTGGTTTATTTGGGCAAGAATATACGTTTTCCGATATACATTTTTTCATTTTTTTAGTGTTTAATAATTTGTCTATCACTGCTACGTTGTATCCGTTGTTTTGTGCCACCTGCTTAATTACATCAATTTCTCTGTTTAAGTTGTCTTTGTTAAGGGGAGTATTTAAGGCACGATGAGTCATACATTGGAATGCGGCTAATTTTTGGTTCCAAGGATGGGCTGAAGATTCTGGAATTATATTATCTGTGTGTGTTGGTTTTCTATATATATTATATTGCATATTGTTATTATTTATGGATAGCGATAAATCTAGAAAATTTAATTTGTTGTCTTCATGTATTTCTAATGTAAACTTTATTTTGTTATGAAATGAATTCACATATGTCATAAATGCATCTAGTTGTCTATTTGTACCATTCCACAAGATCAATATATCCTCAAGATATGCACATCGCAGAATTTTTTCGTATTTAACAATAAATATTACACCCAATCTGATGGATTAGCTATGGGCAATAGCCTTTCTCCGCTCCTGTCTGACATATTTATGGATAATTTGGAGAATAGAATATTGAAATCTGACCATAAATCTACTAAACACATATTTAAATGGTGGAGATATGTTGATGATATATTGATCTTGTGGAATGGTACAAATAGACAACTAGATGCATTTATGACATATGTGAATTCATTTCATAACAAAATAAAGTTAACATTAGAAATACATGAAGACAACAAATTAAATTTTCTAGATTTATCGCTATGTTTTGCATAGTTTAGTATTGATAATGTCTCATTAAGAGACGAAACAATATTGTCTACAAAAATTAAAATATAAGTGTGTATAAAAAAGTATAAGTTTTTTAATTAATTAATTTAATATGGATACACAAAAAGTGACGGATTACATTGAAAATATTAAAGTTACAGCTTATATAACATAATAAAAGAAACAATAATAGTGCAAAATTAAAGCAAATTACAACTTAAGTTATATAATACAAAATGTTAGTTAAAAAACAAATTATATAAAACAGTTATTAAAATTATTATGATGAAAGATCATAAAATAAATGTATATTTTAAAAAGGTATATGTATAAGAATATGAAAATAAAGAAAAAAAGCAATGAGATAAATTCAATTACATGTGAGCATTTTAGGATTGAGGGGAAAGGAAAAGGGAAGGGAATGATTTTGTTCGAAGATCTGAGTAACTTGAGTAAAAGTAAATTAATTTATGATGATGTACTATGCATACAATAATTATTTGTGTTAATTTTTATATAAGATATATTATATTTGCGTACTCAATATTGCATTGACTGATTTTATAAAAGTGTTTTTACTTACTTGAAATATGTCTATGTCGTTGAAGAATGTGTTGTAAGTTTCGTAAATTCTGTTAAAAATAGTGTTCCTGCCATAGTTTGTTTGAAATGTGTTAACAAGATATATAGTAATAATAATAATAATAATATTTATTTGTCAAAAATATTCACAGAAACATATGTAGTTACATAAATTTATTAAACATTGCACTAAATATATTTAAATCACCCTTAAAAAGACAAGTCTTGTGTAAAGGGGGATACATTCCCTGAAACGATATAGTATACTTAAATTAAACAATTTTCCAGTTTAATACATACTTTAAAAGTTTATAGTGATAATAGAAGTAGAGACATTCAGGGTTGGTAGCATACCTACCTCATCACTCAACTGAAAATGTGTTATTTTACAAATACCTATCTCTTACAAGACATTCGAAAAATAATAGAAACAAGTGGGAGACGTATTGTTCCACGGGATGATAATAGTCTTGTTACAAAATTATTTTGTAAATTAATGGGACAACAATAAATTTATGTTACTTTCAACATATCTTGTAACAAATTACCATGCTCAAATTGTAACAAAAACACTGTGAACTAAAAATAAAAGTTGTGTAACAAAATTATTTTGTAAAAAGAGGCAACAAGAAATTTTATATACATAGTTATTTTCAACATACCTAATTATTATTATCTTGTAACAAATTAACAGGCTCAAATTGTAACAAAAATACTGTGAACTAAAAAATATTGTAACAAAAATACTGTGTATTGTAACATTTTTACAACGCCTTACTCATTCGTTTACAAATGAATAGGAATGATCAATATTTTTAAATGATCTAGAGTTTGTGTGTTCACATTGTGAAAAGACATTTTAAACATATTTGATATTAATAAAAACACTGTTTACTTTTCACTAAGTATTCATTTAATACTCGAGCACTTTCGTCAAGTTAGCTTGACATTTTCAAGAGAACTCTATTAAAATCAATACCTAGTGAAAAGTAAATAATATTTTTACATTAATTATTATATTTAGGTACCTAAATTAAGTTTCCGGAATAGGTCGGTCTGCCTTGTGTAACACGATTCCACCTCTTGCACATGTCATCAGCCTATAATTTTAGAGTTTCGTTATGCCTCTCTTGTTTTCTCTAGATCTTCACTCCAGGATACTTAATGTCCATCTGCCATCCTCTGTTCTAACTATAAGACTAACCCATGGCTATTTTAGTTTGGAGACTTTATAATTATCAACAATCATTGCCTTTTGTCGAATGTTTCGTTTCATATTTTGTCTTCTAACAAAAACCCAACAACTGTCTTTCCATCTCTCTCTTTATGTATCTTAGTTTAATTTTATTTGAAAACATACTATGCTATACCCTCACGCCGTGTCCCAGGTGGGGTAGGCAGAGAAAATGGAACGCCATGTTGATGTTGATTACTGATAACTGTTCTGTGATGTTTTGCTCTGGTGTCATATATTTTGCTACAATGTCAAATAATTAATTTATGAATTGTTTTGCCAGATTTGTAATTCTGCACGCCTCTGACACCAGCAACCTTAGTTATTGTTTTGAGGTATTGTTTATTATTGAATAAATTGAATTGAATAAAATCTATCCTTACATACTTCTTTCGCTTCCCTCTAAATTCATCTTACTTCTCATACATGCACGCCGATTTCTCTTACTTAACACGCGATCGTCCTTGAGAATTTGATCCACGTGGTCAAGCCATATGGTTCTTGGACGTCCGCGCTTTCTCACACCTTCTCTTTCAGATAAATTTATCTGAATATACCAGCGTAGCTAGATTAAAAATAGGTATTACATACATAATATAATCTAATTTCTCAAATCTTTGAGCATGGCATATTCGATGTATTTACAAGTTCAATTTCCGTTATTAAAACTAGTAACTAAATGAGTAACGATTTGTTATGTAAACAGACTTATAAATTAGCCTACAAAATATAATTAAAACATAAAATTTCAAGAGCACAGTTATTTTGTATTTATTACAGTTATTATTTTGGGATTTATAACATTATAAATACTAATCAGGATCATAATACAATCATTTATTATAAAGTATATTTTATTATAGATAATCATTGATTCTAATAGCTATTGAGGACAGTTATGTATCGGGCAGAGGGCGCTGGGTTTTATTATGTAATAGAATTTTATTATCCAACAAAACCCTCTATAAAATATCCTGTAGAATAATTGATTGTGATATTATGTGTCAGGGAGGTCAATTAAGTATTCCTTATTTTATGTATAAAAATATGAGATTAAATTATTGTTTATATACTGTGGCGTTATTTTGTAGAGCATGAGACAAGAACAAATAAAATTAGTAAGAATCTTCCATACAGAATCTTAATTTTCATATTTATCCCAGAGCATGGGTTGAAATTCCTTCATAAAAAATGCAAAAATTATATTCTACGAAACACTCTATATGGACTATTCTGGACTTTCATAATATGAATATTTTCAATACAATTTATTGATAATTAAATATAATATATATAATTAAGAGACAAATCGGTTGTGCATCATATACAAAAAAATTGTATGAATAGATTAAAATTACCCAACTACATTGGAACATGGTATGAATACAACATAATTAAAAACTTTAAAATCTACATTACGACCTGATCAAATTCCTTCTGTGGGTACCCCTTCCAGACATCCATCCCATATTTATCTTTAATTGTAGTCTCTCTTACTCCTCCCAGACACAACTCAAGACTTCTTCATCCACACAGAATAAACAGTATCGATCTCAACATTTCTTCCAACATAGTACAGCTTCATGCAGTTCAATACATATGTAATTAATGTGATTCCACAATTTATCACGAGTCCATGTCTTGTATCCGACTTAGAATTCTATTCTAAGTGGAAACCAGAAACTATGAAATAAGAACTCGGAACTAGGGACTCATAACTAGGAACTCGTAACTAGGAGCTCGGAACTAGGAACTCGTAGCTAGGACCGCATCTGATTAAAATAGAAATTCAGAATTAAAAGAATATTCCATTCATCATTCAATTATACAATTGACTAATTAAATAATTCGACAACGTTTTACCTACCTTAATGGCGGATTAATCACTAATTCACTGTTATTATTTATATATAAAAATCGAATGAATATCTTTAACATTCATTATGAATTAAAATAAACTTTTTTATATATTACACAAAACTAATTTGATTTTTTACATGTCGAGTTGTCGTGAGAGAATACGAAGGTACGTGCGTTTCTCTATCTAATTCCGCTGAAGAATGACATTGTTGCAAATTTCATAGGCGACTTGTGGGTGAACAAAATTTTATTATCCACACTTCCTTTCCGCAATGTTGCAAACATTCAAAATTCATATTCTTAACAATTTTAATGTGAATTAATCTGTCACATTAATACCCCTTTCCCCGGATAAAAAAATTGAATAATTTTTTTTTTTTTAAATACCCATTTAAAATTATAATTCATACTATGTTCCAACTCTAAACAAATTAAAATTAAGGAATTTATGGCAACACACTGGCCCTCAGCCGTTAAATAAATTATGGACGCCATCTATGTTTCATTAATTTAACTGTGAAAAATTTGAAAATAAGAATTAATTTTCACAATAGGGTTAATGCCAAATATAGAAAACTCTACACCCTACGAGTATATATAAAAAATTAACAAAATAAAAAACAGTGTGTTCCCACGTTATTCCTTTAGTGTACAATTATATGATAAAACTACAATATATATACATCAGCAGATTTTAATGTACAATATTAAATCTGATATCAAATATTCAACACCAAATTAAATTACTAAATTTTTTTTTTTTTTATATGTAATAAAAGCTTTTAACGATTAAATAATCCATTTTTTTTTTTAAACTATCAATATTCCTTTTTATTTACAAAATCATTTTATGAGAAGTCTTTATTGTGTATATTTTACAAACCAGACACAAATTTACTTTCCACATGTAAAAGTATTTGACTTAAAAAGCATTATAAAGACATCATAAATTTTATCTATTAACAAGATATTTACTCATATTTATACATTATAATTAATATATTCAAACTTATATCTTAATAAAGTATATTTACTTAACATTAATATGTTTGATCATAAATACCTTTTCAAAACAAAAGCATACATAATAACAATAACAACGATGTGTGACAATTTCACAACCATTCCACAATTTTCATGACATTTGTATCTTTGATCTTCCTTGGAAATCCAAATACTACCATGAATATATACAAATTATTATATTTAATTATATTTTTATATTTTTTTTAAATTGCTTTGTAGCATTGTTTCTCTGTCATGAGAAGACTTAAGATCGTTTGATCTACAGCATTATAAACATATATACCTATCTATATTCTTATAGCTTACTTTGTTTTATTTTAAGAAAACTTTCTTCGATCTTATTATTTTACTTAGTCATTCGCTTCCTCAAATAATATTATAAGAGAATATGTCAGGCAAAAATTATAATACTCTGTGATGAGATATTTATGAGTATACCATTGGTATAGACTCCATTTTGAACCTAGACATTAAAATTCTTGTTTAGTAAAAAAATTGCAATCATTATGAGGTCCATATTCACTCCATTGCATCTATATCTACAGGCATACAATATCTATTAAATACACATCCAAAAATATATCATACATTCTTCATCATATATTGGCCGAACACATCATACATATTTTTCAATCAAAATTACTTTCATACTATAGACACCAAAGTTAATTAATACTCAACTACATAGATTCTGCATTGACCCTTTCACGAAAGTTATTTCTTTATTTATTTTTTTTTATTTTAACTGAATATTACACTCCCATTTCACTACAGAAGTTGAAAACTCATTTATATATAATTTATTTTTTGTTTCATTATTATAATATCCTATTATTTATATGTGCGCATCCTCATTCTAAACGAAATGGCAACTCTTTGTACGAGATTATGCCTGATTTGCACTCAATTCGTATACACTTTTTCATATGTATTATTAAGCATTTTATGTACAGTTTATACATTTACATATTTTTTTTTTATTTCTATATATATACACTATTGACTATAACATACTTATTTCTATTTTTAACCTTTCTTTTATGTATAAACTTACTAGTTAATCTCTATTTTAAATCCTAAAAATTACTCTTCTTTAATTATATCTTTAATGTGATATTTATTTTGTGTACCCGAATCTATGTCTTTTAATAAATATACATTATCACTTAATTTTTTTATAATTTATTTATTCATTCTACGGCAAAAAGCCCTTATTACATGATACATATATATAAACAATTTCCACAACAATAAAATTGAAAACACAACACAAACACACTCAAATCTCAATGATATAAAAACATATAAAAGACAATGTAATAGAAATTATATAAAAGATATTAAAATTTAAATTTAAAAATAAAATTACAGAATATAATTTTTTTTAATTTAAAACCACAACACAAAACCACAACACAAACATAATTATTGATTTTACAAATTTTGGTCATTATTTCTGTTCATGTTATTGTAAGCTCCTTGGTTGTAAGTTCTAGAGTCCGAATTACCCTGGTTTCCCCTAAGATTATTATTTTCTAAACGTTTTCTTTTGAAACATTCCGAAATTAAATGCCCTGTACGATTACAAAAACTGCATGTTTTAATTTCCCTATTATGAATTGGAACTAATTTATTTTTCGAAGCAAAAGTTTTGTAATTATTTTTATGATTAACATAGTACCTACTTTGTTGCTGTTGAACATTTCCTGTATTATATGAACAACTGGGTATGGAAATATTTCCTGTATTTAAATTATCAGAGCGCTTAGACTCTACAACATTATAATTAGTTACATTTTTCTTAATTTCATTTATCTTTTCCTTAACATTTGAGTTTTTATTATTTTTTAATGACACGGACAATGATTCGAACTTTGCACATAAATCCATCAATTCCTCCAAGTAAATTATATTTGCCGAAGCTACCAAACTAGCATAATCCGGAAGTAAACCGTGCAATGCCACATCTAGAATTTCATCATTAGGTAATGGACAATTCAAATGTTTATTTTTAGACATAAGATTTAAAATAAATTCAGAAGCACTTTCTGACATTTGTTGCTTAGATGATAAAATTTCTAATTTCAGATCTCTTTGCCTACTTAACCCTTCAAACTGCTTTAAGAATTTCTTTTCAAACACATCCCATTTATTTTCCAAATCAGTAGCTCTGTACCATGTCAAAGCGTATCCTGACAATATGACGGGCATATAATTAACAAGACTGTCTAATGGAATTCCATAAATACGAGCTAATTCAACCAAACGAATTATAAATTCCCTAGCATCTGATGTTCCATTGAAACTGATTCCCAATTTACGAGGATCCATGAATCTTGTCGTAGAATCAATAGTAGTGTTTTTCAACAAAGTCTTTGAACTATTTCTCTTCTTCATAGTTTTTTTTATGTTATTTAATTTTCGAGTGTGCGCTTTAACACTTATCACGTTACCCACTGGTGGTGAAGGTACGTCAATATCATTGCTAATGTTTTCATTAGACGAATGTACATCTTCCAAATTTTTATCTAAAGGTGAACGTTCCGCCATTTTGTATTAATTTTTCTATAAAAATTCAATTTGAATAACTTTTATAATATCATCAATTTTGATTTAAGAAAATAAAAACCTATTCATATAACACTTACTCTATAATTGTAATATGTCTTTGTCAACTACGTATCTTATATACATTTGTTTAATTGCGTACTAAATATAAAAAATTTGTAAGCATCTAATGTTTAATTCATAAAGTATAAACTAACAATAATATTTCCATTTGTTCTCACTCATTTTATATAAATTCAAAACAAATGATTATTGAAATTCCAGAAATGACATATTGTATAATATAGATATATTAAGCAATATTTTAAATTTTCAATATGGAACATCATACGAATTTTTTTTCAAACTACATTTTAATATACTTTACAAAACAAAGATGATTGATCGCATTGAACAAAATGCATCCAAAAAGTATAAACAAGGATTTATTATTTGTTTGCATTACGCAAAACCCAACCTAACAACATCTCTCACTTAAGTTATTTATAATATTATTAAATGCAAGGGTAATGAAAAAGTACTCTTTTTTTTTTTTTACTTCATCGTCATATCGTTCCGTCAAATAATAATGACTCGCTCAACAAAAACAAATATTATACAGTATTATTTATGTATTCTAATACCTAACTATAATCAAAATTTCTTGATTTTATTTTTTTATTTTAACTTTAACAATTTAATTTATTTTTATCATAAAACTAATTTATTATTTACGAAAAATATAATACCTAATTAATTTTGTACATTATTTCTTTAGAAATAAATTTATACACAATGAATATTTTTTAAAAAAATATATCTCCCTCCATTGGATTTATATAATTTGTTTTTAACAAAAAAATTTTTGACAATAAAAATCGTCATTTGACAATATAAAAATCGATAAAAAATCGTTACCTTCTCTAATTAACACTTAAATACAACTATAAATTTATAATTTTTGTTTTTTTATTAAAATTACCCGAATACTATCAAATAGATTTTTTTTTTTTTAACCTAATATTATTATTAAATTAATTATTCTAATTATTTTAACATCAACTTACATTATGCCTAAAATAATTTTTATCATTAGATTAATAAAGAAATTATTAGTACATTTATTTATATTCACCTTCAATCATTCTTAAAACTTTCTTTCCATCCTGTATATATGCAGATAATATTATAGGCATGGCATCAATATGATTATACCTATAACATAGTACTATGCGGTTCTATAATAAATTCACAAGCCGCTAATATTGATAAGTCATAATTTTGTTACACGCACCGTATGTTGTAGGTATCTTGTACCTATAAAGACCAAATTTTCAATACACCAATCGACCATACAATATAAATGTAACTACCCATATACCTATCTGATTATTTTATGCAGACTTCTATATTTTAATATTGTAAATTGAAATTTTTTTTATTTCGATTAATTTTTAGTAGGTAATTGACTATCTTATTAAACTAAATATATGTACCTACATATATGTCTCATTGTTTTAGCAAAATCATGGCATTGAAATTCCAAAGAAAATACATATCACCAAATCACTTACCCCCTTCGTTGGAGTATATTGCTTGGAAAATTAACGAACTGCAATTCCTTACTTTGTAATGTCATGAAAATGTGAAAATGTCCTGTATAATTCCTTCAATACTATAATTTATTTTCCTTCTGTTATTTGCATTTGTTATCCTTCTGTTATTTTGTTATTTGCTGGAATAATTTCATATGGCATTAATATACACATCACACATAGCACACAAATAATTTTCCTTTTATGATACAAATATTTACTGAAGGAGAGTAGAATACAATTTATGAAACAAAATATATTTTACTTTATCAAATTCATAACCAATCAAATATAAGGCAATGTTTTTATTTTGTTTCTTGTTTATAAAAATTTGAAAATTGCTAGAATTATTACTCTTTAAAATATTACAAAAATTGCAACTGTATTTATCAAATAATTTTCGGCGATTCCACTATTTAAAAGAATAATCGAAAGCAAATAATACCTAAATAAATTTTAAATTACCTATTGTAAGGTTTGTAACATCAGTATTATTTTTTTATTAAAAAAAAATAGGTTACATTAAATTAATCTTTGCAACATTTCTTTATAGCAAAATGTGGCTGATAAAATTGCAACAAATTATATGCGATGCAAAAATATACTGTTGCCAATAATTTACATAGCTTCAATTTTAATTTTTTTTTTTTTTTTAACAATTATTAATGATATGATTACATATATGAAGCAAATAATTTAATATTTAAAATTTTCTTAAAACTAATACTTATAATTATTGCAATTACAATGCGACAACTCAAAATAAAGGAATTTCCCCCAATTAAGGCAAAATTAGCCTCACGTGGGCGCAAATTAATGTGGCGTTATTTTGTAGAGCATGAGACAAGAACAAATAAAATTAGTAAGAATCTTCCATACAGAATCTTAATTTTCATATTTATCCCAGAGCATGGGTTGAAATTCCTTCATAAAAAATGCAAAAATTATATTCTACGAAACACTCTATATGGACTATTCTGGACTTTCATAATATGAATATTTTCAATACAATTTATTGATAATTAAATATAATATATATAATTAAGAGACAAATCGGTTGTGCATCATATACAAAAAAATTGTATGAATAGATTAAAATTACCCAACTACATTGGAACATGGTATGAATACAACATAATTAAAAACTTTAAAATCTACATTACGACCTGATCAAATTCCTTCTGTGGGTACCCCTTCCAGACATCCATCCCATATTTATCTTTAATTGTAGTCTCTCTTACTCCTCCCAGACACAACTCAAGACTTCTTCATCCACACAGAATAAACAGTATCGATCTCAACATTTCTTCCAACATAGTACAGCTTCATGCAGTTCAATACATATGTAATTAATGTGATTCCACAATTTATCACGAGTCCATGTCTTGTATCCGACTTAGAATTCTATTCTAAGTGGAAACCAGAAACTATGAAATAAGAACTCGGAACTAGGGACTCATAACTAGGAACTCGTAACTAGGAGCTCGGAACTAGGAACTCGTAGCTAGGACCGCATCTGATTAAAATAGAAATTCAGAATTAAAAGAATATTCCATTCATCATTCAATTATACAATTGACTAATTAAATAATTCGACAACGTTTTACCTACCTTAATGGCGGATTAATCACTAATTCACTGTTATTATTTATATATAAAAATCGAATGAATATCTTTAACATTCATTATGAATTAAAATAAACTTTTTTA
Source organism: Athripsodes cinereus (assembly GCA_947579605.1). Classification (NCBI taxonomy): domain Eukaryota; kingdom Metazoa; phylum Arthropoda; class Insecta; order Trichoptera; family Leptoceridae; genus Athripsodes; species Athripsodes cinereus. The sequence continues at coordinate 28,706,892 of OX388314.1, forward strand.
TATATTACACAAAACTAATTTGATTTTTTACATGTCGAGTTGTCGTGAGAGAATACGAAGGTACGTGCGTTTCTCTATCTAATTCCGCTGAAGAATGACATTGTTGCAAATTTCATAGGCGACTTGTGGGTGAACAAAATTTTATTATCCACACTTCCTTTCCGCAATGTTGCAAACATTCAAAATTCATATTCTTAACAATTTTAATGTGAATTAATCTGTCACAATACCTTTGGGTTGGCTGGAAGAAATTGCATAATGTGTGATAAGCCCCCCATTCGGATTTTTTGTAAACATATAACTCATAGACTTATTGTTTAGAACTATCTATATGGGGATGGGGATCCCATATAGATAGTTCTAAACATATATATTCTAAACAATCATATTATGTAGGGACACATAAATTTTGTAATAGTTGTCCTTAGTACGTATTCGTACGTAACTGTAAGATAGACTTAAGAAAAGTTATGTATATTTCTAGATGCGAGTTTTTTATAAAAACCATGTATTATGTTGTGTAAATGTGTGTGTCATCCTTAGTGTGAGATCTTACATCAAGGGAGTATTTTAATTGTCGAGTGGGTTTTTGCAGAGGAAATCCCATAAGGATAACCTCGAGCCCACTTTTTTGTTAAAAAAAAACTTTTGCTCTAGATTGACTGGATGACATGAGAACTGATGTTCTTGAAACATCCAGGGGTAAGTGGTTGGAACCCCTCCCTTAATGTATATGGGGATCCCTACATACACAGTACCAAAAATGGTCAATGAGGGTTTAACTTACGAACAATACAATTTTTTATCTTTGTGACCTTAAAAAATTAAACATTCAGGATGGGTAGCGTAGCTCATTGCTGAATTGGCATACTCATTAAGATCTAAATAATTATTTATGTAAAGGCACATAGTTGGTGAAAAAGAGCGCCCACATTTCTGGCCAAAGATTCCAACAACTATGTGCCTTTATATAAATTATTATTATAATCTTAGCGGGTATGCCAATTCAGTAATGAGCTTGGTTAGCTGGAAGATATTGCCTCCAGGCAATAACCTCGGCAATTGTTCATGATTTTTTTATCAATTTAGTGTTAGGTATTATGATTATTATTAATTTAAGTTCAAATATAAAAATGTATGCTGAAAAAATAATTATTGAAAATAATATGTGTCAAAACACGAGCTATGCTCAAATTGGGGAGTACTTGAATTTATTACTTTGTCTTATGTTATTGTTTTGTTTTATGGCATGTATTTTTTTTTTTGATTAATAAAAATATTTGAATTTGAATTTGAATTTGAATAAACACTTTAATGTAGAAATAAATTTGTACAAAAGGCGTACATATTGCCTTAAACAACGTCGTAAAGATTTATTATTTATTTATTTCTTTATTTTTTACTGTACATTAATACTTTGAAACATAAATTTAACAATATCAGATACCTACACTAAATAATAATACCTACCTATATTATGATGAAGAGCGAGTTTATCGCAGTGGCGGGATTTCTTCCAAATAACCCAAACAATGCTTTGAATTTAAATCAAAAGCAGTTAGGATACGCTTCTCATTTTTATTTCATTTATGGTTATGTCGCAGAAAAGATGTTTAAGTTTACCTAAAAATAAACGGTTGGTATTATTGCTGCATCAATATTGTAATTTTTACCTTATTACAATTATTTTATTATCACAATTTTACATTCTAATTGCAATAATTTCAATAATAATGTCACAAAATTTCAAACTTGTGACCCTTGGTCAGAGTGGTCTATATAAACAGAATAGTTTTTTTTAAAAAGTTAGTAATTATCAACAAGAATCCAGGCTTGAAGTTATTGTGCAAATTACCAATTCTTTGACGGACAATACTCAGTGATTTAGTGTTTCGTTGTGATTTTTTTAAGTAACTAAACCAACTGTATATTTTTTCGAAATTTTATTAGAAAAAGAAAAAAATGAGTGATACTAGAAAAGTGAAGATTCAAAAGGGTGAACCTCTCTATCCCGAATCGAAGGAGTTAATATTAAAAGTTTACAAATATCTGAAAGACAATTCCGGTATTACAAATGAAAAGGTTCTGTGTGATATGGTGTCTGATGCTACGGGAGTGTATAAAGGAAAAATTAAAAGAATCATTGCCAAGGCGAAGGAGATGAAAGATGAAGCGACTGGATCAGGAAACGTTGACAATGGAGAAGAAAACGAAGAAAAAAAGAAATAAAATGATCGATAATTACTGCTCAGTTAAAATTTTATTTATTTAATATTCATTGACTATACATTTTTACGAATACACAAATATTTTTTCATCGTTTTTTTCATAATTATAATTTTTGAATATTTTTTTTTAATAAAATATGATTAATTTATAAAAAAATCATTTTAAAATTTTATGATAAATAAATAAATGAGATGAATTAAGTTTAATATTTATCCTTGTTAATTTAAACTCTATGACGGATGTTTGGTAGGCATTATTTTATAAATTTTATGTAATAAATGGTTTTTGATGTAAATAAGATTACCTAACTATTTTTATTTCCATACCCACACACTACAACAAATTCCTTCTCATTAAAAACCTATTTGTCTTATTCACTATGTTGGTGTATAGGTAGTAGAATTCCATAGAAAAATAAATAAAACAAATGTTTTATTTTACTTTTTGAATTATTTTATAAAAAAGACGTCCTTTGTCTTGTAAGGACATTGTTAGGACTTTGTCAATCTTTGACAATGTCCTAACAAGACGAACGACGTCTCTCTCGGAATAAAAAATTATTTTATTTTTTAACCCATTTTTTATTTTAAATTAACTCCAGAGCAATAAATTATTAATATCCTTACCTGCAAATTAAACGACAGGATTCAATCAATGTTGAATCCTGTCGTTTAATTTTTGGACGACCACATCTCCGAGCACCATTCCTCTCAGCCAAATTTATGTAAGTAATATTAATTTTCTTGATCATTCTGTCCTCATTTATTCTTTCCACATACCCAAACTACTGTAACTTACATATTGACATCTCATCTTTATTATTACACCAATTACTCTACTAACGTTGGTCTGTTCTTCGGGCCGACGGTAATGAAAATAATCTGTATCTGCAAGTTCGGATAAATAGGAGTCCCTGACTCCTGAGATACCCGAGTGCGTAGGGGTTCATTCAACGCAGATTACACCAATTTTCATTCCACATTCATCTCGAATAGCACTGTGGCAACCCCATGTGACAAGCCACGTCACGTCACCGAACATGTAGGTACACTTAATGTACCTACCAACCATGTACTTACCATAGCTTCCATCGTGGTACCTACATGTGAATTCATTACCTCTCTCGCTTCGGTTGCAACTGTACATACACTCCGTAACTGTCTCCGCACATTTATATATGCATTTCTCAATCGTTGTATAATTCATGTAATTATAATTAAATTCTCAATAAACATTTAATCTCACCAAATTAACTGTGTACTATTTATCAGATCACTACCTGTGCCATAGGACACACACATACATCCATCCACACATCCTATAGCACTAATATTATAAAGAAATAAAATGATATTATGTATAACCATCACTATGGATGAGAATAATGTGGAGCGTGTCTCTCTGGCTTGCTATCAGTTTTATTAATATTATTAATATCTACAATAATAAAGCGTCACTACCATAAAATATAGAAGAGTTAAGTTGGGTCATGTAGAGCATTGACTCATGGAACATACTATACTGAATCACATATATACAAGCCTACATTTATATGTATAATGAAAATAAATAATTTATCTACAATACCGGCGTACAGACAGCTGGATGCGAACGTCAAGCATCAAGCAAAAATCTTAAATCTTTCGGCGACAATTCGGAGCATTCTCCGAAGAAATATTGGAATGAATGCCTTCGTTACCCGTCCATGAGACGTAATGAAGGTATTCATTCCAATATTTCTTCAGAGAATGCTCCAAATTGTCGCCGAAAGATTTAAGATTTTTCCTTGATGCTTGACGTTCGCATCCAGCTGTCTGTACCCCGCCATTGAATATATGTCATATTCCACTTGCACTACTACGCTATCAAATATAAAAAAAAAAACACACTTTATCGGTAGGTAGACTAAAAATGGTTAAATTAAGAATTTATTTAAAATAGGAACATAATTATAATTCGCTGCCATGTATACCGACGTAAAACATTAAAACAAATACTACTTCTGGAATAAATTTGGAAATAATAAATGAAATGTCAGAAGAATTATCATTTTCTGTTTTCAAATTATAGAAATCCCTTGTCGGACAATGATATCTACTTTCATGCTTTTACCGCAGAGATAACTTGAGGGGTTCACGTGCAAAGACACATCGATTCTTAAACATGGAAACAGAGAAAACAGCACGTTTCTGATATTATTACTATTAGTGGCATTTACAATGTGATAACGTGGTTAGATGGAAGAAATCACTATAAAGTGATAATCTCGCCACTGCATAATATCATCACATTTTTTCTTATGTAAACTGCTTTGTTGATTTTGTTATATAAATGATGATATGTAAATAAGTAATATCGCGACATTATTAATTGAAACGGGTTCTTACTTTGTCTTTAAATTATCACTATTATTTTTATTATGTTGTATTATTTTATTTTAAATGAAGATATTACTTTAAAAATAAAAATATACCTAAGTACTTAAATAATTGTGATAATTAAGTGGTGGAACAAAACAAGAAAGGCAGACCCCACCAACATGTGGGACTAATAATTGCTCAAGAAGAAGAAGAAGAAGAAGAAGATGAAGAAGTGATAATTTAAAAAAAAGTAAGAACACTCGTTTCTGTAAATTAAGCATGTTTCAATTTGTACTTCGAGTGATTTTGATACACAATCAGTTTCTCTTTTATTTTGAACTTTTATTGATTTACTCAAGCATTGAGGCAGATTCATATTGAATCAATCTACAGCTATTCTAGTGAAAATACGATATATTTTTGTATGTGCAGTTAAGTGTTTGTGGAAAATGAACTGACGAGCCTTTGCATGTGAACACCTCACATATATATTTTTTTTTTTTTTATTTAATGAAAATAGTACATTGAATAATAAATATATACATCTTATGATAATGAGTCACGCCAAATCTAAAAGATTACACTAAGAAATTCAATATTCAGAGCAAAACCTTAAAAGAGAAAATCATAAATTTCCATTTTCATAATTTTTCGCCCTATTACCCTCCTTTTAAGAGTACAGGATGGAAACACGCCATCTTTTCAGAATGAATTTATGATACAACTGAGTCACCTTTCTCCACAACATCTTAACGAAAAATCTGATGTTATAAGTTGGATGGTTGGTCATAGAAAGAAAGATTGAGGGCCGTAGAGGGGTTGGAAGACGGCGGCTTTCCTGGCTCCAGAACATTCGAGAGTGGATCGGGATGAGAGGTGTGGAGGAGCTGTTTCGTGCTGTTCAGAAGAGGAAGGATTTCTCCCAGGTGGTCGTCAACGTCGGGGGGACCCGACAAGACACGCAGAGAAGAAGAAGTTTACCATCCATCATGAATGTTTTTATTGACTCCTAGAGTACAATATTGGCATATTATTTATTACTTACAGTTAGTTCTCTGTTTAATCCAGTTGTAAGATATGATGACGTGATTATAAAGATTTCGTCGCTCTAAGCACTTTTATAAAATTATGTTATCATAAAATAATTATTTTCGTAGTAATGATTGTTTTTTTATAATTATACGAGTTCGTCGGTAGCCTGGAGGTAGAGTCTCGGTCTTATGAGTATGAGGTCCGGGGTTCGATCCCAGGTGCCGGCAAACTCCCCTTTCACGACACAAGCTTTTAGCTTACTGTGAAAGGTGTATAAGGTTGTATTTGGGTTTATAACTAAACCCAGATATATCTTCTTTTTTTTTAAAAAAAAAAAGGTTTCCTAATAACTTTAGTATGGTGATCTAGGTTTCCACATGCGATTTCGTTTTCAAACTAAATCAAAGTAATACTTAGGTTAAATTTGAAGATGTCATCGCATATTGAAACCTTGTTCACTATAACAGAGTAACTAGTAAAACTTTTAATCATACTTTTATATGTTATTAATATAAATACTAATTTCACAAAATTTGGACTTGAGGTCCTTTAGCTCTCACGTTCAGTCTACGGATGCAATCATAATATTTCCTCTTGGCAGAATAATAACCTTATTATTTCTGGGACTCCTTAGGGACATCCCGACAGGGGGGTGACAGCTAAAAGAAATCCCCGACATGAAAACAATAATTTGGATCATTAATTCTATACATACCAACATTTCTATTTAAGTATATACCTTGTACCTATCTATATCCAACAAAATAAAAATAATAGACACGTGGCGCCGAAATTCGAAATCCGCTATAACACATTTTTACGAAAATTGGGTAATGATGATGATTCTGGATGATTTTATTTCTTTGACGCCGTTTAACAGACCTTAGACCATCTCAAGAGCGCCGGTGAAGATTTCAGTTTTTAATTTGCTTCTGAAACTGGTGACAGTCTGTTTATCTCTAAATGGCACCGGTAGTTGACTCCACGTAACCGGTCCAACAACACCAAAAGCCCTCTCATAGAAGTTAGACTTACCGGCTCTATTGGGCTCAGTAAGTTTATTCACAGCCAGTTTCTTGTAGTCAAGTCAATATACTCGTATTAGGTATGTCATTAGATTCGTAATTAAATATTCTAAAACCGTAGAAATTGTTTCTTTCAAAACACTCACCTTTGTATTTTTTTTTAAATAAAATGATGAGAAAATAATTCCGCTAAATCCCTTTATGTGTCTTTTAATATCATCTATAACTTAATTGACCAATAGGAGTTCTTTATAAGTAAACAAAATGAATGGCTTATTTTTGTTCAAAATCAAAATTTATTTTAAAATTGAACTGTCGTAACAATCTTGTGATTAACAAACTTATTTGACTTCAGGAAAGTACGTTTAGTACATATATACTTAATAGTTTTTATCGAATTTCTCCCAGTCACAAAAATGTGTTATAGCGGATTTAGAAACTCAACGACACAATTTTACGTTGTTGTAAGCAGGGTATACTGAAATATAACGGTAATTTTTTTATCTCGGATAAAAGACAGTTTTATAACTCACAGGTGTGCTGAAATAGAACTTTAATCTGCTCTAGAAATATAGCTTTTTGTAATTTTGTGTATTGTCAATATTGTAGAGCGAAGGTACCAGGTTAAAATTCATTTTCAAAAAAATATTTGATTAGTGATTCCTCATGACTTTATATTGTCTTCATCACTTAACTCTAGCTTGTTGATGAGAATTTGTTGAAATAGATTTATTTCTCGGATATTTCAGGAGTCCAAGGACTCCTATTTAGCCGCTTAGGTGACAATTTATTAATATTTGAACTCTCTCTAGTCTAATACCACTATGCCAGTGTTGGCATCTCCGATCCTACCACATCAGTGGGCGGGGGACCCGGCCGACGTAGCAGATCCCATCTTGAGACCCACACATCCGCGAATGCCTTAAAGCGTGAAGCGTTTGTGGCATTTAAAAACACTTCCCCAAACCAGATGGGTCGAGGAGTGTCAACAGTCATATCCAGAATCATTTCCTCTCTTGCATCTATCATCAAAGGACATTCCCAAAAGATATGTTCCGCATATTGAGCTCCTGTCCCACATGTGCACCATGGATTATCAGTCAATGCTAACTCAAAAAGTTTACCTCTTAACTAGCCATGTCCAGTAACAAGCTGTACAGAGAAATGATCAAGGGACAAGAAGCTCATTCTCAGTCTTTCACGGACATCTGGAAAGAACTTGTAGACAAGTCTACCCGTTCCTCCAGTGGTCCATCTGTCTTGCCAAACACTCATTGTCCTCTCACGAATCCTGCCTAGAATAGAAACTCTCGAAAAACGTCATCTGGATTTTTTTTATATATTCCTCGGAGCACCCGGCGACAAATTGGCATTCCATCCTTTACCGCGAGTTTTTGAGTGTCGATTGAATTTTGCCAATTCAGCGATGAGATTTGCCACCAGTCCTGAATGTCAGTTTTTTGACACAGAAAAGACACCTTGCATTTTTTTTACTTTTCATTAGTCTGCTGAACAATCCACTAGTGGGGTATTCCGTGACGGTATAGTAGTAGTTGTTTTTTTTATATTTTTATATATCCGACAAACGATATCCGTAACTAATACCTTCACTTCACCCTCACAATACGAGCGTATTGCTTAATGTAAAGATGTATTCAACGTTTTTCAGATGAAATATAAATAAATTAGCAAGGCTTACATCACATATTAAATTACTTTAATGATTTGGATTATTGTAAAATGAACAACTAACACTATATCGTCAACCTTTGCCTAAAATAGCCTATTTAACCATAGTCACTAATCACCTTGCGAAACGCTTGTTCCGACAGCAAATTTAATAATAAATTATATGTACCAAATACAATATTATTATGTTTAGCACTTTGATTGATACTTGAGTGTTTTGTTAGGTGACAGGTTCAATTAATAGTCCAATTCAAATTACTCCAATTACAACACAGCTATTAGTTGCTAAAATTGTGTTCAACTTAAACAGATCGATCTAAATTGACCAATTTAAATGTATTTATCTAATTGAACAATTTAAATACCTTTTCACATTATTTAATCAAATTTTAGACTTACATATTCTTCACGAAATTATTTTTGAAAAGTAATTTTTCAAATGTGTGATCATTTAGGGTTAGTTGGAAGATATCGCGTCCCTGCGATAAACTCGCCCATTGTGCAAAATATTTGTATATACCATGTTGTAATCTCATTCTTTTTGTTAAAATATTTTGTACAATAAAGTTTATTATTATTATTATTATTATTATTATCATTTACATCGTGGAATTCCATTTTAATAAACTATTTTTGAAAAAACAAACACTGTATTTTCCACTTTTACAAAACAGTTTATTTTTGAAAAGGTTTTTATCTGTGCTGTTATTTCTAGCTTTGGCCTCTTTCGTGCTTTTACTTGGAATAAATAAGTTTTCTCGGTAGAAATAGCAGGTCATAAAACTTATATTTTTTCATTACCTTACGCTTTGTTTCTAGAATGTTAGCTAAATAAAGATTTAATTATGTATTTATGCTAAATCATACAAGTTCTTTAGGTGGTGAATTTATGTGTTTTTATTTGAGAGTGCAATTTAGTAACATTGTAGAAATTTATTTTGATTTGTTTAATTTATTTTGTCGATTCTTACCCAATCAAAATATATAATACTGTGAGTCAAAAAAACTCTCTCACAAATTATGAACACATAAGTATTATAAAATATATCATATCAACAAATAAAATTAATCGGTAAATTTGAAAGCAGTTCGATATAATTTGCTGTTAGTTATCGTTGTGTTAATTTGGTTGATGGTCATAATAATATCACGACGTTTAACTTTTTTAGTCGTTCAATTTAGATTGAACTGTATTTGTACTACCTTACCTTTCTGTACTAAAATTCTGTTGGTGAATTTTCACGACAAAACAATTAATTACGAAGAGGTGGGGTACTAAATATGTTTATTTTTTCGTTACTGAGGATTAGATTAATGAGGGTCTCTGTTATTTATTACACAAACCTCTTCAGAGGGCGTCCGTTGTCAGACAAATTATCTACTTCATAAACCGGTAACCGCTATTTGTCCTTGGTGAACAAATTTAATATCAATCATTATCATTCCATCCGTCATCTATCAAATTCGATGATCTTTAATTATAATTTCATTATTGATTATTAAACTGTTCGAGTGTTTGCCCGTTTACATCGTGAAAAAACATATTTTAGAAATTTAAAAAATCTGTTTTACAACAGCACTTCATTTTTAATAAAAAAACCACGAATTGTTAAATTTTTACTATTTTTTATTACCTAGTCACATTTACAAATTTATTGTCAAATAACTCTTTTTATTTTCAGCGATGAGATTTGCCACCCATCTGAATGTAGGTATAAACTTTTTCTTGGCATGGAGATGACAGCTTTCACGTTTATTACATACAGCATGTTTTCTAGCAACCCCGCTTGTGGGATGTGCCGCGATGGAATAGAAGTGGATTTTTATTCAAGTTGATACTTTTTAATATTATTTTTAAAAGGTTTACCTTGAAGCTATTACATTGGTGGGCTGCTTTCTAGAAACTTTCTGAAAGCTCCGTCTTCTTCTTAATTTAATTGATAATTGAATAAGAATATAATAAAATAATTAAATTAGAATAAAAAAAAACTGGAGGTTTTATAAATAAATTGCCTTGTATTTGTAAATGATTGGCGTTTTTTTTACTTCAGCAATTTTTTTGAACTCAGTTCATGTCCTGTCTCAAAACAGACAAAAGTCTATTGAGGCAGTAAATTCCATTTTTTATAATTGAAAAGTTGTGTATACTTATAATCATTTTTGAAATATTTAAGTTTAGTATTGTTTGTATTATTTATGGTTTTGTATTACTAAATAAATAAAAAAAAAATGTGTATTGCATTTCTCATTAGAAAACAAAATTTCATTGGAAACCATTCGTTTTTATAAGAAAACGTTTACTGTGGAATCGTTATCGATATATCTACATATTCTTTATACTGATAGAGCACCTTTTTTTTTAAATAGCGACTGGTTGCCAACCAAGTCAACTTAATAGCACACATTCACCCTACAGCGTTTATTGTATGACCTTTGATATATTATATTTGACATCAGTTCAGAAGTACCTATATATTCTAAGATATATTATAGGAGATAATACATGTTTACTTGCGGGCAGAAATGCAAGTAAATTACCTATATTTTATTTTCTCTCTCTTCAGAAACAAACACCACAGCATAAATTGTTCCCTTGGGTACAATAATAATATTTGTTCAAGCATCTCCGAACATACTAACATACATAATAATAATATATATAAAAATACACTTAACCCTTATGTCAATTCTCAATGTTGTTCAATAACACGGATACACCATCTGAGTATCTTATTAATTATATATCGACGATATTTATATTTAGAATATTTACAATTTTTTTTTATTGTTTAACCGGATTTGTATAATCCACTCGATTGCGGGTGCATTGCCAGAAAATGAAATAAAAGAACTGGATTCAGGTGAATGACGAAATGTTAAATGGATAAAAATGTTTATGTTTTATGCCTTGTACCTTTTTATAATTTTATTATTTCTATGTTTGACGCTGTAGATCGAAACCCTTTACATTTGCGACTACATATTATATTTTACTTATTTAATTATTTTTCTCACTTGACGAAATTCTAAATGGTTGGATATATTTTATGCTTTGTGTGATCGTTACTTAATTTTGATTGACTTGTTTTTTGATATAATGTTTGTAATATTCATTGGTTATTATTTTCTACATTTGACGAGTCCAAGTGTCCGCAATATAAGGACCTAAGGACGATATGAAAAAAAAAAAAAAAAAAAATAGATGACATAACCAATCAGATAACCAATCAGAAGCGTTTCTCGATTTGTGGACCTTACATCGTGACAGTGAGAATGGTGGAATTGGTGAACGTTGTTCATGGACACCAAAAGTGATCACTCAAGCCAGCCTAGAGCCAATTTTTAAGCGTTGGGACGGCTTTCACACTTCTTCCGATTACATTAACCACAATATTACATTGTGTAAATACGGTTCTCAAATCGAGATATCGGATTGGTTGTCCTTTAACCCAGATAATCCTGAAATTTTTTTTTCATCCGTAATTCATAATTTTTGGATATGTTGTTGAATTTGGTAAAAAAATAATGTTGTAGAAGAAGAAATAAAAAAATATATTTTTTAAAGAGTTTTATTGAAAAAAATAAAGTGTCCTTTTAAAAGGACAATAGTAATATCCACTACCTAAAAAACATTGTATGAGAAACATAAAGTACTGAGGTGGGATTCATTTTATAATGTAGTTTTTGTGTTTATATATCTAATTATCTGTTGGATTATGTGGTTTTACATGATGATGTGTGAAGTGGACATTAAGAAAGTAGTTTTTTTGATTATTTTTCGTGATATGGAATGAAACAATCGATGTGCAGTGTAATATTGCATTTTTTAGAATATATATTATGCGCTGGTATTTTCTGTGACACTCTTCAACGGGTTTGTTTTTCTTGATTCATTGTAAAATGATCAAGTCTGTCAGAGCGAAAATCAATATTTTTCAAATTGGAAGGTCTGGGTCTTTCCTTTGTTTGAAGAATGCAATATACTGAGAACAAGACGTCTTCTAAATGTTAATTGATCAAGTTTTTCATCTTCGTATCGATGTAGTTGCCAGGAATTTCGCATTGCAACGTCATTGAAGGAGACCCACCGTCCACCCGGATACCGCAGAAGTCTGAGGACTTCCATTTATCCGAATTCTACACTTAACAAATCTTGTCCACACCGAAGGTGCCATTGTGGGCAACCTGAAGGGCTGGCCGGCCGAAAACAACCCCGTGTGTGGAATCTTTTGACTACACTCCTTCGATGTCCCTCTAGCCGAGAGAAGCAAACAAAATCATAAAATGTTTACATATATATATAAAAAAAACAATAACAATAAAACAAACAAAAAAAATATATCGCCAACTGTATCACCTTCTCTCTCAGATTTTTCCTCTTCAAGGATTGTTAATATGTCATTTAGTGATAACGAAGCTCTAAAATAGAAAAAAAAACATAATTATAAAGTACATAATATATTAGATATTTTACAAATGTCTTAGTAATTTTTAATGCTAATCGATATGAAGTGTAAACATATTTTGTGACAAAAAGTTGAAGAAATATAACTTGTCTTTATTACGTACACCTAAAAAATAGCATACGTATGTTACTATTGTCCTTTTAAAAGGACACTTAAATTTAACATTACGAAATTGTCACATATTTTCAAATATTATTTTTTTTATAATTCAATCGTATTTTAACAACATTTAAGTACATAAAAATAAAGCATGCATGTATTTTTTAATTATAATAAAAAAGTTATTTACCGTTTTTTATCCAAAGGTGGCGGCGACATCAACCCAAAATCTGTAGCACTATTTTAAATTCCAAAAACTTGACCCCTCGTCACAAAACAATGCTCAAAACTGTTTCATGATGCAAGTTGATTCGTTAACTATGCAAATCGACTAGCACGACTGCTTAGGAACAAAATAAATTAAAGATATATCCATTTATATCGAGGTACTACTACTGTCCTTTTAAAAGGACAATAGTATTATCTGGGTTAAATAGTCAAGTTTTTAAAATAATCACATTATTCTCAAACACATACACTGGTATTTCTTACTTAACACGCGACAGTCGTTGAGAACTTGATCTACGTGGTCAAGCCAAGCATTTCTCACATTCCCTCTTTCAGATAGATACACCATCGCTCTACATGTCCGAACCATCGCAACTTATCTGTGACAATAATTTAAAGTGTTATTTTATAAATATTGCACAATGAGGTCACTTAATTGTTGGAAAATCTTGCTAAAGATACGTATAGCAGGAGCATTCACACACATTTTTTTCGCGAGAAACATTTAAGAGAAGAAAAATAACCAAATAACTTTAAATTATTGATTTATAATTTCCTCTGTGGTAACATTTCTCTCCTGTTGCATCTTATTTTATTCAAATAATAGCTAAATAACTAGGTATGTTAACACTCAATACTTACAGTGGATTTGAACGAAAGAGTAAGTCAAAATACAAATTTTTATTGAGGTGTTTTTTTTTGTGAAAACAATTATCCTGTCATCGAAAAGCATTGTGAGGTAATAAATTAGATAATTTATCTTCAGTCCAAGTGATTCTATCTCCATTACACACTATTCTAATCAATTAAACAGGATTTATGTAGCCACATATCAAATCCAGTAGCAAGATATTATTACCTATGAAGGAACTTATGATAGAAGAAGATAAAGTTTATGGTCACATTAGAACACAAGTGTGTTCTAATGTGACCATATTAGAACACGTCGATTCCTCTTACTCAACACGCGGCCGTCCTTGAGAATTTGATCCACGTGATCAAGCCACGTGGTTCTAGGACGTCCGCGCTTCCTCACACCCTTTCTTTCAGACAAGTATATCCTCTTTGTCATTCTTAAAAAATGAAGTTGAGACCAAAAATAATTGTATTTTGACTTTTTTCATTGTTTCTTCGATTTCTTCACAACTATGAAAATAATTTTATATTTTTTTAGAGTGTCTTGGAAAATGCAGTTCTATAGATTTCAACAAATTTAATATTTTTGCATACTTAGTTGAAAACATAATTTTGTATTATGCCAATTTTGAGACAAGCCCACTTATTTTTTCATTCGTAATAATTGTGATTCATATAAACTATCAAACATACTTTTTTATTTAATTTTATGAACATAATATAATAAAATCCTTATCCTCACAAAAAAACAAATACTTACCTAATAATAAAAAAACAAGAGAAAAATAACTCTTTTGATTCTATTAAAAAATCTCACGTTTGGGGTTGAAACGGCTCATAATCGGCGATTTGAATACATCAAAGCTTTGAAATAAGCAATTAATAAATTCATTAAAAGCGTCCTTTAACCGCATTAAAATTAATGTAAAAAAGAAAATCAACCCTTTGTCACTCTGAAATTTGCGTAGACTTTTATTTATTTTCGTAAATACTAACAAATATTCATTACAAAATCCTAAAGGGTATTATTTTTTTTTGGTAACAGTCCAAAAGAGATAAAAAGCGGTACCTACGGGATAAAAACACATAAAGAAAATTTGTTATAATTTACCTACATTCCTAAAATGCGTTGAATATAAAAAAACCATAGACTTACTAGACTGGCAACGCAGTACAACTAATAATTATGTTGGTTCACTTCATATCATTAAGATGATAATATTTTCTTTCCTACTAATGCTGAAGTATATGAACTGAAAAATAATGTTCTCTTTCCCACTAATACTGAAGAATAGGACCTCCTTTATACTTGAAAAGCGATCAAAACTATATCTACAATAAAGAAAACGAGGTGAAAACGAGAAAAAAGTTCTTCAAGAATGCAACACAAAATATGTCGTTTTACTCTACGAACGTAATGCAAAAAGGAGCACTTCTTATTATGAAATATCAGTTAATTCTGAATCAAGAGAAATATTACTTTTATAAATGTATATACAACGAGGGACTCGATTAAGACTAGTCGATATGAAATTACATTGGTCGCATAATTTGATTGGTCGCATTACCATTTTTTCGTTTGAATTTCCAGTCTATATTAAAAATCATTGATTAATACATGCAATATAACTTGCCACTGACAAAAAAACAATATTATGTACTTGGGTAAGTTTTTCAGGAAGAAACTGTTCTTATATGGGAAATATTAAACATCCTTGTACCTACGAATAGTACAAATTGGTTAAAAGAACTATAAATATTTGCCTTTCCATTTATCTTATAATGTGAACTTCTGTTATTGTATCCTATTCTAGCACCAACACAAATGTAGTAAAATACTATTTTTCATTCTTTACAAGCAGATTTTAGGCAGAAAAATATTTTTTAGAATATTATTTTCATCTTTTAATGTTTCTCTTGGGATCACAGAAAAAAGGAAAATAGTTTGAACCAGTTCTTTTAAGAACGTACCTATCTATCTACGTTAATCAAATCACCTCTTCCCACAACATGAATGATTAGTGGTTTGATGTTATTATCACAAGAACGGTGTATTGTAAAATAAGGTCATCCAGACAATCGGATAATTACCAATATACCTAGACGTCTTATAAAAAGCAAACATCGAGAATGAATGGTTTGAATTGAAAGTTGACTCATTTACGATAAATTTTGCATGATGACAAGTTGAATATTTTACCATACGGATCTTTAAAAGAAAATGGATGTCAGACGTGATGTGGAAGGATTCTGAATGTCTTGGCTGGAAAATAAAAGAGAATGGACAGCAATCCCGAGAGTGGAGGAGTTGTTCCAGCTGGCACAAGACAGAGATGCGTACAACAGGACGATAGCCGACGTTGGAGGAACGTGACATGGCTCTAGCAGAAGAATAAGACCGTTGAAAATGTTGTAAGTGAAAGGACAGTATGTGCTTTACTATGGCCAATTATTATATGAAATGTTAGATTTGTGAAGAGAGTCGAAACACTGCTGTTTGTGAATGTTTTGTTTTCCTCATGGATAGCACTGGTCAAAAGGTGTTATTGTCTTGGTATAAGGTGATCTCTATCTGGAAATTCAGGATGGGCGGTATACTTAATTGCTGAATGTTGAATTTTTGATTTAAGCCTTTTACAGGATAGTCAAAATTTATAGAAAAGAATGAATAACTTTTGTTTGCCGGCAAATAATAATAGTATCAATAACTATATGTAATAAAATTCCTATATTAGGTATATATCATTATATTTAGAGTTATATATACGTACATAGGTATAGAAACATGATCGTAATAAAACTTGTAGGTAATAAAATATTTTGTAGGCTCTCTGTGCGTTTTGTACTGTAAGGTCGGCACTACTACCTACACTTATACACACGTGATACATGAATATTATATATGTACAAACATCATGTGATAGAAATGGGTAGTAGATTATGTACTAGGTTAAATCCTTCAAGTGATAATCAAAACGTTGTAATAAATTTAAGATAAAACACTGTATTACTTTCACTATGAATAATACTAGACTCAGAAATCATCACAGATATTTATTAGAAACTAAAATAATGTATACAATTACACAAAAATTGCAATAATATCAATGACGGGATTTTTTATCTTAAATTTATTTAAATGAATTTTCACAAAGTTGTTTAAAATAAAAGAATCAATTTAAAATTTTAAATTATTTTAATAAAGTAAACAAAAAGCAGCGTGTTCTATGAAAACCTTGACAAAGAATAGATCTCCCTCTTTTGTGCACATTAAATAAATTTGAAGTATAAAAAATGAACACTGTTTTGTTTTTGTTTGACACGGGTGGGTAGAAATTGAAACAATTGACATAAACGATATTCGATACAAATACCCGTTACATTGTAGAAAAAGGCACTGTGAGAAAACGTTCTGTAAGAAACGCGAGGAGTTTTTGAAATATTCTAATTCCTATACCATTTCGAAAATTTAGCGAAGGGGGGGGTAGAAATACAGGGGGTCCACCGGAACCAGCAAATTTTTGAAAGTGGTCCATGAGAAAAAAAAGTTTGGGAGCCTCTGATATAAAGCATCCTTCTCATCTGTGCCTAATGTTGCATAAGTTCCGATGTTGGATTTCTACTACATTTCCTAGAATTTTTCAGATGTGCACTCGAACAAAGATAGAATATGAGTGCATATAATAATATTTAGATTCCGTTGTAAATAAAATTATTCAGTATGTTTTTACCAAATATTTATACGCGAAGTGAAGAAACACACGTCCTGGACCAACTTGTGCGTGTGGACTAAATACTTAATAGTAAAGGGTTCGCATAAATAATACATAAGCACCTACCTAGTACTCGTATGTTGTAATGTTATAATACGTACTTGTGATATGTATTAAGATACTTGTTACTGGATATACCTAAGGGCAATTTTATCCAGTATGAGTAGCTTTCAAGTTTCAAGAAGCGCTGTTTCAGTTGTAGAAACATTAATGGATAATACTGCAGTAAACCCTTTGTGAAAATTAAATTGTATTAAATATAGAGGTCCCAAACTATGACGTATAAATTGTTAAAAATGTTTGGAATATTAAGTTTACTATTTTTTACACTATTAGTGAATCGTTCACTTTTACACTTAAAGTTCGTTCGTGCTCTTATGTGGTGATAAATTTTGCCTTGATAGGAGAGGTATGTGTTCCTTGATAAAATGCTTGTCGTTGCATTATTGGATCGTGGGAATTTGTGAAATCACATTATTTTGCTTCGACGGCGTATTGATGAGACCATAATTTCCCATAGTTTATCAGGATTTGGGTGCAGATGACAAAACCAATCATTGACACGGAGAGGACAATCTACATATTTATTACATGCAATTAGTACGCTGGCTACCTCATTTGTGGGATTTCTCGTGATATATAAGTCGTCGCAAGAAAAATAATTATCATAATGAGGAAACCAATTTCGGGATACCTATTGAATAAACAATAATAAAAAATATTTAAATAATACAAAATAAAACAAAATTATAATTTAATATAACAATGAAAACAAGTAAGTAGTTAACAAAAATAATGCAATATTTTAGATAAAAGTAAAACAATTTTCCCAACCTACATAATTTACTGGAATATATCTACCTTTCTTATTTTAAATTATTTCCATGAAATTCCAGATTTCTCAAGACAAAGCTTATCCATTAAGTTCACAATCAATGGTTGTAAGTAAAGCATCTTTGGTTCATTTCCGCAGCCGGAACTTGGAATTGGTTCTTTGTTTTTCAGCTACTGAAACGGATGTGATCTCCCTGGAGACTAGACAGAGAGAGAGAG
Source organism: Athripsodes cinereus (assembly GCA_947579605.1). NCBI lineage: Eukaryota > Metazoa > Arthropoda > Insecta > Trichoptera > Leptoceridae > Athripsodes > Athripsodes cinereus. The sequence goes on from OX388314.1 coordinate 28,725,482, forward strand.
AGATAAAGAATGGCGTTGATTTGTTCTCTGTATCTATCTAAGCTTGCTTTTCTATTTCTAACAAAGACATTAAACAAACCAGATTACATGTTTTATCTTCTTATGGGTATAATAATGTCTCAGTACTAAGATTATATTTTTCTTCTTCTTTAATTTGTCGACTCTCCAAATTATTACTCTTCAAGTCCTCTGGTTTTCGGCATCCACCGAACAATGCTCTGCCTCCCTCAGGTCCCTGGCCATTGTGGACTTCCAGGTGGTCACTGATCTGTCTAATCTATATTTTCCTTTCTATTATACTATCCTGTGGTAGTCTCAAAATGTGCCAGCACCATCTTATTCTATTTTCAGTCACTTTTTCGTTTTTTTTTCATTTTCAACAAAAAAATATTTTAAACAAATAAATGAGATGAACATATTTGATATCGATAAAACACTGTTTTACTTTTCACTATTGATTTATTAATACTCAAATGAGATAACTTAATTTTTACGACATTGATCCGAAAATGGAAAAGATTTGTTTATAACCTATATTTAACAAAGAAATATTTAAGGTCTAAAAAAGGAGGATATTTTTCTTAAAATTATTCAAAACAATAAACGAATTAAATTTTAACTTACTAAGAACAAAAATATATAAGTAAAAAAAAAGTTCTTTTGATAATATGAAATTTTTAATACACACTTTTAATTTTATTATTGTTGACAATATTGTTTCGTCTCGTAAAGAGACAATGTTAATACTTAACTAACAAGACAATATAATTATCATTCAATCACACAAAAATTAGCGGAATATATAGAATTCATTGATTAAAATAAAATTAAGAAACAAATTGTTCAATAGAGAAAGAGTAAAATAAAATAGAACAGAATATGATATAGTAAATACAACAAAGTTTATATCTGAATTAAATTCTAAAATCACAAAAACAGAAAACATAATCAGCATAGACTTTTCTTTAAGTTTGTTCCAAGATTTCTTTTTATATCTATCACACACAAAAACATCTATAGATAAAGTGCTGGGGAGATTGTGATTTTATGAAAATATATTTCAATATAAATTTTGTCTTGAAAGCAAAATTATAAAACAATATATTTTTTCAAAAACAATACGTCTCTAGAGTACTTTAAAAACTTTACCATTACCTACCTGTCTTGCGAAAATTGAAAAAAAAAATGACATCCAGGTGAAAAACTTAAAAGTTTTTAGTTCACAACAAAATTGGGGGCGGTTAAGTAATAATAATTGACATTGCCAATATTTTTTATAAAAAAAAAAAAACAAAATTTAAGTTTACTTAACTTGGAAACTGACGTTTTTACAGAGATTAAATAATTAATTAAAATAAAACACTTATTAGTAGTATATCCACGGTGACTTTTTATTGGACGCGAGCCGGCTTTCAAGAGCTTCCGCTCTCATCATCAGGCTGGCGAAAAGTGCAACACTTTTTCAATAAAATTGAAACACTTTTCGCCAGCCTGATGATGAGAGCGGAAGCTCTTGAAAGCCGGCTCGCGTCCAATAAAAAGTCACCGTGGATATACTACTAATAAGTGTTTTATTTTAATTAATTCAACATGAATTTCCACCAAGTACCGTCGGTTGAAAATATCGAGATTAAATAAGATGAAATGATTCGCTTGAGATTCAAAACTCTATAAATAGGAAGATAATAATTATGTATTGTATTAAAATCACATCATAAAAATAGTAAGTAGTGTGTTTAAATTTATTTGTTGTTTGAAAATGGAACAATTTTATCTGAATTATAATTTTATCAGATTCTGTTAATTTTCTGTTAATTTAATCTATTGATATTTTATTTTGGTTGCCTTCTGTTGTTTTATTTTAAAATTGTAATGATTGATGTATGTTTGTAATATTGATTTGTTAATTTTGTGTTTGTTACCTAGGTTTTGTTATGATATTGTACCTATGTAAAATATTGTGTAAAAGGCTAATTAGCCGTAAATAAATAAATACATAAAAAAATGATGTCTTAAATTTTATGCCCAAAAATATTTACCTATTCTAACTACGGCTATTGCCACAAATGGGGATAATCACGGCAAATACCACAAATGGGGTTGCCAGAAGACTTAGTACATGAGATAAACATGAAAGTTCTTGTCCTCTCTATAACAGGATATTCCAAAATTTACAAAAAAAATCTATATATTCCATCACGGAACATAATATATACCACAAGTGCGATATCAAGCAGACTTACTTTAACTAATTAACACGCAGTTTGTCATCTCCGTGCCAATAAATAAAATAAGTCATTCTGGATAGGTGGCATGCCTCATCGCTGAATCCTAAATGTTGCAGGATGCTCAAAAACATACAGAAAAGACGTGGATACCTTTTTTAATGGATATTCCACGGATAAAGAAAAGTTGATAATAATATGTAAAAAGAATACATAGATATCGTGACGGTAAACTAGTTTCATGAAATAAAATTGAGAACCAAAGCAAAAAGATTTCTGTTAAAGTAATATTATTATTATGTTAATTTAAATTACAATTTCAACCCTTTTTATGAGAAGGTTTACAATAAATTGATCTTTTAGAGAAAACTTAAACATATTTTCATTTCAGTTATTTTAAACAATACGTGAGATGTGGGTATAAACAATTAGCCCTGGATTCATTATAAACTCAAACAAAATACTTTAAATAGTTTTACTTATTCAAATAATTAGATTTCTACTTTGAATTGTTTCCTTGAATTAAAATGTTTGATAATATTTATATCTCCACACACATCCTTTGCAGAGAAGATAAAGAGAAATCAGGGACACTGCTTGCTTGTGTTATTTAGTAATCATAAGAGTTTTATATGTAACTTGATTAATTTCTTGTTATCTATTTAAAATTTTCTTTTGTCTTGAGTCGTATGTAAATTTTAATTAACAAATATGAGAACTACGTACAGTATTAATATTTTTCATATGGTAAAATATAAGAATAAAATAAACTCTTCTCCGACCACAAAAAACTAGTTTTGCTTTTTATTGGTATTATATTTGAATCGGTCATTTGAGAAACAACATAAGTCAGTCAGTACAAACTTTTCAGAAATCACAAAAACTGTTGTAAGATTTTGAATGAAATGTTGATATCTTATTCAAATTAAAAGGTTACTTACAGTGTATTCTTTTATTATGAACCTTTATTTTATGTCAAAATATTTTATTTGTATATCAATTTCTCAATTTAAAACTTTTGACTTATGTTGTTTCTCAAATGAACATCATTTCAGGGAATAAAAATCAATATTTTCATCCCAGATTATTTATTAAACAACCAAAAATCACTATTTTTCATCATTTTCACCCACGTTAGTGTTTGGCGTTAAGTTTCAGCTGTGAATCAACACGAAGAAAAATTGTGTAGTTACAACATAAGTCACTGCCTTGTGTTGTTTTTTTAGTGTCTGGCCAAGTTAATCAGCTCAATTTGTATCAAATATGTAAAAATTACGTGGTTTCTAAATGAAATAACGTGCGTTTCAAGGATAAGGACCCAAATAAAAAAAAAAACATTTTCGCTAAAAACCTGACTTAGGTTGTTTCTCAAATGACTGATTCATTTATAATGTAGAATTTTAATGAAGGTAGTGTGAGTGAAGTTTTCGAACATCTATCTTAACAGAAAAAAACGATAGGAACGTTTTTATTCAAAGAAAAATATAAGTAGGTACCTCTTTTTCTACGAATACAAAAAAATCAAGTCTTAAATTAAATTTGGTAAAAGAAAATTAGAATAAATGTTGTTGTTATTGATCATGACTAAAAAACATCAAATTTCATTTAAAATTTATTCAAATCTAAGAAATAAGAACTTATTCAAAGAAGTATTAAAAAAAATGTAAAACATTAAAATTTTACAATATTTTAAATTATTTCATGAAATGCTTGATGCTGTCGATGTACGGCACGTGGTGGAAGTTCATGTTATTGTAAATAATTATATTCAGTTCTTCAACATTACCTTTCACATTTTAACTTTATTGATCTCGAGCTGGCTTTCAGGAGCTTTTACTCTCATCATCAGGCTAAGTAAAGAAACATCATTATCATATATTTTTTTATATAAAAAAATATAGTTGGGATTATAGATAGGTAATGTAAGTCAGCAGTAATCAAAAGTGAGTCTGATGATGCGACTGAAACCTCCTGAAAGCCAGCCAATAATTTATGAAATCACTGCGGAAGTACTAAATACATAATTATATAGCTAGGTGTTTTTTTACAATGTTTTAATCATATTTGTAGCTTGTAGATATCTATTGTAGGGTCATGTTCTTAAAATGCCCAATGATAGTTGGCCAAAAAGAGCGCTGTTCTTCCGTCCGCAAGAGTTCCGTCGGCCCGGGCGTCCCTCTTTCACACTTCCTATGACAATGACATCAGAGCGCAGGGAATGTCGTGGGAAGAGGTGACGCGATTGGCACAGAGACGGTCTGAATTTGGGAGGCTGGTTTCTGCGCTGTGCTCCCGAGAGGAGCGTTGAGAACGATAATGATGATGAGATATCTAAGTTCACATTTAATCATATTCCCAATTACGTACCTACCTACTTACTATTTTAACTTTATTCTCTTGACATTAACTATATAATACATCATTATACTTATAATAATAATAATATTTTACGGTAATGATTTCATCCAGCTAATCTCACCCTCTCTCTACTAGATTAGTGTGATTGATGGTGGGTTATGACATGAGGCTGGAAATATCATTCCATCATAATAGATGATTATATTTATTATGAATACACTCACAAATCAGTCTAAAACTAGTCCAGTAGGTAGGTACCTACGATATTACAAAAATACTCTTCATTTCCTTGATGCCACAGCAATTCTAACCAAATGTTAATAATTAAGCGCTGTTTGCTCACAACATGACCTTTAAGTTGATATACTTTTAAATCTTTAATCGTAAACTTCTACACTGAGAAAAATACTAACGAAATTTCACAACGAATCATTGGTACGTACTGTCAGATTAGCACCAGAGAAAGTAAAAACGATTCATTAGTACGAATCTATAATATTAACTTTTCGCAAACAAATTTTTGGTAAATTTATTAACAACTTGTTTGCGAGAGGTTAATATTATTAATATTATATTATTAAAATTTGATAAATAACAAAAATTAAATTTAAAAAAAACTGAAAATGCGCCCTTGCGGTGGTTTGTACCACAAAACGGCGCTCAATAAATTGTCCAGATTATTATTATTATTCGTACTAATGAATCGTTTGAACTATCTCTGGTTCTAATCTGATAGTACGTACTATATTCGTTTTGAGTATTTTTCTCAGTGTAGTGAACAGAAATGTCTTCAATATTTTTTTGGAATCCTGATTGTCAGAAATAGATATTTTTGTATCCTATAAGTATGCTATTACATACATATATAAATAGCACGTAAATAACCACACATATGTGGGTATCAATTAATAATTTCGTGCTTTCCATGCATGTAAAAAGCACTATAAACCTACAACGGCGTGCTTTTCTTATTTTCAAAATACCAAAGCAAGCCTTAGCATTAGCACGAATAACGGCAAGATTTAAGAGAACTTTTTTTCATTAGATAATACGGTATTTTCAACCGACACATACTGATATCAAATTTCTCGTTTCCAACATTGTCAATCTTCTTGATTGACAATGTCCTCGAAAGATAAAATCATTTTCTCAATGAAAATCAATATAGTAGAAGAAAATATTTATTTTAAATTTCACGGTTATATTTCTGTGTGCTAAAGGAAAAAGGTGATAAGTCGACTCATGAACCACCCTAGACAAAACGTCGCTCGCAGTTTTACGCAAATATTTACTATACTAGATGACCTTAAGTAGCATGTTCTTGCGATTCTCGTTTTGGTTAGAAAATCCACGCAAACACCCTTTGAAAGTGCATTTTTTCTATTGTAAGTTTATGTTTTCCTCTTTGGTTCAAGGGACATCGAATTTGTGTAGTTAAAATGCTCCACATGTTGAGGTCATAATGATTTTGTCAGCCAGCCCATCAAGGCTAAATGAAAGTCCTTAAACTTCTGAACTATCCGGTCGTTCGGTGGGTCCTTTTAAGTATATCACTCAAAGTGTTAGCTTCTCTCGGCAAGAAGAACGTTGGAGGAGTTGACCCAAAAGATTTCACACATGGGTATGATTTTTTTTGGGTGGAATTCCGCAGACTTCTGTTTACCTAAACACACCTCATTTTGGCCATAGTGTACTTACTTTGTGAACATACCTCGTATATTAAATTCCAAAGGTACATTTGTATCCCTTATATACGTCTGAAATATTATTACAAATATAATATATAATTACGCAACAAAGTAAAATACTAAATATGAATTTATTGTCGTGTAAACTTTATTTGACAATACAATTAATAATACTTAGTTATTACCACAATATTCATTCAAAATCATACAAGCCAACCGTAAATTTTAGTCCCCATACGAGTACGTAGTATCTAACTATTATAATATTACTTATTAAAGAAGGCACATACAGTGACAGAAACCGACTGTTGAAACAATTTGATGCATTTGTTTGTAACTATCATTAAATGTAAGTACAAATATTAATTAGATTGATCTTGTATGTAAGAATATAAATGTATGCAGTTACTCGTTAAAACATTTATTAGGTAATATGTTAATAAATTACTAGAATATAACCCTGATACATAAACATTTGACAACTCTGTTGTATTATAATATATTATTTGGTATTTCAACTATACCATCATGGCATATCCGACAAGTGGGGTAGTCAGCAAACCAGCTGAATATAAAAAAAACATGCAAGCTCTCCTTTTTGTGTCAAAAAGAAAGAAATCCAGGATAAATGGCAAACCTCATCGCTGAATTAAAGAATTGAAATGTTTTGATTTTTTCGAACAGCTGCCTTTTCTAGGATACTCGAAAACTAACAGAAAGAAGTGGTAAGCCAATTCTTTATCGAAGACTCCACAGAGTGAATACGCCGTAGGTACATCATTCGTAACAAATTTATTTATTTATTTATTCTTTACTGTTCATTGATTACAAACAATTACATAAAAGGTAAACATTCGAGTAAGATACAATCAATATACAGAGGACGAGTTTATCGCAAAGGCGTGATCTCTTCCAACTAACCCAAAACTAACAAATGTTAATTGTTTTATAACATTTACGTATTATACATTATATATTAGGGTAGGCATTACTCCTCCCCATCCCCCTAGTTTATCTAAAATAGTAGGAAAATACACAAAATTAATTAAGTTGGGTAAGTTGGAAGATATCGCGTCCCTGCGATAAACTCGCCCATTGTACAAAAATTTCGTTCATACCTTGTTGTAATGTTATTATTTTTATACAAATATTTTGTACAATAAAGTTTTTTATTATTAAGTACAGGAAGTCGGAGATGCCAACACTGGCATAGTAGTACTGACAGACTAGAGAGAGTTGAAAGATAAATAAATTGTCATCTAAACGGATAAATAGGAGTCCTTGGACTCCTGAAATATCCGACAAATTACGTTATTTCAACATTGTATACTTATTAGATATGTAAAATATATATATAATGAGTTACAATCCATTGGATTGGTCTGCAACGAGTTTTGACTTATTTCTCCACTCCTCCCTATTCTCAGCTAGTCTCTTCAACTCCATATATGAGCCACAGCTCATCACAGCTCATGTCCCGTAAAATATTAAATGTATAACTCACTAAATTGACCACTGGTAGATACGAAGAACTTTACTCTCAAACGAGTATTAAAACTTTGACCAAACTTTACAAAAAGTATATAAATGTAAGTCCGAATACACGATTCAGTATGATAAATAGGTACCTACATAATTACATACACAATTCAAACCAAAAGAAATAAATAAAATGACAAAAAAAAAAATAATCAAACTTGCGTGAAATATTATTCTTGTTTGACTAAGAGAATAATAATATTATGATGAATTGTGTTCATTTCTCGTTTATGTTTTTATAATGTGACATAATATTATGTATATCTTATAATCAACGTACATATATTATGTGTAGTACTAACAAGTTGATATTTTAAGATTTCAATGACAGAAACAGACAACAACTTGTCATCGAATAATTAATAAGTTATATAATATCAAACTTAATACTAACACTCGTGTCATCAAACTGTCAACATCGAAATAATAAAGTTTGTGATGTTGACATTTTTACCATCTTGACACACAAAATGAATTATGGTATAAATTTGTTTTATCATATCGGATTTGTGTAAACTTTGACAAAATAACTTTACATTAAATAGAAAATCTAGAACTTTTTGTTTCTCTATTTCTCTTCTAAAAATTATGTAACACAATCATTCTTGTTTATCTACAAGTGCCTTGTTAGATCACCCCGATTGTGACGATCGCTCTGGCATATGCCTCGCGGTCCTGCGCTGTCTGGAACAGCTCCATAACACCTATCATTCTGATCCTGTCTTGTATATTGCGCAGTCTATTTTCTGCCAGCTCCCCGGCTCCCTTATATATATTTTGCATATCCGTCATAATCAATCGTAGAAGGTTGTAGTTTGCTCCACGCAATACATGTCCCAGATTTGATATCTTACGCACTTTGAAATCCAATAAGAGTTCTCTATCTATTTCAATTCTTCTTAATACTTCTAAATTTGTCACTCTATCAGTTCAAGGAAAGCGAAATAACCTTCTTGTATGAAGGCAAACTTCAAACGCTTGAAATCATTCATCGTTTTCATTTTTAGGCTAAATAGAATGATGCACAACTTCTGATGTCATGGATGTGATATCTTGAAATAATATTAACGAGTTCCGCAAAATTGATGAACTTTGATACTTAAGTTGCTGCATCCTACAATACTTATTATAATAATGAGCTTTCACAAAGCTCAACGCCTGAGGGTGTCTTCAGAAGATGGTAAGCGTCTAGAGTCTTATATATTATTAAGATTATTACACTCGCTGAACTCCTGCAGAAGTGGTGATTCGAAATTTTAAAAGCATTTGTAACTTCCTTATCTGTCAATTTATCACGAGACTTCATATTCATGAGATCTAGATTAATATTTGTGCTAATTTACCGGAAATAAAAATTGGTGCTCCCTTATACCATTTCACAATTTTTATTCATTTTGTACTGAGCTGTGGAACACCTGGCAAATCAAAGGTTTTATACTCGTTTTCGTGAGTTTTTGAGATCCTGTAAAAGGCAGGGATCGAAAAAAAGTCATTTTTAAATCCTCATTTAACGATGAAGTTCGGCGACCTTCCTGGATGTTATATTTTTTTTTTGCATAGAGAACAGCTTGCACGTTTAGTAAATGCGGCATATCCCAAAAATGGGGTAGCTAGCGTATAATATATATTTTTATTTTGAAATCATCAATGATAAACAAGAGACTTGGCCGTCTGAGAATCAAATGACAAGATCATATCAACCAGATCCTATAAAACGGACACGTGATAAGCACATTGAATAGGAGACCATGTATGTGGAATTGTATGACAGTGACGTTAGCGAAAAGTCTATGCAAGAATAAATTGTTGTCAGTAAATGATGCTTCATCCATTTTGCTAACTTCACAAGGGATGCAACGTGGTGGTGATAATGATAGTGTTCCATTGAAAAAGCTTAATACTTTTCATTCGAGTTACTAGACATATAATACATCAACGAAATTTATCATTTTCTTTATTAATAACCTGATACCTACTATTAGGTATTGCCATACAATATCTTATTGTGTCATGTTCAATATGATATAATTACATAGATTCTAACAATTCATAATGGATTTACCGCCTTACTTTTGACCTCCGCTCACCAGGGTACGTGCCTTTATAATGCCAGTATTTTGACGCAGTGATACAATATGAGTTTGTGGTAATTACCTTTGCCCTTTTAGGGCTTACAGTTTTCAAAGCAATTCAATACCTATACTACTATACTATTTTTGTTATATCTAACAATATAAATAGTATGAATTATTGATGAGTTTTTAACCGCAATAAAAAAGTAAGTCAATATAGTCTGAAAAAGTGATGAAAATATTGCTTTGAAAAAATTACACTTTTTGATTGGCTGAAGGTATGAAATTGCGTCGAATACATGAAAATAAATTCCTCTTTTGTACTTTGTAAAATGTGTGCAATGAATTAAAAAAAAAAAAAAATTGCCAGTTCGTGATGGTCGTTAGGCAAATGGTAAAGTATTGGATACTGAGTTCGATTTCTCCAGCTTCTGACATAGTACTCTATATTCGCAACACAAGCATAGATATTGCTTGCTGTGAGGGGTCTTAGGGTGAATTTGGGTTGAGTTCAAATCTATATTCATCTTTAAAAAAATGGTGATACTGCAAATGATCCAATGCCTCGACGCATTTTGCAAATAACTGTGTAATTTATGTGATATCTAGAGCGTGTCCAATTATAACAAATTGTGTGGATCACAGATCACAGGGTTCATTTACCCGCTCACAAAGCTTCCAATGGCTTAGATATTTCAGAGTATAAGAAATACATATTATGCAAAGAGATGACACAAATGACGTAGAATCACTTTGAATGGAGGAGGCTCGTTTTTTTTTGATTCGAGAGATTTTGTAAAAATAATAAATTTGTGTAAGAGACATACATATTACCATGAAGTAATATTTTACCTAACACAATGTTCGAAATGCATGTTTGAGCAAAAATTGAGTTTCAATAGGATATTAAGTAGGTATATGACATAATATAGCGCTGAAATAAAAAAAGTTTCTAATTTTATTTGACAATTATGAAAAGTTGAAATGACTTTATTTGTCGGATATTTCAGGAGTCCAAGGACTCCTATTTATCCGTTTAGGTGGCAATTTATTTATATTTCAACTCTCTCTAGTCTAGTACCACTATGCCAGTGTCGGCAAAAGTTTCTAAGTGAGTACTGTCTACTATTCTCTAAAAAAAGTGGAAGGTTGTTTATGACAAGTTGACGGTAGGCTTTCACTCTGTACTTGAATGCGCCAATATATGGAAAAGATCGAATACAATATAACATGTTACTCCAGTTTCTGATTGCATGAAAGGTAAATATGAGAAAAAAAGAAAATAATAAACCTATAATGAGGAAACTTCTTACTAAAATTATGACGAACCGTTTAACACCTAAATTAGATTTTTACCAACCAATTGAACAAGCTGGTTTTAGAAAAGGGTTTGGAACCACAGACCACATCCAAACTCTACGATTGCTAATTGAGAAAGTCACAGAATATAATATAAAAATTCATCTTGCATTCATTGACTACAAAAAAGCCTTCGACTCTGTAGAACAATGGGGAATAATAAATGCGCTAAATGAAGCAAGAATTGACTCCAGATACTCAAGGCTGATCAAATTTATCTATGACCACGCTACAATGGATGTAAGGATTGACGAGGACACAAAAACGGGGAAAATCAATATCAAGAGAGGTGTAAGACAAGGCGATACCATCTCACCTAAACTTTTTACGTTAGTTCTAGAAAGTATTTTTAAAACACTAAACTGGGAACATAAAGGGATTAAAATTAACGGAACATATCTGAGTCACCTCCGCTTCGCAGATGACATAGTACTCATCAGTGATGATCTGGAAGAACTTCATACCATGATAAAAGAGCTCCACGATGCCTCCCTGAAAGTTGGTCTACAGATGAACATAAATAAAACCAAAATCATGAGTCCATCCAACAGCAGTATCACAATCGATAATAAGAAAATTGAACCTGTTGAAGAGTATATTTATCTTGGACATAAGATCAAATTAGGGAAAGAAAATCAGACAGCGGAAGTACCCAGAAGAATTGGACTAGGTTGGGCAGCCTTTGGGAAACTCAATCATATACTTAAAAACAAGGATATTCCCATGAATTTAAAAAGAAAAGTGTTTGAAACATGTATCCTCCCTGTGCTTACATATGGTCTGGAAACTATCACCTTAACTGCGAGGACCATATATAAATTAAAATGTACACAGCGATCTATGGAAAGACAAATGTTAGGCATAAGTCTGAGAGATAGAATCAGAAATGAAGAAATCAGACGCCGGACAAAAGTTGTCGACGTGGTGGATCGTATTGCCAAGCTAAAGTGGCAATGGGCAGGTCATGTTGCCAGACAGGGAACAGACAGATGGGCACCCAGAGTCCTAGGATGGAGACCATGGGACATGAAAAGAGGAATAGGCCGGCCTCAGAAACGTTGGGCCGATGATATTGTCCCTGTCGCGGGTAGCAGGTGGATGAGAGAAGCCCAAAGAAGAGAAAAATGGAAGAAATTAGAAGAGGCCTACATCCAGCAGTGGAGAGACGGCTGAAGAAGAAGAAGAAGAAGATAATGAGGAAGAATTTCTAGGAGCCGATTATTTTGAGACTTTAATATTAGAACTAAGTACCTACTTAAGGATATTACTTAGGTTAAACAAAATGGAATATATTATCTTAGTATACAGTTAAGTGTTCATTATTTTATGATCCCATTATTGGTCACATCTGTGTAAGACAACGATGTATTAAAACGTGTTATGACGATAAAATAGTCGGTATGTTATAGTTACTTTTATGTTTAAAAAATTATTGCTTCTATAAATAAAAACCGAGAATTATGGTCTACAAGACTTTAAATAAAAAGGCACCACAGTCACATTCTGAGTTTTCTGCTCTCAAAACACCCACAATTAGACCCCTCCAATCAGCAAAGACATCTATCGTTTCTGGTCATAAAGCCAGCAAGTCCTGGTTCTACGACAGGGTTTTGATGTCGCAGGACATGTCATCGGAAATCGACTCCCCGATGATCTTCATAAAAACCAATCAAAAACAACTTTCGGAAGCAAATTGAAGACATCGCTCTTCCAACATAGTTTACCACGCTCTTGAAATGGATGGTTCATTAAACGATGGCGAACAAATCATGAGACATGCATATAGGTATATGAAAAATGTATTTTAAAAACATTTTATGTAGAATTACTTACAAGGACGCCTTTAATCTACCCAAAAATATATCCTCATAAAAAAAAAACTATATTCTCTTTGCGAAATTTAAAATAACAAAACAAATTAAAAAGAAACAAAGACTTGTCCAAAACAAAACAAATTCAAACAAGACATGCTGAAAATTTATAATAAATTTGGTCAATGCGAAGTAGAAAAACGGTCGCGAAGTTTCTTGGTACAAAATAATAAGTTATTTACTAACTACCTACATACAAACTATGAACATAAATCAAAAAAAGTTTTTTTTTTGTAAGAAAAACTTAATTATACGCTTTCATCTGAATGTGGGAATTGTAATAACAGAGCGCCCACTGTTGTAAAACTATCTACTTTTTCAAAATGAAAATGTTGTCATCTGGTTCTAGATGTTTTTAGATTTAAATTTTACCTGGAAGGACGAATTCAAATTAAATGAATAATCATAAAATTATAAAAAGTAGAAGTAGGCAAATCTAATTTGTTCTTGTTTTTCAGCATATGAATATATCTTTCGAGAACATGGAGTAAAAAAATGAAATTTTTCAGGATAAATTTGTCCTATTTCATACCTTATCAATTGTCAGAATTATTTATAACAATCTGTTTTCGTTGTCACAAATTAATAATTCTGTTAGAAGATGTAACGGTTAATCAAAAACCTTGTGGATGAAAGGCAAATATTAACTATTATCAGATATTCTCAAAATATGTGCCAGTTGGAACCACGTCTGACTATCGTGAATAATTTGAGTTCATCAGTAACCTCCAGATAGAGTCTTGGCCTCATTCAAAAAGGTGCGCGGTTCGATACCAAGTGCTGGCAAGCTCCCCTTTCAATTGACAAACTTTCAGCTTACTTAGGTCATCTAAGAGGTGTTAAAAACCCAGATACATTGAAAAAGTTTGTGAAAGATATTGGGTGCTTGCATGAATAAATTTCTGAAGGTGGAAATCTTAATGACTGATTTTCAAACCTCTATCAACCTACGGTATGAGAGGAAAGATACATAGATTAATAAATTGTATTTTAATGAGCAGGTAAGTTTAATCTATATAAATTCTATGCTTAACAAAAATATGTATTTTATCTCGCTTCTTACGAACATGCAAGACGGGAATACATATTTGCGTTCTCCTTTGAATAGGGTTCTGAACAAAGCTTCAGCTTGCTATGCAGTTGCCTCGGGGTTCTCGCTAAATGGGGCACTGTAATATGTATAGGGCCCCGGGTCAACTAAAGTCTTCGCTGAAATATTTTACATTGCACAAGTACATACAAAGATATTATGTATTATACAGAAGGCTGCATTTGTAGCTATGAAATAAGTATTTTAAGAGTTGATGAAAGCATGTCAAAATGAATCAAGATTTACGGCAGGTATATGCAAAATAATTTATTTTAAATGAATTTTATTTAGGAACATATAATAAAGATGTATTTCAATATGCAAACCAATGGAATAGTCCCTTAAAGCAAGAGCTCTCCTCAATTTTAAGTAAATAATGTTTGTTTCATATTCATGATAACATAAAAAAATGTATTCTTATTTTACTAGTAAACTTATTAAATGACCTAGGTTTTGACAAACGATGTCTTTTTGAAAGATATATCACAAAAGACATCAAATTGGTAAAGTTGATATTTCCAACCGACGGTTCTTGGTGGTAATTCATGTTGAATAAATTATAAATAAGTGTTTTATTTATGTATTCAAGCGAAACTTGGACGTGGTTGAAAAAGGATGAGAGTGGAATAAATGCTGTGGAGATGCGTTCACTGAGAAGAATGGTTGGTAAAACGTTGAGTGATAGAGTGAAGAATGAGGATATCAGGAGAATGAGCGGATGTGAGAGGAGTGTTGTGGACAGAATGCGTGTAAACAAGTTGAGCGAATGCAAGATGAAAGGATGACGAAGTGGATGTATTTATCTGAAAGAAGGTGTGTGAGGGAGCGCGGACGTCCAAGAACCACGTGGCTTGATCGCGTGTACCAAATTCTTAAGGACGGACGCGTGTTGAGTAAGAGAAATCGGCGTACATGTATGAGAAACTGGATGAATTTAGAGGAAGCGAAAGAAGTATGTAAGGATAGATCTATATGGCGTTCCGTTCTCACTGCCTACCCCTCCTGGGGCATGACGTGAGGGCTTAGTATAATAAAGATAGTATAGTATATTTATCAATAATAATTAAAATAACATTTTTTTTTTTTTTAAAAAGATATATCTGGGTTTTGTTATAAACCCAAATACAACCTTATACACCTTTCACAGTAAGCTACTAAAAGCTTGTGTCGTGAAAGGGGAGTTTGCCGGCACCTGGTATCGAACCACGGATCCCTATCCCTAATAAAGAAGTCAGTTAGCAAAAATAAATAATATGAGTTTATATGCAACGTAAAAAAAATTAAAAAAAGTGTTCTGATATATACTTATCGTAAAACACACAATTTATCTAACGTAACTTAAAATACATAAAATACAAAAATCAATATTCTGACAAGTAAAAACCATTAATTGTATTGCTTAATTTAATTCCGCTTTAAACCTGAATACCAATTATGGTTATACCAATATAATATATTGTATTATAAAATAATTATTTTAAATATTATCGCTCAAAATAAATGCTTATTTACGTTCTAATATAAATTTAATTGGCCACAAATCACTTAAACCAATTCGAAGCCGTATAAACTTTCAAGGACGTTTTGTGTTTTATTGAATAAGATAATAATACCATGTACCTACTACTACAAGTAGGTACTATACCATCACGGCATATTTCACAAGTGTGGTAGCCAGCAAACTAGCTGCACGTAATAAATATGCAAGTTGTCTTCTCCGTGCTAACAAAAACTAAGACATACAAGATGGGTGTAAAACATCATAGTTGAATTTGTAGGATGGAAAATGTCTTTATTTTTCAAACACTTGTCTTTTACAGAACACTCGAATACTTACGGAAAATAGGGGAAAACCAATCCTTTGCTGGAAGCTCCACGAAAAATCTTTTATATTTTATATAGGTAGGTAAGCCTAATTTTTTTTTTTGTTTTGTATTTATATTTTTTGTAATAAAATTGTTATACTTCAACTACACCATCACGACAAATTATCTCACAGGTGGGAAAGCCAGCAGACCAGAGGCCTGAGTCAATAACACATTTTCATGTTACGTTTTCGTTCCGTTAACGTTCGAGTATAGACGAAGTTGCAAGCAAGTGTCAATTTCGTTGCTAAGATACACAATAGTTACGAAAAATTAATGTTGAGTTATTTTAGCCATGGACCTAAATAGAGTAATGGACAGACACTTTGGTAAACATTTTGTAGCTGCGCGGGGAGGGGAATGACGACCATTTTGTAAGAAATAAATTTTGTTCGGTGCGTCGCATTTGGGCTGCGTTCAGACAGTCACCGAGTGATCAGTCGACGACGCATATTTTGAAAGTACCTATACAATGCCAGTACGCATTCATAGTGTTCATGTACTGCATGTTACTATGTTTTCAAAATGTGTAGCAAAATAAGAATTATAGTCTCAGAAAATATACTCGATTTCTGCGTAATTGTCATTTATAATTTCTGACGCTGATTCAGTGAATTCGTTTGGATAAATTTAGGATATAAACTTGTAACAAGTATTTGGGAAGTATACAAGCTCAGAAAGTTAGATAATGGAATAATTTAAAAAAAAAGTATAAAGCAATTAGTTATAAACTAATCAAGTAGTTATTACTTTAACTGTTAATTTTAAAGATACCTATTAAAATAATTTATTCCTTCGTTAGAGACAAAAATATTTTTATCATTTAAAAGAAACACAAAAGTACTTGAATGCTACTATAAAAAGGCGCCAGTCAAATAATAATAAAAATATTAATTATTTAAATATATTCATAATTTACGTCTTTTACACGTCGGCGAATTTAAGAAATTATAACAAAAAGTAAATCCAAAAAAAAAATTTTTTTAAAAGTTATAAAAGCAATAAAAAAAATAATAAAAAGACGTAAAAAATAATGGCGCCATTACGATAACATTGGGTCATAAAACGCTCTAAGTTATTCACGATTATCCGGATTACATTCACCACTCACTGCAACTTCATGGTCGTTCAGGTCAAACGACACCGAGTGACATTTATGCTCCCATGAACCAACCCTTGTATTTGTATGTTTAGTTGTTTTAAAAATGTTTAAAGTTTTTGCAAATCAGTTGAATTTTTCATATCGGTTTTTGTTTTTATATCTAGAAGAATAGGAATCATCTTATGATTAACATGGTGATGTGCGCTATAAATGGCTGTGGTTATAAATCCAATCCAACTTTCGCAGGAAACAGGATTGTCATATTTTCGGTAAGTTGTTTTGTATTGTAGTTTTTATCTTAATATATTGCGATTTTAAAGTCGTTTATATTATAATTCGTATACTTATAAATGATCATAATAATGTTATAAACGTTCTATATAATTATCTGTCCTTACTCTCCTACATCTACACATGTAACTTGTTTTCCATTCTGTCATCTGACAATACAAAGAACCTACAATCTGATGTTTGGTTTGTTTACCCGTTAGAATGAAATGTTTCATGCATACAAATCTGATCAGGTTAATGATATTATCGCATGTTTATAAACAAAATCATTTTTTGTAGTTTTCCAAAGGATCCAGAAAGGAGAAACTGGACATTATCCAATATTTGACACCAAGTTAACGTAGTGTTTTGTGTTCAAAAACATCTCGTTTTTCTGCGAGGTTGGAGAAAAACGTCATTCTTACGAAATATCCTGAGTTTCCCGCTCATTTGCAAGTTCGTGTGTTTTATATTATTCATTTAGATATATCCTTCAATTGTCATTCATTCTCTCCATATTGTGTGTATATGAAAACAAAGTTTAAAAATAAATAATGATTTTGAAATGAAATACTCAATTTTATTTACTCATCCTATTCCCTATTTCATCAAGTATATGAAAACATTAAGTTATGTGGCATTGTAATTATTTTAAGAAGTAAATATAATGTTTTCTGATACTGTGAATAATTTCCATACATTGCCCATACAAATGTTAAATAAAGTATTTCCTACAAAATGGCCACCGTCGATTTCCCTTCCTCACTTTTTGGCTTCGCTGTCATTCATACAAATTACTATAAACGTTCCATCCCCTACCTACATACATCCATGATTTTAGCAAAGCAATAATACATATTTAGCACAAGCAAAGCATGTTTTAGTTACAAAAACACTGTCGTTATGCTAAAAAATGTAAACACGGTAAAAAATAGGGTAAGCCCTTGTTTAGAAATGGATGGAAATGAGCTGAGAATAAAAATGAGTAAAGAATATCGTCCAATTGCTAAATAACATAATCCAGATGTTTCTTAGTGGTAAAAAATATGATATAATATATTCTATGATAATCTAACTCATGAAAATTTATACCCGATTATAATATTTCTTTACACAGATATTTTTTCTATGAACGTATGTAGGCTTTAGGTATACAAGGCAACTATTTCAAAGTAAACAAACAACCTTCAACATTGCGTACATCTTTTATTTTCCAGCAAGAAGTTTCATGATGAAATCTATTGAAAAAAAAAGAAATATTATTTTAAGGGTATTCTGTTAATATTTTATTCTACGAATGATGAAAGCTTAAATAAATTTGTAGTACAATATTGTAATGTATAATAATAATAATAGTCTTGTTATGTCTTGTAATGATTATTTATCGTTGTATTCATGATAAAATAGAACAATAGTAGATAATAGTACAGCGCCATTTACTATGAACATGACCTCGAGGGCGCCGTATTGCGTGTCTATTGTCCGAAGCTCCCAGCATAAATGTGTTTTTTAGGCTTTCTTTTTGAAGCACTCTTCATTCTCCTCCTCTCGCAGGCTAAAACGTAGTTTGTCTCAGCATCTGAGACCCTAAGCCCTCCAAACTCCGTTCTACGAGATTGAGATGGCTCAACAAGTCGACATTTAAGAAAATATAACATTACAACATTGTAAAACACTTGAATACATATAAAAAAGTGATTTTCTCAGTCTACATACAGAGCAATACATAGTGCTTAAGACAGAAGAAGATGGCGCGGGTCGATATATATTTTTACAGAAATCATCTTTATCAGTTATCAGGATTTTAGAAGAGAAAGAGAGAGAATTGTTTATTGTGTTATGTTCGTATAACTTAAGTGAGTACTTATTTAAAAACAAAGAAGCTTCCACAAGTTTATGAGTGAAACTTCCAAGAACTGAAATTCATTTTGAAAATTTCACAATTGACTTTTAAAACATTACTACATATTTTTTTTGAATAATGATAAAATAAAACTTATTTTATAAATCAAAACTACAATAAGAATATAATTTATAAATAATCAAAACACTGTTATATTTTCACTATATTTATTGTTAGATAACATCAACCGAGATCTGGAGGAGCTCAATGCTAAAGACGACTGGCAGTCCATTGCTCAAGATAGAAAGGCTTGGAGATCTATTGTTTCGGAGGCAAAGGTCCTACAAGGGCTGTTCGGCCATCGGAAGTAAGTAGTAAGTTATTTAAACTCTAACGTTTTCGCCCACTTCAATGGACGTCTGAACGCAATGGAAGCTTTAGAAATATTTAAGCATCAGGATAATATTGTTAATATCCAAATTTCCGCTAAGTCCCCATTACTAGTTTACCCCGTCTCACCCAATGTTGTACCTACCAATACCACTCCCCACTCTTTTACTTTAATTCCTGCACCCACCCCTCTCCCCCTCTGTGACCACCTTCTATTTTTGTAAAGGACATTATACTGATTCAGTACTCTTGAGAATGCCCATTGAAGTGGGCGAAAACGTTAGAGTTTAAATAAATATAGTGAAAATATAACAGTGTTTTGATTATTTATAAATTATTAAATATGAATTTTCACAGTGTGAACGCAGACACCCTTTAACAATACAATAAGAATATTTGAAAATGAGTACAAATGAATATTTAATGCGTACAAATTATTAAACCAATCTTATTCGAAAATGATTTCTACAAAAATGAATACAACTTTTGTCACAAGCGCAAAATCTAACATCTGTTTTCTTGTTAACATTTAATATACCTAAACGTTAGAGTTTAAATAAATATAGTGAAAATATAACAGTGTTTTGATTATTTATAAATTATTAAATATGAATTTTCACAGTGTGAACACAGACACCCTTCAACAATACAATAAGAATATTTGAAAATGAGTACAAATGAATATTTAATGCGTACAAATTATTAAACCAATCTTATTCGAAAATGATTTCTAAACAAATGAATACAACTTTTGTCACAAGCGCAAAATCTAACATCTGTTTTCTTGTTAACGTTTAATATACCTAATATATAAAAAAGGCAGAGTAAAAATCGCAAATCCTAAAATTATTCCTTTGAAGTTTTCTCTTCTCATTTATATTAATTTATTACAATACGGTAAAGAAATTAAATAAAACAGCAGCTTTTTTGGAATTCACTGAATTGGGGAACAATAATGAAAATTGAATTTTTATCTCGTGTCACGCCTAAGTGGCCTGAAAAGGTGTTTTATTTATAAGTCAAGCCTACTTTTGAGTCTCTTATAAATGTAACAAAAAAATTGACAGGATATTCTATAATAATTATTATGATAGTAATTATACCTATGTGCAGACCACATGCACCGATGAGGTAAATATCATTGTATGTATGAATTCTTATTATTAAAATAATTTTATAAAGTCAAAAAAATAATCTATAGAACACTTGATTTATTTAATTTTGATTAAAAAAAAAATAATATGGTTTTTCTTTTAATCTTCGTTATCTTGGTGGATATTAACGAAAATATATATGGGAAAATGGCACTCTTGTAGCTGCTTGAACTTATAACTTTTCCAATTTTTATAGGAAAAATAATATTTAAATACCGATTTAGTTTTTATTTTCTTTATTTTCCGTTTAAAGTAAAGGGATCAAATTAATTTTATAGTTTTGTGGGTTTTTAAATTTAGTGAAAATGTAAAATAGAAATGTGAAATTAAATACATTGAAATTTGTGATAACAAAAATAAAAGTTTTCACAATTTGTATTGCAAAGTAATAAAAATAAATTATTGTGACAAATAATAGTGTAGATTTAAATTCAAAAACAACAACATAAGTGATCAATTATAATAATTATTAGGTATGTAAAAAAGTCTATAGTCAGTTCATTTGGTTTCCATGCATTTGTTTCTCAGCATCAGTGAAATGTAAAAGAAACGGGAACAAAAATTTTCACTTATTTTAGAGGCATTAACTATGTAACAATTTCTAGACATTTTTAAATAAAATATTTAAACTTGAATTACTATGTTTGTTTGTTACATTAATTTAAAATACGTTATCGCAATTTCAGTACCTACTTAAAAAGCTCGTCAATCGTGCAAGTGCACTGAAATCGCGATAGCGTATTTTAAATTAATGTAACAAATAAACATAGTAATTCAAGTTTAAATATTTTATTTAAAAATAAATATTTTGTTATTGTAAAAGAGTGGAAAATTATTAACTTATTTTTGTTTTAGTCATTGTTCTTTAAAGTGATCTTATTGTTATGTATTGAATTCGTATTAAATATATGAAAAAATAAACTAATACATATACATAGTGAATGATAATGAAATGATATTATTAAATTTGATAAAACAAAATTTTGGACTCAAACATAACCCAAAAAACTAAACAATTCTATAAGGAAAATTACATCGACTATCTGAATTCTTTATATTTACCTTAAATAAACTTTTAAAGTAAATGACGGCGACAATGTAGGCAGTTGTGTAAATACATACCTTTGAAAAAAAATATATCGGCTTTTTCTGAACGAGTAATTGAATTTCCATAATACAAGAGGCAGAGAAAGTTCAAATAGAAATAATAATTTTATATTCACGCAATTTGTTTTAAAGAGTCTTTTAAAAAGATGACGACGACCGTGGAAGATTCGGGTGGTGAAAGGGTCGCCCTCAAGTTGTCCCGGAATTGAAATGATCAGATATTCGGTATTACCTACTAACGAGATTGTCAATACAGGAAGGTAATTGAGGAAATAGCATTCCGAGAACAAGTGGATGTCAAACTGTTTGCAAGAATTAATTCAAATTAATATTTATTTTGAATTTTCAATTAACTCATCATCGGAAAAGAGCTGAAAGAATTTAAATAGAGTTTTAGGAATCCTTTCATTGCACGTGTCTTAAAAAAGATTTTAAAGTTTATTTATTCAAATAATAACCCATCCTGAAACTTCTCTATTGACACGAAGAGAACCACTTGAATGTTTTTATGTGCAATTAGTCCTCTAACAACTCCATTGTTGACAAATGCAGTGATGTTGTGAATGCATGAATAAAATAATTGCTGATGTATCATTGAATTCTAATGATTCACTGTTGCGCATTACAAAACAAAGCTTTTCTTTCTATTATTTACAGAATTACGTAAATAACAGAAAGAAAAGCTTACACATATTTATTTTCTGTTTCTGCAAATCAAATGAGTCTCTCAGTTTTCGACAAGTAAAATTAATTAAACCAATACTTTCAACATGAAAATTCAGATAAAAGATATATGACGCATGCAATAAGAAATCAAACTCGAATCTTAAGTGAATTGCATTGGATTAGGTAACGATTGTGTCAAAAATTACATAATAATAAAATATTATTATAAAATCTATTATAGAGAGTTTAAGAACAACATGCAGTACCTGATATAATAAAATACTTAATAGAGTATAGAAAATTTCCTGAAGGCAAATGAAAGGTCTATGATAGGGTAAAGATCCTTTAGATGCCTACATTTTAACTGAAAGAATATATAATAAGGATAAACATAAATATATTCTCTTTTTATCATTAGATATGGATAACTTCTAACGAATTCGCTGAAAAAAATAAACTCTTTTTCAAATATTCTGTAAATTAAAGTATTCGTAGCGTAAGACATAATTATGAAACTTGTATTTCAAGGATAACATGTTTCTATGTTTTACAGACATGAAAAGAAGATCTGGTGTACCTATTTACATTATGAGGTAGCCGCTATTTTGATGGTTAAGTTTCGGACTTTCAATCGAAAGCTGCAGGGTTCGATTTTTTCCGCTGACAACCTATTTCACTTTCAAGAGACAAGTAGATTGCTGATTAATATGAGTATATATTTGGGGTGTATTTGGGCTTATTTTGAATCTAGATTAAACATTAAAAAACATACAATTTTTGACTGGCTATCTTATTTGTAGGAAATGCCGTAATAAAAAATAAATGTATTAAAATATTATTTTTAATTTTAATACGTGAGACCACTTTTTTATGTTCTACCAATTTAACGACGCTCTTGAGATAGTCACAGAACGTTAAACGGTGCCACATATAAATTAACCATATGTTTATATTTTAAAAAGATGAGATGATGATAATGTCCATGCATTATTCAAAAAGTCAACTGAAAAAGGCTTCATAATTCATATCACAAGTAAATTAAAATAGATAAAATAAAAATATTTTTATATGAGGCCTTGGTCCAACTCTGAAGAGTTGAGAATAATCAAATAAAACAGTCAACATATTATAACGTTTTAATATAAAATGTTCATAAAAGCTAACGTTAGTGGATATTAGAAATATATTCAGGGGGTTAAGAAGCGGAAATTCACTTAATTAGAAGTCAGAGACAAATGATTCGTGCAAATTTCATTTAAAAAGATCTATATTTATATTTGATAGTGGATGAAAAAACATTGAAATGCAGAATTAAAAAAACAGAGAAGTTATGAATTTTCTCCTTTATGCCCTTTGATTCATCACAAATGTTTTTTTTTATCTTGCTTATGTACATTGAACGGAGAATTAATCTGGTATATTTCGAGAAAGGACTTATCAACGGGTTTCGTAGGTCATTACATATATTATATTTAATTAACTTTATATAGCTATATGAAGTTAATTAAATATAATATTAATATTTCTAATACTTATCAAGAAAGAGAAACCGAATCTCCTTAGGGCAAAATATATATATGTATTATGTTATATCTATCGATGATATTTCAAGATTGTTACATTCAAACTCCCTTATACTTATGAGTTGATTAAACAACGAAAACATATTTTGTGTAAATCAATTGGCTAGAAATAAACATTTATGTGTTTATTTTAGATAGTGTGTTTATTTAATGTGTTTATTTTAATAAGCTAAAACGCTTTTCACTATTTAGTGATTCTGAGCACGAAACCAGATAAAGTACTGCATCATTAATGGAATCAAACAGACACATGGTTAGAATATTAATAACAGACAACTTCTTTTACAACTTACATACGTCAAGCCACTCTCAATCGTACTTCAACGCTCCTCCTGAGATCACAGGACAGAAATCAACCACCTATATAATACAGAGCGCTTTTGTGCCAATTGAGTCTCCTCTTTCCACAAGACTCTAAGCGTTCTGATGTCATTATCACAGGAATGGTTTATTGGAAAAGAAGAACGTCTAGGCCATCGTACACTTAACTTTATGGGCGAAAAAACAATACCGTTTTTGGTAAAAACTTTTTTTGTATATTTGTGGCATTTTAATAGTTTTTAATTAATGGTAGGTATAATAAAAAAAATAATGCATTTTTATGTTTATTGACTTCAATTGAAGTGCAATTGAATGTTTTGTGTAATTCTTATTTAAGAAGCTTTTTTCGAAATGTTTTCTCGAAACAAGTACCCGCTCTCGTGCATCTTTAGAATATGAAGGATTATAATATACTACTACTAGTACTATAAGTGGGGTAGCCAGCAGACCAGCTGCATGTAATAAACATGCAAGCTGTTCTCTGCGGACAGTAATATTTCGAAGGACAATAATATTCCGTTTGAAAAATCATAAAACATAGGAAAATTATTCGAATGGATATAGGTGGTTTACATATCGAAACGCTTTTTATTCTGATTGATCTAGGCAATAAAAAAGCTATATAATACACGGTAAGCCGCTATACACCCCTCTCATCCTTTCCTTTCTCATCTCATCTTTACCCTCCTCTCACCCCCGAACCCTGTTATTACAGCTTTATATTATTATCTACAGGATATTGACTGTGTAAAATTATTATTATTATTATTTAGAAGGGTTAACAGCATAGTAACTTGACAAGTGATATCCAACCGCTAGCTTTTTTCATATTCGCTATGTTCTATATTATTTGTCAGATCCGAAACAAAGCTTCAATTTTTAAGTGAGACTTAAAACATAAAACAAATTTTAAAATAATTATTTTCTTTATTGATTGAGAGAAAAAATTTCTTAATCCGATGAAAAAAGGATGACTAAGAGGATATAATTGACTGAAAGGAGGGGTGTTAGAAAGCGCCGGCGTCCAAGAACCACGTGGTTTGATAACGTTAATCAAATCCGGACGGCCGTGTTTTAAGGACGATCAAATGACGTGCATGTATGAGAAATTGTGAGAATGTAGAAGAAGTATGTAAGGATAGATCCATATGATGTTCCGTACTCTCTGCTTACCCCACATGGGACACGGCGTGAGGGTATAGATAAATTAATGGCTTAATTCAATTCGCACATATGTACCTATTGCTGAAAATAATTTTCTGATGGATTTTTTTATTCAAAACCATTCACAAGATATTCAAATTAAAAAGCTTTGTAAAACTCCTTATGGAAAAATGACGTTTATGATATAACGAGGTATAGCAAAGCATACCAAATCTGAAGGTTTTGTGGCAGTATGTTTAAGAGTGATGTTGTACTTTAAGAAGTCTTCCGAATTTACAAGTGTGTGACTGGAATAGCTACAATAGCTCCATGGAACAGAATAAATTCAATGTTTGTGAAGCTAATGCCACTATTTGCCTTTGAGCTTTCGCACTCTCTTCTGAATTCACAATTTTACAAATTTCGACGATTCTAAAAAGCTTTCATGTGATTATGAAATAAGTTATATTATTTAAGACATAAAAACGAATTAAAAAATTAGAAATTTAGATAAGGAAGCGCGGACGTCCGAGAACCACGTGGCTTGATCACGTGGATCAAATTCTCAAGGACGGCCGCGTGTTGAGTAAGAGGAATCGACGTGCGTGTATGAGAAACTGTATGAATGTGTAGGAAGCGAAGGAAGTGTGTAAAGATAGATCTGTGTGGCGTTCCGTTCTCTCTGCCTACCCCACTTGGGATACGGCGTGAGGGTATAGTATAGTATAGTAAATTTAGATAGTGATTTTTAAATGTGATCTCGTAATCGGCGAATTAGTTTGCTGTTTACCATATCCGTTTTATTTTGTTATGTTTTTACTATAATTTATTCAGGTCTTGTTCTATACTGTATACATAATATTTACGAGAGGTTTTCTCATATAATAATATCACATGTTAAACTTCCAACTGTTGTGCTACAAATATAAATCTAGTTTTTCTTCTTTCATCATAAACAACAATACTTTATTACAACCCTCACTTTTTTCTTATTTTACCCTCAATTTACATCTCGGAAACATCTGGCAATAATAAAAAGTTATGAAATTTAGGAGCCTAAAATAAATTTTAGCACGTACTTCTAGGCTATGTTAAAATTTCCAAGCATTTCGAAGAAGACAAGTGATTGCAGAAATGAAAGAGACCGACCAAGAGACACCTTCATGCATTTAGTTAAGAAGGAGATGAACTGTGGCACAGACGTAGAATTAAAGAGACTAGCAGAAAATAGAGTTTTTTTATTTATTTATTTTATTTATTTATTTCAATCATATACGGCGTGAGCCTTTTACATGTTTATAAATTATGACAGATAACAACAACAACAACAAAAAACATTCGCACACAATCACACAAGTACATTACAAATTCATACGTCAAGATCAAAATAATAATAATCAATAAAAAAATGTCTATATAATAAGTCAGTTATGGAGTGTCAGAATGAAATAGTAATTAAGTATATAAACCACTGATAACAGCAGGTCAAAGAAAGAAAATTTAAAAAAGAAAGTTTTAACTGGTTCATGAGTTGTAGGATATTGTATTATTTTTATATATATCAGAGAAACTGTATGACTCTAATAAAATAGAATAAAATAAAATAAATACATAAATTAATAGGAAGGAACTGAGAAGAAAAGCCAAACTCGTTGCAAACCGATCCAATCGATTGTAGCTCACTATATACAAGCGTCAATATTATAAATTATCTTTTATGATGAGTTCAAAATAATAAATCAGTTTTAGTATACACCTGGTACTTCCATTTTTAAATGTGTAGGTACCATCATTTTGATAACAAATTTAAGAGGACAACGAAGACACCTATAAGGATCAAGTGAAGAAAAACATGAACTGTGGCATGTACATACATATAACTAAACAGACTAGCAGAAAATAGGGAGGAATGGACAAGAAAATCCAAACTCGTTGCAGACTAATCCAATGGATTATAACTCACTCTATAAACTAATACTTCTGAATTAAGCAACATATTCAATTAGGCGATGAGAAATGGCACTCATATTCATATAAATTTTATGATTATTGATATTGATAGAGTAGAGGGTGACCACCTTTGTATAAAACGTGGTGTTGGTTTGCTGGCAACTTTATTTAGTTGTAGAATATCCCGTGATGGTAAAGCTACATAGATAAATTACTTTCAGAGAACGAATTATCATTAATCCTCTTAGTTGTAGAAGGAGACTCACAGACCAACCGGATAGCTCAGAAATTTGGGGACTTCCATTTGATCCAAGTTCTCTTAGTTGGAGAAAAATTAAACGGCTTAAAATGATTAAATCTATTCCATTAATAACGATTGTGAATTTATTTATCAATAAATAATTCTCACTGCAATTGTGAAAATTGATGTAAGATACAGAATTATTCATGAAATATCTTACATAATTATCACTGTTATATAGAGGAGATGACGAAATACAACCAACATATGTGTAAAGTAAATAAACGAAATTAACAAACATTACTAAGTAAAGACAACGTAACCATATTTGATAGTGCCCCGTATGAGACTTGATATCGCAACCCATCCGCCTCGCGAGGTGAACTTTGTCCAACTAAGCTATTGGGTGACATGCCAAAAGCTCTATTATTCTTACTTATATGTAGAGAATTTCAAGTAAAAACGATGACACAAAGCTGATATAAAAAAGACGGGCAATAATTAATACAGATGACATAAATTAGTTTATGGTAATTTGGACAAAAACAGAACTTAAAACTAATTTGAATAACTCGAGAAATAATGTAATCTTGTTTAAAGTTGGCACTACAGATAAAATTATTATTATATACCTATATATAATTATATCCCAAGATTAATGACACATGAAAGTCTCCGAAGCTGTCTGAAAAATAAAAATAATCTTACATTAAACGTCTACGAATAAAGCTCAACACAAAAGTTCGATGAACTTCGTTAGTAGCAAATACCAACTTACAACTATCTAGAAACGTACAAACGTACTTTGATTTGATGAGGGAAAGAATGAGAGATAACAAACAGTAAATCGTAAATTAAAACGTGAACAAAAAGGACAAAAGATTTGTTTCATTATTGTTATCAAAAATAGAGACAAAGCACTAAAAATAAGAGACATAATGTAAAAGAGAAAATAAAAGGAGTCAGCTACTCTTAAAATCTCAAATTTATGTATTCGTTTTACCACGAAACTAGAATACCATTTTAGTTTTATAACATTATCAAGAACTGATAGAATAAACTAATTTGTATGTTGATTCTTTTGATAATTTTACTAGACGTACATAGCATATCAATTTATTATAGAACACGGTATATCATATTTCCATCTCTGGTTGCTCCAACGTTGACTATCACTCAAGCTTCTCTGTCCTAGATCTGTGGTAATTGGAACATTCTCTGAATTCATGTCCATTCTCAAATTTGTACCTTAAAGGATAAACCACGGGAGTCACATTATAGTAAATGTGCAGGAGAGGCAATTATATGAATTTTCAAGTTTTATAACATCATAACTGTCATAATATTTGGAATAATTTCAGTCTGTAAAAAAATATCTTCATTTGAAAGGCTATATTTTAATATTTGATAATAAAAATATATTTTTTATTGATAATTATAGATAAAATGGACTTCCGTGTTTTATCCTCTAATGATATCTGCACATACATTTGTGGCACCGACTTGAAGTAATTGTTTTAAATAGTTAGTATAATTAACGCATGTTGGACTTCCGTAATTTTGGCACTAACAAAATATTCTATGATTTTGTTTTCACTTAATGAGTAAAACTCCATTTTTAAATTAAAAGTATGAATATGGGCTTGCAACCCGAAACACGTGTAACTGACAAATAAAGAAATTTAAAACTCTAAAGTATTTTTTACTTATAAAATTTTCTATGATTTTTTCTCCCTGGTGGAATTTATGTTATGTATGTTAATCTGGAGTAGTTAAAAATATGTTTCCCTGATGGAATATTATAACGTATGTGGGACTTCCGTTGATTTTCCATTAACATTAAATGGACTTCATATATTTATTACAAATGAAAAATCATATAATCCAACAACTTTGGACTACAGTATTTTACCCACTAACATATCGTTTTGTCACCTATATATTTGCATTGTTAACTCAAAAGTGGTAAAAAGTGGACTCCCGTGGTTTATCAGAAATATTTCTTGATCGGGACATTATACTCATTCATTCGTGAATAAATAGAACTTTAAAATATAATCAGACAATCGGAAGACTTTCATATAAACTATATAAATACTTATCTTATAACAGAACAGTACAGTATTACTTATATAGTCATTCGTAGTATTAAATGATAGACTACGAAGAGATTACTTATGTACATTCCAAACACGTTTTATTGTATAATTATTTCACTGTTATTATTATTATTATATAACGGCTATAGTGCTACGATTCAATTATTATATTACTATTATTATATTTCATTGCTACGATGATGCTACGAAGAGAGCAATCAGGCACTTTGTTGTTAATTACACATATTTCATTTCGTTTTATTATTTAGTTTCATTTATGAAGGAATGTCTAATGAAATTATAGGGCAATGATATTTCGCTTATTGGATAGGTCGGTACTGTTAATTATATATATATATATATATATATATATATATATGAATGACTGTGTGATCAAATTTTCATCGGAAATGCATGTGCAACATGCATTCCATTGATGAAAGATCACTCGATTTTACGCAGGAGATAGTATGAGGTGAGGTTTTACTCCATTTCAAGGCAAGAGCCAAGTCTCTGCCCGACTGTACGCAGTGAAATGGAGTAAAACCTCACCTCATATATATATATATATATATGTTATTTTTCAACAGACTTCTGTGATCACAAAGATCTTAATATACATCCCTTTATAGGCAGAGAGAGAGTGTATGGGTGTTTCCAATGCTTACGAATTGGCTTTGGCTGGTTTAAGCATGCTTTACTCTTCAAAGCCAATTCGTAAGCATTGGAAACACCCATACACTCTCTCTCTGCCTATAAAGGGATGTATATTAAGATCTTTGTGATCACAGAAGTCTGTTGAAAAATAACATTTATCAACAACGCAAGTACCAAATTCCAGGTGAATGCGAAAATAATACAATATTTCATATATATATATATATATATATATATATATATATGGACAATTTGTAAAGCGCCGTTTACTCATAACATGACCTCAAGGGCGCTGTAAATCGTATCCATCACCCGAAACTCCCAGCAAAAAGGTGTGTCTTCAACCCTCTTTTAAAACTCTCTCCATTCACCTCCTCTCGCAGACACAGAGGCAGCTTGTTCCAACATCTGGGACCCGCAACACTAAACGCTCTATCTCCAAAGCCTGTTTTGCGAGATCGAGATGGCTCAATCAGTCTGCATTTTGCCTCACCCTGTGCTGAGCGAAGCATGAGCCGTCTTTCACTGATGATCTCGATCTCGCACATCTCCGACAAATATGATGGTAATACACCCTTCAAGGCCGAAAACACCATCACACATATCTTATACTCCACTCGTTGCATTGAAATATAGTAAAGTATTTGATAAGACTGGGTACTCAATACAAACTTTTGGGATCAAGAAAAGACAAATCTAAGTGAGGCATTTTTTAAACTTTGAACGTAGAAATATTCTTCGTGTGAAATTTGACCAAACTTCATTTTTCAGAATAGTCAAATGAAATTTGTAAATCAGCCAAAATTTGATATATTTTGGGCTCTGGTGACATTCTATTACAGTTTCAATACCAATCGTCAAATTTTTTGTATTGTTTTGTTCTTGCTTGGTTGAAAAAATATCAATATGTGAAATACCTATGTCGTTTATGAAAAATATAAAATAAACATTTAATTTTCAAAACAAATTTGTACAAAAGGGGCTTACCTACATATTTCTATTAGACAATGTTTTTCAGTTCACATTATACAATATTTGATAAACATGTTTTTATTTATTTATTTATTTTATTCTTCACTGTACATTGTTTACAATAATACAAATTTACATAGAAAATATCATTTATACAATTCAATGTACAGAGGGCGAGTTTATCGCTAAAATGCGATGTCTTCCAACTAACCCGGTATAAAGTGGGTTTGGATAAACAAGAATGCGACGGACATATAAAACGATAATATTTATTTTCGTTTTGACATTTTGCATCCTATATTGAGCGATAAAATTGCCAACTATCCTGAATGCTTTAATTTTTGTTGTCACATATTTTAACCTTTGCCGACATATTTTTATTGTATTTTTTTTATATACTGGTTCTTTTTATAGAATTCGCAATAAACGTAATGATAGTTTCATATTCACATGAATATTAAAAAGGTAGTCTATGAAAATCTTCCCATTAAGTTTAATCCTTTTTATTGTAGTTCTGCTACGGTTATCTTGGATTAACACATTATCATACTTCTTATTTGAAATTAAACAAGGTAGGTACCTACAATATTTTATCCATCACGTCTCTAGTATATTTAAATATTTTGTTAGATTTTAAAGTAGGTATGTAGGTACTATTTTAAGATTTTATATTTTTAACATTGAGTAAACCTACTACATATTAATATATTTGTTTGTTCTTTGAGAATAATTATAAAATGCTGACTGTTTGTTCTTTAGAAATAATTATTAAATAAATAAATTTAAATAGGTACCTATACTAAATAAATAAAACTTTATTTACCTCAAAATATGCGGTATATAAATACATTTCTACAAACAATACCAAAAGGCGAGCTTATTGATAATTTTTAAAATGAAACACAATATGTAGTTATTCCACTATTGACTTTATTTATTTTTGCGAACCGGCTTTCAAGAGCGGAAGCTGGTTTTTGTTATTTAATGTTATTTTTAAAATTTTATTGTTAATCTTATATAGTGTTCAAAATGTAGAATCAAATATTGTTTTGTTTAATAAATGAGATATGAGATAATAATAATAATACTTCTATCGTCCACCAGGATAGTAAGAAGGTTTTTGTCCCTGTAGCTCTGTAAGTGATCTCCCATGATTGTACTATTTCATAGAACATCATGGAAGAATCAACTAGAATAATGTTGGCGTTCTACATTTTGAATATAAATTTATTTTAATACAAGCGTATGTAACCCGGCATCGCTCGGGTTTAATTAAATAGAAAACCTTGCAAATACCAGGGGTTAAAACAACAAAATCTTAAACTAAAAATGAAGCACGTGGATAAAAGAAGTAAAAAGCTCTTCCCAATGAGAAAACTTAATTTTTGACTCCCTACATGCCCATATTTAAGCAACAATAAATAGGTAGGTACCTACATCATAAAAAGCATTGCAAATCTCTTCTTAATGAAAAATCTTGAAGTTTGATACCTCACATGCCCATATTTAGGTAAAAAAAATAGGTAGGTACCCACATCGAAAAAAGTGCTAAAAACCTCTTCCCAATGAAAAATCATGAAGTTTGATACCTCACATGCCCATATGTAGGTAAAAAATAGGTAGGTACCTACATCGAAAAAAGTGCTAAAAACCTCTTCCCAATGAAAAATCTTGAAGTTTGACACCTCACATGCCCACATTTATGTAAAAAAATAATAAGTAGGTACCTACATGGAAAAAAGTACTAAATACCTCGGCGCGATGAAAAAGCTTGAAGTTAAGAAATCCCACATATTGGTAGGTACCTACATGGAAAAAGTGCCAAAAACCTCTTCCAAATGAAAAATATGTGAGCTCGACACCCCGAACGCTCATATTTTATTTAGAAAAATAGGCGGGTACCTACGTGCAAAAACTACTAAAAACTTCATTTTAATGTAAAAACTCGAAGATTGTCATCCCAAATTTCTATATAAAAAAGGGTAAATATCCCATTTCGCGAAAAAAATTGTAGGCACATTAATGTTAAAATATAATTGTCCACATTCGAATTTGTATTTTTGGTTTGCAGTAGGTACATAAATGGGTATTTGAGAGATTTGCTATGAAATTAAAAAAAGTCAAGAATAAATTGTCACCTATGTACTCTATATTCCCAAAAAACCTTAAAAAATGGATTATCTGCATCCTTCAATATTCAAGAATATTTAACTATCAAATATTTCATAATGCATGTAAAAAATATTA
The DNA here is from genome assembly GCA_947579605.1 of Athripsodes cinereus. Taxonomy (NCBI): domain Eukaryota; kingdom Metazoa; phylum Arthropoda; class Insecta; order Trichoptera; family Leptoceridae; genus Athripsodes; species Athripsodes cinereus. The sequence goes on from OX388314.1 coordinate 28,759,294, forward strand.
GGTGAAAATAAATAGGTTCCCACTCATTGAAAAATCATTTAACATTATTTATGGATTTTATAGGTAAAACTATTATTATTCTACAGTATAGTTTTCTATGGTTTCATAATGTCTTCCATTATGAAAATAGCCCAATATGTCAAAAATATGCAATTTTTATTCACGTAATTCAAGAGCTTTTCTCATTAGCAAACACAATATTTTATTACGAAAATAAACCCTAATTATTTAGTTTCAGAATTGTTGTGTTTATTGTTACATCCATTTTGAAATTAATTCAATACAATGAAAAATGTTTGACTGTGAATATTGCTCTTTACTAAACCTTGCATATATTCTTCATACATTTTGTGGCTAATTTTGTGACATAGTCACATTAAAATTAAAATATCTTTATCAATATGTAAGATATTTTAAATGTTTTTAGCCTTAAACCTGCCCAGAAGATGAGACCTCGTATAGAGTATATTATTTTACTTCGGTCTTTCCTAATTTCCGAGTCCATTTAGGACATACATACATACATACATACGAACGGACTCAAATATTTATGTGTGGATTTTATGGTTTTTGTTATTTAATGTTATTTTTAAATTTTATTGTTAATCTTATATTGTGTTCAAAATGTAGAATCAAATATTGTTTTGTTTAATAAATGAGATATGAGAAAATAATAAAAACCTAGCCCAAGAACATTGAAGAGAGACCCACCTCACACCCGGATATTTCAAGAGTACAAACCAAAATTGTCCTCATTGGCAGGCCATTGGGGCAGCCCTAGAACAATTTTAAAAAGGTCATTGTTCATTTTGGGCTGCCCGGAAATCAAATCCTGGAACTTGTGACTCAAAAGTAAAAGCATTACTTCCGTGCCACACAAACCCACGTTTATATATTGAATTCATCGATGAAATTTTGAGTGTATTAGTACTTGTATAGACAAGCATTTTGCTGGTCTACTGGCTCATTATCTGTGGGAAATACTGAGTTTCAAAGAATATTTTAGTGAATTAAACATAAAAAGTAACAAATATTGGATGAAATTCAAAACTTTGTTTTCATGGTAGCAAATTAAATAAGTTCTTTCTTAGTATAACAATAATCTTCATCATCTGAAATAAATTTTATATTTGGAATTATGTGGACTGAGAAAGTTGAGATTGGATGTTGCCAAGACAAAGCTGTACGTAACAACGCCGACAGTGTAATATCTTAAAACAAACAGTAAAGAAATATTGGAAGCCTAACAAGTTGGAAAAGTAATTTATAACGTAACCTAATAATCAATTAATTAAAACGTTAAGAGGGAGTAAACAAAATAATAATTTGTGATTACTGGAAACAACACATCAAAGGTTGAAAAAATATTGAAACCTTTCTATTTTATGATGATATTCGAATTTCGAATAATCGAGTAGATCACAAAAAGTTGTTTGACAACGATCGCAACGATCGATCGATTTTGATCGCAATTTATTTTATGTTATAATAAATTCTGTAGGTATAAATATAAACATAACTTTGTGGATATTATTTTATAAATGATGAAGGCTTTCATTTAAGTCGACCAATTTCAGTCTCACTGCTACCAAGAAATAAACTATGTATTATGTGTTTGTCCTTAGTTTAATAGATTTTTTATTTGTATTTATTTCTTAAAATATATGGAAATGTTTCCGAATAACAATTTATTTATGAAAGAAATTACGTTACTTCCTTTATTTTTTATTTATTTTTATTCTTCACTGTACATTGGTTACAATATTACATAATGAAATAGTGGCATAAAAATAACAATTATAAATTCAATGTACAGAGGGCGAGTTTATCGCTAAAATGCGATGTCTTCCAACTAACCCGGTTTATCATCTAACCCCTTTATCAGTATGAAAAAAAAAATATTTTAGTTATTTTCGCAGTATGAATTTTCATTACTACTACTACTATACCATCACGGCATATCCCACAAGTGGGGTAGCCAGCAGACCAGCTGCATATAAAACATGCAAGCTGTCTTCTCCGTGCCAATATAAAATTAAGACATTCAGGATGGGTGGCAAACCTCATCGCCGAATTAAAGATGTAAAATGTCTTATTTTTCGATCACCTGCCTTTTACAGGACACTCGAAAACTTATGGAGAAGAGTGGGAGACCAATTCTTTACCGGGTGCACGGGTGTTTATATTACAGGTCTAGCTTTTGTCACCTTTAAGATGATGGGGTTGCAACGAATTTATCGACAACCAGCATACTTAGGCACCGTTAACCAAACATTTATTCCATTTGTCATTTTCCGTTTTTGAAAAAAAAACTTATATCAGATGCTGTGACTACTTGCTTTGGAAATGGGGAAAAAGAGATAGTCCTGTTTGTGCATGGAAAGGTGTACAGACTGTGAGACACATAATGCAGGACTGCTATCTCAAAAAAATCAGTGTAGACTTGCAGGACATCCATGAGTCAAGACCGGAGGCAACAAACTGGATGTCAGAGCTGAAGCCAAGTATTTAGAGGGTACGGCGCAACCCACACGGGTTTAATTGAAAATATACATATTTATCAAACTGCATAAAAATAATGTAAGTACTTACATAAATCGTTCCTCATTATTTGAATATAAAACACAAGATATAGTTAATTGTTGTTATTAATTTCATTGAGCTGAAATGCCTCAAATAAATTTAAAAACGTTCTCCGGCTTTTTTTTTGGTGTTTTAATGGTGGTACCAGATCTGTGAAAACTCGCAGGGGATCTTTCTCCCCTTTAAAAAAAGTAATGAACTTAATTTTACGGAAGCTTAAGAAAATTATTGCTTTGTTTTCATAAACCTCAAATTAAATTTGAAGCTAAAAACTCCGTTTATATGTTTATCGTTAAAGCCCTTCTCAAGTAATAAAAAATTAGTAATTCATTAATATAATTCTGATCAAAATAACAGTGTTTCGATTGTTTATCGATGTATTTTTACAATTGAATCATTGTATGAGGTCATATATGTAAATTTAACATATGAAACTACCATATAAGGCTTAGAAAAGACAACGTCACCTTATTCGGTAGTGCCCCGGACGGGACTTGAACCCGCATCCATTAACCTTGTCGCGAGGAGTGCTAGGTATCTCCGAACAATACCTACACATGAAGCTGTCATCGGGTTTATAAGAGAGAATATCGGAGCCTTCGGCAAGTCGTCCGGTAGCTTAATTGTACAAAGCACATCTCGCGACAAGATGGGAGTGCGGGTTCAAGTCCCGTCCGGGGCACTACCAAATAAGATGACATTGTCTTTTCTTAGCCTTATATGGTAGTTTCATGTGCTAAATTTACAGTGTTTTGATTAACAGCAAATATATAGATGAATATAATAATATTGTGCGAATGTATTTTTTTCTGAAGTTTACAAATATTGTGGTTTAATGTTTTTTTTTTAAATATATCATAAAACTCTTCATCTGTATTTACATTGAATTGTAAATATACCAAAATTCCAATTGCTGCGTAAAATGTCAATAATATATTCAAAAGTTATCCTATACCTACCTTTATCCAGTATAGGTACCTACAGAAAGGATTATTGAATTAAATAAACAAAAAAATTATATATGTAACATAATAAAAGTAGGTTCCTGAAAATAAGTTATTTCCTAAAGTATGTATAAAAGCATTCGTTTTTTCTCGTTCGTTTTTTATTTGTGAGGGGTGCCAAACCAAAACGTTTCAAGTGCCAGAAAGTGCATTTTTCAGGAGAGACTTAAATCTGTTTATATTAATAAAAAGTGCATATTTACATTTCTGCAACCTTTATTCATAAATTGTAATTATTTATTGAGGTATTATAAACATTCGATTAGCAATAAAAAAATCTTAGGTACATGGAAATGGAATTTGAAAAAAATTAACTGAACAAAACGTTTTAAGTGCCAACATTTGTGCAAGTAATAGCGTTGTGTGTGCCACTTTACTTGCACAACAATTAGGTGAGTGGGGCGATTTATAACCTGCAGGATTGCAATATTTGATGAGGTTTTCATAAAATAAACTCTGTTCAAGAAATTTATTAGTGATTTCTGAAAAATATCCTTTGGCAACCAGAGTTAGGAACATTGCTAATACAGCCTGGTTTTTATTTTGACCCGCTGTTCCTTTTCAATTTTATAATAGTTTTTTTCCACTGGAGTTTGTTTAAAACCCGTTTTTTAGGAACTCTGCGTTGACGCACCTGCTTCATCACCTATTTTTGCAATACTGATGGTGCAAGTGATAGTGCAATTAACAAGGCACTTGCAACGTTATGACTTGCTAATGCAAATTTCTACCACTAAGAGGCGAGATTTTTAACATTATTTTAAATGTACAAGTAAAGGTCGGCACATACACCACAATTCTCTAATAAAACACATTTGAGCCCATGTGGCACTTACAACGTTTTGGTTTGGCACCCCTCAAGTCATCAGAACACCTTCACATTAAGCCATGATGGTGGAATAGGTCGGTAACGGAGCTCGAACCAACGATCTCTCGAATGAAATTTCAAAATACTACCATCAGGCTTTCCACCATCTCGTATTCAATTAAAGAAATATTCAACATTTTGATTGAAAAAAGATGATAAATAAACGACTTACAGTATTTTAACTACCTATGAAATAAAATTATTATATTATTTTCACTTAAGACTACTAAAGCAAACAATAAAACATTAGTCTGAGGACTAGTTCAGAATATATTCCAAACGAAGCCACGTCTTATACGAATATATTGTTTTTGTGAGCAAACAGTTCGAATAATATTTTTGAAATATATTCAAAGACTTAAATTAAAGATGACAACATCCATAAAAAACTAATAACGTAAAGCTGTGATGTAACAATGACTAGAACTATCTAAGAAAATAGTGTTTTTTTTCTGAACATTTTTATTAACGTCTTAACAAATAAAGGAATCATAAAAAAACTTTTTTTCTTCTTACGCCATCTCGGAACCAAATTCCCGATGGTCTTGTTGACTCGGAACGTTTGGAATCCATTCCCCATTCTCTTCGAGACAACTTTTATATAGTTTTCAGACACTCGATATATTGTTTGATTTCCCTAAGCAACCATATTTATTATACATGAGAGAATTACATAACTAAGTGTATTTTTTAACGTTGTTGTTTTTCCATATATTTTGTTTATGATTAATTTTCTCACAACGTGTTCAAGCTTTCGTTACGTGAGCTATTTATGTATCTTTTACAAATGCTAGGATGTATATTCTCTTTCAGCTTTTATTTATCTACTGCTACGAAGTCTCTAACAATGCTTTAAACTTTTTAATCTTTCCAATTCCTTTTTCGTGAAATGTTATTTTTTAACATCAAATACTAACATTTGTTATAATGATATCGTTCAAAGATTTGTTGATAGTAATTGTGTAGAGTTTCTACATATATGTGAAAATTGGTCGTTTGATGTCCAAAATTCAAACTTTCGTTATTCAAACAATTTGCTAGACTTCATGTTTAAATTCATTTATTTATTACAAGCACAAAACAGACGATAAATACATAAATAAAGTATAGATAAAAGGTAAATCTTTCAGATATCATTTATCATCCAACACCATGCGTCAGAATAAATTTAAAAGATACCTATAGTTACCTAACATAGATATTTCGAATATATAAATGTTCATAAAAATATACAATTTTATCAAGATTTTTAAAATAAGAAATTAACAATCGTCGACCAAAAAGATTCTCATAAAAAATATAAATTATCTCCAAATCACAGCAAGCTTCATAATATGAATCACTTGAATTTATTTGTTCACGAAAAATAAACGCGGCACAGCGTAGCGATTTTTTCAGCCCTTTTTGTTCAAAAAGCAAATAATAATAACACAACTAACAATATTAAAGGGAAATAACATTGCATTGTTATTTTTATTATTCTCTTCTTCGCGCTGCCTCTTCTGGTAATATTTTACCTGTTAGAAGGTAGATATATAATTATATATATGTAGCGTATTTGTCACTTGTCAACTTGAATAACAAAAATTGAATAATATTCAAATTTGATTTCGGTCTTGTCGTATAAAAAAAATACAACTTAGGTGACAGTGTAATCAGAATTTGTCAAAACAAAGAATATATTTTACGTATTTAAATTTAAGAAAGTTTTTTTTAAGTATAAAACATTATTTCAACATCCATTGTAATTCATAGTTTTATCTTTCTAGTAGGTATATGGGTGACTTTGATACAGGGATTAATATTTGACATGATTCCTGGTAGGCTCGTGTCATTTTTCTAGGTTATTATCTTACTCTGGTACAGGACTTCGTTATAAGCCTGAATATCAATGACTCTGGCTGGGATGGTTCGAAAATTGTCAATGACAGTTGACCCAAAAAGGATAGCTTGAACGTTAACAAAGTTGACCGACGATATACAAAACTCTAATTCACAGAACACCGTTCTTATGACTTCGAAATTAGAGCGTTAAAAATGTTCTAAAAAGTGTTAAAAATGTTTAAATTTAATTAGAGCGTTAAAAATGTTACGTCAATAGTTTGACTGAAAAAGTAAATAATATTACAAAACCATATTTTAATCCAGCATTTTATACCAACAACAATTTAAGCAAACTACTTTTTAATAATAAGGACCGTAACAATATAATTAATGGCAGCGGTGTCTATTGTATTGATTGCAATGATTGTGATGCCAAATATGTATGTTGGACAGACCAGTCGATCGATAGACACTCGCATCAAAGAACATTCCAGAGCACTTAGGGGTTTATCTAATTGTTCGGAGATGGCGGATCATTGCATTGGTCATAATCATAATTTTGATGTGAATAGTGTAAGGGATGTGAATAGTGTACATTCAGAAAACCGGTATAGAAAATTAATTGCTTTGGAAACATTGGAAATACATAGAAATATTAAAAATATTGTAAATATTCAAATACCCCATCCATCACCATTGTTGAAACCAATTGTTCATCCACCATTATCTTAACTACTCCTACTTCCTTACCTCTTCTTTTCTGTTTTTAGGTACTTACATATAAAAAATATTGTTGTTGCATGTGACTTTGAGAAAAAAATTCTTGTAATTAGTTCTCTTGAAAATGTCAAGCTAACTTAACTTGACGAAAGCGCTTGAGTATTAATAAATCAATAGTGAAAAGTAAAACAGTGTTTTATTGATATCAAATATGTTCTAAAAAGAGGTAATCGATAGGTGGAATATTTCTCTGAATAGAAGTATTTATTTATCCTGTGCTTAATTAATACTAAAACTTAATTATAACTTATTACATTCTTAGCCCTAAGAAGAACATTATGTAAGTATGCCATGTTTACTGTAATGAATACTACAAAATGAAGGATTGAGGCACGGGAAGGCACTATTTTGGATAAATCTTGGATTTGAGGCTATTTTATAAATCAAATGAAAAACGCCCCATCGCCTTCACATTACCTACATCCACTGTTTCATCTGTATCTTAAAATATCCACAATTCTCCATATATCTCTAACTGCCAAACAACATTAAATCTGACAGATCCCAGTGGAGAGCCTATTGAGTTTCCCATCTAAGTGACTGGTTATATTATTCCAAACTGAAAACTCTCAGATGACTTAAGCCCTGGAGACACAAAGTTTTACGTTAACAGTTTAAGTCGTTCAATAATATATCATATTTTCAACACATTCTTATCTTGAGTTATAAAATAATAGTTTTATTTTTTGTAAATAATTAATGTATCGAGTGAAAGTATTTCCCTAAGAAACAAAACAAATTGTAGACCAATTCTTCGCAAAGTGCCCCACGAACCATTTGTTCTCTCCGCTCATGTAAAAAATAGGGCTTCCAGAATGGGCTTAATTAAATAAATTTGATTGTTTCTTTTATGTGCGTTTGAATATTATATAGTTACATATAAAATGTTGTAGGTACATAGTAAAAATTATACCAGCTACATACAGTGAGATAAAGACCAGACTGACATCTGCAGTGGAAATATTTATGGCAAGGGCCTTTTACTGTACATAATACAGATTACCAGAATGGCGCCGTTGTCGTTTGTTGTTACTTTGACAGTACAGTGGGTACCTTTAATCCAGGACAGTCAGTGGTATGTTTTAATGGCGACAATAAAAATGAGCGATGATGGACATTAGTCACTCCTGGGACAAACAATGAGAAAATATTGGGTAATTGTTTGAAATAATAATAGATATGAAGCGGATATTCGGTAAATATTCATAATCCGATTTAGTCTAATATTATCCAGATATAAAATCCAATTTGATTTCCCTTCAATTTTCCTTTAGGGAACAGAGGGTAGAAACCAGTATTTTTCATTCAGATCATCCATGTAAATGAGGAACGTCCAGGGCGTTGCGTCACTTTTAAAACTTTGTGGATGATAGAACTCTTTTTGCAAATTATCGTTCGACATTCTCTTAACATGATTTAGTCAGGAACATCGTCAATCTTCTATTACAGGGACTAAAAATTTTTGCTGAGTACCTATGCCTAAATTATTTTTAAGAATTGTAGATATTGAGATATCGTGCGGTGGAAATAAATTGATATCCAAATATTTTCACTGAGACACCAATAACAAAATATGTCATTTACATACATACCTACACAAGCTTATTGGTTACTTTTAAAGGTGCATAAAACTGTATTTGGGTTTATTATAACAAAACCCAGATACCTACATTTAAAAAAGATTTTGAATTATAATTATTGTGGACTGCTTGTCCGTTATTACAACATCTTGTATATTATGTAATATCATAGACAATTTGTGATATAATTGTCATTTATCTGTTTTATTTTATTAATGGTCAATTTAATCTACTAGTGATAATGCATTCTTTTGACATTTTTTATTACATTTCTTATTACAATTTTTTTTAATATTATCTCTGTTTGATCATCATGATGTCTTTTTATTATATAACAGTTTTAAATTCTTTGTATATTGTTCTAAACTTTTAATTTTTTTCTACATACAACTGACACTCCTAATTGATACTCCAATATATTCCTTTGTCTTCCATTTTACAATTATTGGATTTGACTTATTTAACATTTTTTAAATCTCATTCTTATATTTTAGGTATTCTTAATTAACTGTTGTTCTATCTTTCTTCAACTGTATTCTTTTTCAATGAGGCTCATCCCGTGTATATATTTATAAATAAAATAATAATATAATGAATAAATACGCCAATACAATGGACAAAAATTTTCGGATAACCGGTTATTCGGTATGAAAACAAAAAATTATCCGTTAAATCACTTAAAGGTATATAAATAATAGGTTTACCGCATTAAAAAGACAGTGAGGTGATGTTGACCTTATAATGAGATTATTAATTTAACTCATTTTATCCACCGTTGGGGGAACCTAAATAGCATTTATCACTTATATGGTTTTGAAATTAACTGACAAATTTACCTAATGAAAATTACGTCAAAATTAATCATCGTAACTTAGTGGTTAGCATCATGAAAAATAGGTTAAATTGGGATCCAGTAAGAACATACAATAAATATAAGTACCTATAATGCAAAAGACTTTTTTTTAACAGAACGGCGATTCTTTATAGTACCTATTGTTTATTTTCTTATTTTTATATTTGAAGACTGTTTTATGATTACATGTATAAAGGCAAATGCCGTGTACTGATTAAAAAAATAAATAAATGACGTTTGTCACTCATCCTGGATTTCCCTAATTTCTGTATTAGCACGAAGAGGGCAATAAACATATTTATTACTTACAGTACATTCACTGGCTCATCCACTTGTGGAATTTAGCGCCATGGTACAGTAGAAGAAGTACTTCATTTTATATTCGTATTTTTTAAAGAGGAAATAGCTATTTAAAAAAATTCTGTGTAGGTACTAATTAAGAAATAAAGAAATTATATAATGTTCCGTGGACCACCCAGCACATTTTTGATTCTTCATTCTTTTCAGTGGGAGAACAATTTATTAATTCTTTATAGAGTTCTCCACGAAAAACAATAAAGGCTTTGATATAAAAATAATTATAACTATGAGTTTGTGCATTTAACCATTGCTTATTCATTAATTTATTTATTTTAGATTTTATGTTAGTTATTTTTAATCCTTTATTAATTGTACGTTATTTTTTTACGTAGCACGCCTCGATACAGTGAAACCTAGTGAGTCTGCTACAACATAATTATGTCCATATTGGTGATGTATTCTCTGTTTTTGTATTATATTGATTAAATCATTATTATTAATATAATTGCTATTATTATTATATTATGAAACAATTAATTTATATTATTTAATAGAGATATTATTTTGGTGTAAATCAAACACAATTCGATTAGTAGTTTTTGTTAAGAAAAGATTTGACAAATTTATAAACAAAATGTTTTCGGTTTTATCCCTTATTACAACAAAGCATTCTTCATTATTACATGGTGATAGATTTTCTGTTATCAGCAATCTGTAAATCCTGAAAGAGGTTATTTGATACGCGTCTCACCACAATACATTTACGTTAGGATCTTGGTGATGTCAACGGGGTAAAGAGTAATAATTTTCTGTAACCCCTAATCTTCAATCCCAGCTTATAAGTATACGAAAAGGGGTGAAGGAATTACATGGCGAGAGATAATGAACAATACTATATTTATAATGCCAGTGTTAACCAAATTATATATTGAAATCAAATGATCAATACATAAAGCTCGGTAAACGAAACAACATTGAGACATTAAGTTTAAAACAAATAATGTTTAGTTTCCTACTTAAATCTTAATTTTATCTACGACAAATTTTTTTGTGGGCGTTCCATCCACCAGAGGGTGATTTTGCCCATGTTATGTCTAATCTTTAGATGATTGCAATACAGTTATAAAACAATATTGAAGGTTTTAATATATTATCTTGTAATCTGCCTATTGACATCGTGGGACCCGAGCTGGTGGCAAACGTTAAAAGGGCGATTCACGTATTTTATATACAATGTCATATAAACCTATGTCTGCGCGAATTGAGCAGTTAAAGAGTGCATGATCGATCGTCTCATTAACGACAATTTTGAAGATACTTATACTGAAAACGACTGAAAATACAACAAACCTAAGAATTTTAAGTAAAATTTTTATCAAGTGATGCCTATATAAATATGTAACGTGTATGTACCAACTCACTTAAAATATTTCGGAAGTGTTCGACCGCAAATTGCAAAACTTTTTACCCTCCAACAAACAAACCGCCAGCACTTGAAAGTCAACAGGTTCTTGATTAACTTTTTTATGGTTCTTATTATAATATAAGTTATTGCTGTTCATTATAATATATTCTTCATTTCGCCTAATTGCAAGTATAAATCAATCCTCATTCAACATCCAAAAACAATGTTTTTTTTCATGGGGACAAGTAATAAAGATTTGTTTCAGAAATAAGGTTTTCGTAATTATTCCATATATTTTCATTGTATGAAATGTAAAATAATGTCAACAAATAGCTGGCCAAAATCGATTGAAAACATTTTTTGATAAATTAGACTCATACTGTAATGCTTAGAAAAAGAGGTGATTGTGTAATGTTTTTTTTTATTTATTTATTCCAAAAACAGTATATATGTAAAAACAAACAAAAAGATTAACATAATGGAATATATTGCCCCATAAGATTAAAGTCTGCTCTGGGGCAGTATCAGAAAAAATGCAACTTTTACATGTACCTACACTTGAATACAATAATCAAAACTATTTAAAAATTGTACATCATATTATGTGCGTCAAAAATAATAATTTATCTATCATCATTATGTGATATTATTTAATTAGATTTAATTATTGATGTACATTGAATAGAAAGTCGGCTGCACAATATTTAATTTACAATAAGTTGGACTTGCTGTCTCCTCAATATGTGCAAGTGAACAAAATCTAATGATGGTCAGAGTTCTATTAATTCATACATCAGATTGTATAAAATAAGGTGTCCGAGAAACAGATGTTGCGACGACCATGATATTGCATCATGTTTGACCCTTGAGATTTAAGTCTTGCAAAGCATTAGAACGAAATATAATTTAATGTAGAAGCTATACTATAATTATGCAGAATTTAAGAGACATAGCAACAGTACTAGTGTATAATATTTATACAATCCAATATTTTATTAGTACTGTGAGTATTGTGTAAATTATATAACCAACAATTCCATTCTACATGCATACCTACCTATGTACGTGATTGTGTATTTGAAAGGGTGGTTATGTACAAAGGTATGTATATTCTGAAAATTAATTTCACTAACGTGTAAGCCATCTCTCAGCCGTATTATAAATGGTCTCTAAGGCAGGTTTACCTTTATCGCACTCTCTTCGTAATAATAACCTTACTGCTGTGAAACTAGCGAGTCTTGTTTCGCTTGTCGTTCATCTCGAGTTTTGGGTAATTTCAATATCAAACTTTTATCCGCAACTCGGGAAAAAATTTATTCAATTAATTTGTGTAAGAGCAAATAGTTCAAATTTTACTGTTTTTAAATATAATTATGAAGATTTGAGTTTCAATTTACAAAGTCGTTGACGATATTAAAAATAATAAAAAAATTAACTACCCATTCCTAAATTAATATCGAGTTTAACAAAATAATAGCAAACTCAAGCAGTAATATATTCAACTGCTTATTTGTTAATATGTGTAGGTATACCAAGAGTAACAAAACATTGAATTCTAAACAATTATTTTTGGTATGGAGTCGACGGAGCTTTTCACAGCTGGTTGGAGAGCAATCTTAAAGACAGAATTCTAAAAGTTAAGATTGGGAATTGTACCTCGAATCCGATTTATGCACATAGTGGAGTGCCTCAGGGATCGTACATGGGACCAATATTATTTAATGTATTTGTAAATGACATAGTAAAGGTTTTCAGAGATATAGAGGTCTTGTTGTTCGCGGATGATCTAAAGCTTTATAAAACCATAAAAAGTGATAACGATTGCCTTACATTGCAAAATAACTTAGTTCATTTGAATAATTGGTGCAAACAAAACAGACTTAATCTAAATATAGCAAAATGTCAGATCTTTCGTTTTTATAAAACCAAATCTCACGTGACTTTCAAATATTCCATTGATGATATCGAACTTCAAAATGCATCAAGCATACGAGACCTCGGAATTACATTCTCTGAAAATCTTACTTTTAACTTGCATATAGAGGAAACTGTTGGCAGAGCGATGAGAACCCTAGGTTTTGTTTTTAGACTAACTGTCGACTTGCAGTTGATTCAGTCTCTCAGGTTACTATTTGTATCCCTTGTGAGACCCCTGTTGGAATATAACTCAGTGTTGTGGTCCCCTAACTACGCCATCCACAACAACAGTATCGAAAGGGTGCAGAGAAAATTTTTGAGGCTGGTAAACTATAAGAAGGGTATACCTGTTGAAAATATTAATTACCCAGCTCTTATGGAAGAGCTGAGACAACCCAGCCTGAAAGATCGCAGAGAAATAATCGATCTTTGTTTCCTGCACAAATTAATGAGTGGCGCAATTGACTCTCCTGACTTGCTTGCACTCATTCATTTTAATGTCCCTACCCGAAGCACTAGACAGTCGGTACTATTTCGAGAGCACAGCGTGAGAAACAATTATTTGTTTCACTCACCGATGGTTCGATTACATAGGCTGGGTTTCTTGGTGGGCGACTGTACTGACATCACTGCCGACAGTTTTCAGAAGTACAAAACTGACGTAACTAATTATTATTTTCAAAATATGTAAACTGACATTGGGCAATCATTGGTTCGTTGGAAGAATGACATCAATTGGATTTCTGTTTGTAAAGATTTGTTCTATTGTTAATATTGATTTGTGTCTGACTATCTTGAGATTTATTTTTTTTATTTTATTTTGTGAAATGACATTTTATATCTTTATTATCGCTGATGTCAATATTTTAGATAAACTTACTTTTCGAATTGTGTCTTACCCTGTTTAAATTTTATCTGTTTGACGTGCTTTTGCCAATGTTTTAAATATTTACTGACTTATTTTGACATACCATAATTGACTCATTATATAGACCTTTTTTTGTTAATTCTTATTATTCTATTATTATTTTGATCTTGACTTATGAGTTTGCAATGTACCTGTGTGATTGTGTATGATTGATTTTTTGTTGTTGTTGTTGTTGTTGTTGTTGTTGTCTGTCATACTTTTTTTTTGTTAACATGTAAAAAAGGCTCACGCCGTGTAAGATTTTAAATAGATTTTAAATAAAACAACATTGCACCTTTTAACAAGAAACCAATCTTTCATGGAGTGATAATATTTTTTTTATTTCAACCGGATGCTTTTATCTAAAAAAAAGTACAATATAAAAGTGCTATCCACAACCTTTTTATAATAAAAATCGACCTTCATATGCGTCAAGGATAAGTAACCGATATATTTTATGTATTAAAATTGTTCCAATAAAGAGAATAAGATAATTCTCCTTCTCTTTTAACTAAGAAATTGGAGTTTGTTGGAAGATATTCCGCCTTTGCGATAAGCTCGCCTTCAGTTGAATGAATTTCCCTTAAAAAAGTGTATGTAATGTGATCAGTATACAGTAACAAATAAGTGAATATTGAATAAAAAATAATGGAACATTCATGTAAAAAAAAAGAATAAAAGAAATTTTTGAGGTATTTTATTCAAACGAGGAGCAGTTCTCAATTTGTCTAGAAATAGGCACCCAGTGACAGCGCAGCGTCGCGTTGCGTCATCCTCTTGGAAGATAAGAGCGTCGACCGTCGCCCTCACCCTAGGGACGCTTCTAACTAAAACGAATGAGGTTCCGCAGCAGTTTTCGCACTTACATAATATTACATTATATTACAAATACAGGATACAGTATGTACAAATGATGATGTAATTCTAACGTAAGAAAATAATATGTTACTTTCTTAACATATATGAAATTCTACTTTTACTATACCGTAACGGCATTTCCCACAAAAAGGGTAGCCAGTTGTGTGTAATAAACACTCGTGTTGTCCGCTCTATGTCAAAAATAAGACATTCAGGATTAATGTTTTTTTCAGTCAATATCTAACTGTTCCATGGAGTCTCCGATACATACACTGAGAAAAATACCAGCGAAATTTCACAACGAATCAATGGTACGTACTATCAGATTAAGACCAGAGATAGTACAAACGATTCATTAGTATGAATTTATAAAATTAACTTTTCGCAAATAAATTGTTGGTAAATTTACCAATGATTTGTTTGCGAAAAGTTAATGTTATAGATTCGTACTAACGAATCGTTTGTACTATCTCTGGTCCTAATCTGATAGTACGTACCAATGATTCGTTGTGAGTATTTTTCTCAATGTAATAAGTCTCTAACACTTTTCTGTAAGTTGCGAGTGTCCTGTAAAAGTCAGGATTTTTTAAAACATCACAAATAAGGCATGGTAAATCTTTAATTCGATGAGTTATTTTACCCGTCCTGTCTATAAAAAAAAACATTAAATATGATAAAGATATGACATCCTGCATTTTATTTTGCTTATGCAGTTGGCTGGCTACGTTACTTAACTCTTCACGAAAAAAATAAAAAAAATAATGTCATGTATTAGATGATAAAACCAACAATCATTAAGTCAGTAGATACAACACAAAAAAAAACTTCTTTTGTTTTAGATGTTACAAACTTTTACCAATCGAAACAGTGTTAATTTAGTTACTGCCTATGTAAATCACACACCTTGTTGAAGTTCATGAAATAAGTTATACGCTGACCAACGTAAAGGCTTTATTAGGTAACAAGCATAGGTATTCCATGAGTAATGTAGAGCCTGTACAAGGTGTAGGGCACGTGAAAGGCTGACAAAGGTAAATATCGTAACTTTGCTAAAACAAATAGGTAGTACCTACCTACCTTCTGGTATTGATCGGAAATACAAACAAAATTTAAAAGTTCAAACATAGGTAGTGAGAAGCTTGCTAGTTTTAAATTGTTGAGCTCAAAATCAGGCTAAATGGTCTTGTTTAGCTTTAACTATATATAGAGGGTAGAAAAATTAATGTATTCATTCAAAAAATCAATTTTTTTTCATGCCTTTTTTGTTCTATATTAAAAAATGATAATCTATTTTTTTTCTGTAACGGATTACTGACAGTATTGTTTATATTTTTTTCTAGTGTTACAGACGTAAATTTAGGTATTAAATTCATATATGCAAGCTTTAAATAATAATCTGATCTGCTGGCTACCCCACTTGTGGGATATGCCGTGATGGTATAGTAGTAGTAGTAGTAAATAATAATACTTTTACCACTTTTAAAATATAATATGTGTCAACTAAAAACTTGTAATATCACTGCCAACAGTTTTGGTTTATTTATTATGTAACTCATATTTTATAATGTACCTACATATAGTGTTCTGTTTCTGCTCTATTCTATATTCAAAGGCCATCCACTCGTCAACGAGGCCACTATGGTTTCAGTTTGTAAAAAGTGCTAAATAATATACGAACAATTTCAGCAAAATATTATTCGGTAATAATTTTATTATTTTCAAGTTAAAAAGATACACAAATCAATAGCAATATTAGGTATATGTCTAAACAAAACTCACATTGTTATAATATATTGTATTAAGCAATATTAATTTTATACGGGTTCATCTTTTTGTTTGCATAGAAATATAATAAAATAAAAATATTACAACTACCGCAAGAAATATGAAAATAGGATTTATTTTAATGTGTACACAGTGATATGTTATACCTATATTTGCAATATGAATCTCAAACATGTACCATCAACAAAATCTCGTTGCGGTCCTTGGCGCCGCAATTTTTATTTAGTTTGTTAAGAACTTCCGTGGCAGCTTGTCGTCTCAGTGTCGTTGGATTAATTAATGTCATCAAGTAAAAATGTCGCATTGTGCTTAAATGATAACATAGAAATGGTTTGACTTTTTGATGAACGTTTTGAGATAGCGAGCAATTCATCAAGTTTGAAATTTGCCAACAAATCTAGGGAACATGTAATTTGTAAAAAGAATGTTGTTATTGATATGGAATATGTCGATAGTGGGTACAAAACTAATACACCTTTTTAAACAATGCTACTTGCAGTATTTACTGAAGTTCGTCAATACCCATTGTTAGTTTGAAAAAAGCGACACACATATAAATTGTTTGTAGATAACAAGAGATAGACAATAAATGAGCATGGGGATTATTACAGAAGACAAAGGCCGGTAGATAGAGATGAATATATATATAAGAAAAGAGATGAATATATATTACTCAGGTATTGTACCTCGAAGGGTGGGTACACATTTTTAGAGAATATTTGTATGACATTGCGAATCTAGTTGTAACATATCACTGTGTGTACATTAATTTGACCACCCTCTGTAAGTATCTATTAGAGAATTAGTAATATTCAACATTATGGTTCGTTAAACAAAATTAGAAAACTAAAATAAAGGGTTAATATTTATGTCTAAAATAGCATTAAAATATTTCGGTAAATTTTGTCTATGTACAATTACTACTTAAATGTCTAAATTATTAAAATAAATTTTAATATTGAGAATTATAAAATAATTTGTCCGAGAATAGTAAAATTTAATCTTCTTAAATGTATGAAAAAACAGACTAATTATTGTGCCTTCGTGTTTAATAAAACTGTGACAAAACTTTAGACAGTTTTAAGCTGGTAAGCAGCTCATAGAAAAGAGGAAATTTTAAGTGACACCTAAATAATGTTATATTTTATTTTTTTCTACCAACCTTCTTACATAAAATAGGAGTAGAAACAATAATCTTTTAAATTTGAAACTATGTATTAAGGTATTTAAATATTATGTTAAATGAAATTTCAAGGTAGGTATGTACCTACATAATTTATGTATTCTATTAGATTGAATTGTTCTATTATGTTCTATTGAGTTCATCGGTAGCCTGGAGGTAGAGTCTTGGGCTCATGCTGAAAGGATGCGCGGTTCGATCCTTGGTGCCGGGAAACTCTTCTTTCACGAGACGAGAAATTTAGCTTATTGTGTATAAAGTTGCATTTGAGCTTATAGCAAAAAATCAGATATATCTTAAAATAAATATATTCAATAGTTAAGTCTTAAATGTAAAAAAAGTTGTAGTACCTATTCCACAAGAAAGTGGAATAAAGTAATGCATGATGGCAAAGTTTTGGACTTTTTTTAAAGAAATCTGGTGTTCAATTATTGCTTCCGACCTGCTTCATCTTTGCAAAACAAGTGCGATATTTAATGTGAGGGTGTTTAGAGGTGTAATATCAATTTAAACAACATATAACACCGGCCGTCACAGACCCATAAGTGTAAACGTGGAAGACATTCTTGCCCCGAATGTGACAAAGTATGCCTGTCAAGGATTTGACTATACATCCATCTCAAATAGCACCGACGGCAGGATCAATGACGACACATCTTAATACAATACTCGGTAACGAGTTCAAGGTATTCATTCATTCATTTAAAACCAGTTTGAATCGTAGCCGTCACAGAAAAAAAAACTCTAGATGTAGGTAGGAACTAAGAATCTAAGGTGATTTTTTTGACGTACAAACACCGGGTGTTCAGTGATGATTGGATGCAGAAATAACAAAACAAAAAAAAAAAAAGAGATATAAAAAGAGGCCTATAGTGTCAATTAAAAAAGGTTTATGATGATTATGGTTATGATTCTTGAAAAAATGTACGGACTCTTTGTAACTGAGTAAAAAAATAAAAAAAATTAGTTTGAATTCACACAAATAACTTTCGCTTCAGCTAGTACATACAATGTAAAAACAATAAAATTGTAAGTTTTCTGGTTTCAGTTGATAAAAGTTCACGCCACGAGCCTATTTCATTTGGTATTAGTCCTCCTTCCCTCGGATTCTTACAAAAGCAACAAAGCTCCTATTTAAGATGGCGTCACGACCAACACGACCGACCTTACAGAAAAAAGCTCTTTGTGGCACATATCAAAGTAATGATGTTATAAAAACCACAACCTACCCCTAAATTTGGCTCATTGATAACTTTTTCTATATAGTTATATATATGTAGGTACCTAAATTTCTTTGGTAATATTTAATAAGATTAAAACATTTATATTACATTTCATATACAACATTTTCTAAAGAGATTTTTTTTTCATATCTGGTAATTCATTCCATCACACCGCTTCTCTTGCGGGGTAAGCTGAAAAGCTCGAGTATCAATGATTGCCACTTTTGTACGCACTTTTTGCTTTCGTCTCTGTCATCAAATTCTTCATGCTTAATAAGTGTCGATCCTGAAATACCTGGTTTATATGTACATATTAAGTATGATCTTGCCATCCAAGTTGATGTACGATTTTGAGCCGTATTTATCACAGCCATATAATTATATTTCAGTCATTCTGTCCTCGTTCATTATTTACACATGTACAAACCACTGTACCTAGTTGATTTTTTAGTATTATTACTATATTACTTTACCATCATGGCATATTCCACGAGGGAAGTAGCCAGCAGGACAGCTGTATATATCTAATAAATATGCAAGCTGTCCTCTCCGTGCCAACAAAACATTAAGAAATTCAGGATGGGTGGCAGACCTCATCGCTGAATTTAAGGTGTAAAATATCTTATTTTCATCGAACACCTGCCTTTAACAGAGTTCTCGAAAACTTTCGAAAAAGAGAGAGAGCTCAATTTTTCTAAAAAGAAAAAAATTGTGACTATTGTTATTTTTTAATTTGAGTTAAAATTTTGTGATAAGTAATTTATTATACTCTCTTTTGTTCTCGTTTGTTCAATTTTAATGTTCAACACATTTTGTTTGAATTAGTTTATCTCTTCCAAAGAAATTTCACGTTATTTATTTTTTTGTTTTTCTTCCAAGAACAAAATGAGAATAAAAACTGGATCCAGTAATGAAAACGGAAATTCACAAAAAATGTCATAAAAAGTTTTTACACCAACAACCAAAATCAACTTATTTGTGATCTAATATTCCTTAGCGAAAAATAATATTTTTGCTTATACAAAACACAAGAATAATAATATTAATATTAATAAGAATAATAATAACACAGATATTTCAGGCACAATGCTGGTATTTTGATCCCGCGTTTTGAGCCTAATCCTTTGATATCCTGTATATCTGGATAGGTGAATTTTTCCCGGCATTAGACTGTTAAGTCTTTGTGTGATCATGACTGATCATATGGAGACTTATCTGGTTGTACAATGCTGAGAAGTGTGGATGGCAATTCTGCCGCCGCGTAAAAAAAAAAAAAATATTAATATTAATAAGAATAATAATAATAATATTTTTGGGTTAGTTGGAAGAGATCGCGCCTTTGCGATAAACTCGCCCTCTGTATATTGATTGTATGTAATTTTGATGTATACCTTTTATGTAATTGTATTTTATCAATGTACAGTAAAGAATAAATAAATAAATAAATAACAAGACAATTTCGTTCGAAGTGATAATTTTTTATTTTGTTTACGCATAGCTATCCCAAGTTCAAAATTTCATTGACATTTGGGTTACTTGGAATAAATGATAAGAAGTTCCAGATAGGAAGTCTAGAGACCATCTCAAATCTTAAATGAAAGTGGTTTTTAATGACAATATAAGATACGTGGAATAGTGATGTGGCCCAGATTGACAAAACTCTGATTTGAACCCTTTACATTCGAATCAGAGCCGCTATAATGTTCTTAATTTTTTTCATGCATTTTATATTATTTAGCTTTTTACATCTCAAATTCGGCGATGAGGTTTGCCACCCATCCTGAATGTCTTAATTTTATATTGGCACGGAGAAGACAGCTTGCATGTTTTATATGCAGCTGGTCTGCTGGCTACCCCACTTGTGGGATATGCCGTGATGGTATAGTAGTAGTAGTAGTAGTAGCTTTAAATTTATGCGATTGACAAAACTCTGATTTGAACCCTTTACATTCGAATCAGAGCCGCTATAATGTTCTTAATTTTTCTTGATTTATATATTGTCTCAAGTGTTTTATGCTTGTGTGTACGTATGTTTTTTTTTTTATATAATTATATTGTCTTGATTTTTATTTTTCTTGTGTCGATAATTTTGTATTTTCATGCTTCTGTGTCTTGTTGATTTGATATTGTAAACCTGACAAACCCAAGTGCCCTATAATGGGGTCTATGGTGTGATGGATATAAATAAAAATAAAATAAATAATGCTTTGGGTAGAACCATATAATGAAGCAAGACAATTAAGGGCAGACTACACCGTTGTGAAGAACAAATAACTGCCCAAAGAGAAAAAGAATGAAGCAAGACAATTAAGGGCAGACTACACCGTTGTGAAGAACAAATAACTGCCCAAAGAGAAAAAGAATGAAGCAAGACAATTAAGGGCAGACTACACCGTTGTGAAGAACAAATAACTGCCCAAAGAGAAAAAGAATGAAGCAAGACAATTAAGGGCAGACTACACCGTTGTGAAGAACAAATAACTGCCCAAAGAGAAAAAGAATGAAGCAAGACAATTAAGGGCAGACTACACCGTTGTGAAGAACAAATAACTGCCCAAAGAGAAAAAGAATGAAGCAAGACAATTAAGGGCAGACTACACCGTTGTGAAGAACAAATAACTGCCCAAAGAGAAAAAGAATGACCATTCAGCGCTAAAGCTTGTCAACAATTGTGAATGAAATATTTAAAATTTCATTAATATTTTACCGATTATGTCTTCATTACACACAAAATTAATGAGAAGCGTTCTTTGCGTATTTGAATATTATTTTGGTTTTCAAACTTATAATTTTACCTACATACAGATTAAATAAGACGTGAAAGATATTACCTTATTATTTCAGTTACCTACCCTTATCCATTTGGAGGCTGCCCCTCCCCCCACAATATAAAATGTAATGAGATTAGAATTGAAAGAGATTTTCGTGATTCTATTCAAAGACTTTCAGATTTGACCCGCATGATAACGAAAATAGATAAAAATAATATTTTAAATTTTCCATTAAAATTCTTACTGGCGGAGTTTGCGTCGATTTTCTTCAAAGAAGGTACTTACTTTACAAATTATGTAAAAGTTTTCTGTTGTAACACGAACGGTACATTAATTACAAAAGCTAATTGTTTTTGTTAAACTTTTGCGACTGCTTAAAGCAATTTGAGCTATCAAGAGAGTACAAAATTTTACATCATAAACATTTTGTAATGGTCAAAATATGTTTATAATTTCAGATGGAGTAGTTTTAGTATTTTAATTGTTTATTCCAATTTATTTGTTGATGTTTTTTTTATAAATAAAATAAGCAATGAAACAAACATGTAACTATTGACTTATAATACGTTTCTTTCTCTTTGCCTACCCTACTTGGAATACGGCGTGAGGGTATTGATAGATGGACGTGTTTCAATATTGTTTTTCCATTACATCATCACGGTATACCCACAAGTGGGGTAGCCAGCAGACCAGTTGCATTTAATAAACATGCAAGCTGTCTTCTCTGTGCCAACAAAAAAATTAAGACGTTCGGGATGGGTGTCAAACCTCATCGCTATATTTGAGATATAAAATGTCTTTAGGTATATATATTATTTTATGTAAATGATTTTGACACAATATTTTTTCACATATTATTATCATAGAATATGGTTGTAAAACTTATGATTTTAAAAATATTTTTTTCATGAAAATGGTTAAATATAAATTCATTGAATTCACGCAAATTATTTTCCAAGCACGTCCGATCCGGACCCAAATTACATTCATTGCTAAATTGCCCTTTCGAAATGGTTGACATATGGAGCATGATATTTGCTATTACATCATTACATATTTTATTTTATTAAAAAACAAGCATACGTTCATAATAAATGAAATGAAATTTATTATCATCATCATCATCAGCATAACGCCGTTTCCCTTTCGAGGTAGGCAGAAAGGATAATTTACTTCTGCCTTACACTTTTCGCTTTCGTCACTTTCACAATATTCCGCTTGCATGCTCTCCTTTACAGTGCACTTATCCAACGTCCGTCTTGGAGGATCTAATTCATAGGCTCTTAAAATTAAAAACAAATTGTTTTTCTACTATAATGTTTTTTTTTGGCAGAGATGTCTTTCGTCTTATAAGGATATTATTGTCAAGTAAGGATTGACAATGCCTAATAAAATAAAATATTAAAATTAATTAAAATAAAACACTTATTTGTAGTATATCCACGGTGACTTTTTATTGGACGCGAGCCGGCTTTCAAGAGCTTCCGCTCTCATCATCTTTTCGCCAGCCTGATGATGAGAGCGGAAGCTCTTGAAAGCCGGCTCGTGTCCAAAAAAAAGTCACCGTGGATATACTACAAATAAGTGTTTTATTTTAATTAATTCAACATGAATTTCCACCAAGTACCGTCGGTTGAAAATATCAACTTTATAAAATAAAATATATTTTATGCAAGACATTTTCTTCAAATTGCTGAATTATATTATTTTTAGTTACCCAACGATTTTGAGTGAGCTCAAATTTTGTATACTCCCAACGTTTAGTCGCTCAAGTCAGGATAACATTATGTTATTCTATCCACCGTACAAGCAGAATCGATATTCTTGCAGAATCATCTATAATGTCACCAATGTGTAGCAAAAATAATTTGATTGTTTAGCAATATTGTCATACTGTCATATGAGATGGGTGTCATTGAGAGACCGTATAAGGAATACGTATGTTCGTGAGTGGCCAGAGGTCCTGGAAGCAGCGGTGGATAGGGATTTCTGGAGTAGGTACCTAGACGCAATGGGCCCCCGACCCAACTAGAACAAAGGGAAGGAGATGTATGTATGTATATATTGTCCCAAATATGAACTTACTCCACATAACGTACGCAAAATATATAAGGAAAGCAGAAACACAGTCAATATTTTATAGTCTCTTCGATCGCATTAGCCGAAAGCTGTGATGGTCCCAGTAGAATACGATGTTTTCACGCTTCTGTCCAGTAGATATTGGACATTCGAACTATTTTAAAGTTGCATTAAAAATGTAAATGCATGAAACATAATCTGAAAATATATTTATGGATATAAAAGTTAAATCAAAAGTGTTGGCATATACTTCTCATAATAATTATTAAAATAGAAAATAAACTAAACTCACCTGTTGATTGTCCTCTTCTCTTGTAGGCGACTGTTCCGTGTACGTGGAATAGAAATTTGGCGGAGCTGACGGCGGAATTACAGGAGGAGGTGTGCTCCTTCCTCGTGCTGATCCACCAATCTTTACGCCACTACCCCTAACACCGGTCGAAGTATTTCCCCTCATATTTCCACTACCGACCCTGACCCCAGAACCAGCTCGCTCTTTCAATGACCAAGTATAGTCGCGCTTTACTTTATTATTTTTATATGCACCATCCATTGTTGTTTGATCCACGATACCTTGTTTGACTGCTTGTGTAGTTTCTAATTTGTTTTCAGTCTTTCTGTATGATTTTTTATTGTTTGAAGATTCAGTCTCATTGAGTGTATATTTCGCGTCGATTTCAAAATCTGTCGAGTTAAAATCGAAACGCTTATCAGACTCGATATTACTATTTGGCCATGAAAAAGAATGATCGATCCATATTTGTGACGATGAAGTTTTTACATCATTGATATTGCCCCTCATTGTTCCCTTTCTTACTTTTGCGTCATCGCTGCTTTGAATTGCATAATATCCATTACCTTGGTTTAATTCTCTCATCAATTTTTCTTTTTGTTTAACTTCATCTTTACTTAAAGTCCAGGCAACGTCATGTTCTAACCAACTTCTCAAAGTTGACTTAGGAGCGTCCACCAGATTAACGAAGCTTTTTGCTTTCTTTGTTTCTATCTTACCGCTTGAAATATAATCAATATTCTCCAATATCGAAAAGTTTTGCTCCAAGTTTTCATGACCCATTTTATCAACTTTTCTCTTTGATCTCTTTTTATGAGGTTCAGCATTTTCAAAGCACAACCAAACTGTCAATAACAGTAAGACAAGACGGAATGAAAATGAGCAAGCCCTATTAGTACAACCCATGGTAGCATTAAATTATGTTTCGCATTTAGTAAAAAATATTTATGTATAAAAATGGTAATAATTTAAATATTTTGTCATCAAAATTCACCACGCAAACTTTGTGGTCTGTCACGCACTGAGCATTATTCCCCTCAAAAAACCGGGCACATAAGCGTGTAAGCTATCAACTATTATTATTATTTATCCACTTATACTAAATATTGTGTACAAATAAAATAAGGGTACACTTTTGGTATACACTAAAGTAACGACTCCCACTGCCAAAACACCAACACTGAAAAGAAAGAAAACACAAATGGTTAGACAAGGGAATTCATTACACAGCGTTATAATCTTAGAAATATATCAACAATTATATTAGTTTGGGACTAGCTCGATGTGAATGTGTATGTGGTGTGTGTGTGTGTGTGTGTGAGGGTGTGTGTGTGTGTGTGTGTGTGTGTGTGTGTGTGTGTGTGTGTGTGTGTGTGTTCGCGGCTAAAGGAAAGTGAGGACCTAAACATGACAAAAACCCCTATTGTGAGGACACATGCGATTGTGAGGACGTCCCCATAATATTTAAAAGCCGACTCAAAGGTACCGTTCGAATCCTCGTGATGTGATTGGTTGACTGCCGAAATATGGGCGGATTCTATTTTTGGACCCACAATCCGCATTTTTTTCTAAAAAAGTTGACACATGGTTAAAAAGTAGTTCAGGCGTGTCACCACCACGTGGCGCCACCGAATTCAAGAGTGTATTACTTTTGAAAAATACCACTAAAACGGGGACTCACAGGTAGGTCCCCATTTTATATGGAATTGGTACTGAAATGTTACACTCATTTGAAACGTGGCAACGCCGCATAAATATTCGCATCGGACCTCTTGATTACGCAGAACAGATCTCTAACCGTGGTATGATGTAGGATCTGATTTTTTTTACCTTTTAATTCAGAAGCATTTTTAAGTTATCGAAAAATATTTTTTTAATACGATTATTATATTATTAATTGACTATGGATATACATATAATATTCACAATAAAATATTAAAGTTCAAGATATATTTCGATCATATTTTTGAAAGTGAAGGTCTAATCGTGATTAGATGGAAGAAATCATTTCTATAATGATAATCTCGCCATTACATATCATCTTAATTTGTGTGTTTTGTTTATGTTTATAATAATGGTATTTGATGATGTGTGAAAAGAATAAATAAATAAATGAAAAAGTATATTTTGTTTACTTTTAACTGTTATTAAAAAGTACAAAATACAGTTTGTGGTTGGGAATATTTAGATATCCATGGACGCAATAAAAACACTACATATCATTAATTTCGATTTGTACTTTTTAAAATGTAACAATATTTATTTTAGTCAATACCAAGTAAAATATCAGTAACTTTACGATAATTATTAATAAATATACAACAAAATTACGAAAAACTAAAAAACAAATTCAACTAAAGCCTACCTAAGACTATTTTAGTAGATAACAGTACCTACTGGATGATTAAAACGATTAAAATATATCGCAATAAAATCACCAATTATCATTAATTTCGATTTGAACTTTTTAAAGTGTAAAAATATTTATTATAGTCAATACCTAGTAAAACATCAGTAACTATACGATAATTATTAATAAACATACAATAAAATTACGTAATTCTGAAGAAGAAATTCAACTAAAGCCTACCTAAGACTATTTTAGTAGATAACAGTACCTACTGGATGATCAAAACGATTGAAATATATCGCAATAAAATCACCAATTATCATTAATTTCGATTTGTACTTTTTAAAATGTAACAATATTTATTTTAGTCAATACCAAGTAAAATATCTGTAACTTTACGATAATTATTAATAAACATTCAACAAAATTACGAAAAACTGAAAAACAAATTCTACTAAAGCCTACCTAAGACTATTTTAGTAGATAACAGTACCTTCTGGATGATTAAAACGATTGAAATATGACGCAATAAAAACACTACATATCATTAATTTCGATTTGTACTTTTTAAAATGTAACAATATTTATTTAAGTCAATACCAAGTAAAATATCAGTAACTTTACGATAATTTTTAATAAATTCAATTTGGATTCCGCAAAGAGACAGGTACAAGAGATGCAATCCTGAGTCTCAGACTTACTCTAGAAAAGAGAATAACAATTAATAAAAACACATATATAGCATTCATCGACCTTGAAAAAGCATTCGATAAAGTAGAATGTGAACAACTTTTTAACACCCTAAACCAGATAGGAATGAGTTATAAAGACAGAAGAGCAATCTGGAGTTTATTCAAGAACGAAATAGCTGTGATTAAAAGCGGAGAGAGCTGCGCAGAAGCAAGGGTCGAACAAGGCGTAAGACAAGGATGCTCAATGTCGCCAGCTCTCCTTAACTGCTATATATATACAGCGAGCCATTGATGAACTCAGAGAAGAAATGAAGAACTGGACAGGAGTAAAAATAAATGGGAAAAAGGTCGACATGATAAGATATGCTGACGATATAGCACTGCTCGCAGACTCCGAGATGGAGCTGAACGAAGCCTTAGGAAAAATGGAAAGTATACTGTTGTCAAAGTACAATATGAAAATAAATAGAGAAAAAACAAAATGTATGGTCGTTGGAAGAGAGGAAGCGACTGCGAACATTGCCATAAATGGAGTGAGTATCAAACAAGTAAGTGAATTCGTGTACCTGGGCAGCAGAATAAACCAGGATGGACGCTCCAAAGCAGAAATTGTAAGGAGAATAAACCAGGCAAGGATTGCCTTTAACAAAAAATCGAAGATATTGGAATCCCCAAATATTGATTTAAGCGTAAGGAAGAACTTTACTAAAGCCTTTGTATGGAGCATTCTGCTTTATGGTTGTTACACATGGACCATCAGCAAGAGTGAAAGCGGACGGTTGGCGGCCTTTGAGATGTGGTGCTACAGACGCATGCTTAAGATCCATTGGTCGGAGCACGTCGGAAACGAAGAAGTATTAACCAGGGTAGGCGAAAAAAGGCAACTCCTTAAGAGAATCAGCCAACAACGAGCTAATTGGATTGGCCACAACATCAGGCACCCAGGACTACTCATCGCCATTGCGGAGGGTAAGACCGAGGCGACAAATGGCAGAGGCCGACCAAGAGATGCATATATGCACCAACTGAAGAGGGACATGAACTGTGGCTCATACGTAGAGCTGAAAAGACTGGCTGAGAATAGAGACGAATGGAGAAGAAAAACCAAACACGTTGCAGACCAATCCAATGGATTGTAACTCATTATATATATATATACAACAAAATTACGAAAAAATTAAAAACAAATTCTACTAAAGCCTACTTAAGACTATTTTAGTAGATAACAGTACCTTCTGGATGATTAAAACGATTGAAATATAACGCAATAAAAATACTACATATTATTAATTTCGATTTGTACTTTTTAAAATGTAACAATATTTATTTTAGTCAATACCAAGTAAAATTACAGTAACTTTACGATAATTATTAATTAATATACAACAAAATTACGAAAAACTAAAAAAACAAATTCAACTTAAGCCTACCTAAGACTATTTTAGAAGATAACAGTACCTACTAGATGATTAAAACGATTGAAATATGACGCAATATAAACACTAAGTATCATTAATTTCGATTTGAACTTATTAAAATGTAACAATATTTATTAAAGTCAATACCTAGTAAAACATCAGTAACTATACGATAATTATTTATAAACATACAATAAAATTACGAAATTCTGAAGAAGAAATTCAACTAAAGCCTACCTAAGACTATTTTAGTAGATAACAGTACCTACTGGATGATTAAAACGATTGAAATATGACGCAATATAAACACTAAGTATCATTAATTTCGATTTGAACTTATTAAAATGTAACAATATTTATTAAAGTCAATACCTAGTAAAACATCAGTAACTATACGATAGTTATTAATAAACATACAACAAAATGACGAAAAACTAAAAAACAAATTCAACTAAAGCCTACCTAAGACTATTTTAGTAGATAACAGTACCTACTGGATGATTAAAACGATTGAAATATATCGCAATAAAATCACCAATTATCATTAATTTCGATTTGAACTTTTTAAAGTGTAAAAATATTTATTATAGTCAATACCTAGTAAAACATCAGTAACTATACGATAATTATTATTAATAAACATACAATAAAATTACGAAAAACTGAAGAAGAAATTCAACTAAAGCCTACCTAAGACTATTTTAGTAGATAACAGTACCTACTGGATGATTAAAACGATTGAAATATATCGCAATAAAATCACCAATTATCATTAATTTCGATTTGAACTTTTTAAAATGTAAAAATATTTTTTAAAGTCAATACCTAGTAAAACATCAGTAACTTTACGATAATTTTTAATAAATATACAACAAAATAACGAAAAAATTAAAAACAAATTCTACTAAAGCCTACCTAAGACTATTTTAGTAGATAACAGTACCTTCTGGATGATTAAAACGATTGAAATATGACGCAATAAAAACACTACATATCATTAATTTCGATTTGTACTTTTTAAAATGTAACAATATTTATTTTAGTCAATACCAAGTAAAATATCAGTAACTTTACGATAATTATTAATAAATATACAACAAAATTACGAAAAACTAAAAAACAAATTCAACTTAAGCCTACCTAAGACTATTTTAGTAGATAACAGTACCTACTAGATGATTAAAACGATTGAAATATTACGCAATAAAAACACTAAGTATCATTAATTTCGATTTGATTTTATTAAAATGTAACAAAATTTATTATAGTCAATACCTAGTAAAACATCAGTAACTTTACGATAATTATTTATAAACATACAATAAAATTACGAAAAACTGAAAAACAAATTCATCTTAAGCCTACCTAAGACTATTTTATCTACAATACCTATAACTGTTATCTACAAAAGTCATTATTACAATCCGCCAGGCTCAAAAAACGAACGCTAACTAAATTCATTGAGAAACAAAACTCAATGAAGAACCGAAAATGCAACGTTGCCACTTATTATTCGACCTAGTGTATTTTGCCGTACGATTTGTATAGTAAAGTGAGGACGTCGTGTAAATTAAAAACTTATTTCTAATAAAACGAGGACCACGTGTGTTTTGGAGTCTACCATTTCCCTAAAATGGAGACGGTCCCCACAATATTTACCGTCTTCACAAGCCGTATTTTTGTCATGATTTTTGAAGCCCCCTATCTCTGTCTCAAGCGAGTGTATAAAATACTCGAATAGACAGGTATGCTAGCAAGAGAGAGCACTACATTGCCGATGAGTTTACACTCGCCTAAGTCGATCGGAAAGGTAGGTCCGCATAATCGGGATTTTAGTTCAAGTCCTCACAATACTTGATTACGCGAACAAGGGTGTGTGTGTGTGTGTGTGTGTGTGTGAGGGTGTGTGTGTGTGTGTGTGTGTGTGTGTGTGTGTGTGTGTGTGTGTGTGAATAAAAAAAAAACTTTCCCATGCTGAATCTCTTATTTTTTCATTGGCACGTATATGACGGCATGTATGTTAATCAATTGTGTCGGTGCACACGTAGTAGAATTCCAGAATTCTATAAGTAATTGAAAAAAGTGTCTATATTAGAAAGAAACACTTGTTTCAATTATGTAATTATACATTTTACCTTTAACCTTTAGCAAACCTTATTGCACCAAAATTTTTGGTGTGCGGCCGCTTAATCTAGAGTGCTCCCTCGGGGGAGCATTTCTCGCTTCAATGCGACATTAAATCCTGTTTTTGCATGTATGTATCATTATGTACCTAGATACATGTCTCCAGGTACGGCATAAGGTATGTGGCGGGCGCTGCCCTTTAAAAAAAAGTAATATAGATACATTTATACTGTAAAATATTCATAAACTTACACTTAAAAATCTCAAGTACCTAATATTTCAATAAAATATCTATCTACCTCCATTACTTTAGTAAGTAAATACCTTATCGTTTTCCATTAGTGGGGAAGCCAGCAAATTAACTACATTCAAATACAAAGATTAATCTCTAACGTGGCAATAAAAATAAAACATTCAATATTCATGGTATACCTACGTAAGTAAGCACTTACCTCATCTCTGAATTCAAGCTGATAAATGTCTAGTTCGTGCTTTTTATGTGAAATGATCAAAACGCACATAAATTAATAGGAGACCCATTGTATTTTGAGAACTCAATGAACATACTTTTTGAAAAAACTTAATGAAATATTTTTATAGAACTAAAATTAATATTTATATCCCAATTAAGCCAGTCATATTAATAATACCTACCTATTGAAAATATACTTATATAATTTTATATTATTCAGCTAATATCAGAAAATATCCATGTAACATACATAAATTAGATAAAATTTTCGTTAATTTTATTTTATTATATCAATAATTTATAATAATTAATTTAAATATTTCATTAATGTTCATTCTGTACTCATTAAATATAAATGAGCACATTAACTATAAGTACTTTTTATACGCCTACATTATGGTTCAAATCAGGCTTATTTTTTTTCAATAGTTAGTGTGAAAACGTAATTTTTATGACATATTATAATCATTGTTTTAATTAAAGTCAACATTCAAAATATACGCAATTAAATTATAAATCGTGATTTGCATATCAAATTGAATTTTCAGAGCAATTATTGCAATGATAATAAAAATTTTTTTTTTGTAATATATGTAAAGTACATATACATATCTACATGTCTTCTTTTATAAAGGAAACAGTCATCATACACTTCATTTTTTTCCTTGAGACATGTTTCTTTTTTACCAAAGTCGGAAGAAAGTGCTCCACGATAAGAACTTAAAATTTAAAGACAGCGTATCTTTTTCTGGATGCGGTCGTTAAATTTATTATTTATTTATTTATTATACAGAGACACACACAGAGAGTTGACAAAACATTCATTAAAAAAAGACACATTGATCTGGTCAGGCCAACCTTCCAATAAACGTGTCTAAATCATGCACGTTCAAATGAAATTATACAAAAAAAAGGGGTAAAAATGGACCA
This sequence comes from Athripsodes cinereus, assembly GCA_947579605.1. Taxonomy (NCBI): domain Eukaryota; kingdom Metazoa; phylum Arthropoda; class Insecta; order Trichoptera; family Leptoceridae; genus Athripsodes; species Athripsodes cinereus. Next base: position 28,791,489 of record OX388314.1, read on the forward strand.
ATGCAAGTCCAGTGAACCAGACTCACATTACAGCAAACAAAAAATTATAAAAAAAATTAAAAATATTATCATAATTAATTAAATTAGAAGTTTATTTCTCTGCGGTTTATAACGTATATACAGTGCTTAGATCAATGAAAAGCTTTTTCCACATCATCAAACTCTACACCACCAAAAGCTGTGCACATATATTGTTGTATGAATGTGTTGCATTGAAAATAAAAAATGTTCATATTAAACAATCAATTTTGACAAAAGATACATTTATTTAATTTTAAAAAATAAGAGTTTAATAATGAAATTATTTTCTTGTAGTTAAATATATCGATGACAATGCAGTGATATGTTATACCTAGATTTGCAATATGAATCTCAAACATGTACCATCAATAAAATCTCCTTGCGGTCCTTGGTGCCGCAAATTTAGTTTGAAAAAAAGCGACACACATATAAATTGTTTGTAGATAACAAGAGATAGACAATATGAGAATGGCGATTATTACAGACGACAAAGGCCGGTAGATAGAGATGAATATATACGTAAGAAAAGAGATGAATATATATTACTCAGGTATTGTACCTCGACGGGTGGGAACACATTTTTAGAGAATATTTGTATGACATTGCGAATCTAGTTGTAACATATCACTGTGACAATGTTGAAAATTCATAACTTTAAAGCAAAGTATTGAAGAAGGTATCTGTAACTGTTTCCACATAAGAAGTTGACATAACGCAGTCACCTTTTGTTTGTTTACTTTCTTTGCGGTAACCAACTAATGTTAGAAGGTAGGTACATAAACTCACTCACAGTTTAACCCAGATAATACTATTGTCCTTTTAAAAGGACAGTAGTAGTACCTCGATATAAATGGATATATCTTTAATTTATTTTGTTCCTAAGCAGTTGTGCTAGTCCATTTGCATAGCTAATGCATCAACTTGCATCATGAAACAGTTTTGAGCACTGTTTTGTGGTGAGGGGTCAAGTTTTTGGAATTTAAAATAGTGCTACAGATTTTGGGTTGATGTCACCGCCACCTTTGGATAATAAACGGTAAGTAACTTTTTTATATTAATTAAAAAATACATGCATGCTTTATTTTTGTGTACCTAAATGTTGTTAAAATACGATTGAATTATAAAAAAAATAATATTTGAAAATATGTAATAATTTCGTAATGTTAAATTTAAGTGTCCTTTTAAAAGTAACATACGTATGCTATTTTATAGGTGTACGTAATAAAGACAAGTTATATTTCTTCAACTTTTTGTCACAAAATATGTTTACACTTCACATCGATTAGCATTAAAAATTACTAAAGACATTTGTAAAAATCTTATCTAATATATTTTGTACTTTATAATTATGTTTTTTTTTTTTTCTATTTAAGAGCTTCGTTATCACTAAACGACATATTAACAATCCTTGAAGAGGAAAAATCTGAGAGAGAAGGTGATGCAGTTGGCGATATATTTATTATTTTTTTTGTTTGTTTTATTGTTATTGTTTTCTTTTATTTATATGAACATTTTATGATTTTGTTTGCTTCTCTCAGCTGGAGGGACATCGAAGGAGTGTAGTAAAAAGATTCCACACACGAGGTTGTTTTGGGCCGGCCAGCCCTTCAGGCTGTCCACAATGGCACCTTCGGTGTGGACAAGATTTGTTAAGTGTAGAATTCGGATAAATGGAAGTCTCCAGATTTTTGCGGTGTCCGGGTGGACGGTGGGTCTCCTTCAATGACGTTGCAATGCAAAATTCCTGGCAACTACATCGATACGAAGGTGGAAAACTTGATCAATTAACATTTAGAAGACGTGTTGTTCTTAGTATATTGCAATCTTTCAAACAAAGGAAAAGACCCAGACCTTCCAATTTGGCAAGTATTGATTCCCGCTCTGACAGACTTGATCATTTTATAATGAATCAAGAAAAACAAACCCGTTGAAGAGAGCGTCACAGAAAATACCGCGCATAATATATATTACAAAAAATGCAAAATTACACTGTTTCATTCCATATCACGAAAAATAATAACAAAAACTACTTTTTTAATGTCCACTTCACACATCATCATGTAAAATCACATGATGCAACAGATAATTAGATATATAAACACAAAAACTGCATTGTATAATGAATCCCACCTCAATACTTTATGTTTCTCATACAATGTTGTTTAGGTAGTGGATAATACTATTGTCCTTTTAAAAGGACAGTTTATTTTTTTCAATAAAACTCTTTAAAAAAAATATTTTTTTATTTCTTCTTCTACAACATTATTTTTTTACCAAATTCAACAACATATCCAAAAATTATGAATTTCGGATGAAAAAAAAATTTCAGGATTATCTGGGTTAAGTTATTCCAACTGACCAGAGAAACTTTTATTAACGTTTACACTGAAGTTTGAGTACAGAAAGATACTCGTAGAAGTAAACAGAAACTAACTAAGAACAACTCACAAACAACGTCCTAAGTATTGATAGAGAAATACTTTTTGTTCTAATTCAGAATCAAACTAAGTAGGTAAGTAGATCCGTTTTTCAAATAACACATTTTACTTTATATACTACTTTTCTACTATTATACCATCACGGTATATCCCACAAGTGAGGTAAGCAGCAGACCAGCAGTATGTAATGAAAATGCAATCCGTCTTCATATGTATATGTATGTACACCATTTTTATTTTGTTTTTTCTCTAGTTTTCAGACTAAAACAGGTCATAACCCATTGTTTAATTTCATCTCCTGAGAATAACAATACACGTGCTATCCAATTATTCATAATCATTTGTTTTATATCTTAAACCAAAAAAACATTAGCGAAATTTAATATGTTAAACTATGCAAAAAATGTCCCAAATCCATTTCAAAATAAACACTAAAATAAAACAACAAAAAAATGACAAATTACACAAAGCAAAAGAACTGAAATAATAATTCCTTTTGATCCTCATTTAATATTAAAATGTTGTGTAAATATGACATTTTTTATTACTTTGTAAAGTCGGATTTTATTTTTAGAAACGCCACTTTTATCAGCTGTTTTGAATTTTTCGTCATTAATTTTCTTTGTTCAAACTTGATGATAAATTATTGTTTTATAGTGAAAAACTAGCTATTGTTAGCATTTCATAAAAAATAATCATACATATTTATAGAAAAATTAAAAAAAAAAACCTAAATAGTTTTTTAATTGTATAATGCCAATGTGGAAAGTTACAGATAATAAATACTCCGTGATAAAATTTCAAGTTATTAAATTAGATAAAAAGAAAGCCATTCATGCAATTCAAATCCCAAAGCTCTCTTTTAAAAATTAGGCTACTGAAAACCTGAACCGTTGAGCACCAACAAATTACGTTCAGAACTTAAGTTTCTAAAGCAATTAACTTTTGAACTTTGTTAAACATGACGTTATTAAATTTTGATAATATTTAAAATCCCTTGTCAAATTCTTTTAACCATCCTGACAAGCATTTTTGAAAAGTAAGCATCTTTAACATAAATCATTAAGTAGGTATATGCTTAGTATAAAAAATAAAAATTCATAAATTAGAGAGATAATAAAGAAAATTTTCACCATGGTATTCAGCGATGGAGTATATTATTCATTATATTGAATGTCTTATTTTTTATTGGCATGGAGAGAATGACTCACGTATTTATTGCATGCAGTTAGCTCACTGGTTATCTTACTTATTGGACCTGCCGTGAAAGAATCAAAAGATATATACAATACATACCTATACGATACAGAGGAAAGTACGGATGTCTTTAAGTAGAAAAATTGACTTGCTTATGCAAAAATTTTATGAAATGTATAAGAACAGGATGATTTGGAAATCTGGTCTCTGAGTCTTCTCTGCAAGGGATGTTGCATTAAAAGAACAGATTAAGAATGAGGTGATGAACAAATCTTCCAATTTTTACGGGACAGATGCAAATATTTATAACTTCGTTTATTTTTTTGATTTTTATAACATTTCTTATGACATTTAAATTATTTGTACCATTTTTTTTTATTTTTTTTTCTTCTATCTACTTGACATTTTCTACCTACGTTTTTAATACTTGACATATTACTAAACATTTCATTGACATTCTATACTGATACTCTCATATTTTGTGATTTGACTAAAATTATTGATGTTATAAAATGATTCCCATTTGTGTTTTGTTCCTCGTCAATTTTTGTTTTTGTCTAGCTCCAATTGTGTTGTGAATGAGAAATTTGAATTGTTGGTATATTTTTTCTATATATTGTGTATCATGTAAAAGGCTCACGCCGTGGATATGTTAATGAAAAAAATAAATTAAAAAATTTATATTATGGGCACGGAGAGGGTGACATGCATTTTTATTACAAGCAGTTAGTTTACTAGCTACCCCAAATGTAGGAGATTTCGTGATGGTATAGAGAGATAGATAGATAGATAAAGATAAAGTTTTCTTGATTAAGTAACATAACCTTATTATTTCCATTTAATTAGTTTGAAAAGATTATTTTTAGGCATCGTTGGTACATTTACCTATGAATGTTTTAAACATTATCATGTTACTTAAAACATATTAATGTTCAAGTGCTATGTAAAGTTATTTGTGTACACATTGTAAAAACAAAATACAGACTGTAAAACAACAAGAAGTCAACATGTTTTTGTTTACATTTATTTAAAGAATGAAAACAGTTCTAAAAATAATTTATGTAAAATAAATATGCTTGCAGGAGAAAACATTCAGTTTGTTGGAGAAAACGAAAATTTAGCATATGTTAACTCTCACAACTTAAATTTAAAAATATAGTGTTGTATTTTATTAAAACACTAGAGCACACGCGCTCCAAATAGAACTTAAGCACACGCACCGCGAGGGAAACCTTAGCTTGCAATTAAATGTTTATAACTCTGTTATTATATAAGATAAAACTATCAATTCTTCATCATTATGTACCTTGGAATATAAACAACAAATTTCCATTATTTGTTTTTTTTCAAATTTCTTTATTTAATACGGAAATAGAAAAATATAACGTCATCTATATTTTCGAATAAAAAGTACACCATGGTAACACGCGTCGCGAGGCAATCCCCACTTTTATTGCGATGTACGTAAGGATCGCATTCAGGTAAAAAGATACATTGTGTAGTTTAGGGTTCCTATTGAATTTCGGCGTCATTCAAACACAATTGTTTTTTTTGTCATCTCGTTTCGGATTAACTTTTGCAATATAAATATTTATTATTATTATAGTTTTATTTTAATTTTTGTACCCAACAGAGAATTATATTTCACTACTTATTCACTTATTGATAATAGCTGTTATTACCAATACAAGGTACCTACTACTACTACTAGGGACTACACCATCACGGCACATCCCACAAGTGGAATAGCCAGCAGAACAGCTGCATGTGATAAACATTCAGGCCATCTTCACTGTGCCAATAAAAATTAAGACATTCAAGATGGGTGGCAAACCTCATCGCTATAAGTATTATTCTGTACTATATAAAGTATATCGCTATATTATGTTATTCCGAAAAAAATGATTATCAAAGAATTGTTGAAAAAAATATTTTTGTATCATTTGTGAAAAAAAATTGTACCAGTTCTTAATTTAAATCAAAACACAATATCTGAAGTACACGAAAATACATCACTTTTTTAAAATGCGATAAACATTTTTTTAACCATTACATTTTAAATGTAATGGTTAAAAAATTGTAATGAAATTGTCTTTAAATCGGATATTAAATTGATGTTTTGAATGTGTGTATCTACGTTAAAAAAATAATAAAAATATTGTTCGGACAATTATTATGTACATAATTATAATATTCACCTATTTGTTTCAAAGAAAAAAAAAACAAAACGAAACCTATAACCGTACACCGTCAGATATTTTTTATGACTGAGTACTTGCATAGTGACGCCGTAACACGCGTAGTGGGAGAATCCCCGCGGAACAGCAAAAAACTGGGAAAAAGTATTCTTATGAAGATTTCAATGAGTTGATTTCACTATAAATAAATGTAACTTATTGATGGGTAGGATATCATAGAAGGAAAAACTCGACAATCTTGTTGATTTTATTTTATAACGAAAAAACTGTCGATGTGAAGGTTTCCCCACGCACGCGTGTGCTCTCGTGTTAAACTATGAAAAATTTTATCATAAATTTCATCAGTCAAAAACGGCTTATGCTTCGCTCAGCACAGTGTGATGCAAAAGGCAGACTTGTTAATCTCGCAGGACAGGTTTTGCATTCAGAGTTGCGGGTCCCAGATGCTGGAACAAGTTGCCTCTGGGTCTGTGAGAGGAGGCGAAAAGTGAGAGATTTAGAAAAAGGCTGAAGATGCACCATTTTGCTGGGAGTTTTGGGTAATGGACACTTTGAGATCATGTTATGAGTAAACGGTGTTTTACAAATTGTCCATATATGTATAGGTAGTTACTTTTAAGAAATCAGTTTAAAATTATTATTTCTTCTGATTTTAATTTTGGTAACGTATTTTTTCTTTGAGTAAGTTTCGTGAAATTGTACGTATATAATCATCAAATTATAAAATTAAGGATGAATATATTATGTATCTTGCCCTAGATATCATAAATATGTGGAAAAAACTTAAGAATTTCGTTGTGTTTTAAGTGTCGTCTGGAAATTATTAAATTTCAGAAATCTTAGGGGATCAGGGAACCAGTAGTTTGATTGTAGAATAAATGCCTTTCAACTAAGAGACCGCTCTACTAACGAGTTATAAAGTCACTATGGAAGTACTAAATACAAGTGATTTTTTTATTAACTTCTAGACGATCAAAATCCTAATTAGAACTTTTCTTAGTATTTTATTTTTATTTATTTAACATAAACTTCCGCCAAGTGCCGTTGGTCGACAATCACAATAAAATTTAAATATAGGGGTCAATATAAATAATTTAATAAAATGTCATAATATGTAAGACGTGGACATGGTTTAAGAAGGATGAAAGTGGCATTAATGCAGTTGAAATGAGATCGTTGAGAAGGATGTGTAGTAAAAGTCTGAGAGATCGTCTGCGTAACAGTGATATACGAAAGGAATGTGGAATGAAAGTTGGTGTAATAACAAGGATGAATGTAAATAAGTTAAGATGGTTTGGGCACGTGGAAAGAATGAATGAGGACATAATGACTAAGAAGATATATTTGGCTGAGAGGAAGGGTGCTCGGAGACGTGGACGTCCGAGAATCAAATGGCAAGATCATTTAAATCAAATCCTTCAGGATGGTCACGTGTTGAGCACATTGAACAGGAGAGCATGCATGAGGAATTGTATGACAGTGACGGAAGCGAAAGATGTATGCAAGAATAGAAGAAAGTGGCGCTCGATCCTTTCTACCTACCCGGCAAGGGAAGCGGCGTGATGGTATGTATGTATGTATGTATGTCATAATATGAAGGAATAATATTTTTCAAAAATTATTCCAAGGTTGTCTCGTTTAGCATAAGATACGAAATTATTTTTTTTCGTAAGACTTCAAGCTACTTAAAATATTAAAATGTCACTGTCCTTCGACAGAAAGGCTTAGATTTCTTTAGAAAGCTTAACAATGAAGTTACTTAGCGGGGTGAGATAAATATATAAATAAATTACTGCCATTATAGCTAATAACAAATATGTATTATTGTAAATTTCAATCATTCTAGGTGAAATTCATATTAATTATCGTGAATTATTCGACTAGAATGATGATTTTGATGGTTTAAATCTAAAAGATAATAAACATCTCCAATTCTGAGCTAGTGAAATCGGGAAATGATAAAAAGGTTGACGTTCGAAAACTACATGGCTGGCTGAAGCACGTGATACAAATTCTCTAGGATGACCGCGTGTTGAATAAAAGAAATCGCATGACTCTGGATTAAGCGAAATAAGTTTGTAAATATACGTTAATTTAACCATTTATTTGATATTATTCAAAAATTTGTAAACATAAAAGTCGTCTATAGGAATAAAATTAGATGAACCATGACTGAGTCGTAAAATTATAATATTAAAATATCACACTACAAATGGAGGGTTAAAAATCTACTCAAAAACCAGATGGCTCGTTCAAGCAACAAACTCCTCTGTTAATTCAATTTACAAGAGAGAATTTTGTCTCTATCGTCAGGCGTTGTGAACAAAATAAATTAATTTCATGTTCCGATACAAAAGTTTTCATGTTTAGAACTATGTATATCTTCAGTTTCTCTGTAAAGTAACTCAATTTAAAATTCACGTAGAAGGAAAAACGAATATAAAGATGCTAGATAAAATCTACGAAAAGGTATATTATTTATTTCTAGTTTAAGGAACTGACACCTTATTTCAAAAAAAAATTAAAATGCTTTATATTTTAAGTGCAATTTGGGTTTCATAAACTAACTTTAAATTAACATACATTAATTCTGTTTAATTTCGGAACACATGATGTCATTATAATACATACATTATACCTACAATACAGTCGGCCGGTGTGGCGCGGAGGTAACGCTCTTGCCTTTAAGTCACGAGGTCCCGGGTTCGATTCCCGGCCAGGGCAGATTGAGGAATGACCTTTTTCAAATTGTCCTGGGTCTGGGTGTTACATGTATATGTGTTTAGTGCATTGTATATGTGTATCGTCGCGTTAGTACCCATAATACAAGATTCATCTTAGTTTGGGACTAGCTCGATCTGTGTGAAATGTCTATGTATGTTATGTTATGTTATATTAATTTTTACTATAATGCGTGGCAACTGTTGTTCACGTTCATTATCTTAGTAACCAACGCTGCAAAGCGTAGCAAATAAACAAAGATCCTGAGGATTTCTTTACGTTGCCAGTTTGGACTTTTTTATTAACTATTTTTTTTATGAAACCCAAGTTGAAGGAAGCTTATAATTTATGTAAGAGACTTTTCTTTTTAATGGAACCGGTCATAAGTTCCATTAAAAAGAAAAGTCATTTGCGCATTTTAATCAAATTTTCAGTGGACGGACTCCGGCCGATATCTGGAGGAGCCTGAATGCCGTGGGGATGAGCCGACGAGATACATCCAATAAGTTTCTGGACATGGATCCAAAATCTCTCAACAAACATTTTGCTGCTCCGCCATGCCCTCTCAACCTGGCCGACAAAAATGCAACCATATCCGATATGCAAAGTCTGCCTCCCCTTGGAATACCCGTTTTCACTTTTTCTCATGCTTCTAATGCCTCTGTACTAAAAGCTATCAACTCAATTCACTCAAAGTCTGTTGGTGTGGATGGCATAAGTCTAACTTTTGTAAAACCTATTCTTGACCATATTCTTCCCTATATAACTCATGTCATCAATTTCTCTCTAGATACGGGCACTTTCCCATCGATTTGGAAAAAGGCATGTATTATTCCTCTCCCAAAAAAGACTGTGCCTTCCTCAGAAAAGGACTATCGCCCCATTTCAATCCTTCCCATGTTCTCTAAAGTCATAGAAAAAGTTGTGCACGAACAACTGTCGAATCACCTTACATCCAACAGCATCCTTTCTCAGTTTCAATCCGGTTTCCGTACTGGCCATAGTACAACAACTGCCCTCATCAAGGTCACGGATGACATTCGAGGCGCTATGGAAAACAAAAAACTCACACTGCTTATATTACTTGACTTCAGTAGCGCCTTTAATTCCGTTGATTTCGACATACTTCTTGCCAGACTCAAACACTATGGTCTCTCTGAGTCGGCACTCTCTTGGTTTAACTCATATCTAAGGGACAGACAGCAATGTATCAAATCTTCCGATAACTCGACATCTGATTGGTTGCCATTGTTGGCAGGTGTTCCGCAAGGAGGAATTCTTTCCCCTCTATTATTTTCACTATTTATCAACTCTGCGATCGAACACCTTACTGTCCAATACCATCTTTATGCTGATGATATTCAAATATACTCACATTTCGACCCGGATCAGGCCTCAATCGCATTCCATCACATGAACGATGAATTGGACCGCATCGCTCGTTGGGCGCAGCAAAATGGACTCCTTCTTAACCCATCAAAGTCCCAAGCAATACTAATAGGCAGTCACCGCCTACTTCCCAAGCTTAATACCTCTTCTCTCCCTACTATAACTCTTAACAGCACAATTATCCCTTTCTCAAAGAAAGTAAAAAATCTTGGTGTACTTTTTGATCAATGTCTGTCTTGGGGTCTGCAGGTCAATGACATAAGCCGTAAATTTTTCTTTAGCCTTCACTCACTTAACCGCCACAAACATTTCCTTCCAAAATCAACCAAAATTATCTTGTGTCATTCATTGTTATTACCGCTTATAGACTATGCAGATGTGGCCTACATGGATCTCACCAATGAACTGAATTCCAAACTTGAAAGATTGCAAAATATATGCATTCGTTTTGTATTCAACCTAAAAAAGTTTGACCATATATCATCCTACAGAAACGAGCTTAAATGGATAACTATCTTACAACGACGCAATCTTCACGTTCTTTCTCTGCTTTTTAATGTCCTTTCTAACCCATCTTCTCCTAATTATCTCAAGACTAATTTTACCCCACTAGCATCTCATGGCTTACCTCTCCGTTCTGGTGCCCAACGCACGCTATCTATCCCAACTCATCGCACTTCTTTTTTCACAACTTCGTTTACTACACATGCTGCTCGATTGTGGAACGGTCTTCCTTTACATATCAGACTCGCACCAACTATCTCAATCTTCAAGAATAAGGTGAAGCATTTCTACCTCACTCCTACTTCCACGCCATAATTTCACAAAATTCCTGATTTTCCCTTCTTTAATCCTCCTGTTCCATTTCCCCCCCTCCCTTTCTCCTTTGTATATTTGTATGTGTGGGTGTGTGTGCGTATGTATGCTTGTGTGTGAATGGCTCTATGCATGTATGTATTTATTCGTATGTATTACATATTATATTATTTATCTATATTTATGTATGTATATATTATACTTAACACGTACATCAAGTACATTATACGTTTTTTTTATATTTATATTTCACTTATTTGTCAAAGTTGGGTTGATTGGCAGAAATCGCCAATAGGCGATAAATCCGCCCTTTACATGTTAATTTATGTGTAATAAAGTTTTTATTTATTTTATTTATTTATAAGTCTTTTTTTAAAGTGACGCTATAAAATTAAGTGACTAAAAAAAGATGGAAATTTTACCTGTTACTATAGTAGTAGAATTTTATTTCTACTATTTTTTAATAGAATCGATATGCGACAACCGAATAAGTTGAGAAATAAAGTAAATCAAGAGATAAACTCGCCTTTTGTGCATTTAATTCTATAACTGATGATTTAATAATAGTTTACAATGATTAAGACGACCGATGTGGTGCGGAGGCTAACGCACTTGCCTTTGAGTCACGAGGTTCCGGGTTCGATTCCCGGCCAGGGCAAAATGAAGAATGACCTTTTTTCAGATTGTCCTGGGTCTGGGTGTTACATGTATATGTGTTTAGTACATTGTATATGTGTAACGTCGTGTTAGTACCCACAATACAAGATACATATCTTAGTTTGGGACTAGCTCGGTCTGTGTGAATTGTCTATACATGTTATGTTATGTTATGTTGTTATTGATTCAATTCAATTCAAAAAGTATTTATTCAACATTTATGCAATATATTACACAAAAATCATAGAAAAAACAACATCAATTCGATTATATTATCAAGGTGCAGCGAACTAGTAACATACTGTGTCTCGCCGTACGGTACACTGTGTTTTAACTAATGTACTTTATCTACTTATACAACATCTTGGCATACCCCAAATAGGTAGACAGATAACAAGCTGGATGTTATGTAAAACTATGCGAGCAATTATCTCACTACAAACAAAAAAAATAAGAAATTCAGCATGGGTGGCCATTCTAATCGCTAAATCCAAAATATAAAATGTCTGATTTTTTTCAAACACCTACCTTTTACAGGACACTTGAAAACATACGAAAAAGTGGAAGACCAATTCTTTGCTAGATGCTCTACGAACCGATTTATTATAAATACAGTACGAGTACACAGAACTAATGCACAGTTAAATAAATTAATAGCTAACTTACAACGTCAATTTAGACCTTCAGGAAACATTTAATTAAATTAGCAGAAAGTCAATCAGTCAGGTAGGTATCAACCTTCGAATCTCATTTGTTATTTAAGTAATTGTTTAAATGAAGTATTCACATTTATTGATAGTATAATATGCTGGCGTCTAACTTTCTGCATAAATTATTTAAGTCACATAGAGAATGCAATATCCTCGTGTTTTTTTTTATATTCACATCAAAGGCCGAAACCATTAACAAAACAAAACAATTTGAAGGTTTTTCAACGAGTATTCTACAATTCATTTTTTTTAAATTGATTCCAGCAAACCGTTGCCATTAGCAGCGTCCACACGGATGAAAACGTCAATCATCAATCTTCAATCATTCGGTGACAATTCGGAGCATTCTCCGAAGAAATATTCGAATAGATGCCTTCGTTAGACTCTTTAGGATGGGAATACACGTTTGAAATCATTCACAATGTCTCAAAACTGTTACATACATAGTTAATCCTTCAAAAATAAATGATAGTACAATACAATTCCAAGGTAAATGTGACCATATAAAAAGAACTGATAAATATATTTAAACATCTGACAATTATTATAACCCAGCACAAAGATTATAAAAAAATGTATAAGTCAGATCACAATATTATGCTTCAATGGTGTGTACGACATGAACAGGGAAGTATTTCTGACTCTCCAAAACATTTACAATTTAATAATAATAATAACTAGACAACTTATTTATGATGCGCCGTTTTGTGGAAAAACCACCGCAAGGCCCCGTTCAAAAATCATCACACCTCCTGAACAATAGGGTTTTAACCTCATCTTGAACACCTCCACACTCATGAAAAGAAAATTACTAAACACTGTCCAATGGGAACCAGCTAACATGGTTGTGGATTTGCCATAATAATATTATTTTTATTTATTTTATTTTATTTACTCTTTACTGTACATTGATAACAAGCAAATTCACACAAAAATACATTTTAAACAAAGACAATCATACAATCAATATTCAGAGGGCGAGTTTATCGCAGAGGCGCGATTTCTTCCAACTAACCCAATTTCATAAAACTTTCACATAAAGAAGATCTTAAAGAAAGGAAAGAGGAGGTAAAAAAAGAGAAGAATATGTAGGAAAAGGGACTAGGATACAGAAGCCATATTTTGTGTGATAAAATGGTCCTTGACCACCCGCTTGAAAGTTTGAAGAGTGGGGAGCAACCTTATCCTGGTAGGCAAACTATTCCAACAGCGAGCACCATGAACAGAAAAAGAGTTTGTAAAAAAGTTTGAGCTATGAGCTGGTATCGCCAGAAGACGCTCGCTATTGGATCGTAAGGGCAAGCCATGGCTCTAAAGATACTCAAACATTTCCTTGAGTTAGTATGGTGAAGACGTAGAGTATAAACAATTATAAACCAGTGATGTGGTTACAGACATGGAGATCGCGTCTTTGGCGCACGGTAGGTAAGCCATTTCAGTTTATTCCTAAATCTTGTTATGCGATTAGATCTTTTCAGATCAAAGATGAAACGAATGCCAGTATTTTGTAACCTTTCCAGTTTAGTGAGTAATTCCAAGTTACAACCAACGTAGGCACAATCGGCATAATCAAGGATTGGAAGAAGAAGAGACTGGACCACTGGACGAGTATTATGTAATAATTTTGTTTACAGTAAAAAAACTTAATAACATGAAATTGTTTTAATATTCGGTAAATCTATTGATGAACAGACTAGTTTAGTAGAAAAAGGCATATGTATAGGTACCTACATTACAAAAATAATAAATATTATAAGCATGAGGAAATAAGGGAACATCCCCAATACTAAGCACCAATCAAAATTTTGCTCACTAAGCACCTACATAACTTCAACATTTCTCTTTCATCCTCAAACATTGCTACATCAAATAATATATTATCCTTGTTTAACAAGTTTATCTGCTGAATTGGTATACGCTGTTTGAGAGAGAGAGAGGGTGCATGATTTGATTACGAGTTAGTCCTGAAAACTTTGGATTCCTACATGTACCTACTTACTATATTATTGTTATATGCATTGAGAACTGATGCTTGACTAATGCACAAGGGAATGCGAGAAATGCTCTTAGCTTTTTAAAAAGTTTGACCTAAAAATACACTAAACGGAGACGAATAAGAATTTATTTTTTTCCGATAGAAAACTAGGACAATGATTACTTTTTTTCATTAAAAAAAAATATTAAATGAAAGAGAAAAAAGTGACATTAGTTACTTTATTAAGTTTAATTTTAAGATTACATACAATTAGGTATTTGATTATGTTTTCAGAAATAGAACTTTAAGTTTTAGGTATCAATCTTTGATCTCTTGCCAAACTAATAAAATAATAAAATATTTGGTTTGTTTTACTAATTCTTACGACATTTTAACTATTTACTACATTAATTATGACATTTAAATTATTTGTACCATTTATCATGTTGTATAAATATTTAAACAAATTAATGATAATTTTTTAGACAAGTTCCACTTTATTTCAAACGTTTTCTAATATCGCCTTTTTAAAAATTCAGTAACCACTTTCGTGTGATAAATTCCAAATTAAGAGAATATATTATTATCCCTTTAACATATCGTCGTTGCATATTCAAAAAGAGACATGTGCACACATTTTTATTTAGGCATACTCTTTTAAAACTGTTCATTATGGCATTAAAATTGTAGTCTGGACTTTTTATTGACATGTGATATTATTCTTTAAGTATTGAATTTTAATATTTGATACTAAGAATCACTTTATAAAATGGTTATGATGTCATTATAAGCAATTTAATCTGGTAATGTCAAAATGTTTATGAATTCACATGTTCCTTTTTGAATATGCAACGACGATATTCAAGTAAATCACGTCAAATTTGAAGGTGACGTTATAAAAGTTGAAGATTGCGTAATTTCCATACAATTCACATTTACGTACTTCACTCTCAACTCTTCTCATCTCTTCGTCTCGCGTTATTATCCTCACCGAAGGAGTGAAGATCTTGAGGTCTTAAATTGTGAAATTATTCAAATCCAAATCCCTTGAAAACAAAATTCCCGTCATGAACGCGTTGGCATAAGTACCTACCTACCTAGTAGAGATGTTATAAATATTCACGTCCACGGAGACTATTATAAGCACTCGATGATTTTATTTTATTTATTTATTTATTCAAATCGACGGTACACTACAGACAATACATATAAATTTAGTACATATATGTAATTATGATAAACAAGTATGCAATGCAATGTCCAATTTATAAGTGTCCATATATTAAATGATTTATTTTATATTATAGCCCATTCGGTTGTCATACACAATAATGATGATTATGGATGATTTTGTTTTGACGCCGTTTAACAGTCCCTAGACCGTCTCAAGGGCGCATATTATTTTTATTTAACTATTACAAAATTTAGAAAACACAATTGTGATTGTCACAAATTTGATTAAAAAGCGAGAATTTTATGTGAGTTCCAATTGAAGGTATTATTAATTGTCACAAATATTATTCACTAATTCACATTTTTAAATTTGAAATTTTAACAATTTTAAAATTAATAACACCCAAAAATTTAAATTTATAAAACTATTGAAACTAAAAAATGTATTAAAATTTTGTTAATTTGAACAATTAAATAATAATATTTAATTTTGAAAAATGAGACGTCAGAGGTTTCAGGCAGCTACTACCAGCGCCATCCACCGACCGACTTCGGTATTATAAACTTTCGCGAAAATGTCAATAAAAATATGCGCATATTGCGAATATATTAAGATTATTAGATCTACGATATTAAGCCATGAAACTTACTAACACTGGACCTTACGGGATTAATTTAGTTTTAGTATTTATAAAAAGCTTTGAAAACAAGTGTTTTAGAAGGATTTTGGATGTAAAATAGTATGAAAATGTCATAAATGATGTTGTGCGCCACACACCCGGCACAGATCTGTATCTACGTGTTACAAGAGAGACGATGGTCCTGGCTGGGTCATGTTCTGAGAGTGCCCAATGATAGTTGGCCAAAAAGAGCACTGTTCTTCCGTCCACAAGGGTTCCGTCGTTTCTGCCCTGTGCTCACGAGAAGAGCGTTGAGGGCGATGATGATAATGATTTATAATAATATTTTAATATTAGACGTGATTGAAGAAAGGCAAACATGTTATATATGATATGGAGATGCAAGTAGAATAACACTGCGAAACGGAGAGAGGACTGAGGATATAATATATGTAAGCAGAATAAGCGGATGTGACAGGAGAGTTGTGGATAAAATGTTTGTATGTAGGGATAGAGCTGTGTAGCGATCCGTCTTCTCTGCCTATTATCTCACGGGGAGCGGCGTAAGGATAAAGTTTACTTTAGTTTAATAATATAGTGAGTTTACAAATGAAAAGATTGCAGAAGATTTGTTAGCGGTAACGATTTTTTTTTCTAATTTGTGGCTTTTTGTGCTCTTGCATATTTTAAACAGCACATTCCATATAGGTTGGACATAGGTATTCACATTCGCAAATCTTACTATTCACATTCGTGAATACCATAATTTACATCTTCGTAACATCTCTAGAAGGCAGACTGTATGAAGTGAAGGTGCTTTATAGCGATTACGATATCCCACGTAAATTTGAGACATGATATTGGAAGGTTCGCTGAATAATATAATCCACAGTGTTTGTGTTACCTATGCGATAAAATGTTAGTGTTTGTCTTTTAAGATTTATTACGTTTCGTATGCCGAGACATTTACCAAAATTATACGGTGTGGGTAGGTACTGTGCAACTTTGTTTAAAAGCAGGCAATATTTCTTAGTAAACTTATAAAATGGGTATGACTGTTTTTGACAGAATCTGCAGTGACCAAGAAAGATAAAAGTAATATATTTATAATTATCTCGTACAATACATTTAACATATTTGTTTCAGCGATGAGGAACGCGATTTGTCATGAATGTAGGTATTTAAGTGTAGGTTTTGAGTTCGTCGGCAGCTTGGAGGTCGGATCTCGGCCTCGTGAACAAGGGGTACGTGTTCTGGTTCGATACCAGGTGCCAGCAAACTCCCCTTTTACAACACAAGCCTTTAGTAGCTTACTGTGAAAGGTGTATAAGGTTGTATTTGGATTTATGACAAACAAAACCCAGATATATATATTTTTTTTTTCAAAAGTGTAATATTTTTGCCATTGCACAAAAAAACTGGTCGATTTTATAAGGTATCTCAATCCATGAATATTTATTGTCTCAAACAATTTAAAAGAAAATTGTTGTGTATTAAGAATATTTCCTTGAACAAAATAAATCATTGTATATTATTATTATTTATTTTCAAAAGCTTAGAAATTCAGAATTGGTGCAATACCTTATTGCAGAACTGAATATATTAAATTTCTTAAAACGTGATGGTTAATGGAATCCTGCTTTAAACAAGACAATGAAAAACTTAAAGAAAAAAGTGGAAGAATATTCTTGCCCGGAACTCCACGGGATTTAAATGAATATTTTATAAATGAGTGTGGAAAACAAACCATATTTAGAAATTTTATAAAATATGTTTTTCGTGTTAACGCACAAACCCTCCAACAAGAACACACTCGTAGTAGATTCATCTTGTGTACATACACATTGGAGTGAAGGGAAAATATTATTTCAGCAATATGAGAGAAGATTTATCTGTTGTATGAACCGCATATAATTTTGTTTTATTAAACTCAAACATTGGTTTACTTACGTTTTTATGGCACGTACACCTAGATAATAATATTATTTAAACAAACAATGTACGTACAACACAAACGTGAAACTTTTTTTCTTTGAAAATTGTTGTAACGTTTTAATATGATGTACAACTTTTGAAAAATATGTCATAATTTTATCGTCAGAAGAAAAAACATGTGAAGAAAATTATAGTACCTAAGATGTTGTTTAACATGTTTTCTCCGAGTAAAACCATATCATATTATATTATTATGATAGGTAGCTGGGTAATCTACAGTTGTGTGTTGTTGCCATGCCTACTGATAGAGGGCTAACCATAACGTTTCGATGAAATATTATTCATCATCTTCAGGTGGCATATGTTAATTCTAAATTCCTAAAGAAGATACAATGCATGAACTTACTGTATGATATCTTTAATTTTATATACACTAAAGTTGATGATGTTGTAATCTAATTGTGTTGATTGCAACCAATTGCACAGTGGACACGGAGATTCATAGCTCTCTAGCTTTATACTATTTACATATCTATGAAGAATAATTATTTTACCTATACAGCACGTGCATTTGGGTGCTTGCCTAGCAAATAGATTATTGTGTATGTCATTGATTGTATCGGCATTAACTTTGTATATAACACTTCATTTTAAATAATAATATATTGTGTGTGTATTTTACAATGTCATAGGATTCTATAATTTGTCGTGTAAAGTAGAAATTGTATTATAATAAAAGCTTATGACTATCGTCATTATCATCATCATCTCCGTCGGTCCCTCAATCCTAAGGATCGTGACAATAATGCTTCGTTTTGTAGACCATCTGTCTCCATCTTGAGCGATCCTCCGTCATGTACAAGGTCCCGTGAAGTGAGTTCTCTGTGGCCTCCTTAATTTGGTCGCTCCATCTTATTGGCACTCTGCCCCTTCCCCTCATCCCTTCTACAACCCCATTCATAATTACTTTTTCCATGTTTTCATGCTCTCTTCTTGCAATGTGAATATAATATCTTTAAAATAAAATAAACAAAAAATAAAAAGTAAAACTTCAAGAAGTGTTTTGCAGCCATAAGAAGGAAGTAGTGATGTGAGAAGAGAAAATTCTCCAAAGAAATTTCTCGAGAACGAGAAATTTCTCCGAGAATTTCTCCTCTGATGGAAGAGAAATTTCTCTCCATAATTTTTCTTAGTGGTATTATGACCTTTCGGCCAGTACATTTCGCAACCAACCTGATTAATCCAAAAAATTTTGGGCTTATTAAGGCCCAAATCAGAGGTTATTAACACTTTTTTCCATGTACGTACCTGTAATTTTTTTTTTACTTAAATATGGGCATGTGGGGTGTCAAGCATCAAGATTTTTTATCAGTTATTAGCACTTTTTTCTATGTAGGTACCTAACATTTTTTTGATTTCATGATTAATTGTAGCCATATTGGTGATAAATTGTCTCAACATTTGTACATTGTTATTGATTGATTGAATAAAATATTTATTATTATTATACTGTTAAATAAAAATTAAAAAAATTCTCGGAAAATTCTCTAGTTCGAGAAATTTACCGAGAAAATTCTCGGTAAATTTCTAGAAAAATTATTTCTTGAGAATTCCACAGCACAAGAAGGAAGTAATATAGAAAATACTTTATATTATCTATTATCATTTGCTTTTTGTACATCTTCACACTCCTGAACACATTTTTCACAGGTATTGTAGGTTCTGTATAATATAATGGATATTACTATGTGACAAATGATATTACTATTGTTATGCTGATGCTAACATCCTCACACTTTACAAACATACATCAACCCATCACACTCTATCCTATGAAATATTATTTTTATTATTGCTTCCTGCTACCATAACATCAAGTCCCTATACTTTATACACTCCCTACGTTTAGGTAGAGATACCTTTATTTCTTTCTTTTTTCAATATTGCCTCAAGGATACATGTACGTAAACAATAATTATTCCCTTAATCTCCAGGACTACGACGCACTTCGACTACAAGTCGCTTATATAAATATTTTTTTATGGAGTTTTTATTTAGAAGCGGTTCCTTTCAAATATATTTATTCATAATTCAAGTCTTTTTTGCTCTTTAATGATCCTCTTGGGTAATTTTTAAAATTAAACACGATATTATTAGTTATTCCAATAATGACTTTATTTATTTCTGCGAGCCGGCTTTCAAGAGCTTCCGCTCTCATCGTCAGGCAAAAGTAAAGTGAAGCTTCATTACAAGTTAAGTATGTGACAAACAGAAAACAATGGTAAAAATTAAAATTAAAGAGATGTGTTATTATCATGTTTCGTCAACCATATTATTATAATTATGAGCCGCTGTGGACGGTCTTATAATCAAACATCTCCGGCATTTGCCTTTGTACGATAACGGGGAAACCACAGAAAACCCTTATCAGAGATGTGCATTATTATAGAGGTTGCCTCCTCTAGTTGAACTAAAATTTAAGAGTGTGATGTATTTATATGACATAAGTTAAGTTATATAATTATTTCACAAAATTATTATAAAAGTAAACATTTCATTCAGAGTGATTCTGCGATAATTAAATAACCACTTCCTTCGACATTTATTTCTTTTTCCTGTAGCATCCATGGATTAGCGAGCGTGTAACCCTTAATGTATGACATTCATAGTCCCCTTAAAAAATCATCTATCTTTATTTATCCACACAATCAAAGCGCATCCCACAAGCGGGACACCCAGTAGATTAACTGCACATAATAAACATGCATTATCGACCTGAAGATGACAAATGTTACATATAATGATGTTTTACAAACGCCTCCCTTTGACAGAATACTTTTGTACTAGTAATAAAGCCTTGTGAAAAACATAGCTTTTTTATATTCTTCTAATACGGGTAGTCCCTGTAAACCTCATCAATGAGTAGGTAGGTACTCGTGTTACGAATAAACCCATAATAATATAATGTTCCCAAAGTTTTGACCTCAAAACCTTAGCAGACGAGACCCATTTAGAAATGGCCAATCATGGATGTACATCCCAAATAAGGACCTAATAACAATCTTCTTGGCTATT
This sequence comes from Athripsodes cinereus, assembly GCA_947579605.1. Classification (NCBI taxonomy): domain Eukaryota; kingdom Metazoa; phylum Arthropoda; class Insecta; order Trichoptera; family Leptoceridae; genus Athripsodes; species Athripsodes cinereus. Next base: position 28,812,414 of record OX388314.1, read on the forward strand.
CATCCCCTATTTTAGGGTAAGTTGGAATCTTCTGATGTAATTTTATCATCACCACATGAAATGACCTACATCACGTAATAGGAATAAGGAGTCTATAATCGAATTATGATCTCTTATGGTGAATAAAAAATACAGCTGTACTATGATGAATAAAAAATTATATTATCGCTCCTTGCACTTATCAATTATATCACACAGTTTCTAGAACCGAAGTGATGCCGTTGCCCAAGGATGAAAGAATAATCCATTCATCTCATCACATTTATCCTTAAGGTGTGAGTCAGCGGACCAACTGCTCGTAAAAAAAACATATAAGTCGTCCTATCCGTGCCAATGAAATAAAGACATTCAGAATAGGTGGCATATCTCATTACTGATTTATAGATGTTAAATATCTTAAAATGTGATGTTTGACGAATACCCATTTTTCACAGGACGCTCGAAAACTTACAGAAACAAGTTGGAGGTTTTTTTAACAAGAAACTCCAAGAGATATTTATGCTAATTTATATAATTGTGGATAAATAGAAGAGATATCAGGGTGTGGGAGGGAATCTTCAATGTTTTTTTTATTTTAATTTGAAAGATAAGATTTTTTAATAATTGACAATGTAAGATAATTTTTCTTTATCTTAGTATACTGTCAATTATTCATTTGTCATTCGAAAACAAAATGTTGACAACATCTTGAAAAATTGATTCTCTCATGAATAATTAATTTGATTTCACTTGAATGAAATTATTGATTATTTTCTATGTAATTTATAAAAGGATTTTATTCTTTATTTATTAAGTTGAAGTCATCCGAGTAGTGCCAAATAAACGAATTAATCCAGTATTTAATGCGTCCATTTTCAAGCATTGGTGTCAACATTTCATGCATTTTTTTCATCATTTTATTATCTTTAGGTACATAAATTATACATTATTCTTTATTCCAATTATGCTGTTGAATGTGGACTAATAAATTTTTAAATACAATTTTGAATAATCAGAGCCCGTAGACAAATTTTACTTGGCGATCGCCTACAAACGAATTTTCGTCAATAACTGCAACAATAACGCATAATTATACGGTACGTGTAGGTAGATTGTCGAAAAGTTCGCCAGTAGACGATCGCTAAGTACAAATTGTCTACGGGCTCAGTTGTAAGTTTTCTTAGATAATCATCTCATCTCGCCATTTAAACCTCCTCTCGGGAGCACAGGGCAAAAAATAGCCTACTTCATTCAAAACGCCAATCAAGCCACCACTTCCGATTTGTGCTCTGCTTTCATGTCGTGGGAACGATTTATTGTAAAATAAGGGCGCCCAGGCCTTCAAAATCATTGTGGATAAAAGAATAGCGCTCTTTTTGTCTAACCATCACTAGACAGTCTTAAAAAATAACCCAACCAGGACCATCTTCTCGCCTGTATTTCAAAGATAACAGGTCTTTGTTGAGTGTATTGACGCGAAGTATTATTTGTGACATATGCTCATACCACCTAACACTCAATTTTCCTAAAATACTCTCTAGCCTTAATTAGGTGGCAAGACTCAGAGCCATGTAGAAGAATAATTCTTCTTTAAACAATATTATTGTTTAAACAGGGAATAGGTATAGTAAAAATGTTAGCATTGGATATATCCACATTAAGTGAAGTCCGGTGGGTTGTCGGTAATACAAAACATTTGATGGTATACTTATATTTAAATATAACATAATTCTTGTATATTGAAAGATTGTGAAATAAATCAGTAATAATAGTTATGACGTAGGTTTATAGTTTTTTTTTGATAACCCAGATAGGCCGTTTCGATGCCGATTCCATGATAGAGTCAATGCTGTAATCCCCATATGTATGGAGTAGGGTGGGCAGTTACACGGAAGAAATAATAGCCCAGAAAGCAAGGGATGAAAGGCGACTGCAAATGGAGGGATAACATGCCAAAGTTTGCAGTTTCGGTAGACCGAAAGGTAGGAACCAAGCTGCAAAGGAAGAGGAGGAGTTTTAGCCGGTAGAAGTCCGGCACTACCCGGTCTGAAAGGCCGGGTGTCCGTGATGGATTTCCCCTCCACAACAAAAAAAAGGTTTATAGTTTTTGCTCTATGCTCCCGGGAGAAGCAATGAAGGACAATATTGAGAGTTGGGTTGAAGTGTGTGGTTAATTATTAACAAAACACCCAAATCAGATGATTAAATTGAAATTAATTCAACATTCAAAACAACAAAGTGGATTGTTTTCCCATTGTTAATTATTATCATTATTATTAGTATTGCAGTACTACCACTAACAATCTACCCTTAATTTTCAGCATAAGCTCTCTGAATAAATAAAGGCGACGACCGAAACATCTTGAAACTTTACTTTCAGTCCTTATAATTAATATTAGGTTTATAATGTGAGAGAAGTTTAACTTAACAGACACAAGTTCTACTTTATTGTGGAGGACATTCACGAGCAAGGAAAAATGAACAAATTAAAGGAAATTTATATCAAATATCCATACTTGTATTTTATGCTGAATAAAGATGTTTATTATTATTATTATACACATATTTCTCATTTATTTAACAAAACAACATTGCAATCTACATTTTGAACACAATATTAGATTAACAATTAAATTTAAATATAACATTAAATAATTTAAACAATAAAAAATAAAAATAAATTTATATTCGAAATAAAGAACCCCAACATTATTCGAGTTGATTCTTCCATGATGTCCTATGAAAATAGTACAATCATGGGAGAGCACTTAGCACAGAGCTAAAGAGACAAAAACCTTCTAACTATCCTGGTGGATGATAGAAGAAAAACCTTCTGCATGCTTTATTTTTAGCCCGTCATTTAGTCCCAGTTTTTTGAGATTGCTTGACAGAATTTAAGATATTAATCCATTCAACACTATAGGCACGATGATTGTGGTTGGTGTTCTCCACATATCTTTGATTTCGTGAGCAAGATCAAAATATTTTATTATCTCATTCTGCTCAGCTTTATTTATTTTATTATCCTGCTCAGCTTAATTATTAGGTATTATTTTTATTTACAAGTCGAAAAGACTTGGCAGGTTTTCAGTTTATAAAGCTTTAGAATTGTACAAAAGGAGGACATTAGTACCTAGTTTTTAATCTTTTGATATCATTCCTTACTATCCAACGATTACATTTTTTGACGTTAGTTTGATAAATCTTTTACCTAAATATTTCACTTTACTACAAAGAAGTGCCAAGTAGGTCATTTTCCTCATATTTTGCGTTCAATAATCAAGTGCTATATAATAAATTTCATACACTAAGTTGAATATTTGTCTGTCTATTACAAGTAGGTGATAAGTTTTAAAGAGTAGAAAATAAGTGGACATCTACATAATAGTGTACTTAATACATACATAGATATCATAGTAATAACGAGAGTAAAACCTTTATAATGGCACAACAAAACTATAAAGTAATAATAAAGCCTATGATTATGCGAACACATTATCTAAAAGCTTTGTATTCTACTTGAAGTACCTAGTCGTATAAATTGTATAATGTAGGTACCTGTACTATCTACTTCTTCAGAAAGTTTATAAGTTATTTACATAATAATATTCTAAAGAGATCATTTTGATGGTAATGTATGTTAATCTAGAAAACACTAGAATTTACAGCAATTATGATTTGTTTTGCGTCAAGATATACCTACAGGCCTTCATAGTCGAATTTCAAATGCCTAACATTGTCTTATTTTTTTTAAACGTCTCTTCAATAAATTATCAAATAAAATTAAATAAATATTTATTATTATTTTGTTTTGTGTTACTGTTGAGTAAGACTAGCAGACGTTTAGGAACTTAAAAACTAGAATTGACGAGCACCGACGATGTATTACCAATAACAATTTTTCGGAATTTGCAAACCATAATAATAGAAACTGACCACTCTTTTAGCAACCATAGTTTAAAATTATTACATACACACACATACCGACCAACTTTGACAGCACTGGAAGCAATAGAAATTAATAAAAATAATAACTCGTCTAAAACAGCTATTAATAATAATAATCTTCCGAATTCGTCTCCCTTACTACAACTATTCCCCATCTCATATTCCAAGAACTCCACCCCTGAAACCAACACGACCCCGCCTACCCCTACACCCTCACTGTAAATCTTAACGAACTTATGTATTTGTTTTTGTTTAATTCAGTATAGATCAGCACCTGATGATGCGAACTCGGAGTCCGCGAAATCGGTCGTGCGTTAGTCTTACTCAACAGTAACACAATACAAAATAATAATAAATATTTATTTTATTTGATAATTTAAAATGAAGTGTTACAAAGTAAATGCCGATACAATTAATGAGAGTCTCTTCAATAGTTCAAGACTTTTTTATTCCGGTGATTTTTAAAGTAAGAGAAAAACCGATGATTTTTTGTTTTAATTTTACTTATTAACGAAGCAAAACATACAGTCATATGGCACATATTACAAAATAGTACCTAGATTACATCAATGTTTGATCAATGAAGTTTGCGGATTTTACATACCTATATCGATGCATTCATAGATCTATATTTCATAAAAATAAAAAAAACATGAAATGAGTTCATCATATTCATTCAATATAACATTCTAAAATAAAAATAAGAGCATTAGCATAAAATTTAAAAAAAAAAAAAAAAAATGTTGAAACACTCTAAAAACGGGGAATTTAGAGGGTTATTTTTCCCGGATTATTTTTGTTCCCGGGAAACGGGAAATTTGAAAACGAAATTCCCGGGATTCCCGGGAATCCCGGGAAATAAAAAAAATATTCAATTTCAGGTGTTAATTGTAAAAGTTTTACGGAAAAGTTAAACATAATGTTATTTTTGCAATTTAAAAGAGTTTATTTTAACTGAAATGATTCTTTCTCAGCACGTGTGACCAAATTCTTCGAAAAAACGTAAAAATAATGTTTATCTATAGTGTCCGAATATTAAATTGTGGTGGTATTTGTACCTATGTTTATACATAATTATGTTTACATTATTAGTATTTTGACTGTTTCAAAGAAAAAATATTTTTCCTTTTCTCATGTTGTTTTTACATTAAGAATTAGAGAATTAAAACCATACCTACCATAGAAATAAAAAAAATGCAAATTGGTAAATTTATGGATCCCTTTTAAACTTGTATACCAATTGTGCCAGAATATCAAATTGAGTAACTGTACCATCAGACCTAAAGAAACACATGTCAGCATTTTATAATATTTCCACGTAAAATAAAAAACCAATTTATTTTTTGCTATACTTTACCCTCACGCCATGTCCCAAGTGGGGTAGGCAGAGAGCACGGAACGCCAAACAGATCTATCTTTACACACTTCCTTCGCTTCCTCCACATTCATACAGTTTCTCATACACGCAAGTCGGTTCCTCTTACTCAACACGCGGCCGCCCTTGAGAATTTGATCCACGTGATCAAGCCATGTGGTTCTCGGACGCCCGCGTTTCCTTACACCCTTTATTTCAGACAAGTACATATATTCGAATTACAAGTGACGGTACCAGAATGGTATTGTGCACCAGCATTTTAGTCATGTTCGACACATTGCCATTGCTGACAATGGGTCGTAATGCACCGTTTACTCTAGCACAAGCCACTTTTATTTTTTTAAGCGATTTTTTATTTCTTATTTTATTCTGATCATTTTGATGTATAAAGAGATGAATACTAATTTGATAAGTGCGTTATAATGTGTTGATTATGAAATGTTATATTTTACTATTAGAGTTAAGTTTCTGATCACCTACTGTGAGATGAATATTTGATAAACTGTAAACCCAAACAAAGATTTCGGTATCGGCATGACAATCTGCATGACTAATAATTTGTGTTTTTTCCCGGGAAATGTTTGGCTTTTTTCCCGGGAAACGGGAAATAAAAATTGAATGAATTTCCCGGGAATTCCCGGGCGGGAATTCTCGGGAATAACCCTCTAATGGGGGTTAAAGGGAATTCAGGAAATCACAGTTGCAAACCAAAAAGTGCAAAACCAAGCTATTGTGCCAGTTTTATTTTTTATTTTTATTTTATTTTTATTTAAACAAATAAACGGCTTACGCCTTTAACCCGTTTATTTTAACAAATTAACGGGTTACCTATATGCTTTTCTATAAGAGACTTATTGGTTATAAACTTGGGCGCAATTAGTTTTAGACACAACTAAAGGAATAAGAAGTTAAGAAATGATGTTTGAAGATTAATCTAGATCATAAATCTATATGAAAAATTCGTTCTAAATTATTGGAGAAAAATAAATGATTAATTTATTTTACATATATGTATCTCATTACCATTCGCGTGTATTGATGTTTGTCGTTTTGTAAATATTTTATAAACTTCTTTATCAGAGAAACGATAAATTTCTAATTCCTTGAAAACAAGTGGATTGCCTTTGAACATGTGTATAATAAAATAGGTAAGTTTTAAAAAAAATAATTCGCTGTATACAAAAATATTTTAAGATATTGAGAATTTTTCTTACCCCACGGAAGTCGATCGTTTACCCTTTTTGACCGACGCTACTGTATACCATACCGTGAAATTTGAATGAAGGCGTCTTTTGTCTTGTTAGGACATTGTATCACAATAAATTGTTGGTCCTGTAATGATACATTTTTTTTATCTCTGCTTGCATATATTTTTTACAATTTTAACTCTGGTATATTGCTCATTACAACAATCAACGCTCATTCTACAAACTAATATCCTCATTCCTCACTCTATCACTCAACGTTTTACCAACCTTTCTCCTCAGTGATCGCATCTCCATACCATTTATTCCACTTTCATCATGGCAAAGATGCTGATGCACAATATCATTCTGGTACCGACACTTTTGTATCCAAGCGAAACTAGGACATGGTTGAACAGGTTAAATTTCTAACAAACCTAGATACAATACGTATGTTTATTATCTTCAACAAATATGCTTTGTGATACAATGCTAAAATTGGACAATTATAACGAACTTGTCAATAATTTCTCAAAAGCCCATCGATTTAATCTCATAACCTCATATCTTTCAAAACTAAATAATAATAATTATGAAAATGTATTGTTTAAATTGTGCCAAAAGTTTGTGTCACAATGATGTGATGGGTATCTTCTGAATAAAGCTTAGTTGATAAAACTAGTTCCTTAATACCTTGTAATATACAAGTACTTATCAGAAGTATCAGAAGTTCAGAAGTTCCTCATAATAATGATTTAATTCAGCATCTGACAGAATTGATAACAGTGTTTTAATATACAACCTACACGCATATTGTAGGCTGTTTGTGAAATTACAATAGTGTGGTAACTTGTATGTATACAGAGGCTTCTAAAGTCATTATTGTACATTCATATTACAGTGGTACCTTTAGATAAGAGTGCCCCAACATACGAATTTTTTGAGATACGAGCCGTTGAGTGAGCGAATTTTTACTTTGAAATACGAGCAACATTTGAGATATGAGCTATTTAATGACACTTGTCTAACTCATTCCCGGAACATTTTGAAAGGAAGGAAGAAAGAAACCTCCTTGGTCATGTTTTTATTAACGGAAAAGCGTGGCGAAAAAGGCTAAAAAACCATTGGTTGGTGCACTCTGCTATCTTAGTGCCAACACTCATGTATGCAAGTGAGACGTGGACATGGTTAAAGAAGGATGAAAGTGGCATAAATGCAGTAGAAATGAGATCGTTGAGAAGGATGTGTGGTAAAAGTCTGAGAGATCGTGTGCGTAACAGTGATATACGAAAGGAATGTGGAATGAAAGTTGGTGTGGTTACAAGGATGAATGTAAATAAGTTACGATGGTTTGGGCACGTGGAAAGAATGAATGAGGACAGAATGACCAAGAAGATATATTTGGCTGAGAGGAATGGTGCTCGGAGACGTGGACGTCCGAGAATCAAATGGCAAGATTATTTAAATCAAATCCTACGGGACGGTCACGTGTTGAGCACATTGAACAGGGGAGCATGCATGAGGAATAGTATGACAGTGACGGAAGCGAAAGATGTATGCAAGGATAGAAGGAAGTGGCGCTCGATCCTTTCTGCCTACCCCGCAAGGGAAGCGGCGTGATGGTATGTATGTATATGTATTAAGAGTATCTCTCATTTATAAGGACACTCGAAAATGAAAAATCTGGATGGTAGTTTTTTTCTCTTCCAGGGGATACACGAATACGTATTTTGTTATTGACATTATAAATGTGTCATGTTTTTTTTGTGTGAACAATTTCAAGAATACAATATGATGACTTTTTCTGTGATAATATAACAAAATTTCTACTAATACTATGCGAAAAACAGCATTATTTATTGTTAATCCGGGTGATTCTCTTTCACATGTCAGAACCAACCGTTATCAGTTAAACAGAACGAAAAGGTGATTTTTTTTTTTAAAAAGATATATCTGGGTTTTGTTATAAACCCAAATACAACCTTATACACCTTTCACAGTAAGCTACTAAAAGCTTGTGTCGTGAAAGGGGAGTTTGCCGGCACCTGGGATCGAACCACGGACCCATTGTTCACAAGGCCGAGACTCTACCCCCAGGCTACCGACGAAATAATTGTTATAGTTATAGGTACATTGTTCCAAGAAGAAGAGGAGACATGTGTCGTTCATTTGCTTTCAAATGAAACGTTAGAAAACAACATACATACATACATACCATCACGCCGCTTCCCTCGCGGGGTAGGCAGAAAGGATCGAGCGCCACTTCCTTCTATCCTTGCATACATCTTTCGCTTCCGTCACTGTCATACTATTCCTCATGCATGCTCCCCTGTTCAATGTGCTCAACACGTGACCGTCACGTAGGATTTGATTTAAATAATCTTGCCATTTAATCCTCGGACGTCCACGTCTCCGAGCACCATTCCTCTCAGCCAAATATTTCTTCTTAGTCATTCTGTCCTCATTCATTCTTTCCACGTGCCCAAACCATCTTAACATATTTACATTCATCCTTGTTATTACACCAACTTTCATTCCACATTCCTTTCGTATATCACTGTTACGCACACGATCTCTCAGACTTTTACCACACATCCTTCTCAACGATCTCATTTCCACTGCATTTATGCCACTTTCATCCTTCTTTAACCATGTCCACGTCTCACTTGCATACATAAGTGTTGGCACTAAGATAGCAGAGTGCACCAACCTTTTAGCTGTGGTGGATATGTTAGAAAACAAAAACCAACTTAATTAATGGTAGAGATTTAGAAAAAAAAAATTATAGAACGTGCTAAGAAAACAGTGTTTTTGTTGTAAACTTGAATTACTGAACATACGAAAAATAATAATGATAGCACTTACATGGCTATGAATAAATAAAATCGCTCTCTTTATCCCGTAAAAGTAATATAATCTTAGCTTTTTGTTTCTTAAATTACCTTTCCAATTGAAAAGGCTCAATAAATTTGAAAGAAATATGAAGGAAGAAGTTTTAATGGAGCCAGATTTAAGTAATGTTGGCCCCTAAAGGTATAATTCCAACTTCATATTCAAATTGTAGGTATAAGATGGCAACGGCAGACTGCTTATGCACTTAGATAATATTCTTTACACTTCCGTTGTGGAGTACTCTGCCTTATCTGTTTAATAAAAACTGTTCCTGTTTGTAGTTTTATACGTTTCTGATTTCATTAATCAAAATTTTATTTACATTTATTTTGTTTTCTTCGCAATCTTCTTATTTGTGTTGCGTTATCAATATTTTAATTTTTTCTTTTTTAACAGTGAGTGATCCAAAGATTTAAATTGACTAGCCATTTTCTGACATTTCACTATATTGTTTTTATTGATCTAAATGAGAATCTTTTGACTAAAGTTGAGAGACTACAAAATGCAAGCATCCGATATATTTTTAACCTCAAAAAAACTGATCACATAACCTCTTACAGAAATCAGCTGAAGTGGACCACCATACGTCAAAGACGTGATCGTCACATTTTGTGTCTAGTTTTAAAAACATTATTTTTAACGTCCTCCCCATATTATCTTAAAGAAAAATTCGAGTATCTGGCGAGTCATGGTTTACCTTTGCGATCCAACAGAGAGCGTCTTCTAGCAGTACCAGCACACAGTACGAACTTTCTGTCCAACTCATTTCTTGTTCATGATGCTCGCTGTTGGAACAATCTTCCTTCGAAAATCAGGATGATAACAACTTTTCCTTCTTTCAGACAAGCTGTCAAAAATCACTTCCTTTCATTGAATTGAGCATCTGACTCATAAAACCCTTTCCCCTATGCATGTGCACGCTGCAATATTTGTATGTTCTCCTTTTTTATTATTATGTGTCCAAAAGTGCATTGTTGCCTGCATGTGTCTTTTTCATTTGTTTGCTTTATATTATATTTTTGTTTATAATATTACTGTTGATATGTCTATGGATGTGTGTATATTTATGTCTGTTTTTTTATGTTTTGTTTTTTTATTTTAATAACCGGGTTAGTTGGAAGACATCGCATTTTAGCGATAAACTCGCCCTCTGTACATTGAATTGTATAAATGATATTTTCTATGTTAATTTGTTTTATTGTGAACAAAGTAGAGTGAAGAATAAAGTAAATAAATAATAAATAAATATAAATAACTAACAATAAAAAAATAAAGTACTTGTACAATCTATTTAGAATGTCTTAATGTTTTATTGGAACTGAAAGACAGACTGCATGCTTATTACATGTAACTTATCAGCTGTGATCCCCACCTTTGGGCTATTTCGTAACGGTATAATAGTAGCACATATTCTCCATATTTTTATAAATTTTATTTAGTTTTATAATATTACATATTATATAGTAGTGCCGTAGTGTCGTTCACCACTCCTGTCTGCCGTTTGCCGTCTGAGTGGTGGAAAAATTACGCATCAGATAACTTTGAATGAGATAATACTATGGAATAATAATTATCTTTACTTATCTCCAACTCACCTTATTTTTAACTTACTTACATACTTTTATGTTACATATAAACCTCATGATTGTAATGCATATCTTCATTATTACACGTTACAACTTCCTATCACTAAATCAGATGAAATGACTTTTCTTTCTTTGTAATTTCGCAGTTTATTTTTTCTTGATTTAAAGTAATGTCTTCTCTATATAATTGTTTTCGTTTGTCTTAAATCTGCTCTATCCTAATAATATCTATGTGAATTCGATTTTGCATGACATCTTATTTCCGCTCTATTTTGATAAATATATAATAAATGTGATTTTTTTTTGCATAACTAAAACTTATATACCTATTTAAAAATTAATCTTTTGTAATATATTTCTACCAACTTATTCTATTACGGCATCTCCCAGAAGCATTATTGCATATTACCTATAATATTAAATGTTACTCGAATTATAAAACTTATTAAAACTATGTAGGTAGGTACATTAAAGAAATATATAGGTATTAAGATGTCTTACCTTAGTTTCTTAAAGAATATATTTTGATCACTAAGTAATACACAAGATGTTTGTTTAATCCCCACGCCGATACACTCAACGTCTGAAACAAAAACACAAATATGAAATTAGACATTTTATATACCTTTCATCAATACTGATGAAAAAACATAATATGTTTGGAATAATATGGGTGCTAGTATGACATTATACAATTATAGGGTTTGAGCTACAAACCCAGGATTATTCGAACAGGCTATTTTTCATTTTGTCATGGTCAATTCGCAATTGGCACAGAGACGCTCTGAATGGAGGAGGCTGGTTTCTGCCCTGAGCCCGTAGACAATTTGTACTTAGCGATCGTCTACTGGCGAACTTTTCGACAATCTACCTACACGTACCGTATAATTATGCGTTATTGTTGCAGTTATTGACGAAAATTCGTTTGTAGGCGATCGCCAAGTACAAATTGTCTACGGGCTCTGGGCTCCCGAGAGGAGCGTTGAGGGCGATGATGATGATGATGATATGTTTCATTAAAAGATGAAACAAAATTGTCTACCGTAATAAAAATAAAAAGTGTGTATTTAAAAAGTATAAAGTTTTTTTAATTTATTTAATAATGATCAATTTATGTTATTGGAGTAGAGTTCTTGTAAATTTTAAATGTTTATACATTAATTTTATTTTATGTTTAGTTTTCTTGTGATTTTTATATTAATTTTTACAATATTTGTGTTTATTAATTGTATCGGTGCACACGTAGTAGAATTCCATAATTATGTAATTTGAAACAAGTGTTTCTTTCTACTATTGATTGTTAATTCGCAGAGAGACGTCTTTCGACTTATAAGGTCATTATCAATCTCTTGAAAATTGTGTCAATGACACAAAAAAATAACATTTCTAAAGAGATATCTCGAGACGAAGAGTTTTTTTTTCATTTTAACGATACATAATAATGGAGAATATAGAAAATAAATAAGCTTTATTTCGTTTGTATAGACTATAGTTATACGACGTAACTCGTTACATCACATTTAAAAAGAAAACTTTAAAAAGCTCAGATTTAAATGTAAATATAATGAATAAATTATTATCACTAGTGCAAAAAGTATTTGATTTAAATGAATACACGAGGTGACGAACTTACTTACACAGGGTTCTAAATAGGAGCATTGATTTTTATTACTACTACAGTTAGTTTAGTAGCCGGCAGAACATGCAAGGTCTCTGAATAAATAAAACAAGATATTTTTTAAAATGAAACACAATATGTTATTATTCCACTATTGACTTTATTTATTTTTGCGAGCCGGCTTTCAAGAGCTTCCGCTCTCATCGTCAGGCAAAAGTAAAGCGGAAGCTCTTGAAAGCCGGTTCGCAAAAATAAATAAAGACAATAGTGGAATAACTACATATTGTGTTTCATTTTAAAAATTATTAATATGAACATCCACCAAGAACCGTCGGTCGATAAATTAAACTAAAACAAGATATTCTGGATAGGTGGAAAATCTTTTCGCTGAACTTGAGATCTAAAAATATCTTTCTATGTAGTTTTTCGAACACCTGCTTTTTAAAGTGCACTTGAAAACTCGTTTTTTTTAATAATTTATCCAAATTTATATACCTATACCTTCGACACACTTAATAATATAATAAATATATTTTCAAAAGTATATATTTAAACGAAAAGAATTACCGTTATTCTCTTTCCAGTTGCTACAACTTTTCGTAATATTCTCACGGAAGTTATTAAAAAATCTGTTATATATTTTTTTAATTATCAATTTTATTTGCTTTTAATTCACGAGAATAAATTACGACTTTTATTTATAAAGATTTATCAATACAAGCATATTATAATTTCTTTGAAAATAACTGCCAATGATATTGATTTTTACTCTACCTTGCTTTACTAGCTTATTTAGCTTATAATTTTATCATCCGTTTTTTGGACAGCTTGTCAAAATTCTCTCAAAAAGTTTATTAAATTTCAAACAAGTATATACGTAAGGAAGCGACAAGGTTAATACTATCCGCTCTCAAATACACGTGTTCCGTATTTCTTAAATATATGTTTCAAGAAAAAAAATCGGTTGGTAAATTGAGTTTTATTTATGTGAACCATTTCCGTGCACTGTATAGGTGTATTAAATATAAAATAACGTATATTAATTTAATTATTTTACGTTTTAAATAATGATGCACTTAGTTGAATTCCATAAAAATATTAGAATAAATGCATAAATTTATTCTACTACCGTTTGTTACATAAAAATATGTAATTATATTTATGTGATTTATAACATAACATCACACGAACCGAGCTAGTCCCAAACTAAGATATGAATCTTGTATTATGGGTACTAACACGACGATACACATATATACAATGCACTGAACACATATACATGTTACACCCAGACCCAGGACAATTTGAAAAAGGTCATTCTTCATTTTGCCCTGGCTGGGAATCGAACCCGGGACCTAGTGACTCAAAGGCAACTGCGTTAGCCTCCGCGCCACACCGCTCGTCAAAAATTTGAAACGAGTGTTTCTTTCTACCATAGATTATTGATTCCGAGAGACGTCTTTCCACTTTCGACTTATCTTTCGACTGCGTATCGTACTGCCGCTAGCGATGGCCTTCCTGTCATCGCTGGTGTGTTACCTGCCGATTTGGAAGTCCTAGACAGTGTGGCCAGGCGTAGGATCAAGGCGGACGCTAGGGCCGAACATCTTGGTGTGTTCATTCAGGTAGAGCCTGGAAATAGGGGAATTAGTAGGGCCTTCAGCCGAATCAGAGAGAGAACGTTGGAGGTGTGGCAAGAAAGATGGGATCGGGGGAGAACCGCTAGACTTGTCTACGGTTTTCTCCCGGATGTGAGAGAGAGGATTAAAAGGGGCTTCCTGACCTTCAACCACTTTGCTGTTCAGTTGGTGACGGGCCACGGGGAGCTTAAGGCCAAGCTCTTCGAACTTGGGCTTGCGGATGATCCATGGTGTGCTTGTGGGACGGGAGCACAGTTTGCGGAACACATCCTGTGGGAGTGTCCATTGCTGACGGATGCGAGAGATGTAATGATTGACAGCATGAGTGACGACACCCCCAGACCCATCTGGTCTGGGGAGTTGATGACTTGTCCTGGGAATTTCAGGGGCTTTTTGAGATTTGTAGATGTATGGGTGTCTCGGTGGGATCTTCTACGTGAGCCGGGCTCACCCCCGGCTTTCCTAGAGGAGCTTGATGGTTGATTTTACCTTGTGTGGTTGTAGCTGTCGCGGGCGAACTCATTTCTTCGTCTTTTGTGCTGTCCTGTCTCCCTTGGTGGAGAGTCTTTGGTCTGGGTGGGATGTCCCTTTGGGGAGGGAAGCGTTTTCATCGATGGCCCCGGCATCGGCGGCCCTCGGTTTGCCGTCTTAAATACCCAATTAATGTTTCTGGACACCTCAGCTCGGCGCTCTGTACCAATGTGTATATATGTATATGAATGTGTATATTTTATATTGTTTTTTTTTTTTTTTTTATGCTTATGTATTTAGCTGGAAATTCTTTTATTGTTGATATATTTTACGTATGTATATGCTTCTCTCGGCTAGAGGGACATCGAAGGAGTGTAGTCAAAAGATTCCACACGTGGGGGTTTTGGCCGGCCAGTCCTTCAGACTGCCCATCATGGCACCTCTTGTGTGGACAAATTTGTTAGTGTAGAAATTTTATCGGATAAATGGAAGTCCCCAGACTTCTGAGCTATCCGGGTGGACGGTGGGTCTCCTTCAATTATCTTTCGACTTCTGATAAGTCGAAAGACGTCTCTCTCGGAATCAATAATCTATAGTAGACAGAAACACTTGTTTCGAATTACATAATTATGGAATTCTACTACGTGTGCAGTGACAGAATTAAGTAATTAGTCTTATGATGACATTGGTACGTGAGGCTGGTCTGCTGCGTACCTCACTATTGTGGGATTATGTCGAGATAGTTTACTAGTAGTAGTAGTAGATGATATTATTAGTACATGAATTATTAGAAACCAACCGTTTCCGTCATCGACTGCAGAGCGTCACTTTATGACAAAAAATAACGTGACCTGAGGCACGGAGACGCATCTTTATAGGCACTTGATACTTATAATTTATCTTCAAAACGGGTATCGAAAAAAGAATATATTGTATTTTATGATTTTCACATAAAAGCCGCGACAGGGGGTAAAGAGATTTGATTGCGGAACACATCATTACATCCAAAATTTGGCAAAGAGCTTTTGGTAAGCCATAGTAAACAATATTAGATAATATAATATTCACTGAAACCTACGAAACGAAATTGATTTTTGGTAGAATTTATAGGTACTATCCATTGATATTTTTTTTTAATATAAAATATAGTCATAGTTACATTTTTCTATGAGGAATACTTTATAATGTTTTCGATATTAAAACTACTACTACTCTACTATACCATCACGGCATATCCCACAAGTGGGGTAGCCAGCAGACCAGCTGCATAGAAAACATGCAAGCTGTCTTCTCCGTGCCAATATAAAACCAAGACATTCAGGATGGGTGGCAAACCTCATCGCTGAATTTAAGATGTAAAATGTCTTATTTTTTCGAACACCTGCCTTTTACAGGACACTCGAAAACTAATAGAGAAGAGTGGGAGACCAATTCTTTACCGGGTGCTTCACGGAATATTTCCAAAAATATTATATTTTGAAATATAATCTATGCTTTGGTTATTTTCTTATAACAAAATGTGCCTACGTGACAGTAATTTATTAGTTCCAAACAACCAGAAAATTCTAAAATTTCAATTCTTATTTTGCCATTGCCAGGAATCGTATTGTGGCTCGTGTTACTTCTGCGCAGCATCAGTCGACATAAATTAATTATTATTTATTTAAAAATATTTTCGTGTACTTAAATAAATAAAACCACATAGTTGTAGATTTTTGATATAAATCTTTCATCTAGGTCCTGTTTCGTGTTATTAATAAATTATTTTATTTTATCTTATTTCACAAACAGACGACGTTATTACAATAATATACCTACATCGATGCAATTGTACAGAAAGAGAACCAGTAAGTATGCAATATTCTTTAGTATCTATTATATTATTATGAGTACAGAATGACCAAGAAGATATATTTGGCTGAGAGGAATGGTGCTCGGAGACGTGGATGTCCGAGGATCAAATGGCAAGATCATTTAAATCAAATACTACAGGACGGTCACGTGTTGAGCACATTGAACAGGAAAGCATGCATGAGGAATTGTATTGATTTATTTATTTATTTTTTTCTTCTTGCACATCATCATTCATATAAAAAATTGAATAAAGCAATATACACACGAATGTATGACAGTGACGGAAGCGAAAGATGTATGCAAGGATAGAAGGAAGTGGCGCTCGAACCTTTCCGCCTACCCCGCGAGGGAAGCGGCGTGATGGTATGTATGTATGTATATTATTATGTAGGTAACAGCCATATTAAAATAATTCAAACAAAAATTTCAAAATGCCTACATGAAATATATCATCTCCACTCAAGAAGAAAATAAAGAAAAGCTTCAAAAAGATTAAACCCCATGAGACTCGAAAGCCCTCATGGACCTTTTTATAATTTCATTGAATCGCAGTATAGATGTGTCAAATGTGTCTTTATTATTAAAAAAAGGATTAGAAATCATTACATGCCCTGTGTATTATGTTCAAATAAGCATGTATAGAATTTCTAATTTTTAATTAATATTTATAAGTGTAGTCTTAAAACAGTATAAAATCATTCAGTATGTTTTATCTTTGATCGTCAACAGTCGTAAACATAGAAAAAATGAATTATGAAAACATCCTCATTAAATATTAATAACGATATTATAAAACACCAATGTTGATTATTAAATTAAAAATACCAACAAGAAATTAATTTCTGATACCTATATAAATTTCGGTACTTAGCATCATTAATAAAATGAACATAACAATAAAGTAAACATTTGTACGGAACAAACTGAACAAAAGATAATAATTATAAATGTAATTAAGTTTTAGATATAACAAAACATGTCGATAATAACGCGAAACCTATGTAAGTCGTCGAATTTTATTCAATGAACATTAAAATACATCGCTTTTGAGATTATTATCCCCTAAGGTTTTAGAGGCAATGTAAGTTTTACATTTACCGGTAGGTACCTGAATTAAATGATACATTTTTAATTCGTTTAAAGCCTTTTCAAGGCAACACAAACATCGATTTTAAATAATCTGAAACGTATAAATGTTCAATTAACAAGAGGTGATCACTAGCCCGATGGGTAAGTTTCAAACTTTCAATCTAGAAATTCGGTGTTCAAATCTACTCGCTGCCAACCTACATACTCTACCTACATGCCACTAGTTCACTGCCTTCTGCGGTGCTTGGATAAATTTGGGTTTCATTGTTCAGGAGGGGGGTTATGATTCTTGAATGGGCCCTTGCGGTGGTTTTTCCACAAAATAACACATCTTAAAAAAGTTGTCTAGTTATTATTATTACTATTATACTGATGATGTGAGATGGATAAGTTGATGAATTATTGTATTGTTTTTAGTAATTGTTGATGCTTTTTATTGGAAATTAGTGATTTTATTATTGTGTAATGTATGTCCTTGATGTGAAAGGCGATAGCCGTTTATGTAATAAATAAATAAAATTATTATTTATCTTAACTTTAAAATTCGTTCTTTAAAACAGGAGGGGTGAAAAACACCATTTTATAGGCAACATATTCAAAAATTGTAATGAAATATCCAAAAACAATAATTCAGAACTTACAACTTTCACACATGTAATTACCTTCAAGTATGTACATATATTGTAAGTTTAGTAATTATCTTCAATTTAATGAGAATAACTTAATGATAACGGAATATGCTTTCTCCAAAAGGCCTTTGGGTGAAATAAACTCTGCAACTACATTACCCTAAGTGTACTTTATTGTGCTTTAAAGCACCCTGTCGTGAGTACAGCCATTGTTGGATCATGAAATATTCTTTTTCAACAAAAGCCTAAAGTTTACTACCTATTATCCTAAACCCATTGACACGACTCCAGAAGTATCGTTTAAATTATACTTTTCAGATGATACAAAGTGAAACAACAATAAATTTACCATCTGTTTAAGGTTGTATACCTACATTATATTTTATAATATATAACCCTACCGAAATAAAAATAAGGTTTTCCAAGCGACTTACTACGTACCTCAATATTAGACATGTATAATGTAGGAATTCTAAGAATCATAAATATTGAGGTTACATTGAAATTTCCTTTGAAAATATTCGTCGTCGAGCTTAAAAAATATGTTATTGAAATAGTTTTGAGTTATTCCTAAAGGATGTTAAGAATAATAAATATTAATTTAAGTTTTGACAAAAATAACTTCAAAATTATTTAAGTTCGAAAGATTTTTTCTCAAAATTTTTACATTGAAAACAATTGTAAAACTTATGAATATTGAAACTCATTTTATATTTGTTGAAAAAAAAACGATTCGGTACCTACACACATTAATTTTTTTTTTTTATTAAGTTTATGTTATTACTAGTATTCAAAAAACCAAATAAAATTACCAGCTACTTGTATTTAATTTCCAAATGACTTTTATTTAATTCACGTACCTACTAGTATCGGAGACTCTCGACTCCATCATCACGCGATAAGTAAAAAGTGAAAAAGTTTTTAATTTTTTTTAGTAAAAAGTGAATATTTTTTTCATTATTTAGTAAAAAGTGAAAATCTTTGTCACTTTTTATTAATCGCCAGATGATGAAGTTAAGAGTCTCTGAATAGAACCTATGTAAATTATCTCCGATTAGTAAAAAGTGTAAATCTTTTTCACTTTTTATTAATCGCCAGATGATGAAGTTGAGAGTCTCTGAATAGAACCTATGTAAAGTTGATATTTTCAACCGACGGTACTAGGTGGAAATTCATGTTGAATTAATTAAAATAAAACACTTATTTGTAGTATATCCACGGTGACTTTTTATTGGACGCGAGCCGGCTTTCAAGAGCTTCCGCTCTCATCATCAGGCTGGCGAAAAGTCACCAGCCTGATGATGAGAGCGGAAGCTCTTGAAAGCCGGCTCGCGTCCAATAAAAAGTCACCGTGGATATACTACAAATAAGTGTTTTATTTTAATTAGAACCTATGTAAATTATCTCCGATTAGTAAAAAGTGAAAAACTTAGTCACTTTTTACTAATCGCCTGATGGTGGAGTCGAGAGTCTCCAAATATTATAGTTAAGTTAAGTTAAGTGAAGTTAATAAAAGTCATTTGGAAGTTTATTTATTTATTTCATATATTTACGGCGTTAGCCTTTGACATGGTAACAATCATATTAAAAACAAAAAACAACAAAAACTACACAATAAATTTGTTATATCAAGTACAGTATTACAGGTAAAATAAGTTAACTATATATTGTGTTTTTTTTTTCAATTTTATCTTGAAATGGACTTCCAACAAGTACCTTCGGTCAATAACATTAAGATTTTACTTAAATTTAATTTCAGTTTCAAATTTATTGTAAAAGAGTTTTGATATTTGTAAGACCAATGTAAAATTGCTGTTGGAAAATATATCTGCACAACAAAAAGATGCATTTCAGTTCTTGAGAGGGATAAAGAATGATATGCAAATTTGTATTCTTATACAACGGACGAGAGAATAGAAGTTCCTTGTGGAACGTAACACTGAGCTTTGTTGGCTGAAAACATTTTCAATAAATCCTGAATTGATGCATTTCCCCAGTCAGATATTTTCAACTGAAAATAAAGGAAGGATATTTCTGAGAGAATTGATGTCAGTTTAATAGAAGTGTTGCAATTCTCATTCCCTGAACAATACACATAACCATCTTAATAAATATTTTATTTTGATTTGTTTTTTTGTGAAAAAGAACAACAATATTTCTTTACACAAATATTGGTGAATGAGGACTTTGTTTAAGGAATGAGAATTTCAATTTTATATTTTGTTTCAGCGAATAATTTATGAAAATTGTTTATGGCATGATAAAAATTAATCAAATACCTATCTTGATTGGAGGATCGGTTATTTTAATTGTCAGTATGAATTGATTAGTATGAGGTTTCTTCCAAATTTTTCCATAACTTTTGAGTATCGTAACCAATATGAACAAAATTGCGAATTTAGCCCCTCTACTGTGGCCTATCCGCGCCCTCACGTTTAATGCCTCCTGAAGCCATCCTCACTTAATCAGACGATCATGCAATTTTATATTAACATATTATTTTATAATATGAACAATAAATTTTTGATAAAGTAGAAAATATTTCATTAATTATTTATTTATTCAAGTAAACAGAACAGAACAGACAAAAAACATAAATTAAGTACAATTATACAATCACCAACAATATGTAAGTAGTCCTATTTAAAAGTGTCCATTTATTAATGCATTTAAATATATCTAAGCCCATTCTGTTGTCATGCACAATAACAAATAAAAAGAAAGTGTAACATAGATGAATATGGTTATAGTGAATGAATTAAATAAAAAAAAAAAACAAAATTCAAAAGCTTTACTAGAGCACAAATCTTTGATTTATCAGAATAAAGGTTCAAACAGTTTTCAAAAAGTTGACTTGAATGACTATGAATATTGTAACTTAAATTTAAAATACGGTATAGCGCTTCCGGTGTACATACACCATTGACGAGCTGTTCAAGACTCACAATTGCGAAGGTACACCGATATCGCAATAGCGTGTTTAAAATGTACCTAAGTAACGAAAGGTATACATAGTCATTCAAGTCCATTGCGAGTCTTGAACAGTTCGTCAAAGGTGTGTAGGTATACCGGAATCGCGACAGTGTGTTTTAAATTAAAGGTACAATATACATAGTCATTCAAGGAAAATATTTAAAAATGTTTAGAAACTGTTTTATAATTAATGCCTCTAAAATAAGTGAAATTTATATAGTTTTTTTGATATTTTGTCAACGAACAATAAATGAAAAATAAATGCTATATTTTAGAAGACGAATACAATATAAGAAAAACCATTAGCATACAAAGTTTACCTAAAACATACCTAAATAACATTAAGAATAGATATACATAACTTCAGAAATAAAATATAAATTATGGCAGTCGTAACAAAACGCATTCACGAAAATGATTGTAATGTGGTGTTATAACAAACGTAATTATCACAAATTTCACTTATAAATTATTGCCTTTTAAAAAGTACGCGAGCTGAAAATAAAACACTCCAAGAATTATTCTCAGGTGCATCGTAGGTACTCTGAATAATGGTTGTTTCAGTAGAAAAAATAACTCCATAGAGTCCCATTCACCTCACCTTATTATTATTATTTTCAGACGAGATTTTCAGAATATCTTCAGGACATTTTTCAGATGATAGTTTTATGGTTGCATAGTGGTAGGTAATGGGTTGCTTTGAACAGTTTGACGTGCATTCTGCTATACACGATGTCGTAAATAATGGTGTACTCCAAGTTTTCAATAGTAAGCACTTAAGAATCGCAGATAACACTGTACTTTAAATATTTATTGTCTTTAATGACAGGGGCATTTCGTAACTAGTCCATCGTCAGTCAGTGTCTAATTTTTATTACTGTTCATTCAGTCATCGTCTTCAACGCCATTCAGAATGTATTTTTATTACTGTACCATCACGGTAAATTTCACAAGTCAGATAGCCACCAGAGCATTAACATGCAAGGCGCCCTTTCCATCCCGACATAAAATTAAAACATGGGCGGCAAACCTAATCGTTGATTGGTAAAATTGAAGAAAAGGTTTTATGACACAATTGGATAAAGCACTCCTCGCGACAATGTTTGGGATGCGGGTTTAAGTCCCGTCCGGGGTACTACCGAATGAGGTGACGTTGTCTTTTCTAAGCCTTATATGATAGTTTCATGTGTTAAATTTACATATATGACCTCATACAATGGTTAACTGTAAAAATAATATCGATAAATACAGGTTTATTTTTTATAATATCAATTTCAGCCTTAAAATTGAGCAGATCTCGTGCTTCAAGGTACTAAAGGGTCATTTTTATATTTAATATTTTTGATTCATCATTGCAATATTAAATGTCATATAAATTCAATAATCTTCGATAAATACAAAACACGTAAACCATCAACGATGCAATCCCCTTAACTCACAAAAAGCATCATATTCAATACCTTCTCACTGAAATACCGTCTTAATATTAAATTTAAAGTCGTTAATTTTTTCTAAACATATAACATATATAATACAAAGTACTAAAAAGAAGTTAACGGGACTCGTAGTAGTAAGACTGTAATACGTTAAGTTGATGGCATTCAAGTGGCATGAATGAAATTACTTTCAATGAGATTACCTTCTAGTCTACTAAGCATGATAGTGTTGAATCCTCGTTCTTCTAGTATAGTGATGTTTACAATATTAGAATGTTAAAGATATGCTATAACAGGTAATTCTTTTCTCGGTCCATTGGGTTCTTCAATCACCTATATAATAATTGTTTATTGATGCTAAAATTGTAATACGAACTATGTATTAGAAAAAAATTAATATTTCATTATGCATACTGAAATTAAGCTTTACGAAGCCGAATGTGTATATTAGGTATATGCCTACATACTTCAAATCTCTCTTCCCTTAAAATGTAAGACTTATATGTAACTAATATTATGGTGGAAGAAACGGCTATGGTAAATGGTTTATAGATAGGTAGTTTTTTTTTATTAATTTTGACATCTATGAGTAAAATTTTACAAACAGTTTTATCACAAGTCACAAGTGATCAGTCACATTGGACAAGCTAGTTCCATATTTAGAAATTAATCTTGTATTATGGGTATAAGCGCGACGGATCACATACATAATGCATTTCAAACATAAATATGTAACCTCTAGATCCAGGACGATTTGAAGAAAGCCATTTTTCATTTTGCACTGGCAGAGAATCAAACCCAGGACCTCATGACTCAAAGGCAAGATTGTTACTTCCACGCAACGTCAGTCGCCAATTATATTTATTATATTGTTTTACAAAATACAGACTATCGAAGAAAAATGGATAGGTATCTTTTTTAATGTTTTGAGTATTCCACAGTGTACTTCCGTTACTTGATAGCCAATTAGCGGAAGTGCATTGTGGAAAACTCAAAACATTCAAAATGTATCGAAACTGTTACATAGTTAGTTCTTCTAAAATAAATGAAAATTGATACTTATTCACGATTTCAACAATGAAAACACGAACTTTACTCAATTTCGGAACAATATATTATAAATTACTAAGTGTATAAATAAATAATACAATGTTTTAAGTATAGAAACACAAGCAGAAAGTTTTTACTTATGTACAGTTTAAGAATATGTACCTACTACCTTTTGGGTAAAGTATCCTAAACACATTAACTAACGGATATAACCTGCTTGTAACACGTTGTGTCCTTTCCTTATAAATTGAATAAATTTATTCCCTTTTTCTCAATAATAATATAAACCCTTATTCGGTTACGGAAGGTTCGTACATTTCCGTAAACAAGACAATACAAATTCGTTACGGTCACTAATGACCAGTTATTTTGGATTAACTTTTGATTTTGTACTTTCCTACGTATAAACAAATATCCTGAAGTATAGTTCGAAGGAATCTTTAGTTAATCGAATTTTTGAATCACAGAAGAGTTTTTCATGCAAAAGTGGTGACTGTTGTAAAAAGGCGCACTTGTAATATATTATGAACCATCATTTTAATTATTCTGAATCAACACTAACATTATTTTTATAAATGTATCTTCAACGAGAGAGTCGAGGCAGATATGAACGTACCTTTTTGAACCAACGTTCATTAAAACTGATTGATATAAAATTTTACTTATTGGTCGCAGTTTTTGCATTTGAATTTCTCGTCCATATTAAAAGTCATTGATAATAGGCGCAATTTAATGACATAAATTTATTGCAGTATATTTTTATCAATGAACTATTTTTTTAGTAAGTACTAAAGAATCACATTTTTGAAAGTGGATATACATAAGTTAGTAATACAACAAGACTTAAAGGACAACAGTCATACATAAAGCAGCGCTCAATTATAGTATTGTCTTATACATCTACATATTCATGAAAATAGATTATTAGCCAAATCTTGAAACTTCTCTTAAACTACTTTACATTTTACATCGATCCTCACCCTATGAATTTAAACATAAATCTAGCAAATAAAAATATTATTGTCTGATATCCAGCTGTTTAAGTACATGGCATTGTACGTATTATATTAATAAATTATGATTGTACTTATATTTTAGTAAGTACCTACACGAGAATATAATAACAGTCTTGTGTTCTGTAAGAACAATATTATATTAACAACATAAGAATTGATATTAAGTATTTTATTTTAATTTTGGATTTGTTAAAAGCTATGTTTTTTACCCAGCGTTTGTAAGAGTATTGATAAACTTATTATTTTACATTACTGAAGTGAACTCATTGAAACATCTGACCAACTCAAAATTACATAAATATTTTGTGATTACAATCCTGTGCATTTTGATAAATTTATCAACCTGTCAAAAAGATCAAAGTACAGTTGAAAATCCACCTTACAAAAAAAAAACACGACTAATGCATATTATCGAAATCTCGAACAAATTCCATTATTCATTACAACATTCACTAAATTAATAACAAATATACAAAACAAGATTTTCTGCATAAAATAAACGTTAGTCTCTTCGTGGCAATAAAAGTTAAGTAATTGACATTACATAATAAATTATGAACATATTTAATATCCCGTAGTTATTTTAAATTGTAACATAGAAGATATGTGGTAATAGATTCTCTTATAGAAGTGTGTGGTTTCATAATATATGTAGTAAGTAGTGGTTTAATATCCGGCCTGCCACACTGTCATTCGGTTCCACATCACAAACTATAATAATTATGAAAGTATGATATAGGAACTCGTTCTTCTAACAACGTACATAAGTATAACAATACCACAGATGATTTGATGTATTTATGTAGATATGTATGTTGGATGATATATTCGGCCCCGTTTAATGGAGCATTCATCCCAAGAGCGCTGGAAACTATGTTGGAAGAGCGTTGTCTTCAATTTGCTGCTCCTGAATGTTGCTATCGATTAATTTTTAGGAAGGTTCTCGGGAGTCGATTCCAGTGGACGGGTCCTGCGACACCAAATTCCTGTCATAAAAGCAAGACTCGTTGACTTTATTGATCTCGTTCAACATATTGTTGGATGTCTTTGGTATTGCGGAAGATTTCAGAATAATTTTTCTTCACTGCTAGTATAAGTACCTATTGGTATACCTACATACAAATATGTTATTATTATAATTTGCCCTGCAGATGGAATTCAGTAGAGTTAAACAATACATTAATAGCTATGTATGTTTGAATGTATATTATACTTCTAACAGCATCTGGTGTTCAACATACAACAAATCCCTTAGTTAATTGCTTGCTATTTGGTTGACCTTTAGATACCTACTTACATAATAATAGCTACGTCCGTACTCTTGCTACATACTAGGTACTACATATTGTAGTTTTGTTTTCCTAATAATTCATTGCTTCTACATATCTACTCACAATTCTCTAGTGAGAAACAAATTTGGTTTAATGCATTTGGCATTCTAGTTCTGTGGATTCAACGGTAAATTTATTTCTCAGCCAATTGACTGCATCGGTAGTTACCTCACGTAGGCCTCATCAAACAAATTATTCTTAGACGAAGACTCTCCACACAGAGTTTAAGCACCATGGAGTGAGCCGAAGTCGGGCAGCTCTATGTTGTATTTTTCTATGCTTGATACTATGTAATAAAAAAAAAAAAAAAAAAAAAAAAAAGATACTATGTAATAAGATTTATCTATGTATTTTGCTCAAATTTCTCTCTCTTCCAAAGATGTTTGAATAAAATAGTTGTGTTCTTAAATAGCTCCCTATAATAATTATTGTAAAAATTCAGACATTTTTTTCACCCAGAAGAATCGAACACTACAATTTGGTTCATTGTATGGGATTGCATTAGATAAACTATTTGCCATTTCATCTATATCAAGAGTGATTATTTCACAACGCATATATTACAAATGTTTGTATTAACTTTGCATGCGATTTATTAACAAATGGGTGGTTTGATATCGGAACTGGACAAGTCCGTTTGTAGTTTTTATCAGTAAAGTACAAAAACTAATTGGATTTTGCCTGATTTCCATACTAACACTAATTTTCTCCGTTATTTTACGCTCGAATTTTATAGAATTGGACAATTATTTTGATAAAGTTAGATTTTATAAAACTTTACACGAATAATATTTCTGCAAAATTTATTAAAAATACATCGTTTATTTGATCTTTTTCACCCCAAATCACCAATTTCTATATAAATGTGGACATCTTCTTTTATGAATTGTGGCCTGTAGAAAAACTGCTCATAACAAATGTTCTCCTCTTTTCTTCATCTTTGTAGGTACTTGTAAAAATGAGACAATCAGGATGGATGGCATATGATGTTAAAAATCGTATGGGGGATGCATTACGAATACCTTCATTTAAGGGACACTAAAAAACTAACAGAAAAGTGTTTCCACGGGATACCATTTATCACTTCAACTATGACATGAAATTGAGTGTCAATAAAGAGGTATATATTACTAGGTACGGTTCGAGTCATGTGGTGGGCACTGTAATTAAAAAAAAAACATTTACAGGTAAGATTGGGCGGCCTACTCTTAACCAGAAAGTCCACAAAGTAGAAATATATTGATATTTATTTATTTCCAGGTTGACAACAGTAAGAGCACAATAATATGTGACCCGATCAATGATACAATGTCGTTACACTGAATACCCAATGTAGCAATGTTATATGTAGATATAAAATGTACCTATTAAAATATATTGCTAGGGAAAAGGGTTGAACCGAGATAAGATACATACATATATATGCAATATGTACGTACATTCAAACACATTCAACGTGAAAAAACCAATCGGACATCTGGAAAGAAGAACCATGTTCACACAATGTAACATTTTGCGAAATCTAATCGGAAGAAGTGAGAGAAAGGCGTTCTGAAGTTTACGAATTGGCTCTAGGCTAGCTTGAGTGATCCATTCGAGATGTGAGGTGAAATAAGAGATCCCAAAAAATGATCGTTTCCACGCTTTGCAATAAATGTTTCTTGATTAGTGGATATTATATCGTGACAGTGAGAATGCGGAATTGGTAAGCGTTATCCATGAACATCGAAAATTATTACTTAAGGCAGCCTAGAGCCAACACGTAAGCGTTGGGACGCCTTTTTCAGTTCTTCCGATTAGATTTTGCACAATGTTATATTGAGTAAATATGGTTCTCCAGTCGAGAAATCTGATTGGTTTTGTCACCTGCATATTGTACCCTAATCCAAATTAACGATGAAAAAATATTGATATAATGTAAACAAAATTGTTTTTGGTTTTACTACGATTTATTTATTATCATAGTAAAACCAAAAACAATTTTGTTTTCATTATATCAATATAATGGAGTTTTACAAAATCAACGTCGACTCAATCAATGACTCAATCAATAGATGAAAAAATAATTAATATTCTAAACAATCAATATAGTTTGGTATTTACTATTCAAATGGCTTTTTAATGAATATGCGTACCTAGATAATAATTACTTTATATAATATTATTATATAGTAATTATTATCTAGGTATATTATGAAGGTATTTGGTATATTTCATATGTTGCGGTTAGAACAGAATCTGATTGTGGTATCGAGTACCTTTATGTTTGTATATTTTGGTACTCATGTACATATTATATCATAATTGATACTAATAAGTATTTTGGTACTTCAACTGAAACCGGTTTAATTAGTGCTAATAATAATAATTATCTAACTCCTCTGTAATTCTAAGCACTACTTTGCAATTACTATTTACGTTAAATTCCAAATGTATTTATTATGTGATATAATTTAATTATTGAAGACATACAAATCATACAGAACTTGAAGCGTTATTAATTTAAGTAGGTATTGGGTACAGATATAAGCACAAGATGTGGTAGAAAATGAGACTGACCTTTCTAAGGGAATGATTGTAGCGCTTAAAGAGATATGCACCAAATCCAAAGATGAATTATTATCTAGTTTAATGTTTGTGTTAGTGTTTAAATTATCTCTTAGAGTTGATTGTGTTTTCTAAAACTTAAAGCAAAATTTTAGCCAACGGTCTATGGAAAAATATTTGATGTATAAATGTAATATGTTTGTTAACAAAATTGGAAAATCACAACCTAGTATCTGCTACACAGTAAAGTATACACTGTGTAGCAGATACTAGGTTGTGATTTTCCAATTTCGGAAACTACACGTTTAATTTTATTTTTACTGATTGAAAAAAAAACAAAAAGAAATTAACATACATATTTTACATTTATATAACTTCAAAAATTACTTCATTAAAAAACAGAAAAGTGACAACCTTAATTATAAATTTAAAAAATAAACATATTTATGATGGCATCTTGCAAAACTTAGAGAAAAATCAAGTGCTATGCTAGATCCGTTTTGTTGTACGACTCAGACATGTAGACTCTGGAAGCTAATTAATACAATATGCAGATTGGAAGTGTTCCAGATGTGGATACAAATAATAATGCTACGCATACCTTGGATAGACCTAATATCCAACACAGAGGTTTGTCCTATCCCGAAAAACTTCGTATCTACATAGGTCACACTATGCGGGAACAAAAATATCAAATCTCCATCTAATAAAATACAAAGCAAAATTTAAGGAAGACGTAGAGTGGATGAAGGCACTAGTAATGGCTGCGCAACATTTTAGATTTGACCGGAATACGACGGGTAAAGGAATTGTTCCAGGTTGCCCAGGATAGAGAAAGGTTGTAAGAAAGTCAACAACAAACAGAAAAATGGCCATTAAGTATCGTGTTATACCATTTACTCCTTCAAGGACTTAAATAAATTAGATATTTAATAATAATGTAACCGGATTACGAACACTTTTCTCTCTCTCTCTCTCTCTCTCTGTTCCCTCTCCTTTAGAAGATTGCCTTATAATTCTCAATTTATACCAGGAATAATAATAAAACCTCTATATTCCTAAATAATAATGCCCTTTATATTGTACTAGATACGGCGACACAATCTGAAAGCTAATGGAAATTAAGTTTGTAATCATGAAAGAAGAACGACGTGGGCTTACAGATTCAATTATTTAACATATTTATAACGTAGCGTCGTCCGGCGACGCCGTCGCCTAAGTCTATTAGTTCTATTTACTGATTTCTTAACAACCCAATCTTCATATTAATTATAGCATTAATAACGAAAATGTTTTATGTAAAAAAAATTCTTCAAGTACAGTAAGTAGGTACCTAAACGAAACAAAAAATACTTCCCTATTGAAGAGGCAAATAAATTGTACAATGTTAAGTAGTAGGTACTGAATTTGAAACTTGTAATTTCTTCTCATCTTAGGCGGAACAGAGAAGATGGCTTACATGTTTATTGCATGCGGCTGGTTTGCTGGCTATCCCAGTTGTAGGATATGCCGTGATTTTTTTATTTTTTTATTGTCTTAAAGGACACAAACAGTTTAACTTAATAAATATCAACATTACAAATCTCATCAATTAACAAACCAATCAAGGTCCCATAAAATACCAAAGCGTATGACGAACACGTGGCTGGCAAACAATTACATACCTAATATACATTTTTTCAAATAATTAAAAACAAAAAACAAGACTAAAACCATGAAAATCAATAGTAAGAAATAACATTGCAATCAAGTTTATAATAATAAAAAATCGCTTAAATAAAGACATTAATCAAATCTTATTTTTCAAATGTGATGGTGTAATAGTAGTAGTAGTAGTTATTTCTTATTCGATTAAAAGCAGAGTACCCTATTTCGAGTGAATGAGGGTGTTAACGTCAAAAATTTACTTGATAATTCAAAAAATTTTTGCTCTATCTAGATTGCTATTTTGAAAATAATTATTTTAAAAGTTTGTTTCCTGTTGATATAATATTATTACCTAAAGCCTAATACGTTAATTTTTTGCATTCTGTTGTTATTTGTCACAAATCTGTTCTACGTAACGTAACATGACGTAGCTTCTGCCTTGACTAATCCTCGACATAAGCTTTATGAATTAGTATTATTCCTACACAAGATCTGAAAATCCTTTGTGCTAACATTGTAATAATATGTACCTACTATCACTCCTTTGCAGAAACAATGTAAACTACTATTAAAAGTACAATGGTATAAGGTATGAATGATCAATTACATTTCATCTTGTTTTTTATCCAATGCCTTGTCATCCATCTCATATTATATGATGTACCTAATCATCCATTAATATATGTTCATCTTTTATACCTATCCTATAAAATAATGAAAGGTACACTTTAATGTTTCACAAAGCATTTTCAGTGTATTGTTCAATGAAAACTAATTAAATATCTACACTGTTTAATTCCAGTAAATTAGTATTGTGTTATTACTGATGATGACTACATTGTAGTCGAAAACGTTTTAATTAAAGCAATCTCATAGTGGAATTAAACAGTGTTTTAATTTAAATATTATCTTTTATAATGTATTTCCACAAAGTTACACTTGAAAATATAGAATATTAAATATCTACGTTTTGTAAAATTTATTTAAATTATTGTACAAAAAATAGCACAACATGAGGTGATTAAAATTATCACTGTGAGGCCAACCTGAAACTACGTAGTGTGTAAAACTTTCTGACCATTCTATTTATCCGATCTTCCAAACAAAACGTATGTCCTCACGGGCGGTCCACATGGGCAGTCTGAAAGACTGGCCGGCAAAAACCACAACATAGAAATCTTATATAATTTGCATGAGAATTCAAATCTTATTAAAGATAGAAATAAGACATTTTCATATTTAGATAGGTAGGTGTTAGATATATTGTGAATATTTTATCTAATGGGAAATATTATTAAAACGGGTGACCGAAAAAATAAAGACAATTATTTACATCTCAAATTCAGCGATGAGGCTTACCACATGTCCTGAATGTCTTATTTTTTTATTGGCACAGAGAAAACGGTCTGTATATTTATTGCATGCAATTGCTCTGCTGGCTACCCCACTTGTGGAATATGCCGTGATGGTGAATCAGTAGTAGTAGTGATCGATAAACAAATGGTCGATTAACAATGAACTGACTCTGATAACATTATTGTCCGGCAAAAGACTTAGTTGATAACTAATGTTGAGTCTCATAATATTCGTAAGTCGCAAAAAATGGGGCACGTTTATTCAAGGTGAGTGACTGAAAATTCTTTTCCATGTGAATTCATACTAATATTGAGTGATCGTCAGAAAAAAAAAACAATAGAAATTCGTCACTTATCAATTATTTTTTTATTCTCAAACTTATCTATTTCTTTTAAATTGTTAACCAATTGTGTGTCACAAACATGTTTGTCCTCTGTCTTAATAAAAGACATTTAGGATAGGTGGCAAACGCCATCGTTGAACTGGAGATATTAAATATCTTATACCTACGTGACGTTTTATCAATACTTGTTTCTTATAAGAAGACATTTAAGAAGACGATCAGAAAACAGTGGATAACATATTCTTCACCGGGAATTCCATGAGATTAATATATTAAAAAAATAAATTAACGTAGATAGGTACAGAATACATAATTTTTATTTAATTTTGATTGTTCTATGATTATAGTTTCTTTCTTTATTGAGTCGACGTTTATTTTGTGAAAATCCGTGATTATATATGGAAGAAAACACAATTGGTTTTAGTTTTAATTAATATTTAATTAATATAATTAATTAATTAAATAGTAAATCTAAAATAATTGATTTTTTTTCCAAATATGACTATGGTTTCATTATTACAACTATGAAACTTACTAGCATAGTCTAGTCTAGTCTGACCTCTGTCCTACATTGAGATGATGACGGTGATTATCTTGTATTTAAATTTGAAAATGAATAGTAATGAGTAGTGATAGAAGATAGACGAATAATAATAATTACAATTATTGACGATAATAAAGATGTTAGTATGCAAATGTAATTGCGTAACATTTAAATATTAATTAAGTATTTATCTTGACCTCGTGTAACATTTTGTTAATAGTAGGTATCTACAATAATAGTTTGTTAAGTATAAGGCTTGTGTATAATACGATACTTCTCAATTATTGTTGTATGTTTATTAATTTGTTGAATATTCATTAATTCATTCATGCATAAATTCAGAAATAAATTTTTATCGACGTTTTTCTAATGATTGTATAGTACCTACTTGGAATCACTTTGTGAAAGTTCATTTTAATAGAATTAAAATAGATTTAAAATAAAACACTGTATTACTTTCACTATGAACTTTCACTTTCATTTAGTTTCTAATAAAAACTCACTGATGATGGGTGTCTACCCGAAAGGCCTCTGAGTCAAATATTATTCATAGTGAAAGGTATACACTGTATACAGTGTTTTATTTTAAATCTATTTTAATTCTATTGAAATAACATTAGTTCCATTTTTTACATCTAACCATTTTCAGTTTTGAAAGAAAAGAATTTGGAATATTTTTTTCAGCTTATTTCTTTTCTAGATTGATGTTCTTTGTTCTAAAGAGTTAAAATATTTCATCCCCAAGTTAAGTATTAAGAAACAAAGTTCCTAAGCGTTTTCCAAAGAAAACACTTCCATAGCCGGCACCATTAACGTCTTTACAGATACTTGAGCCTCAAAAGAATATTGCAAGTCATTATATTTCAATCCTTTATCATAATAATATTGATATTGCCATCAAAGATGAAACATTAAATAACGTAGATAGGTATAGATTTATTTCAAAGAAAAAAATATTTTCGCAAAAACTTGATAATATAATATTTTTCATCACTATCAGTTTGTTGTTTTTCTCCATGAATTTAGACAAAACTCGAACCTACTACTACCACAGGACAGTCAAGAAATATTTCCTATCTATCAAAAAATACATCCGAAGATCATCATATTTTCACCATGTAATGAGAGGCAACTAGTACACCACACTCAAGCTCGTCATGAAGGGGAAGATCGATAGCCGCAGAGGGGTCGGCGGAAGAGCTCTCATGGCTTCGAAACATTCGAGAATAGACCGGTACCGTAGGAGAGCTGTTTCGCGCCATCCAGGACAGGGAAACATTTTCCTAAATGGTCGTCAACGTCGAGGGACCCGGCAGAACACGTGAAGAAGAAGATCTATACCATCACGACATCTATCACATGTGGGGCAGCCAGTAGAACTCACTGCATGAAATGAATGTTCAGGTTATCCTTTTCGTGTCACATTAAATACATCATTCAATAAATCAAATATCTTCGAAGTGATCTTTTACGTATATCTTCCACGCCAGGTAACTCCTAAACTTACACAAAATCAGTGTAAAACCTATCCGCTATTTGAGAAAAAAAATATATGAAAAATATCCATTTAGCAAATGCAGCATGTGTTAGTAAAAGAGATTAAAAGCGAGAGCTTACAAGAACCAAATAGATCTTTACCTACATGAGGGATTATTTATGAATGTGAAGAAGTGATGCTCGATTCGATCCCAGGTGCAAGCAAACTTTTAGCTTACTGTGAAAGGTTGCAAGTCTTCAGAATGATATAAAATTTATCCAAACTATGTATATAATTTGAGCCTACCATCAAAATATTTGGAGATGTCATTTTTTATTTTTTTCTTACACCAATACACTATTAAAAATCTGAAAAAGATATGATATTAAAGTTGGATTTGACTCTAGAGATATTCAATTTAGTCACACTATATAATTTGAAACTAATTATCAATAGGTTTACTTGAAGATTTGATTTTTTTATTTTTTCTCGCTCAAATACAATTATAAGTATGATATCAAAAATCCGTCACTTGAAATAAATACATAATATCCATCACGTCTGTCAGAATATCACAACAGAGATTAAAGAATAATAAAATATAATTTCGCTTTTTTCATTTCTGACGATAATATTACAGGCTGTAAGAGTATTGTAAGAATGAAGCTCATCGACTCCCATTCCCATTCTGAAAGCTCTCGGATAATGTTATTTTTATTTCTGAAGAAATGAAATGTCATTATTGAAGTTTGAAAGATTTGCTGATAAATCATAAAAGGAGTACTTTTATTATAAAAGAACCGATGCCGGAAAATATGAGATTTTTCATTCAAAAATGGATAAAATTACAATGAATTTATATATTTTTTAACAATTATGTACAGAATGATGCTTACTAGCAGATTTATCGTAAAAAATTAAATTTCGATATTATCGACCTATAGTATCTACTTGTTGGAAGTCCATCTCAAGATAAATTGAAAAAAAAAACACAGTTTGTAGTTAATTTTCAAATGACTTAACTAACTTCGCTTACTAGTATCCGAAGACTCTTGAGTTCATTATCAAAAATGCACTTTTTTCTAATCGCCTGATGATGGAGAGATGCGAAAGTCTCCGAATACTTGTAAACGAAATTAATAAAAGTCATTTGGAAGTTAACTACATAGACTGTGTTTTTTTTTTCAATTTATCGTGAAAACTTATGATTTTTATCATTATTTTATATGTCTCAATTTATTCAGAATATTTATTTATTTCTCTCATCAACAGCTTTTAGCCTTTAACGTTAGTAAAGCTCAAACAAATTTTACAGCAATCAATAGTAATATTATATTATATGAAAAAGCTATAGTGAACAACAATATAATCAATTAATATTTTTGGTATGACAGAAATTTGATATAATTTTGACCATTAACTTGAAGACTTATTCGTATAAAGGACACACACCACTCCCGGTTCCTCTACACAGTCATCATAATAAGGCAGCTAATAAACAGATATCGATAATTTCGTAACAAGTTTCATAAATTATCTCTTAACGAATAATGAATGTATTGAATTATTATTATTTGGATGATTTGTAAAGCGCCGTTTTGTGAAAAAATCCACCTCAAGGGCGCTCTTTGCTAACTAAGGTTATGCCTGGATTATTCCGTGACGTTTCTTGAATAGATAAATTTTCAGTTGGTTCTTGAAACGAGATATGTCCTGCGTTTCTCTGATTATTTGTGGAAGCCTATTCCAGACTACAGGTGCAGATATTGCAAAAGCACGCTCCACGTACACTGGTTTCGATACAGTACTGGTAATCTCCAATTTAGTTGTAATATCTTGACAAGACCTATGTGTTGTCTGTCTATGACTTAACGCCTGTCTACCGCAGAGTTCCATGATATATTCTGGGGCCATAGCATGAAGTGCCTTAAATACTGTCAAACACACTTTAAATTCGACTCTCTCCGGACATCTGAGCCAGTGAAAAGATTGAAGGGTGGCAGATATGTGTGAAGAGCGATTCAGTTGATAAATGAATCCACTGGAAAATGGAAAATTGAAAATAAAAGTATACAATTGAAGTAGGTATATTTTATTATATTTGATTGAATCAGTTATATGTACCTAGTATAGAATAATTCTTTAATAATAACATTATTCTTACTTGATATATGTAGCTTGTAGGTTAGGTATGTTTACAGGATTATCCCGTTTATCAACTTCCAAAATACCAACTTATGTATTTATAATATGAACCTATTATGAAAGGTCACGAAGCCATGTCTACTTGTAACTATCATAAAAGAAGATTTATTTTTACTTCGAAGATCCTTTATTGGTCCATACAAAAATATAATATTTTATTATAAATATACCAAACATACCTATTACCTATTATCTACGTCATATTGATTTCAAGAACTGTACTATGGTCAATTGATAAAATGTTGATAGATTTTTTCCTATGAAAATATTTTACAGGGAAATAAGTTTTGTTAATTTTAATTTTGTATGAATACATGGGAACGTTTCATAATTTAAACTTCAAACCTATTTTTCTTCGAAGACTTATATCTCACCCCCAAATAGAATTAAAAAAATATTTTCACACATCTACAATATTTCATCGCAGAAAAAGATCTATCGATTCAATTTTATAAAAAAATATATGTTTAATTGTAATGAAAATATTACTTTTTTGATTCATGCTTGTTGTCTACGGTAACACGATTTTTCTTATGATACAAATAATGAAATATGAATGTGATGTTATTTATTTATTTATCGATTCAAACGGCTCGGAAGCCAATTACAAAAGCACATATTAAACATATTAAAAACATATAACTATTATTCAATGAGAACAACAGAAATTTTAAAAGCATTAAAATGATATATATCATGACACAATAAAAATATACAAGTGAAAACAAAATTTAAAAAACAGAAGCTACAAATGATAGACACACAAGCACCACCATAACAACACAAAATCATACTCAAAGCAATCAGTTAGTACTGCAGCATGACGCTCTTCAAACATGATTATATTGAGATTATTTATTTATTTATTTATTAACATAATATACGGCTAAATAGCCTTTAAAGTACAATAACTTACAAAAACAAACTTGAAACAAACACAATTAACACATAAGTGACAATGAATACAAAAACATGACAGTAGTAACTACAGGGGATTCTCAACGGAAAGCATGTACCCTCGCATAAACCTGCTCACAGCACATCTCCTCACAGTGTACTCCGAATCGTTGAAAATATCGATCTCACTGTAATTATTCCCTATTACATGGAGTCGATTCATCGATGAGTAATAGATATAATTGGATGATGATCCCGCAGCATAGAACAATGCCTGACTTCTGGTATTACGACTCGGGACACGCAAGTTTACTAAGCTAAGCAACTCTGGGCAATTCAGAGAGCCAGTCACTACTCTCTTCAGTGTAAGGAGATCGAACAACAATCTGCGATCATGTAGGCTAACGAGCCTCATCTCCATCAACAAAAAATCATAGTTCAGCCCATCAATGGGAATACCCAGGCGGTAGTTCACGTGTCGTAAGAATCTATGTTGAATTGCTTCAATAGTATTGATGTGCACAGCGTAATTTGGGGACCAGACAGTGGTCGCATACTCTAGTTGGCTCCTAACATAAGCACAATATACTATTTTTAATGTTTCAATTCTTTTGAAATTTTTTGACATTCTAAATATGAAACCTAGTAGTCTATTTGCATTATCCCTTATGCTCTGTATGTGCTTTATGAAATTCAGCCTATCATCGAAAATGATACCGAGGTCCCTTACTTCTGAGAGAGCATTTAGAACAACCGTTCCAAGCTTGTAATCAAAAACCAGTCTCTCCCTTGATCTAGTAAAGCGCATAACATTACATTTTTTTTCATTTAGTAATAGACCGTTTTCACCACACCAGCCTGATAGAACATCAATATTGTGTTGCAATATAGCACAATCTTCTATATTATGAACTACTCTAAATATTTTAAGGTCGTCAGCATACAGTAAAGCCTCTACTCCATGCAACCTATCAACTATGTCATTCACGAAAAGAACAAAAAGGATCGGTCCCAGATGGGAGCCCTGCGGGACTCCACTAGTCGCCAAAAACTCCTGTGATACTGTTCCTCCAACCTTAACTGCAAGTTTTCTTTCCGATAAGTAACTCTCTATCCATCTCACAAATATCTCTCCAAAGCCCATACATTCAAGTTTACCTATCAGAACTGCATGATTAACTGTATCGAAAGCCTTGGAGAAATCCGTGTAAATGGAATCAACCTGACTTCCCTTCGCCATTGCGCATGATATGTAATTGTTGTATAAAAGAAGATTTGTTAGAGTCGATCTTCCCTGGACAAACCCATGCTGTTTGGCTGTGATATAAGAGCTTATGCATGGTGAGACCGTCTCCAGGACAAGGACTTCAAAAACTTTGGCAACTATAGACTGGATGCATATTGGTCTGTAATTTTCCACCGAACCTTTCTCACCTGACTTAAATATGGGAGTTAGAAAACCTCGTTTCCAGGAAGATGGGAAAACTCCAGTGGTTAATGACTTATTATAAATCATCTGCAAAGGGACAGACAATGCAGAGTAGCAATTTTTCAAAAAAACAGGAGGTACAGAATCCGGGCCAGGGCCCTTGTTTACATCAAGAGATACCAACACTCGGGAAACATCAGAAATGTCAATCAACATATTAGGCATGTCGACACCCTGCTTACAGGATTGTATGGCTCTACTAGGATTAGCCGGTGCCACTGCTTGTGCATATACCGTTTTAAAAAAACTAGCCAAGAGATTTACTTTATTTATGTCACTGTTTGCAAATTTTATGAAAAATGAGATCCCAAATAAAGTATTTCTTCTATGGTTTGCATAAAATGTTTCTCGATTGGTTGACCTTATATGTATAGTGACAGGAAGAATGACGGAATGGGTAGGCATTGGCCATAGCCTAGTACATAGCATTACTTAAGCCAGCCTAGAGCCAATTCGTAAGCGTTGGAATGTGTTTCTCACTTCTTCTGATTGGAGTTTACACATACATTGTGTAGGTATCCATCAGAGATGTATGATTGGTTTTATATTGTTATAATTTTTTATTTATTTATTTATTAACAATTCACGGCGCTAGCCTTTTACATGTTGTTATACATTTACATACATAGTTCTTATGATGTATATACAAGTGTAGAATATTAAGACACAACAATCATAATAAAAAATAAAAAAAAAAACACAAAAAAAGAACAACACAGCTATCAGTATCACAGCATAGGTTATGAATGGAAAAAAAAGTCAATGGATCACAAGTCAATTCGATAGTAGGTTATATTGTCAAATTTTCAA
The DNA here is from genome assembly GCA_947579605.1 of Athripsodes cinereus. Lineage (NCBI taxonomy): Eukaryota > Metazoa > Arthropoda > Insecta > Trichoptera > Leptoceridae > Athripsodes > Athripsodes cinereus. The sequence goes on from OX388314.1 coordinate 28,851,800, forward strand.
TAAAAGAGTATTTATGAGATTATTTCGAACAAAAATAAATGGGACGTCAAGTAGCACACAGTCTTTAAAAATGGATGTTGTAGAATTAATAATATTCAGTGTCAATAGAAGCTGAGAAAAGTCAAATTATTGAAAAATGTCAAAACAAAAACAAATATTTAGTGTGGTCAATTTAGGTATCAATGAGTAAAATGTGAATAAGGTAATTGTATTAATTGGATAAGAATGAACAATTTACAATGGTGTGAAAATTATGCTGTCATTTTAAGGAACAAATATACACACAAACAAACATCAACAAACCACAACTGCCCAATGTCAATCTATATATTCAAATAGTTAATAACGTCACGTTTATATTTGAGGAACTTGTCAGCAAAAATGTCAGTTTCACGTCCAACCAGATTTCCCAGTCTGTGAAGCCTATTTACAGGTGAATGGAAGGTGTAATTATTCCTTGTGTTGGATTCGTGGAACAAAACAGATTGTCTGGTGTTCCTGGCTGGAAACATTTAATTTGATCAACTCAATCAGTTCTGGAGAATCGATTTCACCATTAAGAAGTTTGTGTAAAAAACAGAGATCGAACATAATTCTGCGACTCTCCAAACTGAGGAGACCGAGCTCACACATCAGAACAGGGTAGTCAATTTTCTCGACCGGTATTCCCAATCTGTAGTTCACAAGTCTCAGAAATTTCCTCTGTATCCTCTCTATTGCTTTAATGTGTATATTATAGTTTGGAGACCAGATTGTAGTATTATGCTCCAGCAAAGGTCTTACAAGAGAAACAAAGAGAAGTCTGTAAGACTGAATAAATTGTAGGTCTGTCGTCAATCTAAAGATGAAGCCCAGTGTCCTCATAGATTTACTGACAATTTCCTCTATGTGTAAATTGTAAGTGAGATCTTCAGAGAAGGTAATACCGAGATCTCTCAAATTAGAGACGCAATCAAGTACAATCCCATCAATCGATTAACTGAATGTAATTTTGTTTTTAATTATATGGAAACGAATGATCTGGCATTTGGTGATGTAAAGGTGCCGGCAAACTCCCCTTTCACGGCACAAGCTTTTAGCTTAGTGTATAAGGTTGTATTTGGGTTTATAACAAACCCAGATATATCTTTTTAAAAAAAAAAAAAAAAAAAAAAAAAAAAAAAAAAAAAAAAAAAAAAAAAAAAAAAAAAAAAAAAAGATGAAGTTTGTTCCGTTTGCACCAGTCACTTAAAGAATCTAGATTATTTTGCAATGTTTTACAATCATCTGCACTTTTTATGGTCTTATATAATTTGAGGTCATCGGCGAATAATAATACCTCTATGTCTCTGAAGATCTCGACTATGTCATTGATAAATAAATTGAATAAAATTGGTCCCAAGTGCGATCCCTGCGGCACACCACTACATGCATATATTGTATCAGAGACACAATTACCAACCTTAACTTTAAGAGTTCTTTCTTTGAGGTAGCTTTCAATCCACTGAAAGAAAACTCCGTCGACTCCATATCCACGTAGCTTATTCAATAGCATGTCATGTGACACCTTGTCAAAAGCTTTGGAAAAATCAGTGTACACGGAGTCGACTTGTCCTCGTTTTGTAAGTGAATTTATGATGTAATTCTGATATATAAGTAGATTAGTAAGTGTGGATCTTTTAGGAATAAATCCGTGCTGTAAGTGCGTTAATACATCATTAATAGGCTGTCTGATTTTTTTAATAATTATGGACTCGAAAAGTTTTGGTATGGCAGATAATATGCATATAGGTCTGTAATTAATCACTTGACTATTATCTCCCTTCTTAAATATTGGTTTAACAAAGCCCTTCTTCCAAAAGTCAGGAAAAATGCCAACTTTCAATGAATATGAAAACAACATTTGTAAGTGATTTGCAAAAATATCAACACAATTTCTCAATAATATGTTGGGAACTCCATCTGGACCTACTGTTTTAGAAGTATCCAATGCTATATAATATTATATTGGTAATTTTTGCATAATCTAAATTTATTTAATAAACGTAACCCAATAATCTCTCAAAGCATAAGCTCTGCTCAACTTTGAGGGTTTATAAAAATCAAAGATAAGTCATCATTTTTTTTACAACTGTGATGAAAATTATTTCAATCAAGTAAGATTATTTCTTTTTCCAATATTATTTTTAAGATACGAGAATACATTCAATTAAAATTCTAATTTTTCATATTTTGTATACAGAGGGCTAATATTGAATAGATTCTATTTCTATATACAAATAATATATATGTAGATAGATATAACGGTTAGGGCCAAAAGGATAGCTGAATAGTTGAACGAATGAGCTTAACAACATTATTATATTTTGGTTTATGGGCTTTTGTATGGAACTAACTATCAAATAAAGTACCTAAAGCTTCGTGGATTAATCCTAAGATTACAAAACCATAACCCCAATACCGCTACAAGCAACCGTTTGGCAAAATTGTAATACATTACCGTTTTACTTACTCCAATTTTGGTAAGTTTCTAATATTAACTAAAGCTAAATTAACGGGTTGTGATATTAGAATTTGTCCTAAGGGTAGGCCCTTGGAAGACGTCTTTAACTTGTGTTACCCCGTATAAATCGTGATTTGACTTCGTAACATAGGTACTTTAACAGTTCAAAATATTAGCAGTCTACTAAATTATTAAACAAGATATTTATTATGGTACCTACCCTTCTATACAATACTATTATGTATACCATAACGCCGTTTCTCAACTGAAATTAAGAAGAGAGAATGAAAATCCATAATCATAGATACAGCTTTATATACCCCTTTCGCTTCTTCTACTTTCGTACAATCTCTCATACTTATACGTCGATTTCTTTAACACAATACACGCCCATGATTGAGAAATTGTTCCACGTGATCAAACCATGTGATTCTTGGACACCCGCACTTCCTCACATTCTTTCAGAGATGTATATACCTACTTTTTATAATAATTTCCTCATCCATTCCATTTCCAAACCATCATTACTTATTTACACGCGTTCTGTCCACAACACTCATCTTGCATTCGCTTATTCTTTCAATATCCTCATTATATCACGCAATGATTTACCAATCATTCTTCTCAGTGTTCGCATCTCCACTGCATTATTTCCTCTTTCATCCTTCTTCAACCAGTCCATGTTTCACTTGCATACATAGCTGACGTTTCCAGAATGGTGGTATTACACCAGCATTTTTGCCATGTTCGAATATGTGTCGAAGAACCCCGTTCACTATAGCACTGGCCACATTCTCATAAAGCCCAGGTTCGTCATCTATGATCAATTAAATATATTTTTTACTAAAAAAAATAGTGTATAAATTTCAACAGTATATTGACAGGAACTACCAAGACCATGACCAATAATGAGCACAATTCAAATGAAATGTTGTTTTATGTATAAAACGGAATAATGTTTTTTTTTTTATTTTTCGGAATAGGTAGGTAATGTTTTTTCCCTAAATATTTAAAGTTTTTATTTTTCTCATTTGAATACTTACATTAGTGTCCCTTGATTACATCCTGCATAAATTTCAATTCAATTACCGACTTATTTATTTTCTCAATGAATAACAAAACGTTCGAGAAAATAAATATCTTGAATAGTGTGTCCCAAAATTAAATACCTACTCAAATACTTACTTTTTTATTCCATCTATACCATCACGCCATATACCTAGTGGTATAGGCAGAGAGATCGAAAAGCTATATTAATTTATCCTTACATATTATGTACCTACTTCTTTCACTTCCTCTACAATCATGAAATTCACGTTAACTCCTCTCACCCAACATACAAACTACCTAGACATTTGTTTTTTTTTTTCGATTCGTAATCTTTAGATCATTCATTCGCTTCACATGTCCAAACCATAGCAAATTAGTTAAATTTTATAAATCAAAAGGAATAAATTATAATTCGTTTTTATGTTTCAAATGAACCGCGCCGTTCTATATAGCTTGGACGATTATTCTTTTGATAATGGCTAAAGCAAGACATCGTATGAAGACTGAATGCTTACAAATACTAAATATTTGAAATAATGTAACAATCTGTAATAATAACTACGTTTAGTTGTGTATACCTACTCAATGCAATATATTTTAACAGTTAGAATTTGTGCTGTATTACTAGTAAATTAACAATTAATATGACTAAAACTCATAAGCTTATTTATTAGTAATAATTCAGGTAAAGGGTAGTTTATGTAAAATTAATGTCATCTTCATCCAAATTCAGATTATTACATTAATAGTTATTAATTAAGAAGAAAACATTTTTTTTTTTCTTGTTGTGCCATGTCAGACCAATTCTCATCGGTGACCATTTGAGCAATTGCCTCTCTGCCTAGTCTGAAGTGTCTGAAGTATCCTTATCCCTTAGATAGACATGGTTGATAAGCAACCAGCTATGGAAAGATCGTGAGTTTCTGTCCATCAAAGACATAAAAAGATACTCTCTACCATGAGCTACAGGAGTTTTTACTCAAAACCATACGATAAACTCGACCTCTGTGCATTGAATTGTTGGTATAGTTGATAATTTTATAATACTGTGTAATGATTGATGTCATAACCAATTTAAAGTAAATAATAAAATAAATGCTACAATTTCAAATGAAGTTATATCCATAATTGATTTCGGTTTTAATTTCAGCATTTTAAAAAATAAACTTTAAACTTTGTGGCACACCCCATGTTCTACATAAGAAGGTGTATTTTTTCATCAAAATCAACCGGAAGTTGGTAAATGAACTCAAACAAATTCAATGCGGAAGCCTGTAACAAGTAAGAGGAGAGATGAGTTTGTTTTTTTATTGGAGAGAATATTATTAAAATCTTATTCCTATACATTACAGAAAATAATTATTCAATGCTGAAAAATTATGAATTCCTAATAATTTAATATTAAATATTGAAGTTTAAATTAACTTGTAGATATTCCTTATTTCTTGGAAGACAAATAGTCTAAAAATAAAATAATTTTAATTAAATACATAAAGCAAAAGTAATCTCCGTAATACAGGAGAGACGATGGTCCTGGCTGGGACATGTTTTGAGAATGCCTAATGATAGTTGGCCAAAAAGAGCACTGTTTTTCCGTCCGCAGGGGTTCCGTCGGCCCGGGCGTCCCTCTTTCACAATACACCGTTCCTATGACAACGATATCAGAGCGCAAGGAATGTCGTGGAAAGAGGTGACGCAATTGGCACAGAGACGCTCTGAATGGAGGAGGCTGGTTTCTGCCCTGTGCTCCCGAGAGGAGCGTTGAGGGCGATGATGATGATGATGATGATGACATAAAGCAAGGAATATATTATTAGAAAGAAGAAAAATACTTATACCTATTTAGTTCATCTTCTTCAATAATTTTACTGATTGCGAGCCTACATTAACTACTATTATTTTTAGTGACGTTTACGTATTAATTACATTTTCTAGGTATCAAATACGTTTTTTACCTCTCCAGAAAGTGTAACAACACTTGCGTAGGAGGGGCAAGCAGTGTCTATATATAATCATCAAAACAATCTTCCAAAACAATAATGATTACTTTACTATATTACAATTATATTCACAACACTAACTATATTCACTTATACTATTTATTATGATAAGTCCACTAAGATTTTTTTGATAAGTCGATAAATATCATTAAACGATTCGCTACATTTAGGATTCTGAACAGTGGCACTTGGGTATAATTATACATATCTACAATAATGACAAAATAAACGGTAATAATTTTGTTAAAGAAGTAATATAGATTTAATTAAATATATATAAGTGCTTTATTTCTAATTAATTCAACATGAATTTCCACCAAGATCCGTCGGTCGAAAATATCAACATTATAGATTTAAATACAACACATGAAACAACCATAAATAAGGCTTAGAAAAGAAAACGATACCTTATTCGGTAATGCCCCGGACGAGAGAACAATAAATTATACAATATACAGTCTCCCAGTAGCTTATTGGACAAAGTACTCCTCGCGACAAACCACTCCTGCGGGTTCAAGTCCCGTCCGGGGCACTACCGAATAAGGTGACGTTGTCTTTTCTAAGCCTTATATGATAGTTCCATGTGTTAAATTTACATATTGTATAATCTCATACAATGGTTAATTGTAAAAATACCATCGATAAAGAAGGTATAGATTATCTGATGATCATTCGTTGCTGAATCGACTAGTTTTTGTTCAAAATTGTAGATTTTAGTAAGCGATAGTGATAAGCTTTCTCTATAGAAATCAAAAGTATTTTATAAATCCAAGTAAAGGTAGGATAATGTTTATGTCACCGCCCGAAAATTAGATAAGCCAGTTAACTAAATGGTCAGGCGTTTAGTTAAATGCCGGTATTTATTGAATGGCTTACTGTTTCCTCGAATCACAATGACGAGCCAAATGTTCAACATTCTGCCCGATCGAAAGCTAGCCCGATTGTTTAAATTTTAGATTCAGTTTGAAAATGACGAAGCATGCCGATACTTAGATCACTCTCATAAAGTTTCAATCAAAACTTTTAATTTTACAAATAAAATACTATAACGTGGCATACGAGTATATATAAAAAGTAGGTATTTGAAAAAATTCAGACATTTAACGTCTTAAAATCAGACGTCTTAAAATCTCATCATGAATGCTTTTATTGTTAGCACGGAGAGGACACTTTGCAAGTTTGTATCATATAATTGGTCTGCTGACTACCCCAATCGTGGGATGTGTCTTGATGATTTAGTAGTACTAGTGTGTAAAATAAATGTAATAATCATTAATGTAAATTTTTATGGTACAAATGGCGGGTTTATTGTATGCAGGCAATTTCTAACAACTAACCAGTTATGTACGCAATGTACAGAAAAAATAAATAAATAAATTATAGAATAAAACAATCTTAGTAATGTTACCAAAACTACCCTTTATATAATTTGAGAAGATCGTGTCCGCTAAGGTGAACACGTTTTAATATTCTGATCATGAAGCTGTCATAGAGATACGAAGCTTTAGGTGAAAATTCTTACAAAAGGATTTGAGAAATTTCTTATATGTGTCCTGTTAATCCTTTCATTTTAACCAATTTTTCCTCTCCTTCTCTACAAACTGTCTACGTGGCATTTCACTTGTGAAATTCTAAAGATAATGTTATTTTAACAAGAACGTGACAAAGGATTTCGAAATTATTATTATTTTATTATGTCGTCATCTTTTATTATTAGTTTTTCATTCGAAAACAGCAGGGTTAATCTTGACGCAATCTAAATACGGTCTTAATCTTAACTTGATCTTAATCAAACTCGCAAAGTGACTGTGGTCATTAGTACGTGCATATTAATCTTGCGGTAGCAATTACATGGTATTTTTTACTATAGTTACTTTGTGCGTCATGATCAACACAAGATTAAGATCGTATTTAGATTTTGCCAAGAGAAGGTATCCCTCCAGCAAAGAAGATTTTTCTAAAAAAAACTAAAGCTAGTACCTTCAGCTGTTTATTCTTATTTTATTGTTTCTGTCTGTCAAATTGTTTTTATTTGCTATGTGTTAAACGTGTAAAAGGCTCCCGTGTAAAGATGATAAATGAATAAATAAATAAAACTGGGTCCACCGCCCACCGACGTGGTAGGGTCGGGGATGCCAACACTGGCAGACTCGTACTGATAGACTGGAGAGAGTTGAAAGAATAAGAAATTGACACGTATACGGATTAATAACTCCTGGAATATCCAGGAAAAAAAGTAATTTCAAACCAATACTTCAAGAGCAAATTAAAGACAGCACTTTACACTAGCGCCCTAGAGGCGGTCTAAAGACCGTTAAACGATGTCCAAATAAAATCATTTAGCATCGTCATCACCATCATGAACCCATACATTTTTACTAGGTCTGTTGATTTGAAATATTTCGAATCCATGCTGTATTCTTTACGTAGTACCTATTTATGTTGAACATTGTCGTAACTTTGAGTAATATACATTTTTAAGAGATAAACTTTCATAAAATAATATTAAATATAATTATATAAACTTATGACTTTTTAACTAAATGTACTTGTGATTTTCAGTAACTAAAGTTCAGAAACGCACAACATTACACAGTAAATTTGCTGCAAAAAGTTAACGTCCTTTAATTTCCATAGACTTCTTCAAGTTTTGTGTGGGTAAATAGGAGCTAAGAGATTAAACTTTGATATGCCCGGTATAGTAGGTATTGTGCCGAAAAGTTATCATTAAAAATAATAATTGTTATTTATAAAGTGGTACTGAAATACCGAAATAAACAATGCAGTTCATGAGAACTATGAAAATCCCGACATTAAAAATATAGCTGCACTTAAAAGGTACCTACATTAATAATGTATTGTTTGCTAATCTTCGTACCTACATTCATAATATTATTGTTTATTTAAATTTGTACCTGCATAGCAACAGGGGTAATAAAAAGAATAATTCGACAAAGGATTAAGGCGCATTCATTATGTATCAACTTAAGGCGCATTCATTATGTATCAACTTAAGGCGCATTCATTATGTATCAAATTATTTAATGAATATTCTAGAATGCGTTTGTATTGTTATAGTGTCGGCTTGGTTGGATTTTTATACCTACGCTTCGAGATATTGAATGTCGATACCGATGATATATTTTGAATTATGTAAACGACTCTTTAGGTATGAATTTTAATTTTATTGTAACATACGTAGTTTGAATATTCCATTATCTACCTAAAGGGTTGGTTTGTGTTGCTATGTAATAGAATAAGGTGTGTTATTTTGTGTTGTGCGGAAAAGACGCTATAATTATATATGGTGATAAAGGACACAAGAAAATATGATATCAGTGAAAGAGACACTTTAATTATTTATATGGTAATTAATTATTTAAATCAGTGCAATTGGACGCTATATAATATCGTATTTATTTATAAATAATCATTTTGTTATTTCCATAATTCTTGGAATAACGGTCCATGCGGACCCGTAAGACAATGATACCTGAAGTAGGCGTGTATTGGTACCGTGATTGGCCAATCACGGCACTGCACGTAGATGCATAGGACCAACCCCCTACCCCACTCAAGGAACAGCGGAGAGATGTCCTTGAAAGATCAAAGAGTCTCCATCAGTCATCAGTGGTGAACAGTCGTTATCAGTGAGTCGTAAACAGGCGTCCTTGGTATAAGGATCGCTCCTGCCATCACTCATCATCTGACCTTCAGAGAGACAAGTCGGTCTCTGGTCACTGGGCTTCAGTTGAGTCGAGATATTCTCCTCCTGAAGTCATGACGAGCCAACTCTGCACCTGTGTAGGCTGGTAATTGCCTCCAGGAGCCTCGGACGTGGGACTTCGCCCTCCCAGCACTGCGCCAAGGGGCGCCTTCATCATATTGTTTTGCCTTAGAGCATTTTCATGCTCCGAGGCGCTCTCAACGTGGGATCCTTTATATATTCATCGCAAAGTGAAATTTAATTATTTTAAAAGTGCTACGTTTTCGTTTTTATTGAAATAATAATCAAGTGTGTTTTTTTTTTATATTGGGATAATTACGTGTGCACAGACAATACGGGGTAGTGAGTAAGTCGTAGTATTGTGTTGCTGTTAAAAAAACCGTGTTTGTAATAGTGGTAAGAATTTTTTTATTTTTAATTAAATGTTTATTTGAATCTAAATTTGTCTTTTACACATTTGTCCATTTAATTACAGATAACTTGTCGTCTCTTAATTTATATAGCCTCACTGTATAATTTAATCGAGACCATTTTATTGTAGTAACTCCTGGAGTGCTGTGGGTAGCCCAGTAGAGTCTCAGCCGTTGGCATTGTTGGCATAATATTTTATTTATTTTATCCTCAACCAAAACCATTCTTTCACCATCTGTCTCTCACCCCCCCATATCATATTGGCTTCCGAACGTGGGTCCGTAACGAAAAAATGCACTCCTGTGCATAATCGTTACAACGAATCCGTCCCTGAGATTATGTAATTAGTTTTTTTTTTGTGATATCGGAGGAGGGTGTATATATATTTCATATAATGAACTGACAAGTTATTTGTAATGGCGAATGTGTATTGTTTTGACTTTTGGCTTTGTTTTATTGACATGTGTTTATTGTGTATTACGGTATGATTCGATCGATGGATAAGGTGTCGGATATCAGATGCTATGTGCGCGAATTTTCGCTTTCGTTCGGAGGCTGGACTGATGAAGGCCCCGAACGGTTCCTCAAAGAATGCGAGGAACGCTGGAAGCTTGAGTGGGAAGATGAATTGCCAAGGGAGGCTGTGTATTGCTTGCGCGGCGACGCAAAGCGGTACTGGAAGTCTCTGGGGTTTCGGTATTGTCGATGGGGTGTATTCAAAGAAATAATTTTGCGAAGGTTTGGTGTGGAAGGGCAGATAAATGCGATCTATAATGACCTGTTGACAGTGTGTCAAGGTCGGGATGAACTGGGGAGTGATTTTGTTGACTGGAAAGTCAGGATAAACAATCGTTTAAAAGGGTATGGCCATGTATTATTTAAAGATGAAGGACCAGCAATGAGCGTATGGAAGCAAATGACATCCTGGTATAGGACGAGGATTAATGGTCGGGAGTTAGTTAATCTGGAACATTGGCAAGAGTTGGTATGGCGCCTGGACTTTCCAGAATACACTCCGGAGGGATAATCTGAACCTGAAGTGATCACAGAGATGTATCAGGTTGTGTTAGATAATCTTCCAGACATAGCATCTGTTCGCGATGAGGTTCGGTATGTACCTAGCCAGGACGCTAGGGAGGAAATTGTACCCGTAGAGGATGGGGTTACCCTCTCGGAGGAAGAGATAGATGAGGACACCGAACGGGAGGTACTCACACCTCCCTCTATTCACGAATGGGTTAACTCTTTCGCGTGGGTGTTGAAATCAGTGTTGGCAATGCTGATCGTCGCGGGATTGATCGCGGAAAGCTGCATACGTTTGCTTATATGTATAGCTATAATTATTATTAGATTCGTGAATAGAAAAATATCGCGTCGCCGTAGAACAGCGTTGATATTGTTCAAAAAGATATATGCGTCCGTCAATCGAATCAACTATGAATGTTATGCTATCGATGATTATTTTTATAATTTGTTCATCGATATGGATTCTCGATGCTTGAAGTCGAGGAGAAAATTCAATCAAGCCAGATAGTCACATATGTGTGTTATATTGGATTAGGATTGACTTAGGATTGTTATAGGAAAAATGTTTTTTGTTTAAATAATTTTTAAATGGTTTGAATATTTTCCGTAAAAATATCTCTGGCGCCCAGTATAAATTAAGAAAAGTATAGGTATAGTTTGTGTAAAATGTTTTAATTACGTAGGTAGGTAGGTGCAACTTTTGTTAAATGCCTACGTGTGCATTTATTTCTTTTAATCGTTGTGAAATGTTAATTTAAATATGGAATATGGAAAATAGAATTTGTTTGAAGTAACCAGCGAGTGTAACGTGTGAAGATAATTTATGTGGATGTTGGATGTGTGGAAAATGTGAATATAATGTTGTTATTCTGAATATGAGAATCGTGACAGAGGAGAGAGTTGCTTTGTGTGACAGAGATGTGTGAGGGATTCTCAGTTGGTACTGGGAGTTATTTGTAAGAGGAGAAAGTAATGCTGCGTGTATTGAGTTGTAATTCTGCGTGTATGAAGGGTGTGTTTTTTATTATTATGGGATAAGCACAGAGGCGATGAGTGTTCCGTCCAGCTGATTTCGTCGTGGACAGTGAGGTCCATTTGTATTGAGTTTGTGAGGGACATGGAGGTCCGATGTTTGTGTAGAGAGACGTATGTGCAACTGAGAGAACCAGTCCCCCAGTCTGCTGTCACAAAGCATGCTTGAGGAGTGGAAATGTATGAAGAATATAATATTTGTTTTGACATTGTGAGTCACATCTACGTTGTTTTATTTTGGTCACATACGAAATGTATGGTTGACATTGTATGTTTTTAATTGAAATAGAGCTGGTTTTAAAAGATGTAAAGTAAAACGAAATGCGTTTAAAATGTTGTTAATTATTTTATTGAAATGTGTGTGCACCTATCTACTTGCTAATTGTGTTGAATTTTATTGCTAGTTTCATAATATTTGTTTTGAATTTAAGAAATCAATTGTGGGATATGTATGTATTATAAATAATGGATAACTTTTCGTCAAGGAATGGGTGGCGAATTTGATATGCCCGGTATAGTAGGTATTGTGCCGAAAAGTTATCATTAAAAATAATAATTGTTATTTATAAAGTGGTACTGAAATACCGAAATAAACAATGCAGTTCATGAGAACTATGAAAATCCCGACATTAAAAATATAGCTGCACTTAAAAGGTACCTACATTAATAATGTATTGTTTGCTAATCTTCGTACCTACATTCATAATATTATTGTTTATTTAAATTTGTACCTGCATAGCAACAGGGGTAATAAAAAGAATAATTCGACAAAGGATTAAGGCGCATTCATTATGTATCAACTTAAGGCGCATTCATTATGTATCAACTTAAGGCGCATTCATTATGTATCAAATTATTTAATGAATATTCTAGAATGCGTTTGTATTGTTATAGTGTCGGCTTGGTTGGATTTTTATACCTACGCTTCGAGATATTGAATGTCGATACCGATGATATATTTTGAATTATGTAAACGACTCTTTAGGTATGAATTTTAATTTTATTGTAACATACGTAGTTTGAATATTCCATTATCTACCTAAAGGGTTGGTTTGTGTTGCTATGTAATAGAATAAGGTGTGTTATTTTGTGTTGTGCGGAAAAGACGCTATAATTATATATGGTGATAAAGGACACAAGAAAATATGATATCAGTGAAAGAGACACTTTAATTATTTATATGGTAATTAATTATTTAAATCAGTGCAATTGGACGCTATATAATATCGTATTTATTTATAAATAATCATTTTGTTATTTCCATAATTCTTGGAATAACGGTCCATGCGGACCCGTAAGACAATGATACCTGAAGTAGGCGTGTATTGGTACCGTGATTGGCCAATCACGGCACTGCACGTAGATGCATAGGACCAACCCCCTACCCCACTCAAGGAACAGCGGAGAGATGTCCTTGAAAGATCAAAGAGTCTCCATCAGTCATCAGTGGTGAACAGTCGTTATCAGTGAGTCGTAAACAGGCGTCCTTGGTATAAGGATCGCTCCTGCCATCACTCATCATCTGACCTTCAGAGAGACAAGTCGGTCTCTGGTCACTGGGCTTCAGTTGAGTCGAGATATTCTCCTCCTGAAGTCATGACGAGCCAACTCTGCACCTGTGTAGGCTGGTAATTGCCTCCAGGAGCCTCGGACGTGGGACTTCGCCCTCCCAGCACTGCGCCAAGGGGCGCCTTCATCATATTGTTTTGCCTTAGAGCATTTTCATGCTCCGAGGCGCTCTCAACGTGGGATCCTTTATATATTCATCGCAAAGTGAAATTTAATTATTTTAAAAGTGCTACGTTTTCGTTTTTATTGAAATAATAATCAAGTGTGTTTTTTTTTTATATTGGGATAATTACGTGTGCACAGACAATACGGGGTAGTGAGTAAGTCGTAGTATTGTGTTGCTGTTAAAAAAACCGTGTTTGTAATAGTGGTAAGAATTTTTTTATTTTTAATTAAATGTTTATTTGAATCTAAATTTGTCTTTTACACATTTGTCCATTTAATTACAGATAACTTGTCGTCTCTTAATTTATATAGCCTCACTGTATAATTTAATCGAGACCATTTTATTGTAGTAACTCCTGGAGTGCTGTGGGTAGCCCAGTAGAGTCTCAGCCGTTGGCATTGTTGGCATAATATTTTATTTATTTTATCCTCAACCAAAACCATTCTTTCACCATCTGTCTCTCACCCCCCCATATCAACTTTCTCGTAGGTATGTAGACAAAACCTACGGAGATGGAAGAGGACAAGTTGTTTCATGAAACACTATACTCGTACATAAATTATTTATTTATTTATTTATTTTATTTATTTATTTATTTACATAATAAACGGCTGTATCAGCCTTTACAAATAATACAAATAAAAAGGAACAGTCAAGAGAAATAATGCATAAAGAGAAAAACAATAGGTATACAAAAAGAAAAAGAAATAACATAATTATGTACTACCAATCAATTTCTAATAGGTAAGTACTGGTATAAACAATCAGATAAAAAGAATATAAACACTAATACAAGTTTAAAAGACAGAAAAAATATATATACATATATTCATAAAATGGAAAGGTATATATATTATTTAGTAGCAGTAAACAGCAGGAAATATATTACGTTTAATATATTATGAAATATATTAAACGTAAATTATGTGGCATTATTGTTGCATTAGAAACACTGAGATGCGTAGAAGATTGGGAGTTACGGACGTTGTCGAAAAAGTGGCAAGGTTGAAATGGTCATGGGCAAGGCATGTTACCAGACTTAAAGATCAAAGATGGACAAAAAAGGAAGTGGAGTGAAGACCTCGTGAAGATAAAAGGAGTAGAAGAAGTTCTCCAACACTTCAAATGGTCAGATGACATTAGAAGAATCACTGGTGACTGGTTGCAGAAAGCGCAGGACAGAGATGCCTGGAGACATATAGGGGAGCCTTATGTTCAGCAGTGGATAGGAACAGCTGCATAAGTAAAGTAAGTGAGTAAGTATTGTTGGCAACATCTGTTGTAATGAAGAAACAATGAAATAAAACTAAAGATACATCGAAATTATAGGAACTGGAATACATATAAAAAAAAATACCTTATATGATAAAAAATATTAAAAAAAGATAAATAACTATGTTTATAGCTAAACACAGATTTTACACCTAAATACTTCAGATAATAAATGACTTGCAAATATTCAAAATGAGAAATATGTTTTACTGAATGTTCTAAGAAATTCACATAGGGAAGAGGAGACCATTAAAAATATTCGTTCGGCATTCTTTGGGGTAAGTTCCCTGTGCCCTTTCATGTGCATTATATGTACAATAAACGGATATAAGTTCCAAATTGTAATTCACCTGATCTTTCAAGCTATCGCACACTTGTCAACTTTTTTTATCCTTAAAACTTTTTAATTGAGTCATGCCTTATTCCACCAGAGAGTAGTAATAATAATTATTGAAAGTTTTCTGTCGAACCTTTAAAATTTGTTAAAATTCAATTCAGTTTAATTATGAACCTTAAAGTTTTTATTGACTGAATTGCAAATGAATCTAAATTTCTTATTGATGCGGTATATTATTTAAAATAGTTCAATCAAGTACTTATTGAGAGAACAAACCAACATATTGAGAGAACAAAATATGATAGTATAATGGCGAAGAAAATAAGTTATGTTCAATTTGAGGACATGCCTCAGATTCTGAATTGTAACGTGTCTTGAGGTTGACTGGAAGGAAACCTTTTTACGATAAGTCAGCCTCACGATAAGTCAGCCTCATGTAGTTTATTTGACTTTATTTTACAAAAGATAGAATTAACTTTTTTTACTCGTTATATTTTATTTTTGTAAAATATGTAGAGTTTTCCGTAAGTTTTCGAGTGTCCTGTAAAAGGCAGGTGTTCAAAAGAATAAAGACGTTTTTACAACTCAAACTCAGCGATGAGGTTGCCACCCATCCTGAATGTCTTAATTTTTGTTGGCACAGAGAAGACGGTTTGCATGTTTATTACATGCAGCTGGTCTGCTGGCTACCTCATTTGTGGGATATCCCGCGATGATGTAATAGTAGTATTTTTGTTCAAATTTAATGAACTTTCGCAAAGTTATTCCAAGTATAAAACAATCCTAAAATTATTTTATTGTACAGTAAGTACAAACGGATCAATTCTACGAAATGAATGATGTGATAAAAGAATTATTAGTCTTATTTTTACTTTCTAAACGACCTTACAGTAGGTTTATGACCGTTCAGAAAGTTTATGGAAATTTATCATTATACGTACCAAGTCACAAACAATTATTTATATTACTTATGTTGCATTCCATCAACAGGGAATAATTACCGAGAGTTTCCTTATTCAAGCCATTTAAGACGAATAAACTTTCACCATAAGCAGTTAGTAAGTCCATTCAATACAAGTAACGTTGTGATGCCGGGGAAATTTATTACAGACAAACGCATAAAATTAAAGACACTTAAGCTAAACGTAGACAAATAATTATAAAAAGCTCATGCAAAAAATCAAGAAAATCGTATGAGACTTTACAAGAACTGTTTAGAAAAAAATTCGAATGATAAGTTTCCACAAAAAACCCGACGCCGATGCATGACGGCGCTCTTTCAATACGTCAATAAAATATTTAGATATGTACTTAAGCTTTCGCATCGTCTGTAAATTATAGACACCTTAGAATGTTGGTATATGTACATATTATAAACATTTTGAATAAATGTATACTAATCCTCATAATTATGTGTGACAGCTTCAAAGACAAAAAAAATCAGAAGCAAACTGAAAATATTGCTCTTTCTAAAGAACGTTTCGCCCCCTTGAAATGTTTTCTGCATCAAACGACTTCGAAGAAATCATCCGTCATCATAATACTCGCAGTAGGTAAATCTGTGATGTTTCTTTAATTTAGTGTTTTTGACCTCGATACTGGGCCCAAAATCATCTTTGTAAATGAATGCATATTAAATTTTAAGGTTATAAATGAAACAAGATTTTTTTCTACAATTTTATGGTTGACGGTATTTAATCAAAATTTTTGATTCCTAGGTAGGTATATAAAAAGTATGTGAACGTTAATAATATAATAAAATATATGCTTCACAAACAACAAACAGTAAAAAAAGTATTAAGTATGGTATATTTTATATCAGCCTTCAGTCTGAATAAGTCAGAGAGCAATTAAATTTAATTATCTCCACATGTTTCCATTTTCTAGATTGTCCGTTTAATCTGCGTAGTACATGAGTTAGAAGAGACATTTTTGTTGTAATGAAAATATACATCATCCCTGTAATAAATTTTACCCTTTTCCATAAAACACCCTCTCAAGGAATTCAAAATATTTTATTTGGATTTAGACATGCCTCTTATTGTTTGGCGTCAGGCTATGAAAAAGGTTCTCTTTTTTAATAAAACACTCACTTGGACAATATCAACAAAGGAATGTTTCATGTTTTATGTTATAGGAGAATATCCATCTTTGTACCAAAGCAATACGTAAATAACATTATAATATATAATACCTATATACTTTGTAGTACTTAATATGTTAGAATATTGTAAAGCTTGATATATAGTTTTTCTTTACAAGAATGTTAATATTATACTTAAATTATGTACCCTTCAAAACAATTCTCGAAAGTACAATATAGAAAGCAATGTTTTATTCTAGATAGAGCAATACTCAGCCAATTAAGTGACCTCTTCCCATGAGCATATATATATAAAGCGCCGTTTACTCATAACATGACCTCAAGGGCGCCGTATATCGTATCCATCACCCGAAACTCCCAGCAAAAAGGTGTGTCTTCAGCCCTCTTTTAAAACTCCCTCCATTCACCTCCACTCTGATACGTATTTATCATGAGAAAGATGTACCTATTGTGCGAGAATCATCCATCAGAAAAATAGTGCTTTTTATAAAAGAAACTGGATATTTGTTTTACGTAAATTAGGAACATTATCCGAGGAGAAGAGGTTGTTTCTGATTCGGTTAAAGACAGAGAGCATTTCCGCAATTCATTATCGATATTAGGGGACTAGACATGGCACGATAAGAAGCAGATGGAACGTTGTTAAAACGATTCGATGAGAAAAGAAAATAAATAGGATAAATAATAGAAAATATAAAAAAGTCAAGAAATTGGTTACATGGCCTAGTCAACTGAAAAAGAATCGAAAAAAAAGCAGACAAAAGCTCAAAGTTGACATGATTTCGAGTCAGTAAAATGTTATATTTACATTCGTGAATATTTATTTATATCAATGTTTCAACGCGTGCACGAAGAATATTACAATGTTTGAATCCAATCTCAAAACAATATATTTCTTTGAAAATCAAATTTATCGGAATGGAACTTTTGATTAAACACGATAAAAATCTGAAAAAAAGTTCTCAGAAATCAGTCTACACACTTATAAAAAGAGTAGTTTCGATGAATGTATCAAGATTATATAGCACGTCTCGAGGCAAGTTTTTTGCCTGTCAAACTACGTGTTTGGTGACCCCGAAGTATCCCAACTAGGAGTGGGAGTCGTTGGGTAGATCATTTCAGATTCCTTATATCAAACGTCATGTTACTCCACTGATTTTCTGACTTATTTAATAAGGAATTTGAGTGACTACTAGTGATATGAAAACATCCTCAAACAATTTCTATTTCATAATCTCTATTCCTAAGATCTGGTGTAGGAAACTGCCGTGAAAACAGAGAACGATGGGGCCTCCTACAAGACGAATCCGGAGCGTGTGACTGTGGTGCAGCACAGACCATGCCATACTTATTGGAGTGTCCATTGTGCCCTGTCACATGCGCCACGGAGGATATTTTTGACGCATCTCCACCTGCTGTGTGTTTTGTACAGTACTGGAGATCAGTTTGATTGGTTTTTTCTGGGTTTCGACACGATAAATAAATAAATAATTGAAGATATGTCTCTAAGAGGACACTCAGTATTCCTAAAAGAATTATCAACGAGCGATAGATAGATAAATAGCTAGAATGCATACAGAGAGTTTAAGGATTAGTCACTCCTCTCCTCCTGTTCATACAATCACAACATCTCGGACAAGTACGGTAGCCAGCGGGATACAATGAACTTTAAGTTGTCTCCTCCATACCAATAAAATTTAAGACATTCAAAATAGGTGGCACATCTCATCGCTGAACTAAAGATGTTAAATGTCTTAAAAGATGATGTTTTATGAATATTACAAGAGACAGGTATTCAAAAAACTTACTTCCAAACTTCTAAATGAATCAGCAGGTACGCAGTAATCTCCCTCCCCCCCCTTTTTTCCTTTTCCCTTGATTTTTTTTTGTTTTTATTATTATTATTGATTTGTGTTTTTGTGCTAGTGTGATGATTGAGTGAGCGAGCGAAACTGTGTATATGTAGGCATGTTGAGATGACCGGAATGTTAGGTACCTATGTTTTTTAAATTAATTGTGGCGCATGGTATTGGATGATAGCTGATCTCTGAAAGATTAAGCTTTTTTCTAACTTTATATACCTATGTAGTTATTGTCTGTTTTGTGCTTTTAACATTTATAAAATAAAAAATAAAAATAAAAAATATCGCATTACAGCATATCTCATTAGTGGGGTGGCCAGCTACATATAAAAAACATGCAAGCTGTCTTATCCGTGCCAAAAAAATTAAGATATTCATGATGGGTGGTAAATTTCATCGCGTTTTGCGAATACTTTTTGGCCTTTATAGGAAACACGGAACAAATACTACTATACTTTACGGAATATACCACATGTGGGGCAGCCAGCTGATCAGCCGCATGCAATAAACATGCAAGCTGTCCTCTCCTTTTCAGGTGCCCCATCGAAAGTGTATATATAATCACAAGTAAGTTTTCGTGTGTCTTGTAAAAGGCAAATGTTTTTCACTTATAAGACTATTAACATCTACGACTCAGGAACGAAGTATGCCTTCCATTCTAAAATCCTTATTTTCTTGGCAAGGATAGGATAACCTGCATTTTTAATAAACGCATTCACTCCGTTGCCAAGTCCACTTGTGGGATATACTGCGAGGGAAAAGTAGTAGTTTTAAATATAAATAATGAGAACATTGACTGGCTAGATATTATGTTGTTGCATTTAAATTGTTAAACTAAATTCTCTAAGGACAACACTTTGCAAAGGACATGTTTGTTTTAATGTATTAAGCATTTAGTATATGTCAATGACAATTAAAATAGACTGGGAATTCCAATGAAAAATTGGTATGCGACCAGTCAAATTTTGCGGCCAATATACATTCACATCAAACAGTTTAAAAAGGTACGTTCATATTTACCTCAACTCTCTCGTCGTAGACGCATTATTTAAAAAAAAAGTATGTTAGTGTTGATTCAGAATATAATGATGGTCCATATAATAGGAAGTGCACCTTTTTACAACATTCACCACTGTTTAAAATATTATGTTCATAAAAGTACATATAAAATGAATATATCTTTTGTTTTTCATGCTTGAAGGACATTTTTTTGTTTTTTTTTTGTTACCAAGAGACCATTACTATATTAATGTAATGGATTGAAACAGAATAATAATATCTAAGCCGTGATGCATCCGGCAAAAAAATTGGTCCCTCAATTTTGTCCGTAAGTTTTCGAGTGTTCCGTAAAAGGTAGGCGCTCGAAAAATAAAGATATTTTACATCTCAAATTCAGCCACCAGAGGTTTTACCACCCATCCTCAATCTAATGATTTTTTGTTGACACAGAGAGGACGGCCTGCATGTTTATAACATGCAGGCCGTCGGGTAGCCGGCTGGTCTGCAGGCTACCCTATTTGTGGGATATGTCGTGATGGTGTAGTAGAAGTAGGTTTTAATTAAAATTTGTACTGGGCTGCCAGTCTAGTAATCTATGATTTGTGTATTATTCAAACTGAAGTCATGAAATATTTCACTGCAGTATGCAAGAAATATTATAATCTACTTACGAACGTAATAATATCATTGCAAATACTTATGCAGAGATGGCCATTGATGTTGCCAAAGAACTCATTCTATAAAAGATCTCTAGAGAAAAGAAGATCTAACAAACTAACATATTGATATTGTTTTGGTAAGTTTGTTTAAATTATTATATTAGGTAATAATAATTTATAAAAAGTGACTAAAACCAAATCAACATGTTTTTCAAACTGCCTTGGGTTTGAGCAAGCCTAAGGAGATGGCATGTGCTTATAGCCGTAAGGACAATTATTTTGGTTTGGATGTGCGGATGAATAGTCGTATAAGTACCTACACATAAAACAACATTCATAATATCTTAATTTAGAACTTGTTCGATCTCTGCGAATATTCTATACATATTTTTAATTAATCGGGATTCAAAATGTGACAATAACACAACAAGTGAAGGTATTTAATTATCTCTTATAAAATGTTATAGTTCCGTGACCGGTTTCGACACGTTTGTGTTATTAACAATCATTATTCAATGTGCTCTTTAATGACACTAAACAAAACTGGAACCGTCTCTGTCATTAAGTTATGTACCTTCATATATTCACATGCACACACAATTATTTACTTAGTTATAATATTAATTCTAATTGCTATAATGTATAATATGAGACATAACTGTATCTAGTAGGGACATTGCAAGTTTATAAGCATAGTTTAATACTTTATTAGTATGCATGGGACGTTTTCTCTTCTAAATAAATAGCGATACATAGAACGTTACACTGGTACATCGCAGTGGCACGACTGTTACAGTACCTACTAAGGTTCTGTTTTATTACAAGTATGCATTCTAGATTCTCATTCCATCTTCTACAGTATGTAAATGTATCAACTGTTTACCCGTGTGCTTCTATAAAAGCGTTTGTGATGGGTAAACGGGCATTTGAAATGTGGCTCCATCGCTGTATGCTCAGAATTCCCTGGACCGACATGGTTACCAATACCGAAGTCCTGAGACGAGCTAGAGTTGACAGGGAGCTGTTGTCAATCATCAAGGTTCGGAAGGTTTCACATCTGGGTCATGTTCTGCGTGGAGAAAAATACCACTTTCTCCAACTGATATTGAGGGGGAAAATTGAGGGACGCCGAGGTCCCGGTAGGAGACAGATGTCCTGGCTGCGAAACATAAGGGAGTGGACCGGCATCCGAAGTGTGGAAGAGCTGTTCCGAGCAGCGCAGGACAGAACAAGTTCGCCAAGGTGATCGCCAACGTTGGGGGAACCCAACAAGGCACTTGAAGAAGAAGATGGGTAAAAAATCAACTATATTCTTATAATTTATTCTTCTCTGAGTGAAGTTTGGTGATTTTGATTTAATTATGAAATTTAATTATGGTCATTTCTACATCTTCTATCACGATTATATTTGAGGCAGGTTTCTCTGTCACGTGTTAGTTAAAACGACTTTCTTCAAAGTAAATTATTTGATTAAATTTTGGCAATCCACCGGATTATAGTGGTTTGCGAAGTGTTTCTTGAAACGACTCGTGTATATTTCTGTAGGTCAACAAATTCTAGGTGAAATTTGTTCAAAGATTCGTGTGTTATTTTTAATGAATCAAACATTAGTAGATATTTATTTTAGTTATTCTAAAATCCTTTATGAACTTTATGTTTATTCACTGTGTCGGTGTTTAGGTAGTAGAATTCCATTGCGAAATAAATAAAACAACTGTTATATTTGACTATTGTATGTAACACAGTCTGTTGTGTTGAAAACTGGATTTCACTTGCTCAGAAGTGTGGATGTCAATCAAATTAAGTTTTGAACTACTATAGATGACTCGCACACATTGAATTGCTCAGAAAAATGGACATTAATATTTTTTGCCCAGTCTGAGGATCGAACCCACGACCCCTCGCTTGCAAGGCGAATGTGTTAACCACTAGTCCAACCTAATGAATAAGGTTACATACTAGTTAGGTATATTATCGAATCGACACAAGGCTTAACAAGGTTTAAACCGAACTTCGATAGAGGGATGTAGTATAGGAAATCATGTTACATGTGAAAGTATTTGAAAAATATAGTATATATACAACTTTCAAAAATTCTGAAACATGTGACAAGCATGATATAGAGGAATTGGGAACGTTACCAGGGTTTAAAGAGTACTCTTAACCAGCCTTGTGTCGATTCGTAAGCATCGAGACTCTGTATCATGCTATCCTTAAGGAAGTTCACATTGATGTATCACCACGTACACACGGTATATATAATATACCTAACTAGTATGTAACCTAATTCATTAGGTTGGACTAGTGGTTAACACACTCGCCTTGCAAGCGAGGGGTCGGTGGTTCGATCCTCAGACTGGGCAAAAAATATTAATGTCCATTTTTCTGAGCAATTCAATGTGTGCGAGTCATCTATAGTAGTTCAAAACTTAATTTAACTGTTATATTCTTCTATTGATTTATTCGACAAGAGAGACGTCTTTCGTTATTAGGACATTGTCAATCAAAGTTATTTTTTTCACGCAGCACGCCTCAGTACAGGGCAATCTAGAGAGGCTGCCGCAATATAATTATATCCATATTGGTGATGTATTGTTTGAGGTTTTATAAGAATATTTAATGAATAAAGTATGTATTACTAAAATTATGATATTTTATGATAAATTGATATAAATATGATAAATTATGATAAATTATGATATTGAAGATGGTTTGGGCACGTGGAAAGAATGAATGAGGACAGAATGACTAAGAAGATATATTTGGCTGAGAGGAATGGTGCTCGGAGACGTGGACGTCCGAGGATTAAATGGCAAGATCATTTAAATCAAATCCTACAGGACGGTCACGTGTTGAGCACGTTGAACAGGAGAGCATGCATGAGGAATTGTATGACAGTGACGGAAGCGAAAGATGTATGCAAGGATAGAAGGAAGTGGCGCTCGATCCTTTCTGCCTACCCCGCGAGGGAAGCGGCGTGATGGTATGTATGTATGTATGTATATTTTGAAAAGAAATTCCATCCAAAACCATTGTAATCAATGTTTTAATAATTATTTCTAACTTTTTCACTGCGGTTATGCAAACTCATTATTTTTGTTTCTGGGTGGTTAAGGAAGAAAATAATAGCAAATATAACTTAAATTGTGACAATATTTACAGACATTGTTATCACTGGTCTATATTATTATCTTCACTTTGTCTTGTGGTCAGTACGTTGCACGATACAACTATTATTGGATCAATTCCAATTCCATTTCTCGCTGCAAACAACAATCCAATTTTAACTATTATTGTACCAGTTATAAGTTATCTGTTTTCTTCTTTTATATGATATTATATTTGTACCCACTCAAACCAAATTAAATAGCAATTATTTGTGACAATATAAAAGAAAATTGTGTTTTTTACGTTGCCGTTTAGTCGAGCAATCGTTACAAACAAAAGTATTTGACAATATTGAAAGATTTTCTTTGAACTAAAACACATTGGCTGCGATCAAAATATACTGATCAATTTGTACTTGTTTTAAAAATAACATTTACCTATTATATTATGTAGATTGTCTTTGCAACGTTTAGGGATACAAAAGTAATATTGTTTTTGATCATGTTTAAGTATGTATTATGTCATAATTTAATGTAAAGGAGGGATCCGTCAACGCTAGAGCATTAAAAACATGGTAGGTATTAATCTATTAATTTATTTATTGACTCATTTACAGCCCATTAATAAGCCTTATCATACATAAAAAACAAATGCATCAAAATATTTTTATAGTCAGATATTAGATTAACAAGAAACAACACAGCAGGAATATCTTTGTCATAGAAATGAAAACACAAGTACAGCAAAACTAGTCAGTCAGACAGCCGAGACAAATTAGTTATAGCTCTTCTCAAACTATATTTATACCTGGATTAACCCACACTATTATACAAGTCCACCACGTGAACATGTACTCATTCCCCGTACGCTGAATCCTATTCATAACTGAGTTGTTTTTTTATATCTGATTCTGGCTTCTTAAACATGATATAATTCTCAATAAGTACCCCAATGCAAACAGGCTCGGAAATTTGTTAAAATTACACGCATTCAAAACCCTTTTCTCGAAGCACAACCGCGTTCAAAGTTGAACAAAAATAATTGGACAAGATTCAAAACTAAGACAATTATTATTTCAATCAGAATATTAAGATATCAATGATTTTAGGAAGGATAACGTTTATAAACTATACCTGTAGTCTTTTGTTTTAAGAATTTGCATTTGTTTGAAATAAAAACAAACGGTATTGTGCTAAAAGCTTTAGAAACGCTAATTTGCAATTAAAGGGGTCCATCTATTGTTTGGTTTCTGTCGAGGAAACAGCAATAGTATTGGAGGTATCTTTGCCCCTTATTTACATACTAATGGAAAAACTTTTATGTCAGTTTTATTTAAACAAGGTATAGATATATTTATGTATTAAACAAAACCTTATGCTTTTTCACCACCCGTACTTGTAATCATGGAGCGGCAGCTATGTATATCATCAGCTGTTACGTCTGGCTAAATTATGGATACAATACACTCGAAACTTCAGAAAAATGTAAGAGGTAGATACATATATTCTTTGTTCTGAACTTTACGGAATGTATGGAAAAAACACAAGTTTTTTGAGTCTTACTATATTTAATAATGTGGAGGTGCAGTTACTTGGTTTCGGATTACAAAGTCATAGTCAACCTCTTGACTGTACTTATTTTTTATACTATACTTGGTATACCATACTATACTATACCCTCATAACGTGTAGGCAGAGAGAACGAAACGCCAAATATATCTATCTTTACACACTCCCTTTACTTGCTCCACATTCATACAATTTCTCATGCACGCACATCGGTTCCTCTTACTCAACACATGGCCGTCCTTGAGAATTTGATCCACGTGATCAAACCACGTGGTTCTCAGACACCCACGCTCCCTCACGCCCTTTCTTTTTTTATTTCCATTTTTACGGAACATATGTATGAATGTATTATTCACATTGTATAAAGTTAGCTTTTATGACTTTCTCTCGTTTTAGATTTCCTCCAGAGATTAAGAATGGAACGTAATTCCTATTATGTATTACCTTTATATGTACCGAACTCTTAAAACTGTATAAAGTTATTAATAAAATTCACAATATATGTACAATATGTGTAATAGGTATATAATACAAATTGTCAAGAGATTTAACAAATTTTCTGACACCTAAGCACAAGTTTAAATTAATTTCGTAACTGTGTTGCACCTTTATACTTTCGAGATCTTAACACAATCACGTTTGACGATCTATGTCATGTTCATTCAAGTTTATTTACTATTTAATCATTTATTAAAACTTTTTCTTTACTTAGATAGTCGAGTGCACTAAACTTTAGACTCTTTTTTTAAGATTCGAAAGGTTGGTGCACTCAGTTTTCATATTTGTTTATTTTTACATTTACTACGACCACATCATCATGGCACGTGCAAAAAATATTTAAACTGTCCTCTCTGTACCAATAAAACATAAATACATTCAGAATGGGAGGAAAACCTCGTCGGTGAATTTAAGATGTGAATGCCTTTTACAGAACACTCAAAAACTTATTGGAAGAATGAGAGACAAATTCTTTTCCAAGTGCTCTACGGAAACAATTAGTTAATATTTAAATGTCATTCCACCAAAATACACTCGAAAGCCTAGAAAAAAATCCTAATTTGTAAGTTATTTCACTTATTTTCACTTTTGTAACATTTCACCATATAAATTGTTTACTCTACGTTTTGTCTGCTAATTGATTTTTTAATATCGCAATCGAAATAAAAAACAGCACTCCACACAGCAACGGGCTAAATTTAAATGAGACTTATGTACAACCTGAAAAAACTTTGCAAAATGTAATGGCTTCATATGAATTACAATTTCAGATATTATCTACCGTGTTTATAGATGTATTTGCAACTGTAATTGTTCATCACAATTTGACTTTATACGCAGAAGAAGAAATGGTTAATAAACTTTATTTAATAACTCAAATAAATGGAATTATATCTCCAGATTTCTCTCTCTGTGTGAGGTAGGTACTCTGTCTAAAATAATTATTTATAACCCTTTGTGTATGATTGTAATGCTAATTATAAGTGGGGTGGGCAGAGAGGATGAAACGCCATTAAGATATTATATCCTAACATTCTTCTTTCGCCTCGTCGACATTCACACTATATCTCATAATTACATAACATACTATACTACACCATCACGGCATATCCCACAAGTGGGGTAGCTAGCAGACCAGCTGCATATAATTAATAGGCAAGCTGTCCTCTCCGCGCCAATATGAAAATCAAGACATTCAGGATGGGTCGCAAACCTCAACGCAGAATTTAAAATGTCTTACATTTTTCAAACACCTGCCTTTTACAGAACACTCTTAAACTTACAGAAAAAGTGAGAGACCAATTCTTTACCTGGTGCTCCACGGGATGAATTCATAATTAAATTCAAGTCCATTTTTATTATTTAACTCACCATCTCACTCATCAAATAAATAAGGCCCAAAATTACAATCAGCAGCTTATCGTGGAGCTTTGGTGAGGAGGCTTAAAAGTTAAGTCGAGCTTACTGCTCACACGAGAATTTCAATCAATATTCGACTGCGACTTGACTAAGCCGCAAATATGGTTAAGTTGGTAGCCCTACTAGTTGTTTTATCGTGATTTTGTCAATGCTTTAACCTCACATCTGTAATGTTAACGGGGGCGCGCGCCATTTTTCGTGTTGTTGTTTTGATTTCGTGAACGCTCTTGAATTTTTTCGTAACCGACGAAACAGGGTCAGTAACGAAAAAATCCAAATAGAAGCGCAAATGAAACAACCTTAGTAACAAAAAACAAAAAGTGTAATGATGGCGTGAGCATATGACATTAATTTAAGTTTGTTCTTATTATAACTAATGGCGCCTCCTGGTGATGAAAAAATTAACTGAGTTTAAGCGAGCTTTACGTTGTTGAGGACACCCCTGGGTATTCCTTAACTTAAGGAGTAGGTTCAGCCGCAAATTCGTGCTAAGGAAACATTGTAATTCGCGTAATTTTGGTAAACGAAGCTTTATGTGTTCCTTAAGGTTAAGGAGGATCTTAAGCCTGCATTGTAATTTTGGGCCTTAATCTCTTTCAGGAATGTACCTAAATAAATTTCGAAAAATATTAATATTTTAATGTAAAAGTTAAGTATCTACATAGGTTATGTTAGGTTCTGTGGAGTACTGAGTGTAAAATATACCTGCCCCACTCTTTTCTGTTAGTTTTCGAGTTTCCTGTTTAAAAAATATGTTCGTTAAACAGTATAACTAAGACACATTTTATTTATTTTACAAAAAAAAACACGGCACAGGCCTATTACATGTTTAAATACAATTTGAATAATATAAACAACAATAACAGTGACATAAAAAAAAAAAAACAGAAAACTGATAGCACCAACAGACCAACGGTAAACAGAGAAACATTAAGAAATAAAACTTTATGGTAAAACATTAAAAAATAAAATGATATAACATAATTAAATTAATTTATGCAATCATACGGTTAACCATCCATCATGAATATCTCATATTTTGATTTTATTTGATTTTATTATACTGATTATATTTATTAAATTTTAATTATTGATCTATTTATATTATGTATATATTAATTAATTTATATTGTTTTCTTGTTTATTTTATGTCTTTCTGTCTTGTTTGAATTTACTTTTATGTGCTTTTTGTGTCTGTCATATATTATATTTTATACATGTAAAAGGCTAACGCCGTATGTTGGAAAATAAATAAATAAATATTTTACCAGCTTGGAGAGGACGACCCATTTTTTTATTTCATGAAGTAATATTACTAGTTATTTCACTTACGGAAGCAACCTTTACATTTTATTTTTAGATATAATCAAATGACAAAATATCTTTAATCCATATAGGATTTGCAGAGGGTTAGCGGAAGTTTCGTTTAATAGATATAAGGTATCACATACATACATAAATTTCATCGTACATATTAAGTAGATACAAGTGAATATTTCCTTTATTATTTAGGTCTCAGGTGTAATAAGAAAGATTTTATTGAAGAACTTACTGCCATAAAATAATCAACGTACATAATCTCGTCAGTGGATTCACGAAACCTCCTATGTGCGTAATTACCAAGATTTTATAGGGTATCCAAAAATATGTGTTTTTCGATGACATTTCAGTATGCCTTTTGCATTTCAAGGTATGATTCAGAAAATTTAACAAAATTAGTTCATGGGAGTTTTTTTTTGTGAAAACACCATGTAAGAGATTAGATTTCTTACAATATATTTTTCAGTGTAAACCTCAGCGAAGGGATTATTTCGTCGGTAGATACGAATCGATTAGACGAATAGTTTGGTATCAATATTTCATTTTTCAAAAATAAAAATATGTATAGAAGGTATAAGAGTTCCATTGTCGATATTCCTTACAATACCTGTCTTGCAGTATAGAATTTTTTTTATTTATAAAACAGGAATAGTAAAATTAGGTTTATGAAGACTATAATCTTGTGAGGGATCGTATAAATATACATAATGTTATGTTTATAGCTATGTATTTTAGGATCTTATTTTAATGCCTTCGTTTTTTAATACATTGCCAAGCACCCTCAATTACAGCCATGTACCTACGTATCATTGATAATTATTATTAATATATTGCCACTCTTAGTTATATCATTATTGCTTCACTTTATTTTTTATCATTTCCGTGTTTCAAATCATCTCAAGAATGCACTTGCATTGTTTTCGCATAACTGATTCATACTTTCTATTTGAGGAAAACAATAAAACTTATCCTATAAGCCTATCCTTAGCTTACTGTGAAAGGTCTATAAGGTCGTATTTGATATATCTTTATCTTATCGATATATCTTATAAATACATATTTTTAAAATTTTTTTAAAAAAAATGGGAGTACCTAAGCAGTGGACTAAGTGCATATTTTAAACATTCAAATTATATTTGCATAAAGCGTCTCTCGATTGGTGGACCTTACATCGTGACAGTGAGAATGGTGGAATTGGTGAACGTTGTTCATGGACACCGAAAGTGATCACTTAAGCCAGCCTTGAGCCAATTCGTAAGCGTTGGGACATCTTTCTCACTTCTTCCGATTAGATTCTACACAAAGATCAACTAAGTAGGATTCTACACAATGTTACATTGTGTAGACATGGTTCTCCAATTGAGGTTTCTGATTGGTCATTCAAATTATCTTCATCGACAAAAATTAAGATACTTAAGGTGGGTGGCATTCTTCATTACTAAATTGATTTTGTTTCAAACATAATGAAAACAGAAATATGATTGTGTGGGAAATGATTTTTTAGCTGAGGGAATTTCATTTAGTTTCAACGATAATACAAGTTCCTTATTATCCTTGTTTCGAAAAAAATGAACTTATTGATGTGATGGTTAGACAAAGGATATCTACAACAAAATTTATCAAAGCTTAGTATAGTTTACAGATATTTCATTCTTTATAATACAAACAATTATTAACAGACGTGTTTCAACAATATTTGGTTGTGATTTCAATACGGGTCCATAAATAGAAGATAAGTTTGTTTTGCCCCGAAAGCAATCATTCGTGTTATTATTATATGTAGGTACAAAGTGTACAAAAGTTATCAAAGTGAGAAGGTTAATTAGTGAATATTGCTTTGTTCTTAAAGCCCTGAAGCTTGTGAACTTTATCCATAATCTAACGGAATCTAAAAGTATGAAAGTTTTGTCTAAACTCTATTTTATTAGAGGTTGAACATAAATATAGCTCTTGTCTATATTTATGTAGGTTTTTATAGAAACATTGAGTATCAAATTTCTATTAATTATCAATTTAGAAAAAAATAAAATAGTGGAAAGTACAAAGTTTCTTTTATTTTAAATTAATAATTAATACGGAATTCCACAGTGTTAATCACGAAACATTCGAAAAATTATTTCTATTAATGTAAAACATATTATAAAATAACGGAAATAATATACAGAAGTCTTAATAAATCTCTACCATAGATTGCAAATTAACTTAAACAATCTACGAAATGTGATATCTTCTGAATTCTTTTAGCAAAGTTTATGATTAAGAAGTACCTTAATAAATTTCTATACAAATACCTATGTAAATACCTTTGGTACCCAGGCAATTAGAGCAATCCAAAGAATGTGGTATCTTTGAAATCTAGCAAAATTTATGATTCAGAAGAACCTATATAAATTCTCATGTAAATACCTACCTATGACACCCAGGCTTGCTCATCACCATCGCGGAGGGCAAGACCGAGTGCAGCGTAACCTTATTTGGTAGTGTTCTAGTCGAGGCTTGATTCCACAACCCACCCTTTACTTGAGGTACGCCTTGTACAAATCAACTTCCAGAAGGCATAGCAAAGGCTTCGAATTCTCTTTAATAATCTACAATAACAGCTTCAAGGGAAGGTATTATTCTTACATATGTAAGAACCTAAGTATGGGCATCTCATTCTGAATACAACCAAGACACTACCAAATAAGGTGACTATGCCTTTTTCAGGTCTTACATGATATGTAGTTTCGGGATTGAAATTCTCATAAAAAAGTTATCTCATAAAAAAGTTACCAATTATTTCTTGAAATCATTCTCAGTTTATGGTGCTCGTTGTTGGAACAATCTTCCTTCTTCGCATAGAGTTTCAGAATCGCTCAATGTTTTTAAATCTTGTGTTAAGGAAAAAATGCTATCTTCTAACTCAGTATCCGTTCCCTAGCCCCCCCCCTCTCCTCTGATCCATAATCCCTACCACATGTTGGGTGTGTGTCAAATATTATTTTAAATTTTCTTTTTTTTCTTTTGTTGTGTGTTTTTTTTTTTTTTTTTTAAGTAAATTAGTTTTTACTAGGTTTATGTCAATGTGTCGTGGTTAGATGGAAGAAATCACTTTATAGTGATAATCTCGCCACTGCACATCGTCCTAGTTTTAATTTTTTTTATATTATTTTGTTAACACTGTAATGTAATGATGATGTGCAAGAATAATAAATAAATAAATAAATAAATTTGTTAAAATCAAAGTTTCTACACGAGGTTTATAGCCAATTTACCTACAGTGATAAATATACATTAAAATTTAATATTCAAACTCAATTTAATAACATTAATCAAAGTAAGTGTTATAAATTATTAATCATCCAATATTCTATCTACATTTTACTCGACTGATTTCATTTATTGAAATATTTTGATGAAAACATTATTAACTCTATAGAAGATTATAATAGGAACACCCAATTCTTCATTTCAGAGGAAAATAAATAATGAAAATGTAATGAGGTGTTCAAAGATTGTAAAGAAAAATCACTTTGTATTAAGATAACGGAAGTAGAATATGAATTAAAGCCTTTTTGTTTACAAATAACGAAATATTATTATGAACATTGCATTAATGTTTTTAATATCAGAGAAGAAACAAATTGTATACATAAAACATTTCTTTAGTTTTAGGAATACGTACTGGTACAGAGTGGCTCAGAGCTAATGGTGCCTATCCAACAGTCGCAAAAATTTGTAGTTGGGCATATATTTCTTGATTTATCACTGTTATTTACTTATTTCAGGGATGCGTATTGTCATTAATGCTTACAATATAATATGATTATATCACTGCTGACATAAAGCATCTTTGAAATAAATAAATAATACAGATAACTCAAGAAATATATGCCCAACTACAATTTTTTGCGACTGTTGGATAGGCACCATTGGCTCTGAGCCACTCTATATTGGAAATATTTCATTTATGAAACAAAAATCTCTATATTATTGTAAAAAAATATGAGATGAACCCTCTTTTACTCATGGATGTCACAGAAATGGTCGTTTCTATGTGATCCAAACTCATTGTGTTTTTTTTTATTGAGTCACAGTGGAAGTAAAAAATAAGTTTTTCATTTATAATTAATTTAACATGAACGTCATCAAGAATTGTCTATCTATCTATCTATCTATACCATCACGGCATATCCCACAAGTGGGGTAGCCGTAGCCCACAAGTCAAGAATTGTCGGTCGAAAATATATCAACTTTACGTACTGCATGCTTTAAACAGAACGGATGAGAAACTTATGAAAGTTGCGATAGCAGAAAACATGTGTGAGAATCGGATTAAATGTGGTTATCGATCTTTCCGGTCTATTTCAGAACATACGCCTGTGTATTTAAGACAAGGTTGAGTACGAAAATATTATATTTACAACTAGCCATAGATAGGAAAATTGACGGCCGTAGAGGGGTTGGAAGAAAGAGGTTTTATTGGCTTCAGAACATTCGAGAGTGGATCGGGATGAGAGGTGTGGAGGAGCTGTTTCATGCTGCCCAGAACAGACAAGATTTCTGTCAGGCTGTCGTTAATTTCGGGAGAACCTGACAAGATACGTAAAGATGAGGAAGATATGATAATAAACTAACACGACATATTCATCAAGGGAGGTAGCCAGTGGACTGACTGCAAAAGTCATTCTTTACGTGCCATAGAAAACAAAACTTTAAGGTGGTTAGGATAATCCTGCACACATCGCTGAATATGATGTTTAACAGATGCTTACATTTCATATGATAATTGAAATTTACATAAAAATGCTGAATACTTTTTCTATAACAAAGATAACGATAAATTTTTGAAAGATTTTATGTAGAACAGAAAGCTTCTGTAACACAAATAAAGTGTTCAAGATTTGATAATACTATGTCCATCATCACTCCATATAGATTTTCAAGCTTTATTTATTTATGTACAATCATTTACCAACAGACACAACATAAAGATTATAATGTGAACAATGAAGAAATTACATGGTCAATGCTGCGCCCTATTACAGGTACAAATGTAGATTACTTGGACCACTCACCAAGCTTTGTGAGTATTATACTTAAGAATTATATCAGTTATGAAATAAGGATCATAACATTTTTATTAAGACAACCTGAAACGTATAGAATAAAGGAGCAATGTATTATATACAGGACTGACAAGTACCGCAACTACCTTTGAAGAGAGAACACAGTGAGTAATGGAAGGTTGTCACGTTAATACACACACACCTTTCACAACAGTGACAAAGAAGATATCAAAAATATAATATAATATTCTTTCTGATATGCCACTTCGATATTATTATTTTTACGAGAACTAAGATGCTAGTATCTCTTCATAAAATACAAGTATTGCAGTCCAATATTTTATAAAAAACGTTTAGGTATATAATATGTTTATTTGATATATCGAGCGACAGTTCTTAGTAGAATTTCACTATAACAAGAATTTATCAGTATGAAATAAAATATAAAGTAAATTTACTGGTGACTTTAGTAATTATTGAGCCAGCTTTCAAAAGCTTTGCTCTAGTCTTCAGGCAATGCTGGAATTATGAACCCACGTTTTGAACCTAATCCTTTGATATTCTGGATATTTGGATAAGTAAATTTTTCTCGGCATAAAGCTGTCAAGTTTCGTCTTAACAACATGACTGATCATATGGAGACCTATATAATACTGAGAAGTTTGAACAACAATTACGCCACCGCGTATAAAAAAATATAAAGTACATATTGATAAATATTTTTCATAGAGTTATAAAATTTCAAAGTTGTCAAAAATAAATAAAGTTTTGAATTTGAGGCAACCAGTGCAAAATTAGTGTATCCTCAGACTACTTCTTTAGGAGATAATGAGGTATGAGAAATTAAAGTTTGGTTAAACTTTAATGATTTTTTTTTTGTGAACGTAATTTTAATTGATTTATTTATTATCAAAAGGTGGCTTGATCCACTATTACATTGAAAGTTCATAATTTAAGGAATGTATTTTACACCAAAACCGTAACCAACAAAAATTTTGGGTTACACCAATTTGGGCTGATAACCTCATTTGAATATTGGAATTTGTGAAAAAATAGAATGTAGGTATATGATTTTTTCTTCACCCAGCTCAGTGAAACTATAAAAAATATTTGTGATCTAAAGAAATGGGTGAGAGCAGGTGTAAAATATGTGTAATAAATGGCTTGTTTTGAAGTAGTAAAAGGGCTTGGAAGCATCAATGGAGAGAGATCTCTAGAAGAAGTACCTACTTAGAGCAAATGGACACTTGACCCAACCTCAATAAGGTAATAAGACGTAGGAATGTGCGTTTGTGATTTTTTACCCTCCATTGCCATTTTTTGTCATTTTTATTGATTCGTGAGTAAATCCAGGTTTTAATGCTTATAAATTTTATGATGATAAAAATACTTTGAACTATCTAAAAGCTCCACACAAACAGACATAGCATTGTCCTTATTATGCCAAAAGAGAGACAGAACTTAAGGAGAAAACTGTCGTGTGATTTCCTATGGACGTGATTTTCACAAAACGTATCTTTGTCGGGAAAATTATACCATGGGAACTTATCTACGTGTTCCTTATTATATAATATTAATTATAATTCTGCAGGGCAACAGTTACACAAAGTCTTTTAAATAGTGTATATATATATATACATATGTAAAACATGAATTTGCAGTGGTTGATATAGTGTAAAATATATAGATTCCCAACTATATACTTGCATGCCTATGTTTGGTTGGTAAATACCATGTACCTGGGCAAACTATAAATATATGCCTATATCTATGTATTTGTTAATAGAGTACTATTGTTACCTAGTTGTGCTTGCTTGTTTTCTATTGATTGATTTATTGATAATTGAAAAAAAACACAATATGTAGTTAACTTCCAAATGACTTTATCAATTTCGCGTACTAGTATTCGGAGACTCTCGTCTCTATCATCAGGCGATTAGTAAAAAGTACTAATCTAACTTTTTACTAATCGCCTGATGATGGAGACGAGAGTCTTCGAATAGTAGTACGCGAAGTTAATAAAGTCATTTGGAAGTTAACTACATACCTATTGTGTTTTTTCAATTATCTTGAAATGGACTTCCAACAAGTACCTTCGGTCAATAACATTAATGATTGATTTATTGTTTGTAATTGAAGACTGTATTATTTTTTGTTCTTGTTATTTGTAAAAAGGCGCAAACCGTATACTTCATAAATATATAAATAAATAATATATCTAACATTTATTTGTAAATCTAATATTTGCCAAAGTATTTCATATAAATGTACTTAGCTCTCTGCCTTTATCATATCAGCATATTTCAGAAGTGGGGTAGCAAGCAAACTAATTACATCTAATTAAAATGCAAATCATCAATGAAAGTTTAAGATATTCAGGATGCATGGTATACATCATTGCTGAATTTATTTATTCTTAAGTACATATTACAAACATTATGCAATTACACACAAAAATAGATACATATTACAAAGTTTAGAAATATTATATCTTCCCACTAGACAAGTCCGTATCGGGAAAATTAAAGATATTAAGTGTCTCACATGTGATATTTTACGAATATATGTGGCCTTTTACATGACACTCAAGAGCATAGAATAAAGTAGACATAAAAGACATATTTAATGCCGGGACCAGGCTGTTTACTAATCATCTCAATATATTACAATTTGATTTAATGTAACAGAATAATACGAGATGAACACTTAACTTATAAACTGGACATTACATTAGGGCCAATTCTGAATCTTGATGAACTAACTAAACTAATAGTTGATTAATATTAGTTACTATATAAAGTATTCAGCATTAGTTATGAACTATAAATAAAAAATTGAAAAATCATTTTACACAGTTGACGATATGCTAAATGAAGCCTCGTGCTCAATTTAGCATAAATTATAAAATAGTTTTAAATGTATTAGCACCATTTATTTAGCTTTAAATTTATGCGATTGAGAAAACTCTGATTTGAACCCTTTACATTCGAATCAGAGCCGCTATAATGTTCTTAATTTTTTTCATGCATTTTATATTATTTAGCTTTAAATTTATGCGATTGACAAAACTCTTATTTGAACCCTTTACATTCGAATCAGAGCCGCTATAATGTTCTTAATTTATCTTGATTTATATATTGTCTCAAGTGTTTTATGCTTGTATGTACGTATGTTTTTTTTTTCATATAATTTTATTGTCTTGATTTTTATTTTTCTTATGTCGATAATTTTGTATTTTCATGCTTCTGTGTCTTGTTAATTTGATATTGTAAACCTGACAAACCCAAGTGCCCTATAATGGGGTCTATGGTGTGATGGATATAAATAAAAATAAAATAATTAAATAAATAAAACAACTATAAACTCAAGAATCACCAAGTGTAAACGGTAAAATCTATGGGACAAACTAATATTAGTCAGTGATGCCGCAATACAAAATGTTTTTCACGTTCCGATTTACACTTCTGGCAACAATTTAATAGTTGTCGCGCGTGAAAATTGTGAAATGTCAGATTTGCCGATATATTTTGGCGTTCGTATTTGCGTCGGTGGTGGTATAATTATTTACAATTTATATGTGGTAAGAGTTGCGAGGGCCCTAAAAATATAAAATTTTACATTTAATTGAAAAAACAACTTAACGCTTCCAAAATATAGCAATATTCTGCGGTAAAATGACAGCAACTAATAATATTCGCACATTAAAAGTCACGAATAAAATTCTGCAAAATCCAACTTATTTTAGTCGTCGGCTGTCAACTAAAATTTCATTCTGAATACGAAATCCATAGAGCGACGAAATTTATAGTTGTACTAAGGTGTCAAAATGACCTAATTAACTAAATTAGTACGGAAAACTGTGAATACGAATTAGAACTAATTATCATGACTCAACTATCTCCTCACACTTATTTTATGATTCAGAATTGGCCATTGTATACTTATTGTTTATTTATTTATTCATTGTTGGTGATTGTATTATTGTTCTAAATATATATGTATTGTCTGTAGTGTTCCGTTGACTAAATAAATAAATAAATAAATTTGCAACTGTTATGAAGCCATGCAAACTTTCTTTTATTCTGCTGGGAAATTGTTGAAAAAAATTAAAACTCAACACCGTCTGGTATTAAATAGCCTATTACCATTATATTTTAAATAAATTTAAACAAAATAAAATATGTTAAAATGTGAATAAGAAACGTAAAAATCTTAAAAAAATAATATCGAAGGAAATAAAGAAACACATTAAAAAATAATAATGATAATATCGTCGCTCGGCGTTCTATATAGCGAATGTAACAATTACAAAATTTTACAGGAGGCCTAATAAACTGAATAAAATTTACGTTAGCGCCGAGTCCATATTAACGATTTTGTTCCATACGGCATTCTAGCAGTTTGGACAACATTTGGGGAATTTTTTGTATACACAATCGCGTATTTTAACATTCTGTACTAATATCTTAAAAAAAAACTATTTCACCTAAATTGTCGAATTCGCGGTATTGAACGCCGAGCGACGATATGTACTTGAATACAATTTCAACGAGCATCATTTCTGCATCTGCATTTCTTTTACAACAATGAAAACAACCACATCTGAAAATGACAATTCAGAAATAAATTTGAAAACTATGTTGAAACTTAACCAAAACACGTTTTGTTAAACCAAACTAGTCCAATATTAACATAATTTCTATCGTATTTCTGTCACTCCAAATCCAAGGTAAGGCGACACTATTCTCTACAGTCTACACTACGACCGACTTTACTTGGCGCGGTTAAACCACAACATCCCTCGTGTATCCGACTTAATTAGAGAACCTGTTGTACTATGTTGGTATTTATATAACCTGGCCACAGACCACCCTGTGACATGAAGAGGCTTAGCAGCACAGCACCATTAACTATCTCAGACACCCTTCAAGTCAGGATATATTATAATACAAAGTAGAAGTATTATGGAGTAAGAGACTACTGCTACATTACATAATATAAATAATTGTATAGTACATAATTTATGACCGAAATTATATTAAAATACGTAATCCTTAGCATGTACGTCGTAGTGTTTGGTACCTATGACATGAATATATAACAACGTGGATTTTTTGGTATCCCTTGGAGATCCCTGTAAAGAAAAGGTCTCCCAATTTTATGTGTCCTGTAAGAGGCGAGGACTCATAAAACATCACTTTTCCATAAATTCTCTGTGTCAGTGATTATATAGTAGAATTCCATAATGAAATAAAAAAAAACAAATGTTTTTTACCACTTGTTTTTTATTGGGAAAAAAAAACCTTCGTCTTATAAGGACATTGTCAATCAATCATATTGTCAATTACCTTTCGGTACGTCCTCTCTGTGTCATTAAAGAAAAATTATCCATTTTCATAATAAGGAATGATTTTTATTTAAGAAGTTGTTTATTTACAGAATGTTGACTGAACATGCGAGCTGTCCTCCTCGTGCCAACAAGAAATTAAGACATTCAGGAGCGGTTGCATGTAGCTAGCTAGCTGGGTGGCTGATATTCATACTTTACTTAAAAACTTGTAGTGTGTCTATATATAGTATTTCTTATAACTGTCTTTTTGATTATTGTATGCAACTAAAATAATGCACATGTATATAAATAAAAAAGTTGTTTCGTACAGCTTTCGACAAATAAGTTGTAAATAATTGGTATTATTTTCTAATAGTTTCGATTGTCTTGTAGGAGGAAGATATTTATAAAAAAACATACAAGAATTTGCTATCTCCAACTAATGGACAGGTACCACTCATTCTATGTATCTTTTCTTTATAGCACAAATATTATTATAATTACTGGCAATAAAACGATTCTTACAAGGATCATTTCAGGTGAAGGCCAATGCAATCCCAGAAGATAACTCTAAACGATATCCAAACGACAACACAACTACAATAATATATTATATCTTGAAATTTTATTACAAATTCCACATACGTAATATAACTGTAATAAACATGCACTGGGCTTGCAGGCTACCACAATTGTGAGAAATGACTTAGTGTTAAATGCATGAAGATAGATAAGTAGTTATATAACATAATATTTTTTTTTTTTTTTTTTTTTTATTTTTTTTTTTTAAAAAAGATATATCTGGGTTTGTTATAAACCCAAATACAACCTTATACACCTTTCACACTAAGCTTGTGCCGTGAATTGTATATTTCAATTTATTTTTTAATAGATAAATCTATCAATGTTTTTTTATAGTTTCATAGTGGTTACATTATAATAATAATATAAGTCTAAAGAAAGTTGTAAAATTATCCTTGCCCAAACTACTTTTTGCGTCAAAGCGTTTTCCATAAAACTGTTCAAACCATAAAATTTTATTATCAAAGATACAAAACGTATACCATACTTACATCAGTACCTACCTATGTAAGTAGTCGTAAAGATGTGATTTTTCTATACATGCATTTATTTAAATACATTTTACTCTAGCAAATAAACTTGAAACATCGTAGGTACAACTTTAAGCTTTTAAAAGAAGAATACATAAAAGACAAAGTGTTCACCGAATAAATCAATAATTGCATTTTGATGATACCTCTTTTGTAGGTATATTAATGCAATGGAAACTCACTTGGGGTATTGAGGATTGACATAATCATTGTTAGAGTGTTATCTGGATGTTTCATCGACTACATCTTTTAAAGTATTTCTGGAATAGTGTTGGCCCCTAGCTGCAATGATCCCAGCAAAAGTCGTCTGTTTGTCTGTAATACTAATTAACATTGTGAATTGTCTATGTCCGTTAAGTTTATCTGCATTCATATTATTATTAAGAAAAGATACACAGTATGACAAAGGAATTCCAACTTCTATATAAAGAATATTATCGACTGTGATCAGGACAAAGGGTTTAAACCACATCGGTAAAATTTCATAGGAGAAGCAAAAAAACTGTGGGATAAAGAAAATGACAAAAATTATTGTCATTATTATTTTACCATCTTATTGTAATGTAGTTCTTTTATTATGTCATAAAAATTGAAGAGAAAATATTCAGGAACTATCAAGTTATAAGCAAAAAAAAACAGAAAACGACTTTTGCCTAAATTGTGGTTTAATGCCTTTGTCCTGAGCACAGTCGATTTAGTCTGAGATAAAATATTCAATCTCCAAGTAAATCAATAATTGCATTCTTTTAATTCCTCTTTTGTCATTTTCCCATCTCACGCTTTGACATTCTTCTTGAAAGCACATAATTGATAAAAGCTTCATCTTTTCAGAAATATTTCTTCTATTTGTGTTACTCAATTGTTTTTTCATTCTTGAAAATAAATGAAGAAAATAAATATTTTAGAAAGAAAAAGGGTCTTTCAATAGGAGATATACCATAAAAATATGTAGGTTTTTTTTTATTTTTTTTTAAAAGTCATGTACCTAAGTTCTTATTATGAGACAACAACCAGAAAAAATATCAGGGTGCAATGTACAACGGGAAAAATACGAAAGTGTAGTTGCAAACAAGAATCTATCATTCAGTTTGAATTACAAATGCTCTGTGTTATAAATAATAAGCTAAGAATATCGTTCTGATAAAACACGTAGAAAGATTACACGTAAGTGAAGGAAAGCAGAAAAAAATCTATTTATAATATGTACTCGATATTGGAACCCAATAATCCGTACATTTTCTATTGGACTCGTTCCAAACAACATCCATCAATAAGTAATCCAATAATTCAATACAACCGTCTGATATATACCTATCTAGGATACT
This sequence comes from Athripsodes cinereus, assembly GCA_947579605.1. NCBI lineage: Eukaryota > Metazoa > Arthropoda > Insecta > Trichoptera > Leptoceridae > Athripsodes > Athripsodes cinereus. The sequence goes on from OX388314.1 coordinate 28,893,223, forward strand.
TATACAATACACATTAGTGGCGAGTCTAAGGTTTTCATACAGCTTAGGCCCACCCAAGATTATAAATAGGTAAGTATGAATAAGCTATTTATAAAAACTTTGTATCTTAATCACTCGTAAAACGAGTGGATGATCCAAAGAAATAGAATTTACCTTTGTATGGTAAAAACAAAAGTTTAATTACATTTTAAAAGTTCTATAACACTTTATATTACTATGTACATGTTTAATGGTCACCCATCTTAGAACTGTCAGTGCCGAATGTTGCTTTGCCCATACGATCGAATAAGGGTCGGTCCGTGCAATACGCAGAAATGCATGGAACATTACAAAAAACCGGAATTCAATATTTCTTTATTATCGTATCTTTATAAGCTAGCGAAAACTAGTCGAATGCTACGCAAGTAGATACTTGAGAGATTTTTAATTATTTTTAAACCTGGAAACCTCTGTCAGGTAAATCTCTGCTTTTCAGCTTGTATAGCCCCTGATTTTCAGCGTGGTTAAATGGAAGAAATCAATATATAGTGATAATCTCGCCACTGCACATCATCACATTTTTTCTTGTGTATATTGCTTTATTTAATTTGTTATATGAATGATGATGTGCAAGAAGAATAAAATAAATAAATATAGAAGGCACAAATAAGAACGTCTTATCCCCAATTACAACTTTTTTCAACTCTAAAGCTCAAGTTCCCTATAAAAGCTCGCTTTTATTTGAAACTTATACTATGTAATGCAACGATTCGGGTAATGACGTCAGATTTTATTTATATTTCTTTTAAAAAATATTCCTCAAAATATTTAGTTCTAATAATGAATGATCTAGGTTATAAAAGTACCTAATAATTATTGTTTTTTAAAAGAGAACATTTAAAAAATAATAAATTAAGACTACATTCGCAAGTATGGGTCTTGAAAAAGGAGAGTCGGCAGTGTAACCCGAGCAACATATCTCTTTCGAATACGTTTCAAAGTCTACCATCAGATAAAATCAATTAGTTTTGGAACAATTTTTTGTATCATAGTTTATATGATAAATAAACGATTGCTAAAAAGGGCAGTATCATCTCCCAGTGGGTGCTGGAGTCTTTCAAGGGGGTGATAGAAAACTTGGAGAGAATAAGGGGGCTCTGCCTTCTTAGAAGATACGCCCTGGGAAAATCACTAGAGGCAAATCAATCTCACAAAGTGGAAGGTCGAAAAAAGTTTGTGAACTTCTAATTTCAACTGAAAACGTTAGCTAAAAATGAAATTATATCCATAAACTATGACTTAAAACAACAACAGCCCTTAAGTTAATAACAGTTATTAATGCAAGGTAAAAAAATCTAATCTAAAAGAACACAAGTTTTTATAATTTTATTAATTGATTCCTTACTGAACATTGACTGCAATTAATGTTAGACATAAATATATGTAAAATGATGTGTATTATGTAAAATATAAAAAGAGAGTGTTAATCGATTTTTTCCAAATAATCTAATTTGATGTTAATTTCATTATAAAATCTTAAGAAAGGATATACAAAGGAACAGAACAGAAAAAAAGGACTAAGACTGAAACATTATTTCCAAATATTTCAAAGTCTTCAATACAATGATATTGGAATGTGAGAATTTTCCAATTAAATTTGTAATACTCTGGAAGGACAGGATATAATAAGTATGTAAGGTATTTGTCCTGTCGTCTGGAGATTAAAATGATAAAGAGCAAACACAATGTATTAATGTACAAAAACTGTCAAACGATATTATATTGGAGTGAAAAAATGAGAAATAATTGACAAGTTTAAGACCAGGCATTTCTGGGAGAATAAACACTCAAATAAAATAAAGATATGCGGATAATGATATCAGGCAACCTTCTTGTAAGGTATCAAAATAAGAAGCGAGAAATATTGAAAACGAGAAAACAAAAAAAAACAACTAATTGCCTATTAGATATCCCTGTGAACCACAATTTCTCGAAATAAAATAATTTTCAGCTTGTAAAAAAATATTTTATTTTGGAACATTGTATTTTATCAACTTTGTGTATCATTTTAAAATTTTATTATACTATTATTTCTTTTAATAAATAAAACACATAAATACGTTATCCTGAATACGTTCAAATACTATATATATCGATCTGCTAAATAGATATATAAAACATAGATATGGAGTAACTAATAGTAGGTAGGTACTCGTATTATGTGAAAAATGTATGGATAGACACCCGACTATGCCTATGTTCAGTTGGTAAAAAACCATATGCCTGAGCTTACTTTAAATGTATGCCTATAAATATGTATTTGATGATAAGCATACAAATTTACCTAGTAACGTTTGGTTATTTTTTGTTTTTTATTGATTGGTTTTATTTTTGATATTGAAAACTATTTAATTTTACATTTCGCACTTATAATAATGATTATAATTTTTTGGTTTATTTATAAATATATAATTATGTATATGTATTTTTTTTTTCATGTATGTATGTATGTATTATATTTACAGTATTTATTTTAGCATCTATTTGTATGTGTGTATTATTTATTATAGTTTATTACTATTATTATTATTTTTTTAACTACTTAATAATATGTATTACATATTTTAGTTTCTATGTTCTTAAAGATTTATTTTTATTTTTACATATATATTTCTTTTTCCATTTGTTTTTTATTTTATTGGGTAAGTTGGAAGATATCGCATCCCTGCGATAAACTCGCCCATTGTGCAAAATTATTCGTTTATACCATGTAACTTTATCATTTGTATCCATATATTTTGTACAATAAAGTTTATTATTTTTATTATTAATTTTGATATAATGAAAACAAAATTGTTTTTGGTTTTACTACGATTTATTTGTTAAATAAGTAACCAGGTTTCGACCTATGAGGTCATTGTAAAAACTCACTTTCACTGTTTGACAATGACCTCATTGGTCGAAACCTGGTTACTTATTTAACAAATAAATCGTAGTAAAACCAAAAACAATTTTGTTTTCATTATATCAATATAATGGAGTTATACAAAATCAACGTCGACTCAATCAACTATTTAATTTTCTTGTTCATGTTGATTTGAAGCCGTATATTTCATGAATTAATAAATAGTTAAATGAATAAATAAATTGTTAAATGAATAAATAAATTGTTAAATGAATAAATAAATTGTTAAATGAATAAATAAATTGTTAAATGAATAAAGTCTTCAAAACGTATTGGTTATTCCTGTAATTTTCTTTGTACAAGTCATCGTAAAGGATAAAACAAACAAAAAACATCAAACATGGATGACACACAAACGGTCTTAATGTTTATATGAGGCTTTTGTACAGGATTATAAATCTAATAGATGTGGATAGTTCCTAATACCGTTACACCATTCCGACAGCTCGACAAAATATCCAATTGAAATAATATTATCCAGGCAATAATTTTTGTATTGAATTTAGGATATCATTTACACATGCTTTTCTTAGTACCTACCTACCTATGATTTAGATTATACCTATTTAAGATGGAATATTTCAAAATTGTCTTAATAAAATGTTATTCTTAACCCCTAACTTCTCCTTGGAACATAGTCGGTTATCTTATCCTAGGCGCCTAAGGGGCATATATTGGTAAAAATTACAAAATATAAGACTTTTAATAAGTTTTCGCTTATAATTTAATATTATATTGATTGTATGTTGTATAAATATTCAAATTATCGAATTTAGTGTTATGTTTTAATTGACTTTTTGTTCGTAATAACAGTATAAATACATTCTAGATTCAAAATAAATTATGAACACCTTGATTATACTCTGGATTCTAATTATATTATGGACAATATTTATGATTTTTGGTCAGTTTTTTATATCTTCTTCTGTAGGTGCCCTGTCAGGTCCCCCGACGTTGGCGATCACTCTGGCATAGGCTTCTCGGTCCCACACTGTCTAGAACAACTACTCTCCATCTCTCATTCCAGTCCAATCTCTATATTGCGCAGTTTTCATGTAAAGTTTTAAAATATATCTTAATGCTACATAGTTTTTTGGATAAAAAATTTGGTTTAAAGATTCATGCAATGTTTTATTTCAATTTGTATAAATTCATAGGCACTCGGGCACAGATGTGCACCTTGGAATTTCAAAACGAGGACAAAAATCAATGATTATTTCTGGCTTTCTTTTTTTTCTGACAAAGTACCATCATGGTGCATAGACGAAAGTAATACAACTGCTTTTCCTTTTTTTGGTACGTAAGACACCAAGATGAGTTTTTTTGTGAATCCAAATACCGATGATAACTCTTCTCGGGACCGATTAGCTAAGAAAGTATTTGGAATATACTGTTTGTTTTTTCGTAATGTTCCAATCAAAGTGAGTCCAGAACTTTTCAAGTTCAATGCCAATTGTTTTGTTGTGAAAAAATTATCACATGTTATATTCCTATTTGTATGGTAATATGGTTCACACAATTTTTCAACAATTTTTTCTCCGAGATTCGTTGCTCGTTCATTGCCCTCTTTACCCAAATATGGAATTCCACCAAGAGGGTAACCATTTTTGGAATCATTAAGCCAAAATATCTTCATCCCATATTTTTCTGGTTTTGATGGCATATACTGTTTGAATGGACATTTTCCATCATAACCAACCAACTGTTCGTCTACAGTTATGTTAAAACCTGGCATATAAGATTTTTTAAGATTTTTGTTTATCATCTCCCATATATCTCTAATGCATGCCAATTTATCGGTTGCTCGTCTCTGTGATCGAGAGCTTTTGTCATCGAATCTCATAAAACGTAGGATCATCAGGAATCTTTTTTTTGACATAGTGGCACGAAAGATTGGAGGTCCGTACCTCAAACTCCACAAACGATGAACACTGACATCTTGAGATTTCAAATGCCCAGCAGTAAGCAATATTCCAATAAAGGCATTCATTTCATTATTATCTACAGACTTCTAAGGTGCGTTAAATTTCTTCTCTGTGTATACTCTTTCAGCTTCCATATTAGTAAACTTAGTTATAATAGATATCACTTCTTCTGAAAATATTAGTTGAAATGATTGCACTGGAATTTCAATTGCCAAACCTGGAGGTAATAATATTTTATTTACAGACCCTCGAATTATGTTGTGAGCCGGTGTCCTTCCAGAGAGTTGAGGAAAAAGATACCAAGTACTTCCGTCTTTAGTAACAGGATGAGATTCACTATTATTAGAAGTATTAGCACATTCATCATCGATGGTTTCATCTTCGCTGACATTGTCACTATGATAAGAATTAACACTCACGTGGTCAGAATCTTCATCGGTTTCTCCATCAGAAATATTAAATTCTGTATCAGAACACTCCATTTCAACAAGCTCACAAATTTCATTATCGTTTAAGATTTTATTTGACATGATTAAATTGATAAAACACACGTGTGAACTACACAAGTATCAAGTAAATATTAATTGTAACCATGTGCCGATGTGGCGCCATGGGGAATGTGACTGACTTTTGTAATTGATATTTAATTACTTATGACTCTCATTATTTTTTACGATGTTTTATATGAAATCTGAATATAAGTATGTAACTGGAGGAGTACTAAAAAGAAGAATAAAATATACTTACAATAAAGTGTCGAAATTGAGTTTTTAATTACGCAATGTGCCTATAAGGCGTCAAAGATAAATTAACGGTTAAACTATTGTTTTATTAAAAACTACAATAAGACCAATATGATAATTCTAAATGGAAAAGTTGTTCCGTGAAGCTCCTGGCAAAGAATTGATCTTCCACTTTCTTCCGTAAGTTTTGAGTGTCCTGTAAAAGGCAATTGTTCGAAAAAATAGTCATTTTACATAATTTTATTCAGTGGTGAGGTTTTCCACCCATCCTAAATGTAAAATTGTTTGTGTTAGCACGGAGAGCACAACTTTCGTGTTTATTACATGCAGTTTGTATGCTGGCTCTCCCACTTGTGAAATATGCTGTGATGGTATAGGTGCATAGTATTAATAAAAAAAAATTCTTATGAAAATTAATTAAAGCTTGGTTTAATATATTTTCATTATAATCTGTTTTGTTTAACATACCAAATTAAACTTGTCAAACTTGTTTGATTTATAAGGTGATGATTAGATTACTTTAATAAACTTTTACTTTTCCTAGAATAAACTCCATCCAATTTATTGTTTTCAATTATCTAGCACATACATACGTGACAACCAACCATTCGAACAAATTTTCCACCTTTTTCTGAAAAATAATATGATTCTTAGTATGAGAGTGTAATATAGTCAATAAGTCATCCCAGAACAATACCTACACATGAAGCTGTCATTGGGATTTATAAGAGAGAATATCGGAGCCTCTTGTAAGTCGCCCGGTAGCTTAATATTAGACAAAGCACATCTCGCGACAAGATGGGAGTGCGGGTTCAAGTCCCATCCGAGGCACTACCAAATGAGGTGATGTTGTCTTTTGTAAGCCTTATATGGCAGTTTCCTGTGTTAAATTTACATATGTGACCTCATGCAATAGTTAATTGTAAAAATAGCATCGATTAACATATGCCTACAAGAATGTTTACCCCATATTAGGTATTTTTGTCATTTCACTGAAATTATGCTTTCAGAATATTGAGGCGACCGACTAGGTAATCAATATTTCTGAAATACATACATATCTAGGTAAGAATACTAACGCTTGGTCGGTCGGTAAGTACGAATATATTATATTCCAAGATAAATTTGGCACACACGAACTATTATACCTAATACTTGTAATAATATTACGAATATTTTACCTACTTCATGCCAGTCTCTGAGACGCCTGACATGTGATATTATTACTAATAACACATTGTGATACGCGAGTGATTTTATTTTTCAGTAAATCCCTGACTGATTATTTATTTTCACGTATGTAGGTATATTTGTTAAATAGCACAAAAAATAAAAGTTTACTTTACTTTTTATGAAATACTTTATGATTTTTTCATTGTACAATTACATCAACTATTCGATAAATTAACTCTTTGCGTAATAAAAAATGCTATCAATGTAGCATGGAGCAATTCAAAGACAAATTTTACAAAAGATACTAAATTAACATATTATAATATATGTAGTTAAAACAATAATAATTTTTAAAACTAAAATTTATCGATATTGTGGGTATATTTGTAAAGAAAAATTCAATTTTGGAGTTTGAGTAGGTATAAAAAAAACACTTCAAGCATACAAGTAGGTACATTTATATTACATATCAAACAAAAGCATTGGAAAATGGCATGAATGCATTAAAGAGTCCGTAGTAAAATTACAAATACATTCTCACCAGCGTCATTTACCTATATTCAAGTATATTATTAAAAGTGACGTCATTAAGTAGTTTCTCGACAAGTACTCAAAACGAATACTATTATCTACACTTCTGCTTTACCATCACGGCATATCCCACACTGCTAAAAAAAATATTTTTCTTACACCTGCCTTTTACAGGACACTAATCCCACGGAAAAAAGAGATAGAGAGAGCTATACTATACATGGTGCTCCGCGTACTCAAAACTCAGCATGCAAAACACAGAGTGTTAATTGTCAAGCAGCGAAATACGTACTTATCCCGAGTGTCAATATTGAAGATACGCGAAGATATCAGTTAATATATACACACCTAATATTGTAAATTCAATAGTATTATTACGTACATGATATGCTTTGGTACCAAGAAACTAAATAAAATAGCATTAATGGAAGATGAAAATAATATTATCTAGTCGCGGCAAAGAATTGGTCTCCCAATATTTTTTTCAAGTTCTTGAATATCTTGAAAAAAGGTAATAATTCATTAAAATCACTTTTTAAGACGTTTAAAATTTTCAATTCAGCGATTATGAGAGACCCACCTCACACCTGGGTCTACCTCAGGACTCCTATTTATTTATTTCCTAAGTTTTTGGGTGTCCTCAGTTTTTGGCAGGTGTTCGAAGAAATGAAGACATTTAATATCTTTTATTCAGATATTTGCCATCCATCCTGGATTCCTTAATTTTTTGTTGGTACAGAGAGGAAGCTTGCATGTTTTTGATATGCAGCTGGTCTGCTGGCTTCCCCGCTTGTAGGATACGCCGTTGTGGTGTACCTACTAGAAGTAGTAGATATTTTTAATACAATCGAGTATGCACTTTTAATTAGGTATCTATTCTTGTGAAACAATGTCATGTTTCTATCACTCGCTCTCTCTCCCCAAGCAATGAGTTCCCTATTGTATTGTGGCAACCCCATGTGACAAGCCACGTCACCGAACATGTAGGTACACTCAATGTACCTACCAACCATGTACTTACCATAGCTTCCATCGTGGTACCTACATGTGAGTTCATTACCTCTCTCGCTTCGGTTGCAACTGTACCTACACTCCGTAACTGTCTCCGCACGATTATATTGTATTTTCCCATTGTTATAATTATATTCATGTAAATCTTAAATTCTCAATAAAACATCTTATCTCACCGAATTAACTTTGCTTACTATTTACCAAATCACTATCTGTGCCATAGGACACATATACATCTGTACCCGTAGAACCTTTTCATATAATTGGTGACACCCGAACAGTGAACGATTTTCAGTGATTAAAAAAATATAGTGAAGTGATTTTTTTGTGTTCTTTATTTCTTGTGCAATAACTTTCCAACATGTACGCGAAAGAACAACAACCCTCGAAGTCGGAGACAGCAAGCAGGGTCACTCCAAGAACAACGATCCAACAAAAGTTACGCAACGGAAGTGAGAGATGTAATCCTGGCGCCGGCAACGCCAGTAATCCACGCGACGCAATGAGACACGTGGCGGACTATCTGCAGCCATTCAAGATACAACCAAACTAACAGCACTGACTCCTGCATCTCGTGAGCAACACGAGTAAGACTCATTCCTGGTGGACATCACCCCCACAGACGGTGTTCTGGGACTCCTGATCAACAGGAAAGGAAATCAAAAGCCAAGGTGGACATCACCAGCAGTGGAGCAATCGCACTCACATCTACGCATGACTAACACATCGTCAAATCGTTATCTTATCGCAATCACGATCGTTACAATGTCAGATTGTGAAGCAACAGGCATCTCAACGAAAAGGAACCGAATTCGTATGCACACGAATAAGTTCTTCAGAGATCGTCAAACCAGCACAACTGTAGCAGATTCAACTACAATCTGTCTATAAAAATCAACCAGCAGTAACCTAAACAGCAACAATGCAGATACCTTCGTCTAGTTCATACATCATCATTATGAATGCCAACAAGACTCGCATCGTTTCTCAGCGCAACGCGCGATCCAGCATAAAATCGCATCGCAACGCATCGGCGATTCGGATTTTCAACACATCATGTTCTCTACAGATTATGAGACTTCACTTTCCAGGAGAAATTGTTACGATTTCGTCCACTAGGACGATCGCATCATATCATTATACAAAATTATCAAAAGGGAAATTATCAAATATTTAAAGAAATGAATTTACATTATTTATACATAATATAAGTATATACATAAGAAAAGTATATAATTTGGCTCGTAACCCCCAGCTTCGCTACATACATTTTGCAATGTACGTAAGCGAAACACATAGAAAATTATATGATTGAGAAAATTTATAAAGAAAGTTACAGTTATATTTGCAAGTAAAACAGATTAATATATTGGCTCAAGTTCATGTCTAGGTATGAATCTACTTGGTCTGTGCAAGAGGAATGCATTGTGTGTGGGTGACAGGTACATACTTCAATTATACATATTATACTTACGTAAAGTTCAGAGAATTCTTTATCCTTCGGTTTCATCATTTTCTTATGGTCATCATATCATTATAGAATACTTAGGTAATTTATGCAATAATGTTTCTTCTGTTAGCATACTTTATATTGCAAAGATTCTACTTATGTCTTTTCTTGAGTAGAATTATAGATAAATATCCATTTCCATTTTAGATTCTTGTACTCATGTCCCTTATAGATACTCATACAAAAGTTCGTTACATACAGTTTCACTCAGGGTTCGAACCCGAGGGTATCATAATATTATTAAATTATTATATGCACAGCTTATTCCGGAATTGAGCCTGGAATAACTCCTTTTTCGAGTACATTAATACATATCCAATAACAGTTACAAGTTTGGTACAATATCAATATCCAGCAATATCCACTTTTGGTATCTGTTTGTACGGAAGGTACATTTTATTAATAAAGGGAAGGTGATTATGTAAAAGCAATAAAATTCGTAAATGGAGATAAACAAGACAGTATGTATTGAATAAAACAGGGTTGATACATAACAATGGTTCATAGATATCTAACTCAATTATTAGAACATTACACCGACAACATATATAGTGGATTATACATAAAATTATGAGAGCAATGGTTATACCCTAAATTCAATACGGACATTTAAACAAAGTGGCAGGTACATAGATACTCAAATATTCAATACATAAAGTGGCATTTACAATGGTTCTCAGATTATAATTAAACTTATAGCTTGGCGTGTACTTACAGATTAAATTACACGTTATTTACGCTTGGTTCCTATGTAACGGCGAATCAGATATATACGTTGACAAACGCGTAGATGACTTCTTATGTTGTTCTGCTATACCGGCTATACCGACAGTGGGTGGATCCTCTAAGCAGGTATTGTCTATTACCAACAGACAATTACAAGTGGCCTGGTGTCACACGCTGGTCCAGCCTACGGTACATTCGTTCAGGAAGGGATTTCTTAAAGACGACTACATGTTCCTCTGTATATTATGTTGACGAATGTCTCTATTTATTCGATATTAAGAATAGCGTCGCGTATTTCCGGTTACTATCTACTAAGAGGTATATTTATTATTACATCACACAACGTTGGCATTATACAGATCAGACATTATGCCTCACTCCAATACGCGGTTATTTAAGAACAGTTTATTTACTTTTACTATACACATACTCCATTTCTATTCACATGATACGTTACACTTTTGGTGGGAAACAAAGCCGACTGGCGAGAGTTATTTTATCGATTAATTATCATTATCACGTAGGTGGAGAACTATTTTCACCATATCAGGATCAGAAATATAAAATCCATACATTATGGTATTTAAGAAACTACATTATTTTGCGTCACGAACTATTATTATTAAGAAATTTACTAATGGCGGGAACACATTACATGTTTATACAAGTTCCACATTAACAGCACTATTATGAGGCATACACTACTCAAATTACTATATTATTTCGTACATAATATTTAGACAATCTCTGCAATAACTATTTGTAATATATATCTATTATTATTAAGAATGGAATACTGTCTTATTGAGTTCGCGGGTACCCACGGAGCTGAGCTCCGTGGAGGGATGTTAATTTCTCCAATGCGAAAGGCGAACTGACTTGCTTGCGAGCGACGCGAGGACCTCTCATGTCGACCGTTTACTTCAACCGTCGTTTTGGCGCATCGACAAAATCATACGTTTGGCGTACAAGGTTAGAGAAACACGTGTTAAGGATATGATTTCCATAACGTCTAATTATTATTACGAGTGACCCCGTGGACAACAAATGAATGTAGGAACATTAGCCAGTATGAACTTCTCCGCAGCGATTATTTAATGCGTAGCATTCTCCCTTTCGGCCCCTCTTGAAAATTTGAAGAGAAGCGACAAATTTTCAAGTTCCCCAATTATACAAAAAAAGTTGAGAACCACTACAAAAAATTGTTGAGAACCACTGGTTACATGAAAAGATTGAATACCACTGGTTACATAAAAAATTGAGTACCACTGGTTACACAAAAAGTTGAGAACCATTGGATACATAAGCAACTATATAGGTACCCAATTACAGACAAACAATTCAAAAAATGGTAGCTTATATACTATTACAATGTTTCTTACATCCTATAGCCCGTTCAATTATTATTAAACACTCGCGGTAGATTGCCCATAGTCAAAATTGATGCGAACTGTTTTCATATTTTGACTTACACTTCTTAATAATAACACAAAATTCACTTTAGTTGTTTTAGTACGGGGCTCCTAACAAAAGTTTGAGAGCTACAATCATAACAATATAATAGTACATAGAGGTGTGTATATATATAGACAGGTGCATATGTGCATGTATACGAAAAACACAGGTTATGAAAACAACAACTTTAAACATTTTACAATACAATCTTATAAGAAACTCAGGATCGTTATTACGTTACAATATACGGTTCGTTCTACATTGGTGATAAAAATTATTCTCTTCAATTTATCAATATACGTACGTTTCATTGCTGGATTCTTTTACTACGATCGACGACAAGTTAACATTTTAAACATGACAAACATATAAAACAAAAGTTACATACTTAAGAAGTTGGTTCATATCATTATCGATTCCAGTTACATGTATCCAACAAGGGAAAAGCAACATAAAGGAATTTAAATAGATATAAACAATTTTGTATAGATGGAATTAGAGATACCACATTTACGCTTCATTTAACCCATTAAGCTTAATAGCACTCATATACAAGTGATTTCATGTACCATGTACCATACAAAGATATTGGCAAAGCACAGAAAGAAATCATAGACATAATAAGGACATATACATATTAGAAAAACAATTTACACGCAGACATGACATAATGGTACATCACGACGACTGCAATCACATTTACAGTAACCGATATTCATTATTGGCGTCAAATCCTTCTACGCATATTACATAGACACAGTTCTCACACAGAGACAGATTTCTCACATAGAGATAATCTCAGAGGATCGTCATCCTCATACAGGCTTAATACATGACAAATACATTGAACAACTTTCGATCTTTGCTACACAATATACAAGTTACAAGTTCAATAAATTCTTTACATACATCATTATTCAAATTCAACATTTACTTCTTCATACAGGACTCACCTTTCATAAACAGATTCATACATCATCTTTATTCACTAGCATACAATTAATCAAAATTATCCCATTGAATATCTGCAGCCAACATTCCACTACAGGTTTTATTCTGAGTCCTTCATAAGCCATTCCGTTCAATGTCAAAATGTTCTATCACATTTTCCAATGTATTCAAGCAACATAAACAAACTTTTCACAAAGTCACAAAATTATTTAATTCAACAAGGATATACTACATCCAAACATTTCCAATTACAATTCATAAGAGATTACTACGTGTCCTACGCGGAATTAAACGTCATATAAACTCAAACTTCAAAATAATAGGCATGAACGATTAGCAATCACATTGTCTACATTCATCAAAAAGAGCATTACGATTTATCTTTCACACATCCAGATAACATCGTCTCTATATCGATTACACAAAAGTCACAAAAAAATATTTAAACACATCTCTCCTACCACGGCTGTACATATTACATAAACATAACTCATTTTTTATCAAAGAGCGTTCGTTAGTTTACCTTAACGGGACAATTCACTAAACGGACTCAGTTCTCAAATAAACAAGGCATAGGTTACTTCAATATTTCACGATGGTAATAAGCCGCAAAAGTCACATTACTACATTTCAAGAAAATTAATTACTTCACAAAAGATAACAAATTCCGAACACGAAGGGTTAATATTCAACAGCAAAAATTCTACATCGTTACATGGTTACTTCTTTAATTTCCAAAAAAAAATTTACAAAACATCATTCTACTATTTACGATAATGTCAAAATTTTCAACGATGGTCATCAAAGGGTTAACTGTTTCTTAACTAAATTCAAAATTCAGTTATAGTTCACAACTTGACATTAAAAAAAATTTCAATTACTATTTACAAAGGGTTAACAAATTCGGTCATGTTTCACTAAGGGTTAAGTGTATTTATTTTTCAAATTTCGTGAACGGTCGTGAAGGTTTAACATTATTCATTTCGATTTATTTTTAACTTTAATTTTCTCAAAACAAAAATATTTGTTTAATATTATTCATCATTATTATTTCGTCACATCACTACGTACGCACATTTAAATTCTTATCAAAATTCTACTACGCATAATTTTACACAACAACGCTCATTTAATATTATTTCTCCAAGAGTTCAATAAGGATATTTATTCCAAATACAACATTTTACTGTTTCAAAAAATTTAATTCAATTTAATATCGATTTTTATTCTCAGTTCGAAAATGAATTTACTATTATTTATACATAATATAAGTATATACATAAGAAAAGTATATAATTTGGCTCGTAACCCCCAGCTTCGCTACATACATTTTGCAATGTACGTAAGCGAAACACATAGAAAATTATATGATTGAGAAAATTTATAAAGAAAGTTACAGTTATATTTGCAAGTAAAACAGATTAATATATTGGCTCAAGTTCATGTCTAGGTATGAATCTACTTGGTCTGTGCAAGAGGAATGCATTGTGTGTGGGTGACAGGTACATACTTCAATTATACATATTATACTTACGTAAAGTTCAGAGAATTCTTTATCCTTCGGTTTCATCATTTTCTTATGGTCATCATATCATTATAGAATACTTAGGTAATTTATGCAATAATGTTTCTTCTGTTAGCATACTTTATATTGCAAAGATTCTACTTATGTCTTTTCTTGAGTAGAATTATAGATAAATATCCATTTCCATTTTAGATTCTTGTACTCATGTCCCTTATAGATACTCATACAAAAGTTCGTTACATACAGTTTCACTCAGGGTTCGAACCCGAGGGTATCATAATATTATTAAATTATTATATGCACAGCTTATTCCGGAATTGAGCCTGGAATAACTCCTTTTTCGAGTACATTAATACATATCCAATAACAGTTACAAGTTTGGTACAATATCAATATCCAGCAATATCCACTTTTGGTATCTGTTTGTACGGAAGGTACATTTTATTAATAAAGGGAAGGTGATTATGTAAAAGCAATAAAATTCGTAAATGGAGATAAACAAGACAGTATGTATTGAATAAAACAGGGTTGATACATAACAATGGTTCATAGATATCTAACTCAATTATTAGAACATTACACCGACAACATATATAGTGGATTATACATAAAATTATGAGAGCAATGGTTATACCCTAAATTCAATACGGACATTTAAACAAAGTGGCAGGTACATAGATACTCAAATATTCAATACATAAAGTGGCATTTACAATGGTTCTCAGATTATAATTAAACTTATAGCTTGGCGTGTACTTACAGATTAAATTACACGTTATTTACGCTTGGTTCCTATGTAACGGCGAATCAGATATATACGTTGACAAACGCGTAGATGACTTCTTATGTTGTTCTGCTATACCGGCTATACCGACAGTGGGTGGATCCTCTAAGCAGGTATTGTCTATTACCAACAGACAATTACAAGTGGCCTGGTGTCACACGCTGGTCCAGCCTACGGTACATTCGTTCAGGAAGGGATTTCTTAAAGACGACTACATGTTCCTCTGTATATTATGTTGACGAATGTCTCTATTTATTCGATATTAAGAATAGCGTCGCGTATTTCCGGTTACTATCTACTAAGAGGTATATTTATTATTACATCACACAACGTTGGCATTATACAGATCAGACATTATGCCTCACTCCAATACGCGGTTATTTAAGAACAGTTTATTTACTTTTACTATACACATACTCCATTTCTATTCACATGATACGTTACACTTTTGGTGGGAAACAAAGCCGACTGGCGAGAGTTATTTTATCGATTAATTATCATTATCACGTAGGTGGAGAACTATTTTCACCATATCAGGATCAGAAATATAAAATCCATACATTATGGTATTTAAGAAACTACATTATTTTGCGTCACGAACTATTATTATTAAGAAATTTACTAATGGCGGGAACACATTACATGTTTATACAAGTTCCACATTAACAGCACTATTATGAGGCATACACTACTCAAATTACTATATTATTTCGTACATAATATTTAGACAATCTCTGCAATAACTATTTGTAATATATATCTATTATTATTAAGAATGGAATACTGTCTTATTGAGTTCGCGGGTACCCACGGAGCTGAGCTCCGTGGAGGGATGTTAATTTCTCCAATGCGAAAGGCGAACTGACTTGCTTGCGAGCGACGCGAGGACCTCTCATGTCGACCGTTTACTTCAACCGTCGTTTTGGCGCATCGACAAAATCATACGTTTGGCGTACAAGGTTAGAGAAACACGTGTTAAGGATATGATTTCCATAACGTCTAATTATTATTACGAGTGACCCCGTGGACAACAAATGAATGTAGGAACATTAGCCAGTATGAACTTCTCCGCAGCGATTATTTAATGCGTAGCAAGTTCTTAGGCGAACCACTTACTATGTCCGAGGACATAACTGGTTTTGCCAAGAATCTCCGCGAACACTTCAGAGACACTCAACTTCTTACAATCAAACCCCACGAAACAGAAGAATCATCATTTCTAAAGACCTAGCATTTTCTTCACAATATGCTATCAACTATAATATCATTACATTGTGCTACTCCAATCTTGTACAAATAATCATATTATGATTCTTTAGCTATAATATGATTCACTTTGCAATACCACGAAAATGTATCATGTATTTTAAATCGAACCTCATTATCAATATTATTCTTAGCATTTGTTTTGTCTAGCTTGTAATTCCAGCTACTTACAGTAATATTAACGTTGCTTTGTTGCATAATATATGTTATCCCTACATCGGTGATAAATATATAACAAACTTGCATTGTATTAACTTGTAATATGAACATTCATGTTTATTTAAGTTCTGTTTTATCTACAACTTAAATTTGTTATTGTATACTTAAAATAATATGTGTGAATTTGTTTATCGATTTAAGCACGTTCGTCATGTGCTATGTACCTACCTACCTAGTATCTACATATATACAGAAATGTTTTCCGTATTATGTTGATATTATTACTTTATGCATACACTGCAATATTTGGTAGCGCATATAATATAACATATACCTTTGATTTGTCATTTCGTTATGTATTGTTCTATATTACCTTTTTGGGTCATTTCGTTATGTATTGTTCTATGTACTTTATTTGTCATTTCATGATATATTGTCCATATTATTATAACATGTACCATTATTTAATTCACACATTGCAAATATTATGACCTCAATTATTTACTTTATATGTCATTTAATTTCATACATACTTACATTTTACATTGTACTCTTACTTTAGTAACAACATGGAGATCCAAAAGATTATACTTTTAGCTGCAGTACTGGCCATACTGTTGTTGATATGTTGGTCTTTCAAGGTCTTTGCGTCACTAAAGTGGGATCAGCTTAATTACATGTCACCTGGCGGAATTCCGGGTGGCGTCTCTTTGACGTCATGAGACGCTAACGCGGACTTCCGGGTACATAATTTTTTATATAAAATGTAACATATTTATAATAATTTGTCAGTCAGTAATGTACAGTGAGACAGTTGCGTGGTGGGTGTTTTACTTTTGCAAAATGGGTTCAACAAACACGAAGGAAGAAGTAATCGTGGCTCAAGGAGACAATTCATCGTTCCACCTGTCAGTAACCTCGCTGACACTAGTGGTAGTCATAGCCATGCTTCTGGTATTCTGGCTACTATGGAGACAGTGTCACAAGGTGCTGACACGCCACGTCCTGCAGCGGATTGACACGACACCTAGGGATGTCATACCACCAGACATCCATGTCATCCCCAGGAGGACTTGACCACCTTCTTCAACCACCTTTCATCTCGTGACTTCGTCACTGGCGGGGGGTACTGTGGCAACCCCATGTGACAAGCCACGTCACCGAACATGTAGGTACACTCAATGTACCTACCAACCATGTACTTACCATAGCTTCCATCGTGGTACCTACATGTGAGTTCATTACCTCTCTCGCTTCGGTTGCAACTGTACCTACACTCCGTAACTGTCTCCGCACGATTATATTGTATTTTCCCATTGTTATAATTATATTCATGTAAATCTTAAATTCTCAATAAAAAATCTTATCTCACCGAATTAACTTTGCTTACTATTTACCAAATCACTATCTGTGCCATAGGACACATATACACCTGTACTCATAGAATCACATCCTATAGTATGTCTGTTTAATTACAATGACAAAGAGTTTTTCATTATTTTTCATAATAAGTATCACACATTTTTGCTGAGAGTGTTGACGCATAATACGGCGCCCTTGAGGTCATATTATTACGAGTAAAAGGCACTTTACAAATTGTTCATATTCATATTTATTTGATATAGAATACACACTTTTTACAATGAAAAATGTACTAGTATTGTAAAATGTTTTAATAACAAATAAAAATATAAATTGGTTAGAACGTACACTGAGAAAAATATTAACGAAATTTCACAACGAATCATTGGTACATACTATCAGATGAGGACCAGAGATAGTAAAAACAATTCATTACTACGAATCTATAATATTAACTTATTCACTGTGTCGGTGTTTAGGTAGTAGAATTCCATATCGAAATAAATAAAACAAGCGTTTTTTTCTACTACTAATGATACTCATTAGTAGTAGAATAAAACGCTTGTTTTATTTATTTCGATATAATATTAACCTTTCGCAAACAAATTGTTGGTAATTTTACTATCGAATTGTTTGCGAAGAGATAATATAATAGATTCGTACTAATGATTCGTTTGTACTATCTCTGGTCCTAATCTGATAGTACGTACCAATGATTCGTTGTGGGTATTTTTCTCAGTGTAGGTACCTACTTTAATAACTTCCGCCTCCGTTAAATTTTGCTTTTTTCCTAGTTGTACAAATATTATATATAATAATAATAATAATTTTATTTACCAAAAAAAATATTTACAGAACAGAGTATAACAATTTTTCACTATTTAAATTCAAATTTATGAACTCAATATTACCTCACTGGATTTGCACCCGTATCGAGGTAATATTTTTTTTTTTTTTTATTTATTTTATTTAACAATAATTATACAGACATTACAATACATAGACTATTTGATACAACTTAAATCTAAACATCCTCCTTATAGAGACAAGTCTCGTGTAAAGGAGGGTTTTATTATAACAACTACAAAAAAAAATACCATAGAAAATAACAAAAATTGACATAATCAAAAAAGAAAAAAGGCTTCACATCGGAATGCTACACAGCAGACTCTCAGACTCGTCCAGTCCCAAATTGATATTACACACGTATACCTAAACAGACCCACCAATCTTTCTTGCCTACAAAAAATAATAGACCAAACATTACAGGCTAATAACTATATTGTTATTGAAGGCTTCGAAAGGGAAGGGTCAGAGTGAAAGATTACCGTGTGTAGGAGAAGGGTGCGAATAAATTGAATTGGATTCCTAAACCTAGGGATGTAGACACGAATAATTAAATCAACTCTGGTACAATAAATACCTTCGGGATTTAGGGAAATTGCAAAATGTAGTAAATCCTTGAGAAAATAGTTCTGACACTCTGAAAGTTTTCGAATGTCCTGTAAAAATCAAATGGCCGAAAACAATATTTTATTCAATCATTCATACCATCATGGAATTTCTCACAAGTGGGGTAACCAGCGTAACAAGTAGCTATACATGTAGCAAATATGCAAGTCATCTCCGTGCATATAAAATTTATCAGAATGGGAGGCACACCTCATCACCTCAAATTGAGGATAATTAATTTTCTTAAATAAAATATCATGTTTTACGAATTCCTGCCTTTTACGAAGAGTAGGAACCTTTTCTTCCCTTGCAGACACCACGAACATCAAAAATACATTTTACATCTTAAATTTAGCGACGTGGTGTGTAATAGATCCTTATTTATTAATTTTTAGTTGGCACAGAGAGAACAGCTTGCATGTTTATTACGTACGGTTGATTTACTTTCCACCCCACTTGTGGGATATGTCCTGATGGTACAAATTACAATATTAGTAGTAAATCTAGCAAGGAATCAGGAAATGAAACAAATGTTTTCAAATTCTGTCTACTGTTTTTATTTTGTAAATTGATGTTAATTAAACCCTTGTGATTTGGTTTGTTTCCTTATTTACGTTCAATAATAGACATTGGAGGATTTTTTAGGGGGATTGAGTTTGTATTTTTTATGAATCCTGAATCAAATTTGTGTCATTCAATATCAAAACACACCCAAATTTCCTCCCAGTTAATTTTTTATTTTTTTTTATTTACTTTATTTACGTACGCTCTTAAAGTAAACATATCAAAGATATTTTTCATCTTCAGTTAAGCGATAAGGTGCGCCACTTATTCTGAATTTCTTAATTTTTATTAGCACCAATTGCATATATTGATATGATGTACAATATTTTGAATTTGACCATTTCAATTTCATACATTAAATATTGAATTTAAATCTACTAACTTATTTTCGTATTTCTACATACAATTATTGTAAAAAAATACCTTTATCCTTTTTTATCATTATTGTTAAGTAAATAAGAAAAAATATTTTGTGTAGGTACCTATTATATAATAGGTATATATTCGAGTTAGTTAGAAGACATCGCAATCTAGCGATAAACTCTGAATTTGTATGACGGGTACTAATATTTGTATAATACATTTTATTGGCTTAAAATATTGTTACCAATGTACAATAAAGAATAAAATAAATAAATAAATAAAATACCATATCAACAAACGCCTCAATGATCATAGTTAGTAGATTTAAAGTCAATATTTAATGTATGAAATTGAAATGGTCAAATTCAAAATAATTGTATGCCAGCTAAATCAAATACAAACAAGCTAATTCAAGTACGTCATTATATGTATTATTATATATCGCGGTTTGTACAAGGATACATGTCGTCCGACACATGTCGATTAATTAATTCTACTGTATGTGACATTGTTATTATTAATATGAAGCACTAGGTACTCGTTTGCATGTCAACTGAATAAATTCATATCGGACCGAATGCATACTAAACTAGACTTGGAACTACGTCGCAGTAGAGAGATATTAACTGAAAGTGTGTGATATCTAAATATTTAAAGAAATATAGTATAGGTTAGTTGGAAGATTTCGCGCTTCTGCTATAAACTCGCCCATTGCACAAAATTGTGTGTTCAGTAGTAGTGCTGTCATATTTTTTTCATTCTGTTGTATACTTTTTTTTTGTGCAATAAAGGTTTTCATTTTTACTTTATTATTATTATAGACTGAGATCTGGTGTAGGAAACTGCCGCGACAATAGAGAACGATGGGGCTTCCTACAGGACGAATCCGGAGCATGTGACTGTGGTGCAGCATAGACTATGCCACACTTGTTGGAGTATCCATTGTACCCTGTCACTTGCACTATGGAGGATATTTTTGACGCATCTCCACCTGCTGTGCGTTTTTTCTCTGGGTTTCGACACCATAAATAAATAAATAAATTATAGTAGTGTAAGATTTCCCACTTTCCCTGCCGGTCCATGTCAATTTTGGTTTGAATACGCGAATAAATAGGAGTTGTAGCCTCCGGTTGTAAGGTGGGTCTGTCTTAAACATACATAAGTCTCTTTCCGCGTTTGACACTCGTCCTGAATATCTCATTTTTATGGTTATGGAGAAGACAACCTGAATGTTAATTATTTAATGACTTACTGTACATCGCTTATAATATTACATAACCATTACATACAGTTAGTCCAAGGTGCCTTGATATTTTAATCGGATTGATAGATATGCCTCCCAATACGCCTGAAATTGATGTTGAGATGCATGAAAACATTCGCAAACAGATTTGAATTTCTAATCCACGTAGTCTTAAAGAGGAACATTTTCGTTGATTGATATAATGAAAACAAAATTGTTTTTAGTTTTACTATGTTTTATTTGTTAAATAAGTTACCAGGTTCGGACCTATGAAGTCATTGTCAAACTCAATGACCTCATAGGTCCAAACCTGGTAACTTATTTAACAAATAAAACATAGTAAAACTAAAAACAATTTTATTTTCATTATATCAATAAAATGGAATTTTACAAAATTAACGTCGACTCAATAAATATGGAACATTTTCTTCAAGTTGTCTTGAATCTCAATGTTTTATTATATTATTGTTTTTGTTCTGAATAGCTGGCCGGCTAAAACAATGCAAGAGCATAGTATATTTTAACTTAACTCCTCTGATATTCGTCCTGCCTAGAGAAGCAAATGCAATAATAACATATGTAAAAGGCGTAAAAGCACACCTGACCAATGACGTTGTTTAAGCTCAATATTATATTTCATTAGGTATACCATAAATAATTTTCTATGAATAAGGGTAAGTTGTACAGGTTCAGCCGATAGAGCCTTGATGAAATGATTATTTTGAAATCAATGCTTTGTAAAATTGCATTTAGTAGCAATCAAAATATGAATACCTATCAAACTATACAATATGATGACATACTAATTATTTTCACGGTTGACTGACAATAAATAGATACGTACCTACTTCAATTACACTATTGGGTATCCAGATATTATATGTATTATCACCAATGACCATAACTGAAACGTAAATCACAGTTAGTACAGTGGTACTACATATACACATACATACGTTTGTTGTTGGTTTAAATTTATTATATAACCATTTATGATTTGCTGTGCTCCTGGATGTGACATGCTGTACCCACTGTGGTTTTGTTATAATTGATTTTTGACGGATGAGAACGTCATTTGTTTTAATGTATTTGAATAAATTATTGTTAAAAAATATGTATGAACCTTCTTGATGTAGATATAAAGCTAAAATCCGTAGATGAGAGATATAAATAAATGAATTTTGTATTTATCCATTTTCGATATTTTTTATGATGATTAATTAATCTTTGTCTATACATAAAACATATGAAAAATTATTTCGGATATAATGATATTCCATTTTTGTTGAAAATAAAATATCCACTCGTATCTATACTTTCACTCTGTGTCCCAGGTGGGGTAGGCAGATAAAACAGAACGCTATATGTGTAGATCTATCCATACATACTTATTTCGTTTCTTGTACATTCATACAGTTTCTCATACATATGTACATAGAAGTCGATTTCTCTTACTCAATACGATTTCATCTTTGAGAATAGGTCCACGTAATCAAACCACTTCGTTCTTGAAAGTCCGTGATTTCTCACATCCGCTTTTTTAGATTAATACACCCTCTTTGGCATTCTTTAATCGCACAATCCACATGTTCAAACCATTGCAACTTATTTACACGCACTCCTCTTGAATCCGCTCATTTTCCTGATATTCTCATTCTTTTTTCCATCTCGAAAACGTTTTACCGACCATTCTAAGCAGTGATCGTATCTCTACAGCATTTTTTTCACTTTCGTCTTTCTTCAATCACGTCCAAGATACGCTTGCGTACATAAGTGTCAGTACCAGAAATGGTATTGTGTACCAGTATTATGACCATATTTGGCAAACTGCTATTGCTGAGAATAAATAAATCGAACTCTAGCGTCGACCACTGCTCATCTTTCGATGACTTTATCGCTATAGATAGGTACTATTATTCTATGTAATTAATAAATTTATTTCCCTAATCTTAGAAATAAGTTGATTTATTAGTGAGCAGATAATTAATAAATAATGAAATTTATCGCCTTGCCAAATGGAGCCGAAGTCTGTAATTGCCTTCAGTTTAATATTACTTATTAATATTTAACAAAGGCGGCAAATTTTTCAGATCATTGAGTTAGAATACTTTTTAGAGTCATACCTACATATTTAGAGATTATTGATAGGACTTAGATGCTGGCAACAACAAGATGATACCTATATTTTTTTACTTCTTGATAGAGAGTAAAAGACAAAGAACTCTATGATCAAGAATATTTTATTTAGATATTTATTTACAGATATAACATAATAAACATATGGACAATAAACACAGATCGAACTAGTCACAAACTAAGATATATGCATATTGTTTTATGAGTACTAATACTGCAATATAACTAGATAGAGGTACCTATACACCCAGACCCAAAAAAAAAAAATTTGACATCTTCCATTTTACTTTGGCCAGCTTTACATAATAAAAAATATAATTGAATTTTATAACTGCTTATTTTGTAGATCTCCATAATTTAATGTAAATAAAAAACAAAAAACTTTGTTGAGTTATACTGTGTAATTAATTTTTTTTTTTAGTTTTTTGTTTTTTATTTACCTACATTAAAAAAAATAATAATACAGTTTTATAACGCCAATTATAGAAAATTTCATTTTATTAGAATTTAGGTACGGTAATAAGGAAAGATAGGGAAAAAGGTAAAAATGAAAGGTTTTGAGGAAAAACCACCGAAAGGACCCATTCAATTATCAACACACCTCCTGAACAGTAGCAAATTATAGTAATTTTGTTCCACAGCAACGAACCAGCCACGCAGAAGGTAAGGTCAACATAGTAGGTAAGCCAGACTCCCTCTACGCGGCACCACAAGTATATTGAGAGAATCTGTGTTAGCAGACCTGAGTGGTTTTTGCTATTTCTTTGCTTCCTGAGAAATGCAGAACTCCGAAATGAACAATTATATATGAATATAACGATTATAAAAAACATTTATTTCAGTATGATCCAATTGAAGCAATAAAGTAAGCTCATTGCCACCTTATGTGCACCAAAAAAAAGAAAGCGTTGAAGGGTGAATAGAATATACCTTTCAAAAAATAAAAAATGGCTGGATGATATCAAATTATAAGCGTGTGTAATTTCTCAACTTAACAGACAACTTTGACATCTCGAGATATTTATGGTTCAAGTACGTTCCAATCTCACCTGTGTAATAAATCTTGGATTTACAAAAAGTCAATTGACGATAAAAACAACCAACAAAAAATACATTTTGTAATGTTCGCTCACCTTAAATAAATACTTTTCGTTGGAATATCTTTTTAAAGGGATTTTCTTTCCATTGTTTTACAAACACTTTAAGATCTAATGTTTAGGATAGTGGTGTGAATCACAAACAACGGAGATTATGTATTGAACCCATATTTTTATTGTTAGTATGTAGGTATATTACAGATTTCACTTAAGTATTTACTATTTAGGTATTGAGATATGAATCGTAGACGGTTCTTGACAAATTGGTGAACCGTTTTTTTAAGAGCTTTAAGAGCTAAAACACAGTGATAAAGTTTTCCATTATATTCAGAATGGCTTTTTATTTGGAAATGTAGATAGCTTTCTGTATTTTATTGATTACATGCACTGAGTCCACTGGCTACACCACTTCTAGAGGTGTTGTGATTTATTTATTTATTTACAAAACAAACGGCACTGGCCTATTACCTACATGTTTGAATATAAATATGAAAAAAATTACAATAAAAGTTTCATTTTTTTATAATAAACTTATAGCAGCAATAGACAAACGGTTCACAAAGAAACATTAAGAAATAAATTGTGATGCTGAAGATAAAGAGATAATGATCTAAGAAGTTGAAAGACGTCTCTCTCGCGTTGTCTAATCTATAGTAGAACGAAATGCTTGTTTCAATTTATCAAATCCAGACACTATTAATATGCGTCAAATTGATGTTTTCGTAAAAAATGTATTTTTAATTTTAATAAAAAAAATAGTTTCTCACGAAAACGCAATACTATTTCAACCTTGGTAAGAGTATTGTGTCTGATAAATTATTAACCTAAGAATTTCGTGATCAGTTTAATTAATATCGTAATTTATATCACGTCTTATTGAATAAACTACCAATGTAATATTCCATGTTATTGAGATACGAGTATACCTATTACTTATATTACTTTGTTAAAGATAAAAATATATGCCTATTCGTTGCCTGTTGTACCTACTTTAATAATGTACTTGTATCAGTGAAATATTTTCGTTTTTCGTGGTGTATAAAATAATATGATGTATACACTCATCTAGAATTAAGGTAAACCGCACGATGGTGTAGAACCATCACGGCATATCCCACAAGAAGGGTAACGATGAGGTTTGCCACCCATCTTGAATGTCTTAGTTTTATATTGGCACAGAGAAGACGGTCTGTATGTTGATTACATACAGCTGTTCTGCTTTTAGGTAAACCTACTACTTATTTTATATGGCAAGTCATAAATGCCTGGAAATCTAACAAGAAGCAATAATTATTGGTGTCTTATAGGGGCACCATCTGCAGTAAAACTACATACACAATATGTAGTTTTTCACCATCTGTAGTTTTTCACCATCTGCAGTACAACATACACAATGTGAGCAGGTTTATACGAGGGTACATGCTTTCCGTTGAGAATCCCCTGTAGTTACATACTACTGTCATGTTTTTGTATTCATTGTCACTTATGTGTTGATTGTGTTTGTTTCAAGTTTGTTTTTGTAAGTTATTGTACTTTAAAGGCTATTCAGCCGTATATTATGTTAATAAATAAATAAATAAATACACACATTTCGTATTTAAGATGTAAAATGTCATTTTTTCTGCTTTTTACAGATACTCGAAATCTTTCAGAAAAGATTGGGAAACCATGAACGAAAAACGAAGCCAATAAATGATGTAAAAACCAATAATGGCGAGATAATGAGTAGAAAACTGACAAGACAGTTACATTATATAAAATACTCTTCAGCTAGGTACAGCTTAAAGTTGGCGTAGGCAGAACACTAGAGAAAATTTGTGAAATAACGAGGTTTATAACCAGCAGTAAATTAACACAGACTGATAAAATATTCCGTGACACTTATTAATGAATATATAAACAAGATAATAGTATGTTTTAATGTTCCTCACATTAAGTTAAATTTACATAATGGTTAAAATTTTAATAAACGGCTAATTACATAATAATAATTAGAAGTAAAATAAATGATTAATTAATGATGTTAAATATACTTTATAAAGAAGTGTGTTGAGGCTGCACGCACCAGTTGCATGAAAAAATTTAGGATTATAGGTTATAATAATAATAATAATAATAATAAACACTTTATTGTCAAATATACAAATATTTTACAAAAGGCGTACATATTGCCTTGAGGCAATGTCTTCCAGTAAACCTACTACAATGTTTGAGAACTGTTTTAGTATAAAGTGAGTTTAGATCAAAAGATAAACAGAAAATGAAATATATAATATGAAACAAGAATAGCTATATAAATATAAAAAAAATAAAAGATAAAAATGTAAGCATTCACAACCATAAACCTATATTATATGTATCTAAGTGAGAACTATCTACTATTGATGAGATGGTGGGTTGTTTATGAGGGATTTTACTTTATGTTTGAATGAGCCTATAGTTGAAGAGGACCGAATATCATTGGGGAGGTTGTTCCAGATTCTGGTAGCATGTACGGTAAAAGAAGATGAATAAAAAGATGTACTATGAGGTGGGAATTCTAAACGACGATTGCTTTGGGACCTTAACGATAGACCATGGGAAGAAAGGGGAACAAACCGTTCGAAGAGGTATTGAGGAGCTTCATGCTTATGAGAATTTTTAAATTATATGAGAATTTTTAAATTATAATGTATTATTTGAAACGTTTATCGATTTTTTGTTTTGTTTTTTTCATGTTTCAACTCACTACTACTGATGCAGCACCACTTAAAAAGGTTAAATAAATCTATAATTTATTACAATTCTAATAGTTATAAAATATTGTAAATTAAGGTTTATTTGTAAAGAAAAACTGTATTTACAAGTATTATAACTGTTATTTATATGATTGTGTGATTGATTTTTCACTCATAAACAGGGATTAGCAATTTTTCAACTGTCTGAGTTAAATTATTCCTTATTGGCGCGAACATACTATAGAACAAGGAATTGGGAATGTTACCTAGGTTTAAAGAGTACTCTTAACCAAGCCTAAGTCGATTCATAAGCGTCGAAACTCTGTGTTGTGCACTCCTTAAGGAAGTTCACATATGTATGTGTATCATATACAACATACCTACCTAGTTAATACCTATTCAAATAGGTTGACTATTGATGAGTGTGATCAATTAGAATGATTAATCTGGAGTAGTTCAAAATATGTTTGACATACGTGCGTGAATCGTGAATCAATTAGCGACTTACACGATCAGGCGGGCCAGGGGTGGCCTGATATGGGACCCTATTTTCTACAAAGACCAACATACCAAATTTATCAATTTTTTGGTCCCTGTGAGGGCTGCCCCTGGCTCGCTCATCTGAGATCCCTATAAGGAGCCCATGATGAGTTTGATAAGAAGAAGGAGTGATATGTGTTGTCCATAATAATTTAAAATATATTGTGAAAATTGTCAAATGTACCTATTGTAAGAAGGGAAATAAAAGAATTTCATTTCATTTCATTTCATTTCATACTATAGAACAACAGTTTGCATTTGAAAATTTCAAAAATAACATTATAAATCTTTACGCACTCCACCGTAGAACAAATTGTATTGTAAGTAATCGGTTTTTAAAATAGGGATAACAAGTTATTTTGAGACTTAGATTTTTCGTTTAATCAGGGCACGTGGGCGTCCGAGAACCACGTGGATTATTTTCACAAGGACGGCTGCGTGTTGAGTAAGAGAAAACAATATAAATGTATGAGAAGTTATATTAATGTAGGATAAGCGAAACAAGTACCTATGTCAGGATAGATCTATATGAGGTTCTATTTCTTAACCCACCATACTTGAGATACGGCGTGAGGGTATTGTATAGTCCTTAAAACTTTACTAGATAAAACGATCAATATACATATATTATGAAGTCAGTACAGTGAAGTGACTTCACTAGTATCCCAAGTAGTGAGGAATGCCGTGAAAAAAAACAATCCAACATTTTATGCCCTTTAAGGCTTAAGTTTCTAAGTGATTCTGGGATACTTGAATCACCCTTTTTCATGTCAAATCCGACACCTTGATGATGGTGAGATTGGATGATTTGTTTCTTTGGCATACCGTTTTCCGGTCTTTTAACCGTCTCAAAAGGAACAATTTGAGTTTCAATAGGAACAATTTGGAACGATATACATTGGGAGAGGGTAAAACGGCGAAAAGTTTTTTGTCAGGCCAACAAGCCAACTAAATAATATCTTATCAAATTATGATACATAAAAATATGTTTGTAGAATCTGTTCATTTACTTCTAATTTTATAATTACTAATTTAATTTTAGAGAATTCAAAAACGTGACGATGACGTCACTGAGCCTACACAAATATCTAATGAAGATTTACAACAATATGCAGCTGATGTAGGAGCAGAATTAGCCAGAATTCGTGAATGAAACGACCAAAAAAAAAAAATGAAACGATGACACAATGATGAATATAAGAAAATTCTAATAATACGTAAAAAACTAAATTTAAACATTGGTGTTAAACAAGTTGATCATTTAATGAAAATACTGCTTATGCATTGAAGATATATTGATGAAACTACATCAAATATGATAATAATATTAATAAGAATAAGACGATTTTTACAAACATGATAATTAACATACATTACACAGATAATATCTGTGTAATGTATGTTAATTATCATGTTTGTAAAAATCGTCTTATATTATGTGACTGACACAGATTGACGAACTAACACAGAAATTAGTGACATTGACATACATACAAACAGGTTACACTTGGCACATGTGTCCGTGTGGCTTGAAATACCAGGTGAAAACCTTAAGGAATTGAAAGCAACATTTCGAAAATAATAATAATAATAAAAACACTTCATTGGTAAAAAAAATCATGAGTAATTGGCGAGCTTATTGCCTGGAGGCAACATCTCCCAGCAAACCAATATTAATAACGCTACTAACAAATTGATTATACATTGGTGTTAAACCTTTTTTGTAATCATTGATAAACCAGAGAGATGAAAATATATATTAAGCAAAATATTTTTGATTTTTTTTTTTTTTGAACAAAGATATCCTATCGGGTTTTGTAATAAATCCAAATTAAACCTTATACACCTTTGACAGTAAGCTAGAAGCTTGTATCGTGAAAGGGCAGTTTGCGGGCACCTGGGATCAAACCACCAAAAATTTGGCCGCTTACTGTAACTATCAGCAATACTATTTACTTAATAAACTTTCATATTTCATATTGTGATGTATATTTTGTAAACTCGTTTATCTCCAAAGCTTTGTTTCAACCCATCTACCCCAGTCACGACACCTTCAGTCCCGCTGAGTATAACAATAAACAATGGCGCGGAAAGGGTGTTTGGAAAATCATCCAGAATAATGAACGTGGTAATACATCACATTTAATTAACAGACTTTCATTATAACACCTGTCGTTTTTTCGTGATATTTTACTATGCTCGCAATATTAAATATAATAATATCAAAACCGTGCGTACGCTTACACATTTTTCATTATCCATTCAAGCTCTGGGAATATTTAACCCCCTACCCCTATTAAAGTGTTATATGTTACATTATGAATTAAATTATTTCTGACTGACGATGTAGTCCATAATTTTGTGGTTCTTACATGCAAATACATTATGTCATAAAAACACGAAATTCATTAAACTTAAATGCTTTATCATCATATGTACTATGTAATACTCACTGTGTCGGTGTTTTGGTGGTAGAATTCCATAATGAAATTAAATAAAAAGAAATGTTTTCTTCTACTTTATTATTATGTTCTTTATTGAGACAAACATCTTTCGTCTTATAAGAACATTGTAAATGAGGAATTTAAAATGTCCTTAAAAAGACGAAAGACGTCTCTGTCAATAGAGAACAATAATAGTAGAAGGCAACATTTGTTTTTTTTTTTCAGTATACTGTTACCTAATACACCATTACGGTATATCCCACAAGTTGAGTTGCCAAACCTGATACATTTGATAAACATGCAGATTGTCCTCTCCATGCCAATAAAATTGAATGTTAATTATAATTACATTCCAACTCAGTGGTGAACTGCTGGAGAGGGTGGATCGATTTAAGTATCTGGGTAGTATGATTACGTCGTCTGTGGACCCAGATGTGGAAGTGAAGTGCAAGATTGAAGCAGCCCGTAGTTCATTCAACAAAATGAGATCAATATTCTGCAATGACAATATAAATTTGAAACTCAGGCAGAGAATGTTGAAGTGTTATATGTGTGGACTGTGCTGCTGTATGGCTCGGAAACTTGGACCCTGAAAGTGCACACTATGAACCGGTTGGAGGCATTCGAGATGTGGTTGCACAGGAGAATGCTTCGCATACCATGGACAGATTTGGTCAGCAACTCGGAGGTTTTGAGAAGAGCCAATTGCAGTAGACAGCTGCTGAAGGACGTTAAGGTCCGTAAGATTTCATATCTGGGTCACGTTCTGCGGGGTGATAAGTATAGTTTGCTCCAGCTGATACTGATGGGGAAGATTGAGGGGCAGCGTGGTCCTGGTAGAAGGCAAACGTCTTGGCTGCGCAACATAAGAGACTGGACCGGGATGAGACATGTGGGGGAGCTGTTCCGGGTCGCGCAAGATAGAGAAGCCTTCGCCAGAATGATTGCCAACGTCGGGGGGACCTGATACGGCACGAGAAGAAGAAGAATTTTATTTAATTTGAATGCATCTCTTTATAAAATTGTATCTCTTGTGATCCATGCAAAGTAACAAATGAATGGGTGGTATATATTATGAATTTTTTGACACAATTGGATGTCGGGGACTGGATTTTTTACTTACTATAAGTGTAGATGTCAAACATACTTTGAACTACTACAGATTAATCATTCCAACTGATCACACTCATCCATAGTCAACCTATTTAAATAGGTATTAACTAGGTAGGTATGTTGTATATGATACACATACATAATATGTGAACTTCCTTAAGGAGTGCACAACACAGAGTTTCATATACAACACAGAGTGTATCATATACAACATACCTACCTAGTTAATACCTATTCAAATAGGTTGACTATGGATGAGTGTGATCAGTTGGAATGATTAATCAGTAGTAGTTCAAAATATGTTTGAATGGGTGGTATTCCCACAAAAAGAGTAAATGAGTGATTCGTAAAATAATATGTCTATGTATTTAAAGTATTAATTTTTTGTCTGCTTAGTGAATTTCTCAACGAGAAATATGTAGGTATCCTACCCTTATAATTATGTTTATTTTCGAGTGTCCTGTAAACGGCAGGTGTTCATAAAATATTATTATGTAAGACATGTAACATCTTTATACTATGCAATAAAAAAGGCACCTATCATGAATGTTTTAATTATTATCAGACTACCGCACTGGTGAGAGCTGCTGGCATGGTGTAGATAAATAATTTTATAGATAGATGGAAGGTCGGTCAATATGACTGTATTTTTTATATTGAATATAAATTCAGCAAACTTAAAAAAAATTAATAATTTTTTTTTTTTAATTAAAATTAATAATTTTTTTTAAATAATTTACGTTATCATTAAAAAAAACTGTTTATTCCAAAGCTTTATTAAATAAAATATTGATAAATGAATTTATCTAATATATAATGTATAAAAATGACTTGCTCATTAAGAGCTTGATGAAAAAAATATTGTTTTGTATTGAATTTAATTAAAAATAAGGGGTATTATTAACGACCCATTTTAGAATTCAACATTTAAGCTCCAACTAATAATTGGCATAATAACCGTGAACTCTATAGAACTTTGTGAAAAAAAAAAAACCAGCAAACAACTCGAAGTGTCTCAATCTCAAAGAAAGTTTTTTTTGTTCTTGTTTTCAAGGGACAATTAAATAGAGTAACTAAATCAATTATTATGTTTGGTTCGTATTATTGTACGACTCAGAAGTGTGGACTCTAAAAGCTAACAGGATGAGTAGATTGAAAGCGTAGAGTGATTTGAATACATAGAAGAATGGTAGGCATTTTTTAGATAGATCTAGTGTCCAATACAGGCAAGATTGAAGGTAGACGAGGAGTTGGCAGAAGGCAGATGTCATGGCTGTGCAACATTCCAGATTGGACGGTGTTCTGAATTGCTCAGGGCAGAGAGACCTTCTTCATGATGCCCATCAACATCGGAAGAACCTGATGTAGCACTCGTAGAAGAAACAGAGAAACAGTACAAAAGAAATTGGTGAGACAGCAGACAACAATAATAGAACTCTCTCAACGGATAGTAAATTTAAAATGCTGATGGGCAGGTCATGTGAAAATCTAGATAAAAAGTGGATAAAGTGTCTCCTGGGAAAGAATAAGAAGGATCTGACCCAAAAAGTTGAAAGACCACCATTGAGATAGAAAAACGACCTGATTAAATATTTTGGAGTAATCGGATATCGATTCAGAGAAAATGAGAAAAAAATGGAGGAGATTTTCGTCCGATGACGAAACTTGTAAAGAAGACATTATTTATAATATATCAACATTTTATTTCGGCAAAGGATTCTGTATGTACGAGATGAATGTATATAAAAACATGCACATGTAATAAACTTGCGTGTTGAGATAGGATTATTGAAAAAAAAATAACAATGAAGTCGAGATAAAAAAAAGCAAAATTAAATTTCCTCTGTGTCAATGAAACGCCATTTTAAAATCTCATCAATCATTCGCTGGGTACCTCCTGTCATACTCATCCCTCCATTCACACCCCTAAACGATATACATGCCTAATTTTTCAGATTATTTTTTCTTAAATATTAATAATTCACGCATCATTTGATTTGATCTCGATTTTCAAGTTATTGAAAGGGAAAAACGAAATCATCTTTTTACTCATTTCTTTCACAGTTTGTAGAATCAACCCCAATGAGGCATAAGCAGAAGAGTTTACAACAAGCCAAAAATGGACTTACTGATATAATAGACAGTTATTCTGTTCTGAAGAGACTTAATGGTTGTTACAAACTGAATTAAATCTTCTGAAGTTATCTTTTTCCGTGTTAAAGTAAGATTGACTTAATGACCCCTGGAATATTTGATATAGAACAACACTCAGTCTTTATTCCGTGGAGCACCAGGAAAAAATTGATCTCCCACTCTTTTCCGCAAGTTTCAGAATGTCCGACAAAAGGCAGGTGTTCGCAAAAATCAAGACATTTTATATCTTAAATTCAACGATAAGTTTGGCCACCTGAATGTCTTATTTATTTGTTGGCACGGAAAGGACAACTTGCGTGTTTATAACATGTGGATGATCTTTTGGCTATCCCACTTGTAAGATATACCATGGTGGGGTAGTAGTAGTAGTAGAAGTAGTATTTCAACCAATGGCCATGTTGCTGCAAAACAAACTCTAGCACAAATAAAAATTACTGTGTAAATCTTAAACACTGATATAAATTCCTTTAAAACCTAATAGTGCCTGCCACCTACCCTGAATATCTAAACTTTATTGACACAGAGAGGAAGATTCGCATGTTTATTACATAAAGTTCATTCACTCACTACCCAACTTGTAGGAAATTTCGTAATGGTATGATGAATAATTAATGAGAAATTGTCATAACTTATTTTTCTCCTAAAAACGTTCTTGGCTAAAAGTATAGGCAAACCATTAGTCTTTTATTTTCAATAAATGATAGCGGAAGTTCCTGAATTCCGGCTCACAGTCACAACCAATTAACTTCCACGGAAGAAGGTGCAAGAATATTTCATTTTTAACTTATTCAAAAGATATAAAGGTACAAAATGCCCATTTTCAAATAATTATTTACGCTTATTTTTTCAATACATTATTTATTTAGATCATCATTTTAACCCGAAAACATTAACAATACCCGTTTTCTATTTCTATGAATTTCCGTAATTTCATTTTCGTGATTTTCCGGAAATCGAATCCCTCTTCTTTTTTGTATTTTTGAATGTTTTTTAAAAGGCACAAGTTATTTAAACAACATGACAGCAATGAGATATGGCAATCATCGTATAAATAATTGCAATAATAGTGACGCCCACAGAAAATAATTATCGTACAGGCTTGAAAAGATATAAATAAATATTTTTATTGTTCCTCTGTCCAGTATCCCGTTTCATTCTATTATCCTTACACAACGAAGTAGATAGTTTCTTTGACCAAGGAACACAATATCCCTTTTATACTTATAATAATAGTATGGAGAATATTTTTACGGTGAAACTCAATAACAGATATATTATCTACATGCGTACATATAGATATATTTATTTATCTTCCACTATTTCTTATGTAATATGAGGGCTCTTCAAGAAAATGGGTATTTATAATACTAGTATATAATAATAATAGCAATACTTTAGTTACACATCCTTTTTAGAGATGATAGAAGCTCTGTTACGAGCGTTACTAAGAATTAGCGAATCTTTTCTATTCAATGGGTGATTTATCGTTGGGATGGGTAAGTAATAATATACAAACAGCTCATAGTTGGTTGGTTGAGTTATTAATATCAGTACGAGTAAGTAAATTTAATTTTGTGAATTTATGAATGCTAATAATAATCAAAATAATTTATTTATTTTATCGTCATTTAACGTACGATACAAGAGATTGATCGTTCTTTACCTATTGTTATAAAATAAAATAATATTTTTAACGCATTGATTGACTTGACGTTCATTTTGTAAAACATAATATTAATGTTTTTGGTGGGATTGGCATAGAATAATTAGTCGTCTACTCCTGGAAAATGCAAGTATTCTAAAAAAAAAGACATTATACATCTTAAATTCAGCGATAAGGGTTTGACATTCATCCAGTTTTTTTTTTTGGACAACATTAAAGTCTCGTTTACGTGCCAAAACATCTCAAGGACACTGTACAATTCATCAATTCTAGGACATTACATCCACGTTATATTATAAATAATAAAGTAAATACAAAAAGGACAGTTTGTATGTTTCTTACATGCAGCTGGTCTGCTGGCTACCCCACTTGTGGGATATGCCGTGATGGTATAGTAGTAGTAGTAGTAGCAAATACAAATATTAAATGAGAATCTCGGAAACATAAAGGTATCCACTTCAAGAATGTTAAACAGAATAAGTATTATAGAATATTGGTACGGAGAGGACAGCTTGAACATTCATTGCATGAAACTCGTATGTCATCACCTGTGGTTTTGCCATGATGGCATAGTCGTAGTAATAGTATATTAATTTATGTAAAGGAACGCAAATTATTTAAGTTTAACTATTTTTTTTATAATATAGTGACCTGGTTTATGTACCGTTTATCTCCTTTATTTGCGTTGAATAGACTAGAGGAAGAGGGTGATTTACTTCAAGTTGGATGGAACAAACTACGCAGATTTGCTATTAGTTTAACAATAATTGTGGAAGCAGTACGGTTTATGGTGTACCTAGAAGGCTGGAGGACTACAGTCATTCACACAGAAAAAGCACAAAAAGTGGCAAATCACGACTCTTTATATCATTAAGTTTAAAATTTATATTTATATCCCGTGGAGGACCTGATAAAGAATTGGTCTCCCACTCTTCTCCGTAAGTTTTCGAGTGTCCTGTAAAAGGCAGGTGTTCGAGAAAATTAAGACATTTTACATTTTAAATTCAACGATACGGTTTGCCTTCTTCTATCAGTGCCGTATCAGGTCCCCCCGACGTTGGCGATCACACTGGAGAATGCCTCTTTGTCTCGTGCTGTGCGGACCAGTTCTCCCATCCGTGTTATTCCGGTCCATTGCCGTATATTCCGCACCTATCCTGAATGTCTTGATTTATATCGGCACGGAGAGGACAGCTCGCATGTTTGTTACATGCAGCTGGTCTGCTGGCTTCCACTTGTGGGATATGCCGTGATGGTATAGTAGTATAGAAGATAGTAATAATAAATTAATAGTGTCATTAGAAAACATAATACTATCTTTGTAAGTTTTGTATTTAAAGGTGACTAATCATATTTTGTAGATGAGTCGATTTCATGAAACTTTAATATGCGAGCACATCTCTAGTAAAAGTATGTGATATTAATATCACGACTAATATTGAATGGCGTTGAGTGTGCGTGACAATTTCTACGAATGTGATGAGAGCATATACGTAATATTATGTTATGGGTTTACTGGTTTGTCTCTCTCTCTCTCTCTCTCTCTCTCTCTCTCTCTCTCTCTCTCTCTCTCTCTCTCTCTCTCTCTCTCTCTCTCTCTCTCTCTCTCTCTCTCTCTCTCTCTCTCTCTCTCTCTCTCTCTCTCTCTCTCTCTTCTTTTCTCTCAGGTTTCTCCGTGCGTAAGGAAAAGGAAACGGGTTGACTCTTCCTCAAATCGAGTTTAATGCACTTTTCATGAAATATTGGTCATATGTGTTGTAGAAAAAAAAGAAAAAATCGATATTTGCACATTAGACACCATATTTCAATGTAAAATAAAGCTCATATTGTAATGTATTATACCGCCACGTGGATTTTGTTTTGGATCTCCTGTGAAATAGTGTTTTCGATTCATTCGCTTTTTCCTTTGACACACCAAATAATTTCCAAGAAATTTCAAACTCTTTTGAATCGTTATCTGTAACTCATGAAATCCAACACCTCCAAATTTACAGAAATGATCTTCAGGGCCGCTGCGCCAACTGCCTGAAACAGACTGGCCACTGACCAGCAGTGTGTTGTTGACCAGGCCTGAGTCAACAACACACTTTCGTCTCACGTTCCCGCTCCGTTAGCGTTCGGGTGCAGACGATGTTGCAAGCAAGTGTCAATTTCGTTGCTAAGATACACAATAGTTACGAAAATTAACACTTTGGCGCACCATCGTCTGCACCCGAACGCTAGCGGAGCGGGAACGTGACGCGATAGTGTGTTGTTGACTCAGGCCTCTGAGAGAGAATCAGTCTACCACCACATTTAGAACCAAGTTGAAGGCGCTGCTGTTCGGAAGAAGTCACGGCGCGTTTGAGATGGTCACGGATTATTAAACGGCGCCACATAAAAAAGTCCGATTATTATTTTTTTTTTTTTTTAAAAAGATATAACTGGGTTTTGTTTGTTATAAACCCAAATACAACCTTATACACCTTTCACAGTAAGCTACTAAAAGCTTGTGTCGTGAAAGGGAAGAGAATTATTATTATACAAACGATAAATTTGCTTCAGGTCATCAAGGGTTGTTTTATCAAGAGCAAAAAATCACTTTTTATACTGTATCAAAGTTTAGAAAGCATGAACATGTGCAGGTGGCATTCAATCTTCCCTGTCTATCCCGCATAGAAATTGGAGTGATTTAACACAATATGTAGGTATATGCTAAGGATCAACGTTTCCTTTTTACTTTGAAGAAAATAAATAGTTAGGAAAATATAAGCAATGTTTTTTCAAGTAAAGCTAATAAAATATGACAAGTTAGTGTTGTTGTGACTGAAATGAAAATAAACAAGACAAAATGGTTTCGACATGTGAACATAATGACATACGAAAGTTTCTTTGGAGGTAACATTATATTATTATACTTCATGCTTCATAAAAAAAAATCTAAATGTGACTAAACTTATTGAAAAAATATCTTCAAAGCGCCTAATGTATTTTGCTAATATTAATAATTTCGCTTGAGAAAATCTTAAAATCTCCTTTAACAAACCTTTCGTAAATTCGTTGCTGTTATAATGTTTGTAAAACATATTAAATTTAATGTATGCTATATTTCTGGTATTTTTTTTTTTGAAAACGAAGAGTCAGTGTTTTTTTTTTTAAATCTACTCCTTACAAAAATAGCAAAGTTTCAGAAGAAACCTTTTAACCTTTTATTTTGTTTGATTGTTTTGTAAATGTTAATTTAAATAATGTTTTCATTACTTATAACCATCTATACAGCCTTATAACCTTATATCCCATAATCCCATATATCCCATATATAAGCCATCTATGTATGTATATAACCTTAGTTAGCAAAGAGTGCCCTTGAGGTGGATTTTTTTCACAAAACGGCGCTTTACAAATCATTCAAATAATAATAATAATAATACAGTGAGATACAATCCATTGGATTGGTTTGCAACGAGTTTAAATTTTCTTCTCCATTGCTTCCTATTTCTGCTAGATCCTTTTATTTAAGGTATGTGTTACAGTTCATGTAAGATAAAATTGAAAAAAAAAAAAAACACAATATTAAGTTAACTTCCAAATGACTTTTATTAACTTCGCGTACCTACTAGTATTCGGAGACTCTCGACTCCATCATCAGGCAAGATACAGAGACAAACAGTATTTATAGGATTTGAACAAAAGAAAGTTGGGAGAAGCCCGTGTTTATAAGAAAGTAATAATAATTCATTGATTCACAGTTCATATACGTTTTCACTTGATCCATAATTATAGATGTTATTTACATTATTGGTATGGATACATGTTGCGTCCAAAATATTTAATTTAATATGTTATGCTACTTCTGACGTGGATAAAATGTCATAGAATTGATAAATTATACAGTGTCCTAAAAACGCTTCGTCACATAAACGACACTTCAATAGTGTTGTCAATGAACTGATAAATATATAAATATTTATGGTATATTATACTTGTTGACATTCTGACTCAATAGTTGTTAAAATATTCAAAACTAATAATACCTACTATATTTATAAATATTCTGACATTACTCAATCATTCTACGATGTGGACAGTCTAGTCACAGAAGAATAATAAAAATATTATACGTAATAATATAATCCATGTCTTGAAATGCGAACGAATGTTCGAATAACAAATGTTCATTTGTTATTCGAATTTTGAATTTATTTTTTTCAAACCCGTGACTTTACGCATGAATGAATATTCTTCTGGAATTATTATCTAGAGGAACCATTGGCACGCATAATAACATCTGCTTTATCTCAACTGTCTATGAGAATATAATATCTCCGTGTACACGCGTATATTGTAATACTATGATAAATATTTGAGTTTGTAGATATGCAAGTATGTTACCAATTATGTCATTTGTGAATACTTTAAAAATTAAAAAAGAGAAATAATAACTAAATGACACAAATTCTCATTCATTAGTTATGTTTAGGGTAAAAAAAAACACTCCACACTTAACTGTTAACAAAAATTAATGCTAAATAATATTCTACTTAGAACCTTTTGGGTCAGCTGAAAGAGGTCGTTGCGAAAAGCTTGCCCTCTGTTTATTAATTGTATTTAATTTGAACGCATTAAATAATTGTCTGTTTTGTGATCAATTTCCAGTAAATAATGATCAAATAACTAAAATTGAAAGATGGTGAAGAAGCGTGTGCATCCGAGAAATACGTGACTACATCACTTGGATCAAATCCTCAAGGACGGCCGTGTGTTGAGTAAAAGAAAGCAACGTGCGTGTACCTAATATTTATTTATTTATTTATCTAATATACAGCTAATGCCTTTAACAGTCGATATAAAGAAAATAATAATACATTTCACTTAAACTTATATTGTACAAATATTGTACAAAGTGAAATAAATGTTGATCAATAGTTTCCAGACGAATAAAAATAGTTTCATTATAATCAATAAAATACATCTTGAAACGTAATTTTTGTAAAAATATTTATGGTTCTTAATTTGTTTTCACATAAAATTATTTGAACTATTAATAAAGTAACAAAAACTAGATTTCCTCACGAAAATAAAAAGTGAGTATTTAACATGTATGGACACTCGAACACTTTTGAAAAAATATTTTCACCCCGATGTTATCACATTTTGGCAAAGTTTCAGAAAATTTCTTGCTTTATCTAAAGTAGGAATTTATATAATTTAATATTTTTTCTTTGAGTGAAACCGGGTATAAAGCTAGTATTATAATATAACGATATTCATCCGTGCACATAAAATAATATTGTTTTTTCTAACAGTTCGACGAACTTGCCCACGCGAGCATTTTTTTTTTTCGTAACGTATGAAACTGAGAATCGAGCATTTTGTCGAAAATATTACATTTTCGTTTTCACATTTGGTGAAGAAAGAATATAGACGATTGTTCAACTTTTTGCAAATAAATTTCGTTTTGTATTTTTGAATAAAGAAATTAGGACGTGATAAAAGGCGGTGAAACAAATCGAGCCTTAATAAAGTTCAAAGGATTTTATTTGCAGTCAAACGGTATCACATTTTAGCGTAGATAAATGTAACATAGTGTAGTTGACTTTTTGCATATTTCCATACTCTACTCTTATGGTATGATTTTGAGTTTCGTTGGGAGGCCCTACATAAGGTGACAAAAGAAACATGTAACATAGAGAACTGGACTAAATTTTCTTTGGGTATCCAATAAGGGATATTTACGATTTTTATTTTACAATAACTATAGTTCTATACACATTGAATATTTCATATTTGCTACTTACAAAGTCATCATAAACTATTTTTTTTTTTCATTTTTTGGCATTTCTAATAGCTTTTTACAAGAATATAGTATAATATAATTAAGTATATCACTTACTGATATAAGATATGGGATGCGCAAGGAGCTTTTTTGAATGGCAGAGGGTGCACCGATCAGATCTTCTCCCTGCGAATGGTTATAGAGAAGTTTCTGGGTAAACACCAGAGGCTTTTTTGTGCGTTCGTGGATCTGGAGAAAGCATATGATCGAGTGGACCGTGAAAGGTTGTGGCGCGTGTTGTCGGAGTATGGGGTGAGCAGCCGGTTGATCCGCGCAATATCTTCACTTTACATGGGAAGCTCCGCTTGCGTGAGGGTAAATAACACTCTCTCGGAGTGGTTTGTCCTCACCAAAGGAGTGAAGCAAGGTTGTGTCATGTCTCCGTGGCTGTTCAACCTATTCTTCGACTACTGTATGCGACCTGTGAAAGAGATGGATGTTGGTGTCGAGCTGAATGGGTTTCGGGTGAATGCATTGATGTACGCAGACGATTTGGTGTTAATGGCTGAGAGTGAAAGGGACTTACAAGAGATTGTTACGTGTGTGTATGATAGTTGCAATTTGAATGGTTTGAAAATGAATGTTATGAAGACGAAAGTTCTTGTTTTTGAAAGAGAGAATGAAAAAACGATTTGCGAGATTAAAGTTGGTGACGAATGTTTGGAGCAAGTAAGTGAGTATGTATATTTGGGAAGTATGTTTACGAGGGATGGAAGATGCGATGGGGACATTGAAAGAAGGAAAGTGGCCGGTGCTAGAGTAAACGGTGCACTTCGACCCATTGTCAGCAATGACAATGTGTCGAACATGGCTAAAATGCTGGTGCACAATACCATTCTGGTACCGTCACTTACGTATGCAAGCGAGACATGGACGTGGTTGAAGAAGGACGAAAGTGGAATAAATGCAGTAGAGATGCGATCGTTGAGAAGAATGGTTGGTAAAACGCTGCGTGATAGAGTGAAGAATGAGGATATTAGAAGAATGAGCGGATGCAAGAAGAGTGTTGTGGACAGAATGCGCGTGAATAAACTACGGTGGTTTGGGCATGTTGAACGAATGAACGAGGTAAGAATGACAAAGAGGATATACTTATCTGAAAGAAAGGGTGTGAGGAAACGCGGGCGTCCGAGAACCACGTGGCTTGATCACGTGGATCAAATTCTAAAGGACGGCCGCGTGTTGAGTAAGAGGAACCGACGTGCGTGTATGAGGAACTGTATGAATGTGGAGGAAGCGAAGGAAGTGTGTAAAGATAGATCTGTTTGGCGTTCCGTTCTCTCTGCCTACCCCACTTGGGACATGGCGTGAGGGTATAGTATAGTATAGTATATAGTATATCACTAACTTAGTTGTAAAATGCACATATAACATGATCAAATGTTGTACAGAACTAAAAGTGTAAGTAAAAAGAAATCTCTATTAGGGAGGTAGAATATAATAACGATTGTTTTTTTTATTATTTATTGTAAATAATATTGTATTGTGTACTTTGTGAAATAATTATATTTTTTTATATAATTTTATAAGAAAAAGGTAGGTACCTACTACCTACACATATTTATGTATAGCAATAAAAACAAAAATCAAAGAAATATACGTGATTTCACAATATTATTGCATTTTTAATACTTTTCACAATTCCCGATTGTTGATTTTATGTTTTTTTTTTATTTATTCTTTATATTCATTCCTAGTAAAAAAATCGAATTTTTGAAAAAGTATTAAGACACCATTTTTTTCACACGATCTAATATGAAGTTTTACAAAGTTAACATTATCTCAAATCTTTCCTAGCTGGTATTTTGTAAAATGTAACTCCCTCCATTGATCATTGCACGAATCATCTCTTAAAGGATGTACATATTATTGAATTGGTATATAATTGGAAGAGATCGCGCCTTTGCTAGAAACTGCCATCTGTATTACATAATTGAATGAACTAGGAACCTTATAAAAAAATTGCATTAAATGTACAGTAAAGAATGAATAAATGAAATAAATTTATATTAAAGACAGTAGAAAATGGTACAGGGTGATATGTTTGCCAGGATATCTTGAACCTGAGCTATAAGGAGATCTACAGAAGCGTAGGTAGGTACATAAATAGTTATACATTGTGTTTTTCTAAACTTAAATTACGTTGGCTGTTTCTCCCTTTACTTTTTTATTCGGGCCATTAAATATTTAAATACGAACAACAACAAACGCACCGCGTACATAATATAAAATGTATTTATAATTGAATTGGGGTGGAAGGGGAAAAACGTGCACGCCCGTCTCATGTGACAATTGATTTACGACAAGTCGTAGTAATACTGCAAAACTCTATCCATGTATGTACGTATCTTAAGATAATATGCGGAGAAAAATAATAACT
The DNA here is from genome assembly GCA_947579605.1 of Athripsodes cinereus. Classification (NCBI taxonomy): domain Eukaryota; kingdom Metazoa; phylum Arthropoda; class Insecta; order Trichoptera; family Leptoceridae; genus Athripsodes; species Athripsodes cinereus. The sequence continues at coordinate 28,936,969 of OX388314.1, forward strand.
AACAAGAACTTAAGTGTTTCAATTTGTTTTTGCCATACCTTACTCTCTTTTTTATCTTCCTCTTACTCAGCATAGATCATTGATATGTTGCTTCGGAAGTCGTTCCTTCTTGTGACGCTGAGGATAATCTATTGTTTTGGTCAATTTCTTCGAATTTCTAAAAGCAGTTATTATAAACATTAATTTTATGCTGCACTATAATTTTTCAGAATAAAATAACGTAAACGTATTTCTACGTAGTTTTGGCCGAACGATCCGTCAGCCTAACCCCTACTCATAAATATTATACTGAATCAATTAGTTAAGATATTGTGTGTGTCTTGCAGTTGCTGATAAAAAGCAATAGTCAGCTGAACACACTACTTAATGAAATGGATAGTTCAGGTGAGACTGTGAAGATAAAAGCAGTGAAATGGGTGACATTCTACACGACAGTCTGACGACATTTCAAGACGAATTTTTGGTGTCTGTTTGCAAAAGCCAGATATAAAATGTCTGTAGAAATACAAGGGAGGCTTAAAAAAAAGATACGTTTGATGCCTCTCCAGGTGTTGTGCGCAACTACTGACCTAGAGAAAAAATTAAATGTAGCTATAATCTGGCATGAGTATGTATGTACATCAAAAACATTTTTATACCATCACATAAGCTGGGTTAAAAACTTGTATAAGAACTCTTATACAATATTATTTCGCTCTGCAAATATTGGAAGGTGCTCGCAGTTTTCTTCAGCGGAGCGAGAAAATATCGGTACACATGGAATAAAAAGAGATGCAGAGAAAGAAAGAGAGAGAGGAGGTAAAGCAATTACTCTGAGTAGAATGATGTATGTTTCTGCTATTAATAGAAGTATGAGAAAACTGTGTGTATAAGATGAGATAATACAACGCTATGAGCTTTATAATATAACTATGTAACTGTTAAACTTTGAAGCATTTTGTCTCATTATTTACTCTGTAGAATCTTCTTCTTCCCCTTGGACACTTATTCGACCCACATGGTGTTGGAGTCTGCCTTTTTTATTTTGTTCCGCCACTGAGTTCTGTGAAGTGCATCCTCATGGGAAAGATTGCAGTTCAGCATGTTTTGGCCATCTGCGTTTAGGCCTTCCTCTAATTTACTCTGTAGAATCTAGGAAACAAATAGGTACTTGTGATATATTTATTGAAAACTTACCGTCGAAACCGTGGAATGGAAGAAGTCTATCAATTTCTGTCTATGCCGTATTGTATGTTAAGAAAAAAAAATACATAATTTTGAAGAATGTCTCTTCACAACGATGGATCCAGATGAAGCTTAAAGCTCAAAAATAATGTGAAAAGAAACGAAAATAATAATCACGTATGGAAAATGCAAAATTGTATAATTTTAATCAAATGTGTTGTAACTATTTTAAAGAATATCTTTGAAAAATGATGGATCCAGATGAAGAAAAATGCTCCAAAATATTGTGAAAATAGACGAAAATAGTACTTGCATATGGGAAATGTATGGCAATATGGTAAAATATTAGTAAGATGTGCAGCTGCCCGCCGTCTAGAAATCGGACCTAACACACGCAGTGGATCTGGCACGCCATCTGGCCGACCCTCCTTTCTTTAACCCGTTTTTAACCCGTCTTGATGCTGAGCGGCTGCCTCCTCCCTTTCTTCTCTAGAAAATATTCTAGTATTTACATTATGTGTGAAATGGTGGATGGAAAGATAAGACATATTAAATATTCTTTTTACTATCCAGAAATAATATGATCAATGGAATAAGTTTTCATAAACTGTATTATAATATAATATTATATTTCCGTATTATTTGCCAAATAAATGTGTGTAGATATAGAAAAATGGAAAAGTTTCAAAGAGACCTAGGTATATCCAAAAAATATTCATTTATCGACTAAGAAATTATTCTTGGTGGAAATTCAATATAATAAGAAATCAAAATGAAACAAAATGTATTGTAATTCCGAGGGCGACTTTATTAATTTGCGAGCTGGCTTTCGTAAGATTTCGCTCTCATCTTCAGGCAATTGTAAAATTACTAATAACTTTACATTACTTTGAAGACGAGAGCAGAAGCTTCCGAAAGTCGACTGGAAAATTAATAAAGTCACCAGTGGAGTTTCTATAGTTTTGTTTCATTTTATTCCTTATTTATCCAATAGTAGAAAGACGACTGCTAGCAGAAAATGTGTCTTAAGTGGAAATATATAATAAACAAAAATAAACAGAAACGTAATCGTTCTTAAATATGCTAAAAAAGTATTTTAAAATCTATTTGAACAGCTGATATTTTCACATCTTACTTTAACTCTAGTAATTTTCGGAACGAGTTTTAAAAGCAATAACTTGTTATTTTATTTACAAATATAAACAAACAAACAACAAATAAAAGAGCAGAGAATCTTTTTCAAAGCTAATAAATAGTTTCAAATGGCTTTATGAAAATCATAGCTTGAAAATATATTAAACATAATTCGCAAGAGCTTTTTTCATGTATATTTGCAAACCAGAGTAAATAACGTGTGCTCAATAACATAAATATTTCGTTTTCATTTGTTTACTTTTAAATTAGCTTTATATGTAAATAAAAACTGTATTTATAAACAAAGTTAATAAATTATTATCAAATATATTTAATTGATAGGTGTACAAATAAACCTTGTCTATAATTAAATACACTTACATAATTAAACTTTTTTGTAGTCTGTAAATTTTGGAATCCTAAAATTTTTACACTTTACTTTTTAATAATCCTCTGCTACGCGATACAGTAGTAATTTTCTATTTTATTATTGACATTTTAATCTATTATAAACTAATTCTTACGACATTTCAACTATTGACTACATTTCTTATGACATTTAAAATATTTGTACCATTTCTCATAGATTTTTTTTCTTTCTTCTGTCTACTTGACATCTCTAAACTTAATTTCAATTTTAATTTTAATTCTTGACATATTGCTAAACATTTCATTGACATTCTATACTATTTTATGATTTGACTAAAATTATTGATATTTTGTATTGATTCCCATTTGTGTTTTTGTTTTTCGACACTTTTTTGTTCTTATCTTGCTCCAGCAGTTTTTGTTGATGAGAAATTTGATTTGTATGTTTTTAAACATGTAAAAGGCTCACGCCGTGGATTTGTAAATAAATACTATACTATACTACTATACTATACCCTCACGCCGTGTCCCAAGTGGGGTAGGCAGAGAGAACGGAACGCCAAACAGATCTATCTTTACACACTTCCTTCGCTTCCTCCACATTCATACAGTTCCTCATACACGCACGTCGGTTCCTCTTCCTCAACACGCGGCCGTCCTTGAGAATTTGATCCACGTGATCAAGCCACGTGGTTCTCGGACACCCGCGTTTCCTCACACCCTTTCTTTCAGATAAGTATATCCTCTTTGTCATTCTTACCTCGTTCATTCTCGTTCATAAATAAATAAATTAATATATTATTTGCTCTTGTTTTCAGAGAGATTTCGTAATCTCTGGTAAAAAAAAAACTTTTCTTTTCAGCAGAGTTGTATAATTATTTTATTTACTTAAAAGTGTTTTATTTTTGTATCTTTACATTGAAGCATATAATCAGTTGGCGCAGATACGTTCTCGATAGAGGAGGTTGGTTCCTGATCTGTGCTTCTAAAAGGAGCGTTGAAGAGTGAGATTACAGTATCTTTTTTAAAATAATATTTTTTATTATTTTAAGATTAACCCGTCCCACAGAGGTTTTGGCAAAAAATAAATCTCCCACTTTCTGTTAGGTTGTGTGTGTCCTATAAAAGGCAAGATATGAAATTATATAAATCACTTAGTTTGTTGTTAACGTTTATTGTAAAAATAAGTCTCCCACTTTCTCTTAGGTTGTGTGTGTCCTATAAAAGGCAAGATATGAAATTATATAAATCACTTAGTTTGTTGTTAACGTTTATTGTAAAAACAAGTCTCCCACTTTCTGTTAGGTTGTGTATGTCCTATAAAAGGCAAGATATGAAATTATAAAAATCACTTAGTTTGTTGTTAACGTTTATTGTAAAAACAAGTCTCCCACTTTCTGCTAGGTTGTGTATGTCCTATAAAAGGCAAGATATGAAATTATATAAATCACTTAGTTTGTTGTTAACGTTTATTGTAAAAACAAGTCTCCCACTTTCTGTAAGGTTGTGTGTGTCCTATAAAAGGCAAGATATGAAATTATATAAATCACTTAGTTTGTTGTTAACGTTTATTGTAAAAACAAGTCTCCCACTTTCTGTTAGGTTGTGTGTGTCCTATAAAAGGCAAGATATGAAATTATATAAATCACTTAGTTTGTTGTTAACGTTTATTGTAAAAACAAATTCGCAAGGGATAATATAATAAGATCATCGCTTAATGGAGAACATGTATGTGTGAGTAATAGGAATAAATGTTATCGATTCATATTAATAAAAGTACACTGATCACGAATATTCTAATAAGAATTGATAAAATGAAACTTTTCATTCATTATTTTCATTTTAAAAATCCATATTTTCTGACCAAATTTATATATTTATTTATTTTATTCTTCACTGTACATTGTTTACAATAATACAAATTAACATAGAAAATATCATTTATACTATTCAATGTACAGAGGGCGAGTTTATCGTTAAAATGCGATGTCTTCCAACTAACCCGGTTATTAAAATCAAAAAACAAAACAAAAAAAAAGACATAAATAAACATATCTACAGTAATATTATAAATATATATAAAAAAAAAACAAAAATACAATATAAAGCAAACAAATGAAAAAGGCACATGCAGACAACAATGCACTCATGGACACATAATAATAAAAAAAGTATAACATACATATATTGCAGCGTGCACATGCATAGGGGGAAAGGGGTTTAGGAGTCAGATGCTAAATTCAGTGAAAGGAAGTGATTTTTGACAGCTTGTCTGAAAGAAGGAAAATTTAAACGCCATATCACTGAATTAGCGCGTTGTGACATCGTGAGGCGCTATGTAGTATTGGCACACGTTTGACTCGTTGTACTGTCTGTAGCGTCTGATGATGTCACACACCTGTTCTGCCATGGGTGGTGTTTTTAATTGATGATAAAAGCCACCATATTATTTCTACTTTTCTGCACTATTTTTTGAGCTGATTTTTTTTTTGTGAAACTCCCCATTGACGACATTGAATGTTTCATACTTATTATATTATGTTCTGATACTCAATAATTTACATTAAATGGTGAAACTGTTCTTTGCCAGTGACTCTCAAGAACTATGTAACTTCTGTTGATTATTTTATATTGTCATTAATAAATATAAACAGTCTCAAGTAAAGAAACAAAGGCAAGGACTCTTTAAGTTTGTTGTCAAGTAATCTTATTTCTCTATCAACTGTTAAAGTTCTTAATTGATTTTAACATTCATAGTAGTAGATACTTTTATTATGTATAGAGTTACAACATACCCATATTCACAAACAATATATTTCAACTAGGACAACTCTATTCTTAATGTTAAATCTGTGTAAGCGATACCTTACTAAGAAACAGAATTTGTTCCGACTCTATGCCTGACTAAAATTGTTCCATATAAGTCTTGGGCAGCAGAATAAACCAGGATGGACGCTCCAAATCGGACATTGTGAGCAGAATAAACCAGGCAAGGATTGCCTTTAACAAAAAATCGAAAATAATGAAATCCACAAAATTTGATTTAAGCGTAAGGAAGAACCTTACTTAAGCCTTTGTATGGAGCATTCTGCTTTATGGTTGTGAGACGTGGACCATCAGCAAGAGTGAAAGCGGACGGTTGGCGGCCTTTGAGATGTGGTGCTACAGACGCATGCTGAAGATCCATTGGTCGGAACACGTTGAAAACGAAGAAGTATTAACCAGTGTAGGAGAAAAGAGGTAACTTCGAGAATCAGCCAACAACGAGCTAACGGGATTGGCCACAACATCAGGCACCCAGGACTTCTCATCGCCATCGCGGAGGGTAAGACCAAGGGGACAAATGGCAGAGGTCGACCAAGAGATTCGTGTATGGACCAACTGAAGAGGGACATGAACTGTGGGCCATACGTAGAGCTGAAAAGACTGGCTGAGAATAGAGAGGAATGGAGTAGAAAAACCAAACTCGTTGCAGACCAATTCAATGGATTGTAACTCATTATTATGTTTTTGTCGCATTTCTTTACTGACCATCCGAAAAAAGGCGGCCAATTGAAAAATTTAAATGAAACTAAATATAAATATAAACCTACTACTACTATTATACCATCACGACATATCCCACAAGTGGGGTAGCCAACAGATCAGCTGCATATAATAAACATGAAAGCTGTCCTCTCTGTGCCAAATTAAAATCAAGACATTCAGGATGGGTGGAAAACCTCATCGCTGAATTGAAGATGTAAAAATGTCTTGATTTTATTTACAGGATACTCGAAAACTTACGGAGAAATGTGGGAGATCAATTCTTTACCGGGTGCTCCACGGACTAAATGAAATAAACCTACTTAGATGAAATATTTTTATAAAATATTGAATAGGTAAAAGATTAGAAAAATGTTACTATGAGGTTTAAGTATTAAATCAGAGATTACCAACTGTTTTTTGGTGGAGTTTGTTTTTTTAATTAATACGTCGTTAGTTTTAGATATTTCTAGCTAAACCGTTATATTATGTATTTCCTATGTGCATAAGGCTGAAAGTGTCGTGCCTGTTTTAAAAGTTTCTCCTATAAGTGAATTAACACTAATTCCTCCCCCGATACTGATGAACGCTGTCGTAGTTAAAAATAACAATAGATAATTATTAGAGTATTCCATATTAAAATTTACTTAGTTACCATTTGACTTTTTTTTGAAGGAAAGAATCCCGCAAATATTAAATAAAACTCTATTTTGACTTCCGTTAAATTTCTCTATGTTGAACATCCTGTAACTAACTTCACTTGTCCCCTGCCCCTGGCCTCGGTAGCACCGGCCGACGCTTTTGCGTTGGGCGGTGGCTGAACCGAAAAGAAATAACTTGTGTTAAAAGTGCTAAACAATAATTGAAACTGTATCAAAATAAACTGTACATAGTGATAAGTGACTTGATTAATTTTAACTTAGAATTTGTTGTATAATATTAAGTGCTTGTGTAAAATGTAACTGTGTGTCTGTTTGTGTTGAACCGGACAGTAATAATTTGAACCATGAATAAATGTTTTGTTATTTAACTTAACTTCTGTTTTCTTTTGATCTATGAAACCAAATTAAGAACTCTACAATTATCCCTGAACTGAGACTCAAGTTCTTCGACTGAATTAGCTGGACAATGTATAAAAAAGGTGGACTGGAGTCAGAGAAAGTTTTGGAGGGAAGTATAATGGAAAGTAGTTGTGAATAAATTGAGAACTAGTAAATAAAAGTGGAATAATGCGTCGACATAAATGACGCCTGCAACGTGTGGCCAGATTTGGTTTCATAGTGATAAATTCAGTGTAAAAATAGATACAATTAGTTTTGTTATGTGTTAACCTAATTAAAATTTCGACGCATTGGAACATTCAAGATGGCCAACGCAATTGCGTTTTGCAACGTATCTTCTCGAGCCACGCCCGAAGACACGGCTCAATTCTAAAACGACTCAACTCACACGGTCAACACAGAACACGCAACGTCATGTTTCGTCTCTCCAACAAAAGTTTAAAAATAGAACGGTTACGAAGAATAAGTGAAAGATAAATATCAATTCTAGTTTTAAACGTTTTATAATAATAATAAAATAATTAAATACAGTTTTTTGCAAATAAATAAGTACAATTGTACGTTTGGTACTCAAGTAAAACAATATTAAACAGTGCTAGATGATTTCAAGTTCCTTCGAACAATGACTTCAATGTCTGAATGAAACATAATTCAGACCAAATGTCCAAGAAGCGTTTCTCCAGTTGTTCTGCCTGTGAGGATACCCTGATACAGAGCCAAGCGGTGGATATTTTCAAGAGATGAATGAATGATGAGGCCATGTTCCAGCGTTTTTGATGACCGTAGAGCAGTTCCACTACAGATGTGAATACAACAAATTAATATTCCGATAATTGTTCAACGTTCTTTTTGGTTACGTCATTGAAGGCTAGGTACCAAGGAAGGAAACATCTATTGCGCCTGGAGAATCGTAATGTATTGTTATAGTTCTTTTTCTTTTCTCATCAAGATCCAGTGTGCAATTTGCAGTCTTGCAAAGCAGTAATTGATTGTTGAAATGTCTCAAAATTGTACCAATGTTGTTGTGCCTGCCTAGCTATACATAATAATAAGTTTGTATGTGTGGTAGCTTCTGATGGGGAATTTCATTTTGATGATAAATTTTTGTTTTGATTTTATCTTAAAGGTAGATTTGTGTCCTTGGTTGTGAATATTAAATTCGTTAAAAGAATTTTGAAACAATAAGAGTTGTAATGTTGATTCTATAGAGAACTTTTGAATGCAATATCATCTATGGTTTAATGCATAGTGAACTAGTGCTGGGATAAAATTATTAATACTTATATAGTGCTGGGACAAAGAGTTAAATTAATAATTAATTTTTTTTGTGGAAATAATTTTTTGAACTAAGTTGAAATAAAATAATGTTAACCTTTCACAACCTTTTACGAATTTGAAAATGTAAGTACACTTAACCCTTTGTGGACGTTAAGTAACAATTGAAAATAAATGTAAATTTTTGTTTTGTAGCAATTGAATTTTGAACTTGTTGGTTTAACTCTTAGTGAACACGATTGAAATTGTTAACCCTCTGCGAACCGCAGTTGAATTTTTTGAAGTCAAGTAATTGAAATTCAACTGATTTTTTTTTAATTTCAAAATGTCTGAATACTTAATTACGCCTATCCCTCGGGTGGAAAAATCAAACACAAAAACATTGAAGCATGCTTTATCCCAAAGAGGTGTAGAACCTGCGCAGTCACTTTATGATCTACGTGAACAATGTAAGGTATTTAATAACAAAATTTCAAATGTTCCTCAACTTTTAGAAAATACTACCTTGCTGCATGTTACCAATTCTAGTTGTGCTATCGCTGCTGAGGAAAGTGTCCCCAGTTGCGACCGTTCCGTTGCTCATCCTCATGTAACACCTCGAGCTTGATCTACTTATGCTCCAGTGAATGTAAACTTTTCATTTCCATGTTAAAGACATTATTAAAGTATAGCTTCAAATTTTTCTCTACATTGCACTTGACTATGCAACAAGTTCGAAAGAGTTGTTTTTTTTTTATTTACGATTGATGTATTAGGTTAAGAAGTTTTAAATCACACTGACCCTGCTTGAGCTGTATGTACTGTAATGACGTCACTGTCAAATGACGTATTGAAATTTCATTGTTTGTGTTGATTAAAAACTTAGAAAATTTGAAAACTTGTAATAATATATAACTTGTCTTGTCGTCATGCCATGAAAATGTATGTACTGTAATGACGTCACTGTCAAAGGACGTATTGAAATTCCATTGTTTTGATAAATAGAAAAAGTAAAATAACTTAGAAATTGGAAAACCTGTAATAGTATATAATGAATCTTGTTACCATATCAGAATAATGTATGTAATCACTACAGCTCAGGTACGTGTAAACTTGTTAATTTTAAGTATGCCTCAGAGGATCTTCGCAATTCAGACTCTGAAGGAATTTTGTAAAAAAAAATTTAAAATATGAATTTCGTGGCGCTCAACCTTTTGTATTGTGAATTTCTCTCTTGTTTGTGCCTTTGGGTGAATGAGGTTGCCTTTCCATCTCTTAAGCTAGCCATTTCAACATGCAACTTATTCATTAAGATCTGAACTCCCCCACTGGCTCAGGCAAGGGACAATACTTGTTTAATTTTAAGTTAGGATGTTAAGAAAAACCGGATGCAATTTCGACCCTTCCTTATACGAAAGTATAATATGTAGTCGTTTTCTTTTGTAATTGGTTCCTTACCAATCTCCTACTTATGTGGTAACTGTTGTACGTCTTATGATAGATGAAGGATGGAAGGTATAAAAGTATGAAGTATGTCAGATTGAGCTATAAATGTTGAAGTATAAAAGTGTGTGAAAGGTTGTCACTAATTGGGATAGTAGATAATAATTGTAACAATTGTATTAAAGGGTCAAGGTTGCATCGGTAAAAGGAAAATTTTGTAATGTTTAGATTGTTTCAAATTGTCTGGTTCACCAAAATTTTAATGACAAGGTTCTCACTTGGTATGTGAACCTGTTGGTCATTTCGACATTATTACTGTATAGGCATGCGTACCCTATCAGTAATGTTCAAGTGTCAAGAATGAATGTTACGGAGTCAGTTGGATGATTCGCACTCTTCCCTGTTCATCTCCGGAGTTAGGCTGATTTAGAGGTGTGACTAATCGTCTCACCCTATAGAAAGTCAAGCATAACTCGAATTTAGTTAAGTTTTTTTTTTTTAAATTTGTATTTGCTCGTCTGGAACCTCCTGTGGTCGCCAGTCGGAGCTAGCCCGACAAGCCATTGTCATTGTAAGAGATTGAGGACGCTCAAATGTTACGTACAGGTTCGCTTGGAAAAGCTCCGCGCGAAAGGTTGGACACCTGATATATGTCGTCAAGCCTGTGCAAGATGGGTCGAACACCCCATGGAAATAACATGTTTAATTCAATAGGGTATAGATTGCCGCCCTTAGAATAGAGGTAGATCAGGTATAATGGTAATGAGATTGGTAATTCAGGTATAATTGTTGCAAGATTGAAGGTCGGATTGACTACCCCCCTTTATTTTATTGTCAAACTATGTATTCTGAAATTACTTGGGTGTTGGGTTGTTGTTTGAGGGTTATATTGTTGAAATTGTGAAAATAATGTGTAATATTGTAATTGTTGTCTTGAGTTCGTAATGGTGTGCTTGGAGGAATGTCGAGGGTATTGTCTACGATTTCCGTATCTGCGACCTGCCCTGTCGGTACATCTTCTTGGTCCCATTATTGGCTCATGACGTGTACATTCCTGATGAGGATTGTAATAGAAGGTGAAATTAAGTACAAAAACTTTGTAAAAAAAAGTATTGATATATGTAACTCATGATTGATCATCATTAATTCCTGTAATGTCACTGTGCAACTGTAATTTTCCATTGATGTGTTGATAGTCTCTGTAACTGTAATTTCCACTTTGTAACGTAACAATGAGACTTTTCTTTTTTTTAATTTTTTTTCTTTGTGAAATGACTTGAGATGGAATGTCGTAGTTAAAAATAACAATAGATAATTATTAGAGTATTCCATATTAAAATTTACTTAGTTACCATTTGACTTTTTTTTGAAGGAAAGAATCCCGCAAATATTAAATAAAACTCTATTTTGACTTCCGTTAAATTTCTCTATGTTGAACATCCTGTAACTAACTTCACTTGTCCCCTGCCCCTGGCCTCGGTAGCACCGGCCGACGCTTTTGCGTTGGGCGGTGGCTGAACCGAAAAGAAATAACTTGTGTTAAAAGTGCTAAACAATAATTGAAACTGTATCAAAATAAACTGTACATAGTGATAAGTGACTTGATTAATTTTAACTTAGAATTTGTTGTATAATATTAAGTGCTTGTGTAAAATGTAACTGTGTGTCTGTTTGTGTTGAACCGGACAGTAATAATTTGAACCATGAATAAATGTTTTGTTATTTAACTTAACTTCTGTTTTCTTTTGATCTATGAAACCAAATTAAGAACTCTACAATTATCCCTGAACTGAGACTCAAGTTCTTCGACTGAATTAGCTGGACAATGTATAAAAAAGGTGGACTGGAGTCAGAGAAAGTTTTGGAGGGAAGTATAATGGAAAGTAGTTGTGAATAAATTGAGAACTAGTAAATAAAAGTGGAATAATGCGTCGACAACGCTCAGCTTAAACAGAAACTTTACTAAACATTAATTTGCTTTTATTATAATGAAAACGATTCACCCCGTTTTTTAATATTATCAACTTTTTTTTTTCACTTAGGTATATAATATAAAAGTGTAAAAGCTTGACAATGTGCTTTTCAAAGTAATTTATTAACTTTTTTTTGTTTTATTTATCCTTATTAATTTCTTGGTATAAAAATGTTGTAAAATGATTTCACAAAAATAGCAAAATATGTGTTGGTATAAACAATTAAACAAGGAACCTATACAATAAAACAAAATAAATACATACATATATACATTCACATATATACCCATATACATATAATATATGCACACATATAAAATAAATACATAACAGAAACATAAACCATAAAATAGGACAGTTTTCTTCCGGGCTAAATGTAGCCGTTGTCTATAGGGCAATTTATGTACAATTTATGTACACAACGTTACACCCACAACTGTGGCACATTCGAAACGCTAATATTATTATGGTTGGTATCATCCTCGTCAAAAATCAGAATGGGTAACGTTTTTCTTTATTGAAGTAAATTGAGGTAAATTCAAGATGTCAAACTTCCCATAACATGTATATCAATGTATTGTAGGTAGATACGTGGTTTTTGAAATTCTACAAGTTTTTGAGTATTCTGTTAAAGGAAGGTGTTCGTTATAGCTCACTTATATGACAATTTACATCTATAACTCAACTATGAGCGCTATGCAAACAATTCTGAATGTTGTATTTTTTATTGGCACGGTGAGGACGATCTGCGTGTTAATAATACGCAGTTAGCTCGCTGGCTATCTGCTTTGCGGAATATGCGGTGATGGCATAATTGTTGCTGTGGAACAAAATTCCCTATGATTTGCGGACTCTGGAGAGTGTGGTGGTGTTCAAGGCGAGGTTAAAAATCCTATTGTTCAGGAAGTATTTTGATTCTTGAATGGGTCCTTGTGGTGATTTTTCCACAAAACGGTGCATTCAAAAAAAAGTTGTCTAGTTATTATTATTATAAGATAGTACCTATAAATAATTAGAGAAATAAAAATTGCTTTTTAATAATTAATATCATTCGTTGCGTTAACGTAGACAAACCTTGTTCTGTAATGAAAATAAATTGTACTGAAGCAGACAGGAAGTCTGCTTGGAAAAAAAAGCAGTTTTCTATATAGTAGCATCATCAATTGTGGAAAACGTCGATACATTACAACGAAAATAGCTTAAAAAGAATAATATTTCTCACATTTTTGGCAATTTCATACTTCCCACATCGCTTACGTATCTACTAACTCTTATTTATTTTTATGTCAAAGTATAATAATTTATTGTATGAAAGCTCTGTGCGTGTACCGGAAATGGAGAGAGAAAATAATAATATGTCTCAAAAGCTTGTGATTGTCGTTGTTAGAACCTAAATAATGGTAAAGGTTTATTATTTCATCATGAAGGATCTACTCCCAATAATAACACTAATCCTTCAAATTCTAGAAGAACTGATTTGTTACAAACTACCCTTATTATTATTACAAAAAACTTTTTTCAGTTATTCTGTGGTAAGAATTCTTGGAAATAATATTATATATCCTCACGTTTGATATTGTGACTGATCGTTTAATGTTCTGAATTTGTCATTAAATCAATAAAGGTGAGTTTATATGGACTACCTGGATTTTTTTCTGAAGATGTTTGATTCACATCATAAAATTGTATTAAACCGTAAAGGGTCCTTGAGGTGTTTTGGCACTTAAATGTAACTCTTTATTGATTGAGTTGAAGTTGATTTAATAAAACTCTGAGTGAGTTTATAAAAACAAACATGCTTTACTGTTTGAGTCATACTTTATTGAAATTAGTTTAACAATTATTATGTAAGTCGAAACCATGTTACTGGACCAATTATAAAATATAGTTAAACTCAAAGCTGTTTGTTTATATTTCCATAAATTGAAACTTTATGTTTTCTGGAAATAGAAATAAAAAAAATCTGAATCTATTTTCATTGTCTTTTTTCTTCAAATAATTTCCTATAATAATCCTTCCTTATTTACATCGTCTAGGGATGCCACTCATTCTTAACGCTTTGTATTTCTGTAGTGCGAAGAATACGAGTATGATCTACAAACACACAGACACATTACAAAAAGTGCATCAGCTGGATGCTTCACTATTGATTTACATTACAGACACATTTCCATATTAATCTCTCTATACATTTCCCAGTATCAGAAAACTTTTATATAATATACAAATTTCATTAACTCTCTCTTTTCATATTTCAGAAAATAAATGATACAATTAATATAATATATATTTACATTGTAGTATAACATTACTAATTTTGAAAAACTTTCCTTTCAAGGATTGAGAACAGATTCGTGTGAACTGCTTCATTTAATCAATACAAAAGATTACAAAAGTTCTGAAAGTATAATTCATAAAATTACTTCTGAACTAGGTAAGCGTTTTCCTTTGAATTGTTAAATCAATCGTCTCCATTACTGCGTCTCAATTTAATAAAAGAATCTCTGATCAATAATAATGTCATTTGTTTTGCCCAAGGGCACATACAGATGACATATTATTTTTCGATATTGAAATCGAAGTCTTCGAAAGTACAATAATTTTTCTTCTAATATTTCTTCATTATTTTTAGATAATAGTCATCACAGGATCCTTTAGTTATTTAGCCACTCTGCACAAAGATAATATTTGTCACACTTTAAAATGATACCTTGTAACGCATGAGCAAACTTTTATTATTATTATTATTTATAAGATTACGGCAACCCGTCCCTTGTGGGACGATTTGTGCCAAGTACAATATTTTAGGAAGATGTCACGTAATATTAAGGCATTAATTTATAAGATAATAAAATTTCTTTTGGCGGATTTTAGAATCTTGAGATATACAGACAGGGCATCAGTGTGTAAGAGGCAAGACATATTGATTGGATACTGGACTTCAGTTATCTCATAATACAAGTTATAAGAGTCTCTTATTGGGCAACCGAGGAAGACGTGGTCCAGAGATTCCACATCGAGCTCGCACTCGCAAAAAGGGGACGAGACCAAACCTAATCTAAATAGATGACTGTCTAATCTGTGGTGATTAAAGCGCATGCGAGTCAATGAGACAATCTCCGATCTGGAAAACTTGGAATTATGGAACCATGGCTTTCTGGAGATAGACTCCTTGATACCCCAGTACACTGATCCCTTTATCCGCAAACTTTTATAATTCCCCCAATTATTTGGTATTGTTGATGAATTTCCTAAACAAACACATGTTTATAGATCTGAGATTCCAAAATTTTATGATTTCCTTAATTTATACCTCCACCTCTTCTTCTCATCTCTCCTGATTTTGAAAAATTTTGGAAAATTTCACAATTTTGTCAGTTTTGTTAAAGACTAATATACAAAATCTTACAATTGATATATTAAATGACTTTCCCAAAACTGAAAAAAAATGTTTCAATTTTCAAATCTTAATTGTTTTCTTCACATTCAAATTTTCACTACCCCCCCACCCCCTCCCACAAATGCGTAGGAATTTGAAATATTTTGGTCTTATTGAAGAGTGGTTTAACGATCCCAGGATTTGAATTTTGGCGTCACTTAGACGTGAATTTTTAGCGCTCCCTAGATCGGGTCCTGTCACTAAACAGCTGGATATGGATTAAAAAAAGGTTACATATAGAAAAAAAAAATAAGTACACCAACATAAAATGGATTGACCTAAATGATGGTAATAATTAAGGCGCAGATGGCTCAGAATCAGAGAACATGAAGAGATAAGAGTAGAGAGAAATAGACTTAAAACAAGAATATTTTATTTGGGATAAGAAAATTTATAAATACGATGAAGTATTTTATGTACTCGTATCTACCTTGTAACCATCTACGATTTTCGTTTTTATGATTATCAACTTATATATATATAATTTATATAAATATATATAAAATTATTTCCTCAAAACTTTTCAATTTGGAAAAATATCTTCTTCAACCGAAACAACCAAATAAATAATTTGCCAGGAAAGTTATTTCAAAGTAGGTACTTATTTTGATTTTCGTAAGTAGATAGGTACTTAAAATGTTTATGCAAAGTGCCTGCAAGTACCACAAGTAATACTTTTCTAAAAATATTCATCAGTATTTTGTTATTTGATTTTCTAAATAATCTACTCACAATTTTCGCAATTTAAAAGTATTGAATAAGATGTTTTAAACTATTTAGGTGCTTTGAAAAGTAAAAAAAGTACATTATTAATTTTCAAATATATGTAGGTACCTTCATGCTGAAAAAGTTTGAAAAGAGCTTAAGAATAAAGTTTATCTAATCCTTATAATAATTGTGATAATGGTTGAGTAAAGGAAGTCATGAGGTTAGTTCATTGACATGAAATTAATTAAGTTAATTACAGGCATTAAAACATGAATTAACAGATGAAGGAATAAAGTAATTACTATGGCCATTACAACGTTGACTTTGGCTTTTAACTGAGCCATTTGCTAATGTAAATTATTGTACTTAAGTTCGTAAGCAATGGTTTTATGTTTTCACTTTTTTCAGTTTGAATCTTTTAAACACGAATAAAATGATGGCCAGAGACCGTTGACTTTATAATTTAATTACATTTTTAATGCAAAGCAATAAGGTGTAGGATAGTATAAAAACGGGAATTTCCCAACTCATCTCACGACATTTATTAAATTATATTCTAGATTACCAAAAAAATATAATAACGAAAAATTTATTGTATTATTATTTTGAAACAGAAAAAATTTACACATTTATTACATGCGACTGGTCTGTCGGCTCTCTTGTGGGATATACAAAGAGATATAAGTTTATTTATAGACTGATTTTAAAAAATGTGTTTTTTAATATTTTTCTTAAAAAATATGAAATGATAAGTTTACCGTGTCTATTTTTGAATGAGAAACAAATATAGAAACTTTAATAAAAAAAGTAGAAACTCATATTTTGTATCACTCTAGAGTCTAGATGAATCATTTTAATTTGATCACACTCACTGATAGTCAATGTGATAAGCATGACACAGAGGAATTGGGAATGTTACCTAGTTTTAAAGAGAAGGTACTCTTAACCAAGACTTAAGTCGATTCATAAGCGTCGAAACTCTGTGTCGTGCACTTCTGAGGAAGACCACATATTATGTATGTGTATCATATACAACATACCTACCTAGTTAATACCTATTTAAAAAGGTTGATTATCGTATAGTGTGATCAATTAGGAATGATTCATCTAGAATGGTTGAAAATATGATTAACATCTACACTTCTAGTAAGTAAAATCTAGTTCCTGACATCCAATTTTATCAAAAAATTCATAACCTAAGTACAAACTTCTTATTCTTATATACCTCAAGCTCTTCAGTGATAATATATGTACATATGTGAAATTATGTAAAATCATTGATCTTTCCTTATTTTTTTCAGATATAAATTTCTCCAATAAGTGTGAATGAGTTTGGGTGTTTCACGTGTAAGATTGCAAGTACAAGTGTTACATTATGTTCAGTATGTACCTACGAAGATTGGTCTACATAGTATATGTATAAGTTGGAATACTGTCTGATTAACTGTGTCAGCGTTTCTGGCTGAATAGAAATGATGTGGATTAAGGGATCATGGAGAGAACACAATTCCAAAGGTATGAAACGCACTTCATACTCGGCATATTATCTACACAATTAGAGTAAACACAACAGTAAGTGGCTGGTTTGAGTTCAAACATTATAAATTATCTACTTTTTGAAGTGAAATATTGTTAAAGTAGGGTTTGTGGAACTTCCAATCCTTTCAGAAGTATAGGTTAGAATGAGCTTTTATCTTTCAGAACGATTATATGAGAATCAAGTAACTTTAACAAGACAATTAAAATAAACAACACTGTTATTATAATTAATTTCGAATGAGTTACATTGAAGATCCATATATTCAAAAGCAATCGAGTTTACAAATAGAGATATAACATAAATTTAATGTTCATTTTTCATTTTTTTCATTTAAAAAAATATGTCAAAATGAGTGGATTAATGATTTCAATTATAGCATAATATGTATAGACAATCATTGTACGCAGAACTACGCGACGACACACACATACAAATATAACACGCAAACCTAGAACACTTTGGAAAAGGTCATTTTTCATTTTGTCCTGGCTGAGAGCAATCCTGAGATCTTGTGACTCAAAGGCAAGAGCATTACTTCCGCGTCACATCAGTCATTCATCATTTTAATTTAAAAAATTAATTAAACTTCATTTCCGTAATCTATAATAATACAGGAGAAATTGCTTCTTACAATAAAATTCACCCTAGTGAATACCTATAGGGAAGGTATCTAGTACTTTTGAAATAATGATATAAAAGCTCTGAACAGGCTGATGTTGATTATTTAGGGTTTTGTGTTGGTTTTGTATTCGTGTCGTATGAGATTTATTCATTTCACTGCTGCTGTTGATGATACAACGGGTAGGTACTCATGTGTAGGTATATATCTACATACACAATACATACCTTCCTATGTAGTACTAACTCATTTCACAATGTATACACAATGTTGTTGGATGTCATTTTATTATCATCATATAAAATTTTGCTGAATTCGGTAAACTCATCATCATCATTTTGATAAATTCAGTTTATGGCATATTTCAGCCTAAGATTTTTTGGGATACTTCATCGTTTTAAGTTTGTTGTATTTCTTTTTTGCAAAGTATCCACAATTGAGTGAAGTACGAGCTCTTTATCATTAAGTCATCTAAAAAAGCATTTTTCTTTCAGACTTCAATAATTGACGAATATATAAACAAGTTGAGATGGTTTGGACATGTTGAGCGAATGCAAGATGAAAGGACGACGAAGAGGATGTATTTATCTGAAAGAAGGGGTGTGAGGAAGCGCGGATGTCCAAGAAACACATGACTTGATCACGTGGACCAAATTCTTAACTCTTTGGACGCGCCAAAATAAATTTTAAAATCTTTGAGCCACTGCGATAGGTTGGAAGCCTATTTTTGAAATTCATACCTCTCTATAAATATACAACCCACACTCACGTAGTCTCAGAATAATGTTACAAATAGATCAAAATTTTATGTAATATACTAAAATTAACAAAATAATGTACTTATTTGAAGCAATTCAATAAATAAATTATCTCATATTTTAGAGCATTTGACACGCCATGATGCACTAACACTATTACAAATTTTAGTTAATACGTACACTCACCCCATCATTTTGTCGCTATCAGAGATATGAAGCCATCAACGGCTTTGAATCGATTCTTCTACAGATACTTGCACAAATCGTTCACTCTATTTATAAGTTGCACAATTTTTACTTTAAGTGAAATATGCTTTTATATAGATAACTGATATTTGAAACTTCATAAAAAATCACTGTCATAACACACACTCACAATAGCGCGCATATAGAGAAATGTTAGAATAATATTTATAAAATTAATTATTTTTCAACTAATACAGTATAACACTACGGATGTACATAAAATAAAACAAAAGAAATATTTTTTCTATTATACACAATTCACATTATTGTTTTATCAAAATTGAGACATTGTACATCTTAAATTCAGCGATGAGGTTTGCCACCCATCCTGAATGTCTTGATTGTATATTGGCACGAAGAGGACAGCTTGCATGTTTCTTACTTACAGCTGGTCTGCTGGTTACCCCACTTGTGGGATATGCCGTGATGGTATAGTAGTAGTAGTAGTAGTACACAATTCACAAAGATTCACTATTCGAAATTTCTTTACGAGATTAAAGTACGAAACGTCCCGTTTGAATATTAAAATGCAACTAAATAGATAATAATATTATTTACAAATATGTGTGATCCCATAGAACAAATTTTATTATTGATAAATATTGATTCCAGAAATTTTGAAGCCATATGGTATTCCCGTGTAAAAGGTTTATTACCTTACGGTTGTAAACGTAAGGGACACAGTGCCTAATGGTTGTCTCCAATCTTTATCGCATTTATCCTAGAAAGCCGACGAAGACATATTGCATTGTCTTAATTTATGACGTAAAATAATTTTAAAGTAAGGTTTATCACAATAATAGTATGTTTTGGGTCCACAATATAGTAATTCATCCATTCATATCTTTACGGCGTTTAACATAAATGGTGAAGCCAACGGACCGGTTGTATGCAATAAAAAAATAAACATTTAGTATTGGGTAGTATATGTACTTCAACGCGAATTTAAGACATGAAATGTATTCTTTTTCGAATATCCGCTTTTTGCAAGACACTCGAAAACTCACACCTATCATCTACCGAGTGCTTCACAGCTTAAGCAAATGTTTACTTTAATTAAACTTTATAAAAAGGGTTGAAAATACAACAATTGATGCGAAGAGTTTGTGGCGTTTTAAGAACTCTCTATCTAAAAGTGAAAATGATTACCCTATCCACATGACTTTGAACCATGAACGAGTGAGTGAATTGAAGAATATTGTAAACAAGTTTGCTTGTTTTTTCAGTGATGTGTATGAGCAGGATCTGCGTTGCGCAGATGTTTCCTACAATGTCGAGAATTGCCCACTTAATTTGTCACAATGTAAAACTGATTTTCAGATTTTGGAACGAGCGTTGTATCGCTTAGATCATAAAAAATCTTCTGGCCCAGATGGTGTACCACCTATCTTTCTGAAGAGGTGTGCACACGCTCTTATTGTTCCACTGTTCATAATCTATAACAAATCCCTAGAGTTTGGCATTTTTCCGTCCGTATGGAAGATCAGTACTATCATACCTGTTTTTAAGAAGGGAGATAGAACTGAAATATCAAACTACAGGCCAGTATGTATTCAGTCAGCTATGGCCAAGTTGTTTGAGACTCTTGTGTTAGAGCGGATAATGCCATCAGTGTCTCAAATTATAGACCCGCAGCAACACGGATTCGTGTCGGGAAGATCAACGCTAACTAACTTAACTTTGTATGAGAATTTTATTTCAGAATGTCTCGCGCGAGGCTGTCAGGTGGACAGTGTTTACACTGACTTCAGCAAAGCCTTCGACAAGGTGCCTCATAGTATCCTTTTGAACAAGCTTTCGGCTTTAGGGGTATCGGGTGTTTTCTTGGAGTGGCTTGGCAGTTTCTTGAGGGAACGTATGATGCGGGTGCAAATAAAACATGCTAGTTCTAGTACTTTTGAGGCATCTAGCGGTTTGCCGCAAGGAAGCCACTTATCTCCCATTTTGTTCCTTGTCTTCATAAATGACTTGACTCGCGAAATGAAAGATGTCAGATGCCTGCTGTTCGCTGATGACTTAAAGATATTCAAAGACATACAAAATATTCATGATTGCCAGGTTCTCCAGGAAAACCTCAATGTCCTGAATACCTGGTGCCTAAAAAATCGTTTATTTTTGAATATCGAGAAATGTCAGTACATTACCTTTTCTAGAAGCAAAAATATCGTTCATTTTGACTATCAGATTGAAAATTGTAAACTAGAATCGGTAGGGGAGATGCGAGACCTCGGAGTTGTATTCGATGAAAAGCTATCATTCGTTAATCACATAAACGAACTAATGGGCAAGGCACTGAAAACCTTAGGATTTGTCTTACGTACTGTGAATGACTTTAATAATGTCCACACTATTGCATTGTTGTACAAGTCACTTGTCCGGAGTTTACTTGAATTTAATTCTTCTATTTGGTCACCCACATATAACATTCATATAAATAACTTAGAACGAATTCAACGGAAATTTTTAAGATTCGTTAACTACAAAATGGGGATACCACGGGAAGATATAAACTATGATTTTTTGTTGTCACAATTGAATATGGAAACATTGGAAAATAGAAGAACGATGAGTGACTTAATTTTATTATTCAAAATTATTAGAGATTATTTTGACAACCCTGATTTACTTCAGCTTGTTAAATTTCGGGTACCTACGCGCAATACTAGAAATCACGATTTATTCTATATAGATAACTATAGCACTAACTACATAAAACACACAGTGGTGCCACGGTTACATTTTTTGGGTAATAAATACTTAATGAATGTTGATATATTCAATATGGAACTACCGGCTTTTAAACTTCATTTAAAGGCAATATTTTCCTCAAATAGCAATACTTAAGGAGTATAGTTAGGAGGACGTATGTTTGATGCGTTTTTCAAGATCTTCCCATGACAATATTGTTTTGGGCAAACCAATTTATTTAATTCGAAGCTTGATTAAAATTACAGTTTTATTCGCGTATATGCTTTTCTTGTTTTTATATTTCCCGTTTTATATTTGATTATGTGTGATAATTTATATACTTATATATACATATATATTTATTATAAAAAAAAAAAAAAAATTGTTTTTACTATTTTATATTTGCTGATAATTTTACGTTTTTATATTTACTGATAATTTCTTTGATTGATAATTTATTATATCTTTGATAATTTATTTAATTCTAAACTTGATAAAAATCACAGTTTTGTTCTTTTATATTTGTCTGTTTAATATTTCGTGTTTTTATATTTGATTATATGTGTGATTTCAATTTTGTTTGCTGTGGAGTTTGTTTTTGTTGCAGTAAAAATGAGATGAAATACTTGAATATGTAGTTTTATCTTTGCATGTTGACAGCTTTTTTTCGTGGTTTATAAAAGTATTCCCAGAATATAATTTAGCTTTATTCTTTTCCGATTTTACTTTATTTTATGTATTGATTGTTTCTGTAGAAATGAATTGTTTTATATGTGTGTGTGTTATTTTTATTCTTGATTTTGTGGTATATTGTGATTTTGATTTTAATTTTTGATTGTTTTTAAAAGAATAGTAATTGGATTTAATTTGAGATTTTATTACTTTGTCTAAAAGCATTGGCTTGCACCACAGTGCGTGTACTGCGACTCATTGAGTAGTATTATTATTGTTGCACGGATGGGTACATGCCTATTGTGAAGATCCTACCTATTTCAAACCATTCTAAGCTCCGAATTTGCAACATCCTAGCTTCTAAACTATACCTACTGTAATAATTGATTCCCAAACTAGAAGTGACAACCCTATTCAGCTAGCTAAGAATTGTATGAATTTTCGCATTGTTGCAAATATACGTACGAGATATCGCATTCCTAATTGAATTAATTAACGAATTTTGGCCTTTCGTGATCGTCTCGATTTATCTATTAACTATTTTCGTAGATTTGGACCCAGTACGTTGTGTTTTGACGATAATTTTACCTACGTTGTGTATTTTTAGAACGCAAAATAAGTCACCTGAAATATACATTTCAATAATCAAGAAGAACAACAAAATCACAAAATCAATAAAACAATTTAAACATGAATTTTGATACATATTAACTCTGAGATCAACTTTGACGTCAGATCACTTACCTTGAGATACTGTAAAATAACATAATAAAAATAGTGCATAATAAAACATAACGAAATATAACATAACAATCATCATAACATAAAATTCAAATAATATTATTCTATATCATTACGAGAATGTTGTATGGTAACTGGTTGCCGATCTATGTCCCTACATAAGATAACCATTTCATAATTTCTATAGCCGATGTATGTACATATGTTCTACAACATACCTACTAATTCGTTGCGTCGTAAAGGACAGTGGCGCACCCAAAAACATAACTTTATTACTTTTGAATATTAATTAAATTTCAACACGATTGCTTTGACATCATTTTCGGAGACTATAACTACTGGTTGTTAATGCATGGAAAGCATGCTGTGTCCATGCTGAAGGAGCGCCGCCTCCGCTCCCTCACGTCTCAAACTGTCCCATGCCGCATTTTGAGCCCGTGTGCACTAATCTACATCCCGAATATATAAAATAATATATAATATGTATACTCATTTGAACATGCAGCTATATATATAATAAGAATAATTATAAATATATGTTAAGAAGCTTTGTCTAGGACCCTGGCGGGAAACGGGGCAAGACCCATATTGACCCTTGTCTCAAAAGCTGAATCGAAGAGATAGGAGCAGGGCTTGCTAACGGTACACCTACATTTCGAAGCAGGATTAGGACTGGAATTGTTAGTATATAGTATATGTTTCTACAAAGTACATAATACGTCTCGTGCATAATTGTATAATAATAATGATAAATATGTGGTTACGAATAGATCAAACCCACACTATAGACACAAGGTAGCTAGTCTAGTGTCGATAGGCAGAAGGGATCCATATCCATAAGGTAATCTCGACAAGATTTAGCTATAAAAGACTACATATTTATGGTGAGGTGAATTTAGGTATCATGTAAGTCAAATAAAAATATATTAAGACCAATAAATACATAAATATTACTTATGATTAGTGTCATGCAAAATATCAAATTTGTTCCTTCCATGATATCGCAGCAATTACAGCATGTTGAACAAGTAGAAAAATCCAGTAAGTTCGTAGAATACAAATGATATTCGACGATAAAATATGTAATTAAATTAATAATCAAATAATATCCTTCTCAACATATAACTCCTCTTCAAACTGTATACTCCATCGTTATGGTAAAGTAAATTAAATAAAAGTATAATATTGGGTAGAGCGGTGCGCCACTGTTATTAGTCTAGTTCTAGATGTGTCGGACCGCGCTATATAAAATCAGCCACAGGTACATACATACATACAATAATACTGAAAATAAATGTACATATAACACATAATTCCTTCGTTTTCAAAATCCGTAAAATAATAAATCCTTGAGTACAAATATTGCCTTGTAGACAACAGACATCCTGAGAGTATCCTAACACCTAGATATAAATAATAAATTAATAATATTAAAAGAAAATCTTATCTTAGACAGCTGGCAGCATCACGGATTTTAAATGCTAATTAAAAGTAATTTAGGATGATCTTTATATATTCCCAATTGTGGAAATATCACTAAAAAATAATGTTTTAATAACTACGAAGGTGGGTAAATAAAAATATTAAAAGATGTCGAATTCAAACACAGATATTAATATGATTCAGTCCCACCTCCCTCTGGATTCAAAACTAAACTGCCACGAGTAATAAGTACTCTCTCTTCAGACCCTGAAAATGTCGACCCAAAGCAACAAAAAAAACTACATCCATCTCTTCCTGACACACACCGAAATATACCTGTCTCTGTCTTCTACATAGCTAGTTGCGTTCAACAACCACTTGAAATCAAACTAAGTTTCATTCCTATATTAATTACCTACTACAAATATTCGATCTAGGTATATGAAAATAATATTTACAATCTTGTATATATTCATTTCATCACACCCCCCCCTTGTGATCATGCTGAAGACAAAATGGATGAGGCATTATCTCACAAACAATTTTTTTTTTATTTTCTAATTATTTTTCATTTCTTTTTCTACATCCTGGATACACCACTGTTCGAATCTATGAACAGGTAGATGTGTTGATGCACACTGTAGGCGATGACTACCTACTAACCCTATAATAGCGATTAACACGTCTCAAGTGCCTACCTTAAATATATAATCATAATAACTATTCCACGCTTTACGTCACCCCCAAGTCACAAATATTTACTATTATTTTTAAGTGTTCATTTTACAAATATAAATAAACAGATGAGTTCAATAATCCAGAAAACATACATAACCATCGATATACAAACCGTTGAACACATTACATAATAGGTATGCATAGCTTCTATACAAGCCTACAGGTTACTTAATAGTTAAACAATAATAGTAGTAATAATAAGGAACTTTATTTCAATGAATGTCTGGTTTACAAATTATTTATATTCTTACATCGATTTGAAAATAGGTTACAATATAGGATACATAACGTCTCCTGGTTTTATAAAATATTTCAAGCCCTATATTGAAATTCACCTAAATATGCTTAGTACCTTTATAAACATTGTTTCTACCACAATATAAATAAGTTTAATAGTGTTTTTTTTTTTTTTCAAATACAATTTAGTGAAACAACTAAAATAATAATAGCGCCCCCGACCTCGCGCTATTGGATGGCCTTCAACCAAGTGTTTACTGAAGCCTCTCTTACAATTTTCTCATTTCGCGGAACTTATTATAATACTAGATAATGTTACGTTTAGTCTTATAAGCAAATACAAAATTAATTATACCATATCTTATTTTTTTTTTTTCTTTTACAACTACCAAACTTTAATGCTTTATGTTATTCATAATAAGACATATAACTTATCTCTAGTAAACAATCCTCATTAATTCTAACACAGGAAAAGTAATGCACAAGGATTTGTTGTGCTTACAAGTAATTTACACTAATTCTATTCCCTTATAAAATATCTTCCTAAGTACATGGGGCTATATGTGCCCTTTATCAATCCATCTTCGTTCACTAAAGTATAGGCATTCGCAAAAGGAATCGCTCCCACAGTGTATGGTCCATCCCATATAAGCCCGAATTTACTAGTCTCCTTGTTGATCAAACTAGAACGAGTAAATGTCCTAACCTTGACCAAATCTCCTATTTTATAATTTTGTAACCTCCATTTCTTGTCAAACCTAGCCTTCCTCTCATTGGCACTTTTTTTCAAATTATCCTTTACCTTCTCTCTTATAATATTTATCTCCAAAGGCTCATGACGGACGCCAGTGATATTGTCTAAGGACAATGTAGGAGGTTTGGCAAAGAGTACTTCATTTGGTGTGAATTTAGTACTACAATGTACAGTATCATTGTAGGTTTCCTCTATAGTTTCTACATATTTCGCCCAAGAAGAATGTTTAGGATGCGCATATATTCTCAACATTCTACCAAGTTCTTTGTTAACTCTTTCTGTGCCATTAGGTCCGGGGTTGTACAAGGAAGTATGTAAAATAGTTATCCCTAGGCTGTTCATGCTTCCAATCCAATCATACGACGTAAATTGTCGAGCATTGTCTGTAAGTAATTTGTCTATCTTTACAATTTGACCGAACTCCCTTACACATTCAACCATACTCGCGCCTTCAGCAACCCCAAGTTTGAAAAGTTTGATATATTTACTAAATGCATCTTGTATTACGAATAAATACTTATATCGTAATAAACCACTTGCAGGTAATGGTCCGAATACATCTGCTAATACTATCTCTCCTATATATGAGGGTAACAATGATTTGCCTGGCCCACGTTCCTCGTACTTTTTGTGTTTCGATAGTTGACACATCCTACACGATTTGACAAAATTCCTGATGTCAATGCTCATTTTGGGCCAAAAATACCTTCTTTTCACAGCAGCCCACGTCTTTAATCCTCCTACGTGACCTTGTTCCTCATGTACATATCTTATTAATTCACTGTGTATTTTCGTCGGGATACCAATTACTGAAGGCCCCTTCTCCGGTGTATACCATAAAATATCTCCCTCTCTTTTATAATTTCCCACATATTTATATAACATTTTGGAAAAAGGTCCACAAGTCCCATTTATATAATCGAACACTTCACATAGGAAGGGGTCCTCACGTTGCAGATAATTTATGTTTTTCAAATCTTTCCTTATCCTGTTTACGTCCTCTACAATGAACCCAGCAATTTCCGGACAAAAAGTTTTTTCATCTTGTACCATTGTTGCATCATGAGAATATCTAGAAATAATATCTACACCTATATTTTCTTTCCCTTTAATATATTCGATTTTATAATCAAATTGATTTAAGTACAATATCCACCGGGTCACCCGGCCACTATACAACTTCCAGCTTTTGAGAAATTGAAGAGAATGATGATCTGTTCTTATTATTAGTTGCACACCCCTCAAATATGTTTCAAATTTTTTCAATGAATATATAACAGCGAACATCTCTTGTTCCGATACACTCCATTTTCTCTCTGCGTCATTCAATCCTTTACTAACAAAACCAATTACATAGTGTTCACCATCGTCATCTAATTGAAAAAGCTCACCGCCAATTCCATAGCTTGAGCTATCCGTCTGAAGATAATATTGTTTTCCCGGGTCATGATGGTGTAGCATAACAGCAGTGAGAAATCCATTTTTACACTGTTCAAAAGCTTCAGCCTCTACTGTTGTCCACCTCCACTTGACATTTTTCTTTAGCAACTCACATAGAGGTTTGACTGTACCCGAATGATTTTTCGCAAAGCGTCCGTAAAAATTACACAACCCGAGGAAAGCACGCAGTTCTTTAACTTTCTTTGGGGTTGGAAATTTTTTTATTGCTGCAACTTTATCAGGATCCATGCTTACTCCTCGAGGACTAATAATATGTCCTAAAAATTTCACACTTACACTGAAAAATTGACATTTCATAAGACTGCAAGTCATACCTGCTATACGTAGTTTTTCCAATACCTGTTTTATGTGGTTTAAGTGTACTTCTATATTTCCTCTAGACGCAATAACCAAATCATCCATATAATTAATACAAAATTCACGCACCTCCGGTCCCAACACAATATCCATTGCACGGCAAAACCCGGCAACAGAAGTTTTCAATCCCTGTGGCAAGACTTTATATACAAAAGATCTTCCATCAAAAATAAAGCCAGTATATTTTCTACTATCTTCTTCTAAAGGAATTTGATAATATGCGTTGTTTAAATCCAATGTGGAGATATATTTTACACCGTGAAATTTCTGTAAGATTTCCGAGATTAAAGGTGGTTTTTCAATATCCGAGCACATTCTAGTATTCAATTCTCTGGCATCCAAAAGTATACGCACTGTATTGTCCTTTTTCAAGGTGTAAGTTAAAGGACTAGCGTACGAAGTGGTGGCCCTTTCTATTATTCCTAGTTGTTCCATTTCACATAATCTTTCGTATACTTTATTTCTATAAGACATTGGTATTGGGTATGAATTTCTTACTACAGGTTTTTCATCCAACAGTGTAATCTTATGTTTATATAGGTTAGTGAGCCCCGGATACGTGGAAAATACATCCCTGTACTCAACCAATGCGTGATAAATCATCGCCTTGAGTCGTTCGGTTTCATTCATCAAATTGACATATTCACGTATTTCAATATCCGTTATACAAGACCTATTTACTACTTTGTCTCTCGTATCAGTCACTAATGTATTTATGTGTATACCGGAATTTTGTGTAGGAATCGAATATCTAATTTCATTGTAGACAAAATCTAGTCTACCTGGATACGTACAGCTAATCACTCCTTGATGTTCTTGTAACCAGTCATAACCTATCAACATCTGACGTATTAATTTCGGAACAATTAAACATGGGACATTTATAGTTACGTCTTCTAGTTCGAGTGGAACTAAAGCAATTTTATTTATTTTCTGTGAGCGATGTCCAATAGCTCCCTTTAACTGAACCGGTGTCACGGGTGCAATAGGTAATTTGCATTTATTATCTCCGTTTGCTAATGACTCAATGAACTCCAAGGATATGCAAGTAATCTGACTCCCTGAATCAATCAAAGTACTGATCACCTCATTACCTACTCGACCTCGTATTTCTGGTAATTTAGCAAAACTCCCACATGCGGCATCCTCAATATATTCGTTTTCCTCGAATACGGTGAGTGATTCGTAGGTATTTATGAGTTTACCCGGTTTCATGTACATTTTGTAAAATACAGCCTCGAAACACCCTCCAGAATCACCAAAACATATGCCATTCGTATATCCTAGTCCAACCCCTTTCTCGCGCCATACACATTTTACACAATCCGTTATTCCATCGCCTTCCATCCCAAGTCCATCACCAGGTTTCCAGCCCTGATTTAACATGAATCTCAACGCCTTCTCCATCCCTGTTTCCCCGTTAGATCTATATTTAGTTGGATTCAGGGGATGCAATCCAACTAAAGCTCTTTTCCCTGATTCAAATATGCCTCGCCATCTTCTTGAGGTGTTGTTCCGGCCCTCACCCATCGTTTATTATAGGAGCTCTTGTTTGTCGTGGATGGCTCCTCCTCAAGGAGATTCACAACATTCCCCCCCCTAGCATTTGCATTTACAGGTGGCTGTCTCCTATATGCATACCCATCCCTCCTATTGGAAGAATGATCTTCTCGAGTAGCCACCATATTACCCAGCCTCCTCAAAAGTTCAGCAGCTTCAATTGCCGTCTTTTGATCCTTGGCGAACCACAAAGATTGCACCTCCTTCGGATAATGACGCATCAGATCATTCACCAATAGATCTTCCCCCATGTGAGGGACAAGGGATCTCGACAGCTCCCAAAATTCCGCGAAGTGGGCCATCATAGTTTTTCCTGATGAAGAATCCCATTTCGAATTCAATATCTTTCTCCTCAGATTCGCTTGACTTATCTCCCCCCAATAATTAGCGAGAAAATCATTCTCAAAGTCTTCAAAACTGTTCCAACGGCTCCTATAGATCCTCATCCAACTTTTGGCCTCATCTACTAAACATTCAGACGCTACTTCGACTCCACGATCCGCGCTTCCTGTCTTTTCTATATATTCCTTAAGATCTTCAATAAACTGGATGGGACTCACTCCTTTTGTAGGAAATCGAGGTTTAATTAACCCCCGAGTAAGTATACACGTATCACTCGCACACACAGTCTTCCTCGCTCCAGCCCCCTTCTCTCCCGCTATATTAGTACATGCTTCATTCGAGCTCTTTTCCGGCCCCAATCGCTTTTCCATCGCATCAAGTTTTCCCAGAACTGGAGCCATTAGTTTCTTAACCATGGCGATAGCAACAGAAGAATGTTTCATTATATTGGTAGGCTTATTCACTATATTACGAACATCCTGTTCAACAATGTTCTTAGTCTTCACTACCCTTCCTTTCTTAACGGCACGGCCTCTCGATTCCATCCTGCAATGTGTAAACTATTATAAGTTACTAGAACAACCGTGAATTTCCGCTCATACTAACTAATACTAGTAACACTACACTGATCATAACAAATCATGAACAACTGCGAGCCCACTGCCTAAAAGCAACATCTCCCAGCTAACCAAAATAATGTGCGATAATATGTTGACAATGTGCCTAAATAATTTCAAACGCGAACAGCTAACTCAAAATACCTATAATTACGTACCTAAAATAAATCACCCATAATAATACCACAAATAATTAAGAGGAAGATAACGTACTATGTTCTTGAACATCCAGGGGTAAGTGGTGGGAACCCCTCCCTCAATGTGTTTACGCACATTCACGCATATAAGATACATAACACAATATTTAAACGAGTTGCATTGACAATATCTACATAATACATCCCAATATGTTATTCTATAATAGGTACGTAGAATTATAACAGTCACCTAATGTATATACCTACATATTAAGTATATATAAATAAATCTTCCTCATTCATTTCAAAAGTCCTGAAAAAAAAACACTTATCTATTTCAAAACTATCACACACACAACCAAATATAATACACACAATTGTAACTCCATATGCACATATCATAATATTCGTTCCACTTGTAAAATAATATTAAAAACTAAACACTTCATAGTTCACATTTAAATAACTTTACTCTAACACTATTGAATAATATTATTATAATATTTGACACCACAATTTTAAAATTATAACACATTAAATAGTTTATTCCATTAGTGACATCGATAGATTCACAATCGATTCTCAAACTGTTACATCATAGCGTTGTACTTTCTTATCAAATTACTTCTCTTCAGCGATTTATGTTATTGTACACCACTCTCTTTTGGGTTAACAGAGAGGATCCAATGCTACATAATCTCATCACATCACCCTTCTGGCCTCCAATAAAACTACTATCATCGCTGTCCAAACTTTTCACCAAGTTTCTTGCAAGTAAATCATGTTGGTATCCTACCAACAGATATTCAACATCAAATATTTCCTATATAACCTCGTATACTTTATGTTTCAGATTTCCTTGTTCCATTCAGACAATATCATCAAATCAGTCCAAAAGTTTAACAACCACTGATTTTATACATCCCGTTAGGTACTATAATATCCCGTATACCTATCTGCTTGCATCTTTATTTTTTTTGTCATTCCAGTAATAATATTATTTCCACTCTCGTTCTTGGTTTTAAATATTATAACGTATTAATCAATATCTTAGCATTTATAGGTTGTACTTCTTATTTCTCTATTTGGAAGACATGATGTGTTATATCAGCGAACACCAGTCTTTTTTTCTTCTTAGAATATTTTCATAAATGAGTATTCTCTTGTCCTCAATTTTGAAATGATAGATACCACCTTTCAGGGTATACAAAGAGTTCCAACGTTTCCTAAAACTCCAGATCCTGGAATGCCCCTCCTGGTTTAAAAGAGTCTGCTTTCCGTGTAGACTGTCTTTCCTCTAAGCCGATCATTCCCCCCCCCCCCTAGCCTGTAACTTCTTCCAGCTAACCGTTTAACATATAACCGTAATCATAATCAATAATCATTCGGCTATCGCCTTCTCATCCGCTCCATGCATATATTGTATTATGTATGTTATCAGATACTCATAAACTCTGGTCTAATATTATTTCCAACTCAATAATATATTCACCATTCTTACCCCGATAATAAATTTATTTCACACCCCAAATAATTAACTTGACAGAATTCTAAAAGTTTAAAAACAAACACTTAACTTACAAATACTGTAAAATGTTAAGACCATATTCCTCAAGAAATAATAATACCTATTATAATTAGGTACAATTCTTGTCCCTAACAAACATCCACTTGGTACATTTAACTAACACCAACCAATTATTTATCCATCTTACCCAAATACTATAATATCTAAAAATCCTAAAAACTCTAGTCATATACCTACCCATATACATAAAATACACTTCGCATACATAATACCCATGTTTACAAGTCTACTTGGGAATATAATATTCCATTTTTCTAACACCCAATCTTCTTATGAAAGTACATATTTTTGGTACCTATATACATTATTGAATAAACTAAAGAACTATTCATAAGGACATAATTCCAAATGAACTCTTAAGGGTTCACCATTCTTATGTATAATGTAAGATATATACCTATAGATAGACAAACATAAATATAATATGTTGCCGGATTTGCCTAACACTATAAACCATGGGTGACCAACCCGCGGTTCTCGAAGTAAAAATCATCAACCAATTTTCTCACTACATCCACCAAGTATAAATTTTATTCTTCCCCTCAAAAACCAAACACATTCCTCTGTCCATAACCCAGTTCTACTCCTCAAAACCCATTTATGCTCCCCCCCCCTCCAATATTCATGATTTTAGTTATTTATCATCGCAAACCCAAAACCCACTTCTACTCCGTAAAAACCCAGTTTATGTCTGCAATGACAGACATAATATTCTGGTCCAAGGCACCATTTGTGAAGATCCTACCTATTTCAAACCATTCTAAGCTCCGAATTTGCAACATCCTAGCTTCTAAACTATACCTACTGTAATAATTGATTCCCAAACTAGAAGTGACAACCCTATTCAGCTAGCTAAGAATTGTATGAATTTTCGCATTGTTGCAAATATACGTACGAGATATCGCATTCCTAATTGAATTAATTAACGAATTTTGGCCTTTCGTGATCGTCTCGATTTATCTATTAACTATTTTCGTAGATTTGGACCCAGTACGTTGTGTTTTGACGATAATTTTACCTACGTTGTGTATTTTTAGAACGCAAAATAAGTCACCTGAAATATACATTTCAATAATCAAGAAGAACAACAAAATCACAAAATCAATAAAACAATTTAAACATGAATTTTGATACATATTAACTCTGAGATCAACTTTGACGTCAGATCACTTACCTTGAGATACTGTAAAATAACATAATAAAAATAGTGCATAATAAAACATAACGAAATATAACATAACAATCATCATAACATAAAATTCAAATAATATTATTCTATATCATTACGAGAATGTTGTATGGTAACTGGTTGCCGATCTATGTCCCTACATAAGATAACCATTTCATAATTTCTATAGCCGATGTATGTACATATGTTCTACAACATACCTACTAATTCGTTGCGTCGTAAAGGACAGTGGCGCACCCAAAAACATAACTTTATTACTTTTGAATATTAATTAAATTTCAACACGATTGCTTTGACATCATTTTCGGAGACTATAACTACTGGTTGTTAATGCATGGAAAGCATGCTGTGTCCATGCTGAAGGAGCGCCGCCTCCGCTCCCTCACGTCTCAAACTGTCCCATGCCGCATTTTGAGCCCGTGTGCACTAATCTACATCCCGAATATATAAAATAATATATAATATGTATACTCATTTGAACATGCAGCTATATATATAATAAGAATAATTATAAATATATGTTAAGAAGCTTTGTCTAGGACCCTGGCGGGAAACGGGGCAAGACCCATATTGACCCTTGTCTCAAAAGCTGAATCGAAGAGATAGGAGCAGGGCTTGCTAACGGTACACCTACATTTCGAAGCAGGATTAGGACTGGAATTGTTAGTATATAGTATATGTTTCTACAAAGTACATAATACGTCTCGTGCATAATTGTATAATAATAATGATAAATATGTGGTTACGAATAGATCAAACCCACACTATAGACACAAGGTAGCTAGTCTAGTGTCGATAGGCAGAAGGGATCCATATCCATAAGGTAATCTCGACAAGATTTAGCTATAAAAGACTACATATTTATGGTGAGGTGAATTTAGGTATCATGTAAGTCAAATAAAAATATATTAAGACCAATAAATACATAAATATTACTTATGATTAGTGTCATGCAAAATATCAAATTTGTTCCTTCCATGATATCGCAGCAATTACAGCATGTTGAACAAGTAGAAAAATCCAGTAAGTTCGTAGAATACAAATGATATTCGACGATAAAATATGTAATTAAATTAATAATCAAATAATATCCTTCTCAACATATAACTCCTCTTCAAACTGTATACTCCATCGTTATGGTAAAGTAAATTAAATAAAAGTATAATATTGGGTAGAGCGGTGCGCCACTGTTATTAGTCTAGTTCTAGATGTGTCGGACCGCGCTATATAAAATCAGCCACAGGTACATACATACATACAATAATACTGAAAATAAATGTACATATAACACATAATTCCTTCGTTTTCAAAATCCGTAAAATAATAAATCCTTGAGTACAAATATTGCCTTGTAGACAACAGACATCCTGAGAGTATCCTAACACCTAGATATAAATAATAAATTAATAATATTAAAAGAAAATCTTATCTTAGACAGCTGGCAGCATCACGGATTTTAAATGCTAATTAAAAGTAATTTAGGATGATCTTTATATATTCCCAATTGTGGAAATATCACTAAAAAATAATGTTTTAATAACTACGAAGGTGGGTAAATAAAAATATTAAAAGATGTCGAATTCAAACACAGATATTAATATGATTCAGTCCCACCTCCCTCTGGATTCAAAACTAAACTGCCACGAGTAATAAGTACTCTCTCTTCAGACCCTGAAAATGTCGACCCAAAGCAACAAAAAAAACTACATCCATCTCTTCCTGACACACACCGAAATATACCTGTCTCTGTCTTCTACATAGCTAGTTGCGTTCAACAACCACTTGAAATCAAACTAAGTTTCATTCCTATATTAATTACCTACTACAAATATTCGATCTAGGTATATGAAAATAATATTTACAATCTTGTATATATTCATTTCATCACACTATGTAGTTGTGTATGGTTTGTGTTCTGCAGGTGGATGCAGCATGATTATTATATACCTATGTACATTATATTATTGATGACCAAATGCCTTTATGATTATATTATGCAGCTAATAAATGTATTGTGGTTGTGTAGGTGCGTATTAATGTATATATACTTAGAGCTATTTTTTAATTTAACCGAATGATGTCTAAAATTATGTAATTCTGTTTCTATCGGATTATTATTGGCTTTGTTATGTTATGGTGTGATTTGTTATATTTAATATTGAATTGTATACATTTTTTGATGTTGGAAGAATTTGAAGAATGTAATGTTGTTAACTTATCATGTATTGTAAAAGGCAAATGCCGTCTATTGTCCAAATGAATAAATGAATAAATGAATGAATTAGGTTAAAATTATTCCATGGAGTCTCCTAGAATAGAATTGGTATCCCACTTTTTTATGCTAGCATTAAAGTGTTCGTAAAACCTTACATATTTACTTATTAATCTACATGCAATATTGGATATTTTGTTAGAGATAATCAGCCGTATGCTGAGTAAGAGAAATTGTCGTGGGTGTATGAGAAATTGTATGAATGTAGACGAGCGAAAGAAATATGTAATAATAGATCTAGGTATATGCCATTTTGTTCTCTCTGTTTACGTCACTTGGGATACAGCATGTTTACCACTAGATTAGTTCATCATTTTATTGTTGGCTTAATTAAAATGTTGAATACATTAAGCGAATTCCTCTGATTCCGTGGAGCACTCGACAAATAATAAGTCTTTCACTCCTTTCCGTAGATTTCGAGTGTCCCGTAAAAGGCAATGTTCAAAAAAATGCGTCTTAAATTCAGCGGTGGGGTAAGCTACCTATCCTGAATTTCATGTTTTTTTGTTGACACCGAGAGAACAGTTTGTATGTTTATTGAACGAAAACGGTCTACTGGTTTTCCCATTTGAGGTAGGTATATACCATGATGGTGTAGTAGTAATTTCCTTAATTTTTACTGTCATCTTCTAACTAGTGTAGCGAAAATTATTATATTATGCTCATTTTTGCTCATTTAGTAAACATAGGCATATGTAGGTATCTATCTATCTATTTATCTATACCCTCACGTCGTGTCCCAAGTGGGCTAGGCAGAGAGAACGGAAAGCCAAACAGATCTATCTTTACACACTTCCTTCGTTTTCTCCACATTCATACAGTTTCTCATACACGTACGTCGGTTCCTCTTACTCAACACGCGGCCGTCCTTGAGAATTTGATCCACGTGATCAAGCCACGTGGTTCTCGGACGCCCGCGCTTTCTTACACCCTTTCTTTTAGACAAGTATATCCTCTTTGTCATTCTTACGTCGTTCATTCGTTCAACAAGGCCAAACCACCGTAGTTTACTCACGTGCATTCTGTCCACAACACTCATCTTGCATCCGCTCATTCTTCTAATATCATAATTCTTCACTCTATCACGCATCGTTTTACCTAGTATTCATAAGTGACGGTACCTTCTGGTACCGTCACTTATGTAAAATATGTAGGTTTGTTTATTTCAAAACTGAGATATGTATATCACATAATATAAAAATGCAAAACTAATACGGATGCAAGTTTATAATGAACATTTTCTTATATCAGTCAGAAATACTTTGTATGTTTTATTTTTAAGTACTATGCACCTAAAACCACAATCCTCATGTTTTGGATAAGGTTCCAAGACTTACATACACTTGCGCAAAATAATGGCGCGTATTTTAAATGACGAAAACGTACAAGATTTTTCATTATATTTATAAATCAAATTTCTTAGTTTTATAATAATAAAAATGTCTAGATATCCACAAGATATCATTAGATATATGTAAATATATTTTTACAAACAAATGTTGTCAATAAATGCCTCTTTATGAAAAGATATTCGACAAAATAGGCTAACACATCTATGTTTGTGGATAGCAGCAGTGGCACGGACAATAGCGCCCAAACATAGATGTGGCTCGCACTGAAAAAGTTAAGGACGGACGCGTGTTGAGTAAGAGAAATCGGCGTGCATGTATGAGAAACTGGATGAATGTAGAGGAAGCGAAAGAAGTATGTAAGGATAGATCTATATGGCGTTCCGTTCTCTCTGCCTACCCCTTCTGGGACATGGCGTGAGGGTATAGTATAGTATAGTTCTTGCTATGACAAAGACATCAGAATTTCGAGGAAATTAGTAGGAGAAGCTCTGAAAGAAAGAGGCTGATTTCTTCTCTGTATCCGCAAAGGGAAAGTTTAAAGGCAATAATTGATTGATTGAGTGATAAGTTCCTAAGAGGAATATAAATTAATGATAATTTGACATTTCAGCATTACTAAAACTTACTGATAATTATGTTAAATACAAAATGTTATATAATATGTATTTATGTTTATTAGTGATATTTAGACTTCATAAACATATTGAAAGCTAACACACGGTAAGCTCGGTGTTAGGTGACGTGTTAGTTAAAATAATAATATTATAATGTAGGCACTAATAATATTATAACCTGATGAATATTGTACGAAGCTTTCATATTATAATATACATAATATTATGTACTATTGACTGATAGAGGATCGTAGCAGTAGGAGTTGTTAGTAGTCTATTCGTAGAACAAGAAGATACAAATAATACACTATCTGTGTATGTAATTAATAAAGTGATCCAGGACACGTCAATGAACAAAGGACTTAACACAATATCTACCTACATAATATATATTATTATTGTGAACCTACATAATCTTATATTGACTTTAGTTTGGTTCATTTTGTCAAATACTCAAGCATGTTAATATTGTTAATAACGGTTCTGAATAACCACCTTTGCTTTCTATCCAGAGTATTAGATTTTGTGACAAAATGTGAATATGAAATTGTTCGAAATATTCTATATATATAACAATGTCATAGATTTTAATGAAAATTTTGTATGTGTTCTTTTTTGTTATTTTCTACAGCTATTTTTATTTTCTTTCGCAAACATATAGTTTCGTAATAGTTAATAATACACCAGGTGCCGGCAAACTCCCTTTTCACGACACAAGCTTTTAGTAGCTTCCTGTGAAAAGTGTATAAGGTTGTATTTAGGTTTATAACAAAAACCCAGATATATCTTTTTTTTTAAATACAAAGATTGTTTGTGTTTAAGTTGTGAAAACACATATATAAAAAAATTACAGCGCAAAATTAAAAAAGTTTGGCGTTCCATTTAGACAACCCTCAACTGTCAATATATTTAGTAATTAATTGTGGAGAAAAAAAATATATTAATGTTGTTGACCGAAGGTACTTCTTGGAAGTCCATTTCAAGATAAAATTGAAAAAAAACACAAAATGTAGTCAACTTCCAAATGATTTTTATTAACTTCGCGAAATCTCGACTCCATCATCAGGCGATTAGTAAAAAGTGAAATAAGATACAGAGACAAACAGTATTTATAGGATTTGAACAAAAGAAAGTTGGGAGATGCCCGTGTTGATAAGAAAGTAAGTATAATTCATTGATAAAAATATACCTTAACTCAATCAGCTGCTGGTTGTATTTCATATTTGAATTAAATAAAGTAAATTTATTTAAAACCAGTTATACCTTTCAGATAAAAAAATTACTACAAACAATAATAACTAGGTATGTAACAAGAAAAAATGCATTGGCAAATTTAAAAGTGGATACGAATTAATTAATTGATATATAAGAATAGCCCATAAGATTACCATAGGTATATTATATAGCCCATAAGATTACCATATATGTATGTACATAAGTATTAATAGTGAAAAAAACAATTATGGTTATTAATATTAAGTTAGAAACTGGTAAAACACACAAATTCAATGAGAAAACAAAACAAATCATTATAAAACATAATACACAACAATGACAAAAAGTTTATTAGTAGAAAAGCTGAGGCCCGGGCTGAGTGCCCGTGGTCTCCAGGGCAATTCACATCCCACACAATGACATAAATTGGGGCTTAAATTGCCCTGGGGACCACGGCCACTTTTCCCGGAAGAAAACTTTTCTACTAGTGACACCGGCCTTAGCCTAAGCCTAAGATCATACAATAATTAATCAGATAATATTTTTTTGAAAACAAAATGCCATCTTATTTCCTGAATTAGTCGTTTTCGTCATAAAGACTGCCTAATGAAAGACTTTACAAAATCAATAAACAGTTTCTTACTTTTTTACGCCTTTACTTTTGCCTGACGATGAGAGCGGAAGCTCTTGAAAGCCGGCTCGCAAAAATTAATAAAGTCAATAGTGGAATAAATATCGTGTTTCATTTTAAAAATTATGAATATGAACTTCCATCAAGAATCGTTGGTCGATAAACTAAACTTTTAATTAATATATGTTTCATAGGTATTCTCAAACTAATGTGACGGAGTATAATATGAGACTGTAATGTCACCCATAATGAGGCACTGGACAGAACTACATGGTGAAGAAAAACTCCAGCATCACGTGAGACTAATGAATGTCCAAGAAAAAGAAGAACAAGAAAAGGTTTTGAAACCATAATATCAAAGTCTTAATCCTCCAGTTTACGTAACAAATTCTATAAGCAGGAAATTGCGGGTATATTAAAAATCTGATTTTAATTTAAAAAATCATGAAATTAATTCACGGCTTTAATCAGGACATACTAATAAACCTTGTTTTAATTTTGATTTCAAAACCTCAGCGGTTTTCAAAGAATTATAACGACAATAAATACTCGTGTCCATAATTAAATTTATTTTTATATCGAGTTAAACGATTCGTTCTTGTTTATATTTCCAAAGCAATTTTATAAAATGTTAATACCTACTGAAGTGTATTATGGCATTAAAAAATAGAAACAAATAATCTGCTCAAAGGAACATAATTTAAACTTAATTACAACTGGATATTTCATTTTAAATAATTATTTGAACTAACAGTAATAAAAATTTATTTTATACCAAGAATTATATAATACCTATTATTTTTAAAATATGAATTGTATAATCCACCTAATCACGACCACTCCCACAAGTGGGGTAGCCTGTTTGTAATAGACATGCAAGTCGTCCTCTCGTTGGCATAAAAGTTAAAACATACAGAATGGGTGGCATATCTTATCGCTGATCTGGAAAATCTAAAATTTAATATTGAAACTAACTATACTTTACTACTAGTATACTATACCCTCACGCCGTGTCCCATGGGTGAAAGGCAAAAAGAACGGAACGCCATGTTGATCTATCCTAACATACTTTTTTCGCTTCCTCTACATTCATCCAGTTTCTCTTACTTAACACGCGACCGTCTTTGAGAATTTGATCCACGTAGTCAAGCTTCGTATTCCTCGGAAGCCTGGGCTTCCTCACACTCCGCTTTCTTTTAGACAAGTAGGTATATCCTCTTTGTCATTCTTTCCCCTGCATTCGTTCTACACGACTAAACCATCTCAATTTATTTACACGCATTCTATCAACTCTTCTCACATCCACTTATTCTCCTGTTATCTTCATTCCTCACTCCATCACGCAATGTTTTACCTACCATTCTTCTCAGTGGTCGCATCTCGTATATATATCATATATATATATTGATGTTTAAACTTTGATTTTAATTTCAAATTTCCAATATATTTTACAATTAAACTAACGATTACATTCTATGACTTTGTGTTTACATTTTATCAGAAAATTCAAACAATATTCAAATGAATTATTATAAAAAGTAAATATTGATATACCTAATCATAGGAAAATTTAGAACAAGTTAAATAATATTGCAAACTTCTTTAATATTTAAAT
This sequence comes from Athripsodes cinereus, assembly GCA_947579605.1. Taxonomy (NCBI): domain Eukaryota; kingdom Metazoa; phylum Arthropoda; class Insecta; order Trichoptera; family Leptoceridae; genus Athripsodes; species Athripsodes cinereus. The sequence continues at coordinate 28,978,404 of OX388314.1, forward strand.
ATTTACGAGTAGGTATTGCATTAATATGAATATTGTATTCAGCAAAGTCCCATCTAGAAGCACCCGACAATAATAAATTGTGTTTTATGAAAAATATTTTGTTTATCTTTAGAAAGCTTTTCATATAATGAAAGAACAAACTTTTGAATTATAATTTACAGTAAGCTCGTCGCATCATTTTGGGAAGATGTTTATTATTATTTTTCTTTGTACATTGATGTGTAAAACTGTTACAATATTTTTTTATCATTGTTTCTGATGTTGACTGGATAGTTTGGCCTATATTTGAAAGGATTTTTATGCTGAACTATGAAATTAAATCAAATGAGTGTTAGAAAAAATTATTTCGTGTAATCATTTGAAAACTTTCAGTGATCAAACGTCATTTTCTATATAAAAGCTTCGTAAATTATGTACCCTAATCACAATAACTTCACTAATGTAAAATGGAGAAAAAAACAACAAAAGCAGTAAATGAGTACCCAATCCGAAGAATAGTCATTCCTTGGCAAGTATCTACATGATACAATTAATTTAGAGTTTAATTTCAATTTCAAACTTTACTCTATCGAAAAACATATTTATGTTAATTCAGGTATTTTTCGAAATATGAACTCTATACACTATCACTGCAAACCCGTAATGAGAGAGCCAGTAAACCAACTGTATAAAATAAACATGATTGACATTCTTTTCGTGTCAATACAACGCAAGAAATTCAAAATGGGCGGTAACTTCTTCACTGAAGTGAAAATATTATTATTATGTTGATGTTTTATGCATAAGTTCTTTTCTTTTACAAAACGCTCTTAGATTAAAAAACGATGGGAAGATCTGTAGTTTGTCAGAAAATCCACGAAACTATGATGGATTGCTTAATGGCATTGCAAAAAATGTTTTTATGGATTTTTGTATATTTGTCCTCCAATCTTTTTATGTATAACCCATTGTCATGAAATGAATATATACAAGACGGTATATATTATTTTTATATACCTAGATCGTATATTTGTAGTAGGTAATTAATTTGGGAATGAGGCAATCTCAAGTGGTTGTTGAACACAACTATCTATGTAGGGGACAGATACAGGGATATTTCGGTGTGTGTCAGGAAGAGATGGATGTAGTTTTTTTTTTTGTTGCTTTGGGTCGACATTTTCAGGGTCTGAAGAAAGAGTACTTATTACTCGGGGCAGTTTAGTTTTGTGCCTAGGAGAGGTGGGACTCAATCATATTAATCTCAGTGTTTGAATTCGATATATTTTAATATTTATTTACCCACCTTCATAGTAGTTAGTACACTATATTTTAGTGATATTTCCACATTTGGGAATATATATAGATCATCCTAAATTACTTTTAATTAACATTTTAAAATCCGTGATCCTGCCAGCTGTCATAAGATAAGATTTTTCAATATTATTAATTTATTTATATCTAGGTGTCGTGATATTTAGAAGGATATTGTTGTCTACAAAGTAGTCGTCGTACACAAGGATTTATTTAATTTTACAGATTTTGAAAACAAAGGAATTATTTGTTATATGTACATTTATTTTCAGTATATTTGTATGTATGTATGTACTTGTTACCGATTTTATATAGCGCCGCCCGACACACCTACAACTAGACCGATGGCAGTGGCGTACCGATATTATATTTTCATTTAATTTATTTTACCATAACGAAAGATTATGCAGTTTGGAAAGAAGTGGTACGTTGATCAGGATATTATTTGATTATTAATTTAATTACATATTTTATCGTCGAATGTCATTTGTATTCTACGAACTTACTGGATTTTTCTACTTATTCAACATGCTGTAAATTGCTGCGATATCATGGAAGGAACAAATTTGATATTTTGCATGACACTAATCATAAGTAATATTTATGTATTTATTGGTCTTAATATATTTTTATTTGACTTACATGATACCTAAATTCACCTCACCATAAATATGTAGTCTTTTATAGCTAAATCTTGTCGAGATTACCTTATGGATATGGATCCCTTCTGCCTATCGACACTAGACTAGCTACCTTGTGTCTATAGTGTGGGTTTGATCTATTCGTAACCACATATTTATCATTATTATTATACAATTATGCACGAGACGTATTATGTACTTTGTAGAAACATATACTCTATACTAACAATTCCAGTCCTAATCCTGCTTCGAAATGTAGGTGTACCGTTAGCAAGCCCTGCTCCCCTCTCTTCGATTCAGCTTTCGAGACAAGGGTCAATACTGGTCTTGCCCCGTTTCCCGCCAGGGTCCAAGACAAAGCTTCTTAACATATATTTATAGTTATTCTTATTATATATAGCTGCATGTTCAAATGAGTATACATATTATATATTATTTTATATATTCGGGGTGTAGATTAGTGCACACGGGCTCAAAGTACGGCATGGCGAGTTTTGAGACGAGAAGGGGCGAAGGTGGCGCCCCTTCAGCATGGACACAGCATGCTTTTCATGCACTAACATGGTAGTTAGTCTCTGAAAATGATGTCATAGCAATTGTGTTGAAATTTAATTAATATTCAAAAGTAATAAAGTTATGTTTTTGGGTGCGCCACTGTCCTTTACGACGCAACGAATTAGTAGGTATGTTGTAGAACATATGTACATACATCGGCTATAGAAACTATGAAATGGTTATCTTATGTAGGGACATAGATCGGCAACCAGTTACCATACAACATTCTCGTAATGATATAGAATAATATTATTTGAATTTTATGTTATGATGATTGTTATGTTATATTTTGTTATGTTTTATTATGCTCTATTTTTATTATGTTATTTTACAGTATCTCAAGGTAAGTGATCTGACGTCAAAGTTGATCTCAGAGTTAATATGTATCAAAATTCATGTTTAAATTGTTTTATTGATTTTGTGATTTTGTTGTTCTTTTTGATTACCTGAAATGTATATTTCAGGTGACTTATTTTGCGTTCTAAAAATACACAACGTAGGTAAAATTATCGTCAAAACACAACGTACTGGGTCCGAATCTACGAAAATAGTTAATAGATAAACCTAGACGATCACGAAAGGCCAAAATTCGTTAATTAATTTAATTAGGAATGCGATATTTCGTACGTATATTTGCAACAATGCGAAAATTCATACAATTCTTAGCTAGTCGGATAGGGATGTAAATTCTAGTTTGGGAATCATTTATTACAGTAGGCATAGTTAGAAGCTAGGATGTTGCAAATTCGGAGCTTAGAATGGTTTGAATTAGGTAGGATCATCACAAATGGTGCCTTGGACCAGGATATTATGTCTGTCATTGCAGACATAAACTGGGTTTTTACGGAGTAGAAGTGGGTTTTGGGTTTGCGATGATAAATAACTAAAATCATGAATATTGGAGGGGGGGAAAGCATAAATGGGTTTTGAGGAGTAGAACTGGGTTATGGACAGAGGAATGTGTTTGGTTTTTGAGGGGAGGAATAAAATTTATTCTTGGGAGATGTAGTGAGAAAATTGGTTGATGATTTTTACTTCGAGAACCGCGGGTTGGTTACCCATGGATTATAGTGTTAGTCGAGTTTGGCGACATTATATTTATGTTTGGCTATCTATAGGTATATATCTTACGTTATGCATAAGAATAGTGAACCCTTAAGAGTTCGTTCGGAATTATGTCCTTATGAATAGTCTAATAAAGAGCGCTTGTGATTCAGGTATAAAATTGGATAGGTATATATATGTTGAAATCCTGAATAGTTCTTTATTTTATTCAATAATGTATATAGGTAGGTACCAAAAATATGTACTTTCATAAGAAGATTGGGTGTTAGAAAAATGGAATATTATATTCCCAAATAGACGTGTTAACATGAATATTAGGTATGTGGAGTTTATTTTATGTATATGGGTAGGTGTATGACTAGAGTTTTTAGGATTTTTAGATATTATAGTATTTGGGTAAGATGGATAAATAATAGGTAGGTATATAGTTTGATGTTAGTTATATGTATCAAGTACATGTTTGTTAGGGACTGATATTATAGGTATTATTATTTCTTGAGGAATATGGTCTTAACATTTTACAGTATTTGTAAGTTAAGTGTTCGTTTTTAAACTTTTAGAATTCTGTCAAGTTAATTATTTGGGGTGTGAAATAAATTTATGATCGGGGTAAGAATGGTGAATATATTATTGAGTTGGAAATAATATTAGACCAGAGTTTATGAGTATCTGATAACATACATAATACAATATATGCATGGAGCGGATGAGAAGGCGATAGCCGAATGATTATTGATTATGATTACGGTTATATGTTAAACGGTTAGCTGGAAGAAATTACAGGCTAGGGGGGGGGGGAATGATCGGTTAAGAGTGGAGAAAGTCTACACGGAAAGTATACTCTTTAAAACCAGGAGGGGCATTCCAGGATCTTGAGTTTTAGGAAACGTTGGAACTCTTGGTATACCCTGAAAGGTGGTATCTATCATTTCAAAATTGAGGACAAGAGAATACTCATTTATGAAAATGTTCTAAGGAGAAAAGAGGTTGATGTTCGCCGATATAATACATCGTCTTCCAAATAGAGAAATAAGATGTACCTACAACCTATGAATCCTAGGATATAATAATGATTAAAACGTTATATTATTCTAAACCAAGAACGAGATAGGAAATAATATTATTACTGGAATGAAAAAAAAAACTATAGTTTTAAATAAAGATGCAAGCAGAAAGGTATACGGGATATTATAGTACCTAACGGGATGTATAAAATCAGTGGTTGTTAAACTTTTGGACTGATTTGATGATATTGTCTGAATGGAACAAGGAAATCTGAAACATAAAGTATACGAGGTTATATAGGAAATATTTGATGTTGAATATCTGTTGGTAGGATACCAACATGATTTACTTGCAAGAAACTTGGTGAAAAGTTTGGACAGCGATGATAGTAGTTTTATTGGAGGCCAGAAGGGTGATGTGATGAGATTATGTAGCATTGGATCCTCTCTGTTAACCCAAAAGAGAGTGGTGTACAATAACATAAATCGCTGAAGAGAAGTAATTTGATAAGAAAGTACAACGCTATGATGTAACAGTTTGAGAATCGATTGTGAATCTATCGATGTCACAAATGGAATAAACTATTTAATGTGTTATAATTTTAAAATTGTGGTGTCAAATATTATAATAATATTATTCAATAGTGTTAGAGTAAAGTTATTTAAATGTGAACTATGAAGTGTTTAGTTTTTAATATTATTTTACAAGTGGAACGAATATTATGATATGTGCATATGGAGTTACAATTGTGTGTATTATATTTAGTTGTGTGTGTGATATAGTTTGAAATAGATAAGTGTTTTTTTTTCAGGACTTTTGAAATGAATGAGGACGATTCATATATATATACCTAATATGTATGTATATACATTAGGTGACTGTTATATTGGATACAAGGGAAATTCTATATACCTATTATAGAATAACATATTGGGATGTATTATGTAGATATTGTCAATGCAACTCGTTTAAATATTGTGTTATGTATCTTATATGCTTGAATGTGCGTAAACACATTGAGGGAGGGGTTCCCACCACTTACCCCTGGATGTTCAAGAACATAGTACGTTATCTTTCACTTGATTATTTGTGGTATTATTATGGGTGATTTGTTTTACGTAATTATAGGTATTTTGGGTTAGCTGTTCGCGTTTGATATTATTTAGGCACATTGTCAACATATTATCACGAATTTTGTTGGTTAGCTGGAGGATGTTGCACTACTTGTAGAATTATGTGGCTTGATCACGTGGATCAAATTCTTATGGACGGCTGCGTGTTGACTAGGAGAAAACGGGTTGCATTCTGTGAGAAATTGTATGACAGTGGTGGAAACGAAGGATGTAGGCCAGGATGGAGGGATTTGTCAATCGTTTCTCTCTGCCTACCCCATCTGAGACGCAGCGTGATGGTGCTGAGAGATGAATGGTTATTTAGGATGGGTTGCCGGTGGAGAGTTGGTCTCCCACTTTTTTCCGTGAGTCTTCGTATGTCCTGTGGGAGGACGGGTGTTCTAGGAAATTAAGACATTTAGCAGCTTGGATTCAGCGATGAGGTTTGCCGCCGTTTTTGAATGTCTTGAATTTGTGTCGTTACGGAGAGGACGATTTGCGTATCTATTTGTGTGCTGCAGGACTACTGGCTGCATCGGCAAAGGAATCATGGATATGAGACATCTGGCGAGTAGTACAAGATTGGTGTTACCAGCGAATTGGATCACCCTGAAGAATGCATATATGGACTATAGGGAACCACAAGTACTATGGATAATTATAATGATGTGTGAATATGATCACATGAAACGAATTTTAACAAAATGCAACTTGGATATTTAAGTATTGGGACAAACTTGTTATTACTATTTTATGTTCTATAGATGTGATGACATAAAATAATAACGAAACTCGAAATAATAAAATATAACAGAATATTAAAATATTATGTTATGTTGGGACAATAATATTGAACGAGTATTTCTCAAGTGGACGCATCGGTGTATTATGTGCATGCATGTATTATTATTATTGATGACTTGAATAGAGGAGCACAGCTGACGAGGTACCTACGACCTATCGGAATATACAGGGGCGTACTCGAAAGTTGGAATTAAATAATTATGAAAAATAATTAGAAAATAAATAATTGCTTGTGAGATAATGCCTCATCCATTTTGTCTTCAGCATGATCTCAAAGGGGGGATGTCATGAAATGAATATATACAAGACGGTATATATTATTTTTATATACCTAGATCGTATATTTGTAGTAGGTAATTAATTTGGGAATGAGGCAATCTCAAGTGGTTGTTGAACACAACTATCTATGTAGGGGACAGATACAGGGATATTTCGGTGTGTGTCAGGAAGAGATGGATGTAGTTTTTTTTTTTGTTGCTTTGGGTCGACATTTTCAGGGTCTGAAGAAAGAGTACTTATTACTCGGGGCAGTTTAGTTTTGTGCCTAGGAGAGGTGGGACTCAATCATATTAATCTCAGTGTTTGAATTCGATATATTTTAATATTTATTTACCCACCTTCATAGTAGTTAGTACACTATATTTTAGTGATATTTCCACATTTGGGAATATATATAGATCATCCTAAATTACTTTTAATTAACATTTTAAAATCCGTGATCCTGCCAGCTGTCATAAGATAAGATTTTTCAATATTATTAATTTATTTATATCTAGGTGTCGTGATATTTAGAAGGATATTGTTGTCTACAAAGTAGTCGTCGTACACAAGGATTTATTTAATTTTACAGATTTTGAAAACAAAGGAATTATTTGTTATATGTACATTTATTTTCAGTATATTTGTATGTATGTATGTACTTGTTACCGATTTTATATAGCGCCGCCCGACACACCTACAACTAGACCGATGGCAGTGGCGTACCGATATTATATTTTCATTTAATTTATTTTACCATAACGAAAGATTATGCAGTTTGGAAAGAAGTGGTACGTTGATCAGGATATTATTTGATTATTAATTTAATTACATATTTTATCGTCGAATGTCATTTGTATTCTACGAACTTACTGGATTTTTCTACTTATTCAACATGCTGTAAATTGCTGCGATATCATGGAAGGAACAAATTTGATATTTTGCATGACACTAATCATAAGTAATATTTATGTATTTATTGGTCTTAATATATTTTTATTTGACTTACATGATACCTAAATTCACCTCACCATAAATATGTAGTCTTTTATAGCTAAATCTTGTCGAGATTACCTTATGGATATGGATCTCTTCTGCCTATCGACACTAGACTAGCTACCTTGTGTCTATAGTGTGGGTTTGATCTATTCGTAACCACATATTTATCATTATTATTATACAATTATGCACGAGACGTATTATGTACTTTGTAGAAACATATACTCTATACTAACAATTCCAGTCCTAATCCTGCTTCGAAATGTAGGTGTACCGTTAGCAAGCCCTGCTCCCCTCTCTTCGATTCAGCTTTCGAGACAAGGGTCAATACTGGTCTTGCCCCGTTTCCCGCCAGGGTCCAAGACAAAGCTTCTTAACATATATTTATAGTTATTCTTATTATATATAGCTGCATGTTCAAATGAGTATACATATTATATATTATTTTATATATTCGGGGTGTAGATTAGTGCACACGGGCTCAAAGTACGGCATGGCGAGTTTTGAGACGAGAAGGGGCGAAGGTGGCGCCCCTTCAGCATGGACACAGCATGCTTTTCATGCACTAACATGGTAGTTAGTCTCTGAAAATGATGTCATAGCAATTGTGTTGAAATTTAATTAATATTCAAAAGTAATAAAGTTATGTTTTTGGGTGCGCCACTGTCCTTTACGACGCAACGAATTAGTAGGTATGTTGTAGAACATATGTACATACATCGGCTATAGAAACTATGAAATGGTTATCTTATGTAGGGACATAGATCGGCAACCAGTTACCATACAACATTCTCGTAATGATATAGAATAATATTATTTGAATTTTATGTTATGATGATTGTTATGTTATATTTTGTTATGTTTTATTATGCTCTATTTTTATTATGTTATTTTACAGTATCTCAAGGTAAGTGATCTGACGTCAAAGTTGATCTCAGAGTTAATATGTATCAAAATTCATGTTTAAATTGTTTTATTGATTTTGTGATTTTGTTGTTCTTTTTGATTACCTGAAATGTATATTTCAGGTGACTTATTTTGCGTTCTAAAAATACACAACGTAGGTAAAATTATCGTCAAAACACAACGTACTGGGTCCGAATCTACGAAAATAGTTAATAGATAAACCTAGACGATCACGAAAGGCCAAAATTCGTTAATTAATTTAATTAGGAATGCGATATTTCGTACGTATATTTGCAACAATGCGAAAATTCATACAATTCTTAGCTAGTCGGATAGGGATGTAAATTCTAGTTTGGGAATCATTTATTACAGTAGGCATAGTTAGAAGCTAGGATGTTGCAAATTCGGAGCTTAGAATGGTTTGAATTAGGTAGGATCATCACACCATGTAATAGCAATAACAATAAATAACACCTTTTTGTCAAAATAAATGACTACAAAAGGTGTTCTTTTTGCCTCGAGGCAATGTCTTCCAAGTTAACTTACTAAAATACCAAGTAAAATAAACTTACCCTCGTAACAGTGAGTAGGGTTGGAATAAAAAATCTAATGAAATTACCAGGTAAAAATATCTAGTATAAAATAATTTAAAATATTTCAATATCACAAAGGAGATTTAAATGAATGCGAAAATTGTCAACATGAAAATATTCTAGATGATATTTTTTTGTTTAAAACTTGTATTTTTATATACAAATTACATTTTTAGATGGGCATTTCAACGTGTACCTATCTAACATTTTAAAAAAATAATTTGAAAATTCCTTTACTAATACAAAAAGGATTAACTTTGGTCATTCTTTTTTATATTTATGCGTTTTAAAAAATTGTCTATCTTTTACTTTATGTTATAACTGTGTTTACAAGTTAATTGTTAAGACGTGAACTAACTGCATTAAGAGAACATCATAATAATATTGTTCCCTACAGAGCGTTTTGTACAAAAACGTTTACTTTTTAAAAAAGGGCCCAGCAGATGAAAGATCACATATATTTATGACGAGGTTGCGGAACTCGTGAGTTGAATAATATTCACAGAAACATTTTTCGTTTTGCTTCAGAAGCAAAATAAATGCTACCGTTTTCACTCATGGCCTTGAGTGTTATAGATCGAGGAACATGGCATACTTAGTAAGTGCATTTAAAAATTGATCATGCAATCACATGGACGTCCTCTGAGATCTCAGAATTGTGAATGTATTGGCTTCTCTCGGCTAGAGGGACATCGAAGGAGTGTAGTCAAAAGATTCCACGCATGGAGGTTTTTGGCCGCCCAGCCCCTCAGGCTGCCCACTATGGCGCCTCCGGTATGGACAAAATTTGTGTAGTGTAGAATTCGGATAAATTTAATGGAAGTCCCCAGACTTCTGCGCTATCCGGGTGGTCGGTGGGTCTCCTTCAATGTATCTCAGAATAACCAGCTACTTGCTGTCCTTGCCCACACCACAACCTTATTCATTTGATCATTTACGACCCATTCTATTAGAATGTGGAATAATAAATTCTGCAATATCAGAAACTCCCCAACGCAACACGTTTTTAAAAATAATCTTAAATCCATAGACTTATCTTATATTATATTTTATAGTATTCATTACAGGAAACATGATATATATCATGTTCTGCTTTGGAATTAGACTAAGATTTGTATTAACTGTTCAGATTTAATATTAATTATGTACACATTGTCAACATAATAGCACACATTATTTTAGTTAACTGGAAGATATTGCCTCCAGGCAATAAGCTCTCCAATTGCTCATGATTTTTTTCTGATCAATAAAGTGTTTATATGTGTTTAGTGCATTGTATATTATGTGTATCGTCGCGATAGTAGCCATAATACAAGATTCACATCTTAGTTTGGGACTAGGTCGCCCTATGTGAACTGCTCGATCTATATGCATGTTATGTTTTATGATTATTATGCAACACTTATTCTTCTTCCTCTGTATGTGCCCTGTCAGGTCCCCCCGATGCTGGCGATCACTCTGGCATAGGCTTCTCGGTCCTGCGCTGTCTGGAACAACTATTGCACATCTCTAATTCCAGTCCAATCTCGTATATTGCGCAGCCATGATGTCTACCTTCTGCCAGCCTCCCGAAGTCCCTCTATTTTGCCTGTCATAATCAACAGCAAAATGTGGTACTTTTTTCCACGCAATACTTATAACCCGTTTTTTTTCGTGACGTCTTTGATGAAACCTTATCAAAATTCGTGGAAACAATTTCTAAATTCCTGGCCAAACCTAAATCTTGTAGAGCATAAGCAGAATATTTCACTCTATTGTTTTCTTTACACTCTTTACAGGCCTTTGTTTTTCAAATGTTCATGTTATTTCAATGACATTGCACATTCAAACATTGGCCTAGATTAAAAAGTAATCTCTCAATTTTTTACGTTATGGTTTCAAGGCAGTTCAGTTTTGAGCCTCCACTGAGAATTACAACAATCAGGTAGGATGGAGCCGTCCTTTCCCGGGCCTCGGTATCGTTGGGCTTGTCTCCCAACATACTTAAAGTGACCGACTGCAAACAGAAACAGGATAAAGCCTCGGACACTTGGACCTCTACAGGGGAGGGGTCCATTTACATGTAGCCCCCCTGACCGTAAGAACTTGGACCGAATAAGGAAATTGAAAATCGGAACGTACAATGCGAGGACGCTGAGGCATGACAAGGAGTTGGTTGCCGCCAAGATAGCGAGTGACTATGGGTTAGACCTGCTAGGTGTGTCTGAGGCACGTCTTTTGGATTGTGGTAGGAGTGAGGCGGGGAACTATTCCATGATTCACTCTGGCCACAAGACAAAACACAAGCATGGTGTCGCCTTGCTAATGAGCAAACGGGCCGCCGGCTCGCTGCTTGATTGGGAACTCATCTCCGACAGGCTACTACGCGCCTCGTTTAGGGCAACGGGTGACCCGTTGACGGTACTTTTGTATTATGCCCCCACAGAGGATGCGGAGGGGACGGTCAAGGACAGTTTTTATGACTGTCTTGCAGCCGTCACATCAAAAATTCCTAAAAGGCATAGGATCGTTGTGATGGGCGATTTTAATGCCAAAGTAGGCAACGACCCACTAAACGGTCCTGGCGTAATGGGGGGGCATGGCATGGGAGTGCTAAATGACAACGGCTCCCGTCTTATAGAGTATGCAACACTCCAAGGACTCCTTATTGGAGGAACACTATTTCCTCACAAGGATATCCACAAATACACGTGGACCTCACCTGATGGACGTACCAGAAACCAAATTGATCATCTTTTGGTTAAGGCCCGAGACCGCTCTGATCTACAGGATGTCAGGACATTTCGTGGAGCGGACCTGAAAACAGATCATGAGCTCCTTGTCGGAGCCATGAAGCTAAGGTTCAATAAATTTGCAAGACCAGCTGCACCGCGAGAGTTTGACGTCTGTGGGTTAGGGAATATTCGGTCTCGCATGAAGTACGAGGCATGCCTTTTAAGTTCTGTCGTTTCCATATTTCCCGGCAATTTTGAATTTGGAACTGTTCTATATTCGAATGTGTTTAAATTTTGAATCTCAAAACAGTTGAAAGTATTAGAATAAATGCTATTGTTAAGTCACAGCGTCGACTTGAATCTGTCAGGTTACGTACTGTGATGATCCTACCTATTTCAAACCGTTCTAAACTCCGAATTTGCAACATCCTAGCTTCTAAACTATACCTACTGTAATAATTGATTCCCAAACTAGAAGTGACAACCCTATTCAGCTAGCTAAGAATTGTATGAATTTTCGCATTGTTGCAAATATACGCACGAAATATCGCATTCCTAATTGAATTAATTAACGAATTTTGGCCTTCCGTGATCGTCTAGATTTATCTATTAACTATTTTCATAGATTTGGACCCAGTACGTTGTGTTTTGACGATAATTTTACCTACGTTGTGTATTTTTTTTAAAACGCAAAATAAGTCACCTGAAATATACATTTCAATAATCAAAAGGAACAACAAAATCACAAAATCAATAAAACAATTTAAACATGAGTTTGATACATATTAACTCTGAGGTCAACTTTGACGTCAGATCACTTACCTTGAGATACTGTAAAATAACATAATAAAAATAGTGCATAATAAAACATAACGAAATATAACATAACAATCATCGTAACATAAAATTCAAATAATATTATTCTATATCATTACGAGAATGTTGTATGGTAACTGGTTGCCGATCTATGTCCCTACATAAGATAACCATTTCATAGTTTCTATAGCCGATGTATGTACATATGTTCTACAACATACCTACTAATTCGTTGCGTCGTAAAGGACAGTGGCGCACCCAAAAACATAACTTTATTACTTTTGAATATTAATTAAATTTCAACACGATTGCTTTGGCATCATTTTCGGAGACTATAACTACTGGTTGTTAATGCATGGAAAGCATGCTGTGTCCATGCTGAAGGAGCGCCGCCTCCGCTCCCTCACGTCTCAAACTGTCCCATGCCGCATTTTGAGCCCGTGTGCACTAATCTACACCCCGAATATATAAAATAATATATAATATGTATACTCATTTGAACATGCAGCTATATATAATAAGAATAATTATAAATATATGTTAAGAAGCTTTGTCATGGACCCTGGCGGGAAACGGGGCAAGACCCGCATTGACCCTTGTCTCGAAAGCTGAATCGAAGAGATAGGAGCAGGGCTTGCTAACGGTACACCTACATTTCGAAGCAGGATTAGGACTGAAATTGTTAGTATATAGTATATGTTTCTACAAAGTACATAATACGTCTCGTGCATAATTGTATAATAATAATGATAAATATGTGGTTACGAATAGATCAAACCCACACTATAGACACTAGGTAGCTAGTCTAGTGTCGATAGGCAGAAGGGATCCATATCCATAAGGTAATCTCGACAAGATTTAGCTATAAAAGACTACATATTTATGGTGAGGTGAATTTAGGAATCATGTAAGTCAAATAAAAATATATTAAGACCAATAAATACATAAATATTACTTATGATTAGTGTCATGCAAAATATCAAATTTGTTCCTTCCATGATATCGCAGCAATTACAGCATGTTGAATAAGTAGAAAAATCCAGTAAGTTCGTAGAATACAAATGACATTCGATGATAAAATATGTAATTAAATTAATAATCAAATAATATCCTTCTCAACATATAACTCCTCTTCAAACTGTATACTCCATCGTTATGGTAAAGTAAATTAAATAAAAGTATAATATTGGGTAGAGCGGTGCGCCACTGTTATTAGTCTAGTTCTAGATGTGTTGGACCGCGCTATATAAAATCAGCCACAGGTACATACATACATACAATAATACTGAAAATAAATGTACATATAACACATAATTCCTTCGTTTTCAAAATCCGTAAAATAATAAATCCTTGAGTACAAATATTGCCTTGTAGACAACAGACATCCTGAGAGTATCCTAACACCTAGATATAAATAATAAATTAATAATATTAAAAGAAAATCTTATCTTAGACAGCTGGCAGCATCACGGATTTTAAATGCTAATTAAAAGTAATTTAGGATGATCTTTATATATTCCCAATTGTGGAAATATCACTAAAAAATAATGTACTAACTACTACGAAGGTGGGTAAATAAATATTAAAATATATCGAATTCAAACACTGAGATTAATATGATTGAGTCCCACCTCTCCCAGGCTCAAAACTAAACTGCCCCGAGTAATAAGTACTCTTTCTTCAGACCCTGAAAATGTCGACCCAAAGCAACAAAAAAAAACTACATCCATCTCTTCCTGACACACACCGAAATATACCTGTATCTGTCCCCTACATAGATAGTTGTGTTCAACAACCACTTGAGATTGCCTCATTCCCAAATTAATTACCTACTACAAATATACGATCTAGGTATATAAAAATAATATATACCGTCTTGTATATATTCATTTCATGACATCCCCCCTTTGAGATCATGCTGAAGACAAAATGGATGAGGCATTATCTCACAAACAATTATTTATTTTCTAATTATTTTTCATAATTATTTAATTCCAACTTTCGAGTACGCCCCTGTCTTCCGATAGGTCGTAGGTACCTCGTCAACTGTGTCCCTCTATTCAAGTCATCAATAATTATACACCCCAATGCATCCACTTGAGATATACTCGTTCAATATTATTGCCCTAACATAACATAATATTTTAATATTCTGTTATATTTTATTATTTCAGTCTTGTTATTATTTTATGTCATAACATCTATAGAACATAAAATAATAATAACAAAATTGTTCCTACTCCTTCAATATCCAAGTTGCATTTTGTTAAAATTCCCTTTCATGTAATCATGTTCACACATCATTATAATTATCCATAGTACTTGTGGTTTCCTATAGTCCATATATGCATTCCTCAGGGTGATCCAATTCGCTGGTAACACCAATCTTGTACTACTCGCCAGATGTCTCATATCCATGATTCCTTTGCCGATGCAGCCAGTAGTCCTGCAGCACACAAACTGATACGCAAATCGTCCTCTCCGTACCGACACAAATTCAAGACATTCAAAAACGGCGGCAAACCTCATCGCTGAATCCAAGATGCTAAATGTCTTAATTTCCTAGTACACCCGTCCTCCCACAGGACATACGAAGACTCACGGAAAAAAGTGGGAGACCAACTCTCCACCGGCAACCCATCCTAAATAACCATTCATCTCTCAGCACCATCACGCTGCGTCTCAGATGGGGTAGGCAGAGAGAAACGATTGACAAATCCCTCCATCCTGGCCTACATCCTTCGTTTCCACCACTGTCATACAATTTCTCACAGAATGCAACCCGATTTCTCCTAGTCAACACGCAGCCGTCCATATGAATTTGATCCACGTGATCAAGCCACATAATTCTACAAGTAGTGCAACATCCTCCAGCTAACCAACAAAATTCGTGATAATATGTTGACAATGTGCCTAAATAATATCAAACGCGAACAGCTAACCCAAAATACCTATAATTACGTAAAATAAATCACCCATAATAATACCACAAATAATCAAGAGAAAGATAACGTACTATGTTCTTGAACATCCAGGGGTAAGTGGTGGGAACCCCTCCCTCAGTGTGTTTACGCACATTCAAGCATATAAGATACATAACACAATATTTAAACGAGTTGCATTGACAATATCTACATAATACATCCCAATATGTTATTCTATAATAGGTATATAGAATTTCTCTTGTATCCAATATAACAGTCACCTAATGTATATACCTACATATTAGGTATATATATATGAATCGTCCTCATTCATTTCAAAAGTCCTGAAAAAAAAACACTTATCTATTTCAAACTATATCACACACACAACTAAATATAATACACACAATTGTAACTCCATATGCACATATCGTAATATTCGTTCCACTTGTAAAATAATATTAAAACTAAACACTTCATAATTCACATTTAAGGGAAATAACTTCACTCTAACACTATTGAATAATAATATTATAATATTTGACACCACAATTTAAAATTATAACACACTAAATAGTTTATTCCATTTGTGACATCTATAGCTCCACAAGCGATTCTCAAACTTGTACATCATAGTGTTGTCCTTTCTTCTCAAATTACTTCTCTTCAGCGACTTATGTTATTGCACACCACTCCTTTTCGAGTTGACAGAGATGATCCAATGCTACGCAATCTTATCTATCACCCTTCTGGTTTCCAATTAAATTTGTATCATTGCTATATACAAACTTCTTTCTAAGTTTCCTTGCAAGTAAAACATGTTGTTATCCTACCAACAGATATTCAACCTAAATACTTTTTATATAACTTCGTATACTTTATGTCTCAGATTTCCTTGTCCCATTCAGACAATATCATAAAATCAGTCCTACAGTATAAAAACCACTGATTGTATAATAATAATAATAATAAAAAAGACGATTTGTATTTGGCGCTGCTCCATGGTCCCGTTAGGTACTACAATATACCGTATAGTTTTTTGTCATTCCAGTAATAATATTATTTCCTATCTCGTTCTTGGTTTAAAATAATATAACGTTTTAATCATTATTATATCCTAAGATTCATAGGTTGTACATCTTATTTCTCTATTTGAAGGATATGATGTGTTATATCAGCGAACGCCAGCCTCTTTTCTTCTTAGAACATTTCCATAAATTCGTTTCTTCTTCCAGTCCTCAATTTTGAAATGATAGATACCACCTTTCAGGGTACACAAAGAGTTCCAACGTTTTCCAAGCCCCGGACTCTGGAATGCCCCCCCCCTGGTTTAAAAGAGTATGTTTTCCGTGTAGACTGTCTCTCTCCTTAGCCGATCATCCCCCCTCCCCTAGCCTGTTAGAATGAAGATTCCCTATTTCTTCCAGCTAACCGTTTAACACATAGCCGTAATCATAATCAATAATCATTCGGTTATTGCCTTCTTATCCGCTCCATGCATATATGATGGTACGTCATCCGATAATTTTAAAATCCGGTTTAATATTATTTCAAACTCAATAATATATTCACCATTCATACCCCGATAATAAATTTATTTCACACCCCAAATAATTAACTTGACAGAATTCTAAAAGTTTAAAAACAAACACTTAACTTACAAATACTGTAAAATGTTAAGACCATATTCCTCAAGAAATAATAATACTATACCTACCTATTCTAGTCCCTAACAACATGTACTTGATACATATAACTAACATCAAACTATATACCTACCTATTATTTATCCATCTTACCCAAATACTATAATATCTAAAAATCCTAAAAACTCTAGTCATATACCCATATACATAAAATACACTTCGCATACATAATACCCATGTTTACAAGTCTACTTGGGAATATAATATTCCATTTTTCTAACACCCAATCTTCTTATGAAAGTACATATTTTTGGTACCTACCTATATTATTGAATAAAATAAAGAACTATTCAGGATTTCAACATATATATACCTATCCAATTTTATACCTGAATCACAAGCGCTCTTTATTAGACTATTCATAAGGACATAATTCCTAATGAACTCTTAAGGGTTCACTATTCTTATGCATAATGTTAGGTATATACCTATAGATAGCCAAACACAAATATAATATCATGTTGCCTAATTCGACTAACACTATAATCCATGGATAACCAACCCGCGGTTCTCGAAGTAAAAATCATCAACCAATTTTCTCACTACATCCACCAAGTATAAATTTTATTCCTCCCCTCAAAAACCAAACACATTCCTCTGTCCATAACCCAGTTCTACTCCTCAAAACCCATTTATGCTCCCCCCCCCCCTCCAATATTCATGATTTTAGTTATTTATCATCGCAAACCCAAAACCCACTTCTACTCCGTAAAAACCCAGTTTATGTCTGCAATGACAGACATAATATTCTGGTCCAAGGCACCATTTGAGATGATCCTACCTATTTCAAACCGTTCTAAACTCCGAATTTGCAACATCCTAGCTTCTAAACTATACCTACTGTAATAATTGATTCCCAAACTAGAAGTGACAACCCTATTCAGCTAGCTAAGAATTGTATGAATTTTCGCATTGTTGCAAATATACGCACGAAATATCGCATTCCTAATTGAATTAATTAACGAATTTTGGCCTTCCGTGATCGTCTAGATTTATCTATTAACTATTTTCATAGATTTGGACCCAGTACGTTGTGTTTTGACGATAATTTTACCTACGTTGTGTATTTTTTTTAAAACGCAAAATAAGTCACCTGAAATATACATTTCAATAATCAAAAGGAACAACAAAATCACAAAATCAATAAAACAATTTAAACATGAGTTTGATACATATTAACTCTGAGGTCAACTTTGACGTCAGATCACTTACCTTGAGATACTGTAAAATAACATAATAAAAATAGTGCATAATAAAACATAACGAAATATAACATAACAATCATCGTAACATAAAATTCAAATAATATTATTCTATATCATTACGAGAATGTTGTATGGTAACTGGTTGCCGATCTATGTCCCTACATAAGATAACCATTTCATAGTTTCTATAGCCGATGTATGTACATATGTTCTACAACATACCTACTAATTCGTTGCGTCGTAAAGGACAGTGGCGCACCCAAAAACATAACTTTATTACTTTTGAATATTAATTAAATTTCAACACGATTGCTTTGGCATCATTTTCGGAGACTATAACTACTGGTTGTTAATGCATGGAAAGCATGCTGTGTCCATGCTGAAGGAGCGCCGCCTCCGCTCCCTCACGTCTCAAACTGTCCCATGCCGCATTTTGAGCCCGTGTGCACTAATCTACACCCCGAATATATAAAATAATATATAATATGTATACTCATTTGAACATGCAGCTATATATAATAAGAATAATTATAAATATATGTTAAGAAGCTTTGTCATGGACCCTGGCGGGAAACGGGGCAAGACCCGCATTGACCCTTGTCTCGAAAGCTGAATCGAAGAGATAGGAGCAGGGCTTGCTAACGGTACACCTACATTTCGAAGCAGGATTAGGACTGAAATTGTTAGTATATAGTATATGTTTCTACAAAGTACATAATACGTCTCGTGCATAATTGTATAATAATAATGATAAATATGTGGTTACGAATAGATCAAACCCACACTATAGACACTAGGTAGCTAGTCTAGTGTCGATAGGCAGAAGGGATCCATATCCATAAGGTAATCTCGACAAGATTTAGCTATAAAAGACTACATATTTATGGTGAGGTGAATTTAGGAATCATGTAAGTCAAATAAAAATATATTAAGACCAATAAATACATAAATATTACTTATGATTAGTGTCATGCAAAATATCAAATTTGTTCCTTCCATGATATCGCAGCAATTACAGCATGTTGAATAAGTAGAAAAATCCAGTAAGTTCGTAGAATACAAATGACATTCGATGATAAAATATGTAATTAAATTAATAATCAAATAATATCCTTCTCAACATATAACTCCTCTTCAAACTGTATACTCCATCGTTATGGTAAAGTAAATTAAATAAAAGTATAATATTGGGTAGAGCGGTGCGCCACTGTTATTAGTCTAGTTCTAGATGTGTTGGACCGCGCTATATAAAATCAGCCACAGGTACATACATACATACAATAATACTGAAAATAAATGTACATATAACACATAATTCCTTCGTTTTCAAAATCCGTAAAATAATAAATCCTTGAGTACAAATATTGCCTTGTAGACAACAGACATCCTGAGAGTATCCTAACACCTAGATATAAATAATAAATTAATAATATTAAAAGAAAATCTTATCTTAGACAGCTGGCAGCATCACGGATTTTAAATGCTAATTAAAAGTAATTTAGGATGATCTTTATATATTCCCAATTGTGGAAATATCACTAAAAAATAATGTACTAACTACTACGAAGGTGGGTAAATAAATATTAAAATATATCGAATTCAAACACTGAGATTAATATGATTGAGTCCCACCTCTCCCAGGCTCAAAACTAAACTGCCCCGAGTAATAAGTACTCTTTCTTCAGACCCTGAAAATGTCGACCCAAAGCAACAAAAAAAAAACTACATCCATCTCTTCCTGACACACACCGAAATATACCTGTATCTGTCCCCTACATAGATAGTTGTGTTCAACAACCACTTGAGATTGCCTCATTCCCAAATTAATTACCTACTACAAATATACGATCTAGGTATATAAAAATAATATATACCGTCTTGTATATATTCATTTCATGACAGTACGAAAATGAATCTTTCTAAGGAAAATGTTCGTGCAATAATTTTCTACAACTTTAGAAGAGGCCTGACACGGCTTCAGTGTTTTGCAGAGCTAACATCTGTGTTCAGTGATGAAGCTCCATGTCTGCGGACTGTCGAACGCTGGTATTTAGAATTCCAGCGTGGACATACTAGTGTTAGTGACAAATCTCGCGAAGGACGCCCAAAATCCGCCTTCACTGAAGATAACATCATTGCTGTGAGACAACTAATTCTCAAAGATCGTCATGTGACGTATCGAGAGATAGAGGCTCTATTAGGCATCTCAGGGACAACTATTCAGAAGATCTTGCATGAAGCGCTTGGTGTGAGAAAGCTAGTTTGCCGTTGGATACCGCATCTGCTTTCCGACGATCACAAGGCGGCCCGCGTCAGATGGTGTAAGAAAACTCTGGAAAGGTTCAACCGAGGAGAGTCAAATCACGTCTACGACATCATCAGTGGTGACGAATCTTGGATCTATGCCTACGATCCTGATTCCAAACAACAATCTACAATCTGGGTCTTTCAAGACGAGCCAAAGCCGACTAAAGTTGTTCGTTCTCGAAGCACTTCAAAGAAGATGGTGGCCACGTTCGTTGGAAAAACCGGCCATGTTGCGACTATTGCACTTGAAGATCGTAGAACGGTTAACGCAGAGTGGTATACCACAGTTTTTTTACCACAAGTCATCGCCGAACTTCGAAAATCTAACTCAAAGCGACGCATCATCCTGCACCACGACAACGCAAGCTCACACAGCGCTCGGAAAACAATTGAGTATTTGAAGCAGGAAAAAGTAGAAATTCTTGACCATCCTCCATACAGTCCTGACCTAAGCCCTAACGATTTCTTTACATTTCCTAAAATTAAGAAAAGTCTTCGTGGTCAAAGGTTCCAGTCCGGTGAAGAAGCAGTCGACGCTTTCAAGTCAGCCATTTTGAACACCCCCACTTTAGAGTGGAATAAATGTTATAATAACTGGTTTGAGCGAATGGAAAAGTGTATTAAGCTACGTGGTGAATACTTTGAAAAACAATAAAAAGTACTATAAGGTTCTAGTTGTGTTTTTTTCTTCAAACGACAAAACTTAAAAGGCATGCCTCGTATGAGGCTGAGCTGCACCAAGGATTTGAACTCTCTCGGTATCTTTCCGATAATGACTCAATAGAGTCGGCCTGGGAGGAGTTCCAGAGAGTGGTGAAGGCTGCAGCGGTTGCGTCCATTGGGTTCAAAGAGAGGAACAAACCACCATGGATGTCTATGGAGTCCTGGGGATATATTCAAGATCGCCAAAAAGTCAAAATACTCAGAGATGCTGAAAAGTCCCCTACGAAACTGGAGGCCCTAAGAAATTCGTACAGAGAGCTAGACCGCCTGGTAAAGCAATCTGTGCGCAAAGACAGACGACGTGATGTCGAAGCCAAAATACAGCTTGCACAAACTGCCGCGGCCAGGAATGACTCGAAGACTCTCTTTGAAATTACCCGCATGTTAGGAGGAAGAGGTCAGAATAAGACTGCTGACTCAATTAATGATAGCAGTGGAAACCTGATCTCTGCCCCTGACTTAGTTAGAGGAAGATGGAGAGAACACTTTGAGTTCATTCTAAACCGACCGGACCCCTCCTCACCTTTTGATGTTGGCAATGAGGATGGCGACCTAGATATCCCACAGGTATCTGGGATAGCCGAAACTCCCCCAACACATGAGGAGATTGAGGCAGCTGTAAAAAGGCTAAAAAACAACAAGGCCCCAGGTGAGGATGGAATCCACGCAGAGCTCCTTAAGTATGGCATGAATACGCTTATCCACCCAATGTACCATCTCTTTAACAAGGTGTGGAATGAGGAGCTCTGCCCGAAAGATTGGAGAAATGGATCCATCGTGACACTTTTTAAGAAGGGAAACCCACTGGAATGCGGAAACTACCGTGGCATTACACTACTTAGTGTGCCCGGTAAAGTTCTCTCACAAATCATATTGAGTCGCATTCAAAAACCAGTGTTGGCATCTCTGAGAAAGCAACAATGCGGGTTTGTGCCTGGCAAGTCCTGTTTGGACGCAATTTTCTGTGCCAGATGCGTACTTCAACAGTCGCAAGAGTTCAACTCACCGCTTGCATGTTGCTTCATTGACTACGAAAAAGCTTTTGACAGCCCCCACAGACCAACCATATGGAAAATACTGGCCGCGTATGGCATCCCGCCCAAGGTGGTAACCATGATCAAAGCCCTGCATATGGACTCTGAATGTTCTGTCAGAACATCAAGTGGTCCAACTGACACCTTCAGGATCACCACTGGAGTCCGGCAGGGCTGTGTATTGGCACCTTTTATCTTTGCCATAATTATGGACTACCTGCTCAGAAAATCTATTCTGGGCCCTGGCGGTGTGTCTTTATCACAGCGTGAAAACAGTGAGACGTCTGTGGGAGTGCTGCACGATCTTGAATATGCGGATGATCTAGCCCTTTTTGATACATCTGTGGACGGATTACAGTGCAACGCTAATGCTCTTTTTGAAAATTCCTTGCGCCTTGGCCTTCGTATCAACGCTGGTAAAACGGAGTACATATGTAATAGTACATGCACGAGTACTCACTAATGGTTGGTAATTCCCAAATATCTCAGGTTAGCAAATTCAGGTACCTGGGAGCAACCATAACGCCAGAGGGTGATCTCCGATCGGAATTACCAATCCGCATAGGGGCAGCTAGTGGGGCTTTCAATAACATGAACAAAGTTTGGAAGGCGTCTGGACTCAGCATCAGGACAAAATGTCGCTTGTTCAATGCGTGCATCATCCCAATCCTTCTATATGGCTGTGAGTCTTGGCACTTAACCAAGGCTCAAGAGCGGAAGATACTAAGCTTTGAAAACAGGTGTCTTAGAAGGATTTTGGATGTCAAATGGTATGAACATGTTACAAATGATGCTGTGCGCCGGCGCACCCAGCAGAGACCTGTAATCTCCGTAATACAGGAGAGACGATGGTCCTGGCTGGGACATGTTTTGAGAATGCCCAATGATAGTTGGCCAAAAAGAGCACTGTTTTTCCGTCCGCAGGGGTTCCGTCGGCCCGGGCGTCATTCTTTCACAATACACCGTTCCTATGACAACGATATCAGAGCGCAAGGAATGTCGTGGAAAGAGGTGACGCAATTGGCACAGAGACGCTCTGAATGGAGGAGGCTGGTTTCTGCCCTGTGCTCCCGAGAGGAGCGTTGAGGGCGATGATGATGATGATAATTGTTTTCTTTTCCTTCTCTCTTATTGTCTTTTTTCTTCGTACGCTTAAAGCAAATGATCATTTCGACGTGCTCTACGTATATGTGCGTAAGTGCACAAACCTAAATTTTACACCAAAACGATTCTATGAAGTTTTTTTGACATAACTTTTTTTCTATTCGACATATTTACTTGAAAATTGGCAACTATTATTCAATTAATGTGTGTAATAATACTGCGTTTTTCGTTTCTCTACAAATGCAATATTTTTAGAATTTTAGCACTTACTCACATATACCTACGTCGGAAACAAAACAACATCTACCAGCTTAACTACCACTTGAGTTGTTATACGCGGGGACAATACTATTGTGTTTTTAAGGCATATATTGACATGGTTCTAACTATTTACTTAAAATGTTAATTATTATTAACAATAAGAACTTATTTAATAAAAAACCAAGAACGGTTGATATTTCTGGACTCGGTTGATATTTCTGGAATTAACGTAGTTTCTTCCTTATTAGTATTTTCATAAACCTTTATTTGGTCTGACGTATATGTGAGTAAGTGTGATACACTAGCAATTTAGTGAATATGTATGTGCAGATATCTGCAGATGCAGATATATACAGAAAATAAATGTAATTTGGAATAATAAAATCAAATAGGTATTAATATTAAATTTATACTTTTCGTGGGCATTGTGCACTTGTGTAATAATACTGTATTACAAGTTATCTTCCTTCCTTTTGTGAATAATATTGGATTTTGTTTAATAACAAAGTAATATTTAGCAGATTCTTTTCACTAAGGAAAGTTAGATCAAAATAATGAAACATTTTTTTAAACATGGATAAAAGTATAGGTAATTTTTTATTAATAACAAGACTATAAAAATAAAACAGAAAAATAACGATTTCGTCTAATCAATTAGTGAAAATAAATACCTTTCAATATATATGCATATACCAATATTATTTTGTCTGTTGCAAAAAGTCATAATAACATTGGCATTATTTATGATGAAATACTTATTGTAATTATGGTTAGAGGAATTAAGGTACATTCATATTTATAATTTATGTATGTAAATCATACAATGTATTTAATATTTTATATACATATGTATGGCACATGCGCTGGTTTACATACAATGCATCAGCATGTCTGACGTATACGTCGACTTAAATCTTATACATCGACTTAACTTACATATACATTGACTTAAAGTCACTTACTCATATATAGGTACGTCGGCGTCTTTTAATTTTTTGGTGCACTTAGGCACATATACGTTTTAAAAAAGCGTAAAATATCCAAAATTTTGACCCAATTATTTCATCAATGAAAATATACGATATTTTAAGATACTTAGTGTAAAAAATGTTTTGTCAAAAATGTCACTTACGCACATATACGTAGGGCACGTCGATTTGTACTCCATTGTGGAATACACTGAGTGAAATTATAATATTTTCGCTGTAGTATGAAAGGGAAAAATGTATAAATTAAATTTTGTTACTTTAATTGTATCGGCATTTACTTTGTAACACTTCATTTTAAATTATCAAATAAAATAAAATAAATATTTATTATTTTTGTTTCGTGTTACTGTTCAGTAAGACTAACGCACGACCGGTTTCGCGGACTCCGAGTTTGCATCATCAGATGCTGATCTATACTGAATAAAACAAAAATCAAATATTAATATAAATGTTAAATGCAACCGATGAAATAATATTTCGTTCCATGGAAAACCCGACAAAAAATTAGTCTCCCACTCTTTTTGCTAAGTTTTCGAATGTTCTGTAAAAGAGTGAATTTCGAAATAAAAAAAACATTTTACACCTTTAATTCGCCAATTATTCCTTTCATCACAAGTGAGATCAGATCCCGAAGATTGGCATGGATTGGCCACGTCGTTAGATCCGGAGAAGAAAGGGCGACTAAAGGTATTCTGCAGGGTATACCCGAGGACAGGAGACCGTTAGGCAGACCAAGACAAAGATTGTAAGATAAAATCAACCGAGATCTGGAGGAGCTCAATGCTAAAGACGACTGGCAGTCCATTGCTCAGGATAAAAAGGCTTGGAGATCTATTGTTTCGGAGGCAAAGGTCCTACAAGGGCTGTTCGGCCATCGGAAGTAAGTAAGTAAGCAATTCGCCAATGATAATATACCACCCTTCTCAACTGAATATTTTTGTTGGCATGGAAAAGACAGCTTGTATCTTTTTACTGGCTGCTGGCTACCCCATTTGTGGTTAATGCTGTGATGGTATATTAGTAGTGACAAAACATTATTTTTCCTTTGTGAAAAGTACTTTTATTTACCTATTGATTACGAGAAAGAGAGAATTATCCCCTAAAAGGATTATCATGAAAAAGATAATTACTAAACTGGGCTGTCATACGAATAAGTAATAATTTATTTACCCCATCACGTGGATATTTCTCACGCATGGAATGTGTATGGAATGGGTTTTATATTTAAACATACATGTTGTTTTAAACCATGTAAAAAAATATTAAATTTTAAACCGTATAAATAAATATTCCAAGCATAATAATCTTGTATAATTTCAATGAATTATTCAATGTAAATCTGATTTTTCAGACAGTAAGTGGATATAAATGTATTGTAATTTGCTTTGTAATATAATCTGCTGGAGTATAGTAAACGCAATATGCGTATAATCAAAAGTTATTTATTTTTACAATATTTACAGGATAGAGTCATCTTAGAGTCAATTACAAACTTTTTTAACAAAATAATCTTTTTTTTATATAATCCGTAACTTTTTGCGTATTTTTTATATTGGTATGAAGTAAAAACACTAAACTTTTTTTATAAATACACACTTTTTTATTTAATTATGGAGTATACAATTGTTTCGTCTCTCTGGTATTGATAATACCTTAGTATGAGATGAAACAATTATTGTATACTCGATAATTAAATGAAAAATTGTGATTTATAACAAAAAGTTTAGTGTTTTTAATTCATACCAAAATAAACATTCAATATGTGGACTGACAAAATATTTAATTTATCGGAAATATTAAAGTCTACAAAATGTATGGTCGTTGGAAGGGAGGAAGCGACTGCGAACATTGCCATAAATGGAGTGAGCATCAAACAAGTAAGAGAATTCGTGTACTTGGGCAGCAGAATAAACCAGGACGGACGCTCCAAATCAGAAATTGTGAGCAGAATAAACCAGGCACGAATTGCCTTTAACAAAAAATCCAAAATATTAGAATCCCCTAATATTGATCTAAGCGTGAGGAAGAATCTCACTAAAGCCTTTGTGTGGAGCATTTTGTTATATGGGTGCGAGACGTGGACCATCAGCAAGAGGGAAAGCGGACGGTTAGCGGCATTTGAAATGTGGTGCTATAGACGCATGCTGAAGATTCATTGGTCGGAACACGTCGAAAACGAAGAAGTGTTAACCAGGGTTGGCGAAAAAAGGCAACTCCTCAAAAGAATCTGCCAACAACGAGCTAATTGGATTGGCCACAACATCAGGCACCCAGGACTGCTCATCGCAATCGCAGAGGGCAGGACCGAAGGCACAAATGGCAGAGGTCGACCGAGAGACGCCTATATGGACCAACTGAAGAGGGACATGAGCTGTGGCTCATATATGGAGTTGAAGAGACTAGCTGAGAATAGGGAGGAGTGGAGAAATAAGTCAAAACTCGTTGCAGACCAATCCAATGGATTGTAACTCATTATATATTAAAGTCTTAAAAAAAACATTAAAATGAAACTAATTACTATCAAAACAATAATATGAATTTCAGTGCTGAAGAGCTCACAACATCTGTGCAAAGACGTGCAAAAAAGTCCAAGATTCCGTATGATCATGAATAAATTACAGTTTTATTTCAAAATGCTACTTAAGAAAGAATTACTTATATTACTTTTTGTAAATTTTTAAATGAATAACACAAAAAAGAAATGACCACGACTAAAACATCTCTATCAAAGATCACGAATAGAGAAGAAGTAAATATTAAATACGGAAAGAAACTTTTTGTTTAAAAATAATTTCACTCTTGGAACACGCGTTTTGTGTCAACAAAAGAACTGTAATATAACTGCAAACTGTTTTGGTTTATTTTTGGTGTAATTCACGTTAATGTTATTTATAGCATTAAATATTTCGTTTGCATGAAATCTATTTTTTTAAATAAATGCGTAATTGACTTGTAAAATATGTAGATTCCAAAAAAAAAACAAAGGTTGAATAATACCTATAACCCCGATCACACGTAAACAAATAAATAAGTTTCAACGTAGAATAAAATAGCTATCTACTATTTAACCCTCTGCAACTGAGGTGGCTTTTTAGTCATTATTCTGCTGAGGAGTGGTCTGACAGACACTCATTTTAAGTTCCATTATTGCCATTATTTAAAAAGTTTTGATTATTTTTTTAGTTTTTTGTGAGTATTTGACATGTATGCTGACACCATTTGAAAAAATATGATTTAAAATAAACAGATATTAGAAATTACAAGAAATTTATTAATGCTAATAAAAAATCACCATTTTTTAAAGAACAATTTATAAAAATTAATAAAATGAAAAAAACGTATAAAATTAAAAAAAATAAGTAGAAATTTGTTTTCTGTTAACTTTTGTTAAAATGTAAAAAAATAATAAAAGAAATCCTTAGAGCGGTTTCTCTAAAAATCGGCTTCAAAGTGCGTCCTCTCAGTCCTGGCAAATTTGTGCCGAGCATTGTTTGCAGACATGTTTTTTGCATGCATAACGAGTAAATTTTGTCTTCCTTTCAATTAAATCGCACTCTTTAATCTTTCTTTTCAATTCACTCGTAAAAATTCTGCACAATATTCTTTCACACGATGTCCCAGATTCGTTTTGTTCAGGGGCAGTTGGCAAATCTCGTCCTAAGACATGATTGCGCAATTCTCTTAGCAATTTTTCATTATACACCCGCTGTGTCATAATAGAAAGAACAAGTTCCCTAGCAAGGCTTCAAATGAAATCTGCTCTCTATTTATTGAAAAAAAAAAATTTTATTGAAGTGATTTTAGGTAGACTCTATGAATTTACTGAGGTGATGTATGTGAGACACTATGAAAATATTATTATTTTACTGACGTTAGGTCTAATAGACCCATCATTTATTACTGACGTTAGGTCTGACAGACACCCATCAGCTATAGATCCACACATGCAATCTCGACGGTCGTCGTTACTGTACTGATGATTAAAGGAACAGAAATTAGGAAGCTACTGAGAAAAACGGAAAGATAGGACTCAAAATGGCAACGTTGTTACAAAAAAAAGATTTCGTGGTGTCTGACAGACCTCACGTCAGTTGCAGAGGGTTAACATCGGTTTAAGGTTTAAAGCATAGATTTATTTAATATTGAGATGAGAGTTGACGTGTAAAAGAAGGATGAGGTAGTACATGAGTTCAGTTAAGTAGAACACGAGATAGTTCTCTTACTCCTCTCTATCACGTAAAGTCTCTCCCAGAAACCCCAGAAACATACCCAAGTCACACGTGATACTGAGGTTCTTATGTCTATGTAATGTATTAATATAATTGAATTTGTCTAACTCCGCAGGTGTGCATAGTATAATTTCATGAGAAAATGTCTTTCAAAATTTTCATTTCAGAGGTTTATTTCAAGTTTAAATGGAAAATTGATTTGTTTTTTAATGCGATAATGCATAGTTTAGTTCAACAACATGAACAAAGTTTGGAAGGCGTCTGGACTCAGCATCAGGACAAAATGTCGCTTGTTCAATGCGTGCATCATCCCAATCCTTCTATATGGCTGCGAGTCTTGGCACTTAACCAAGGCTCAAGAGCGGAAGATACTAAGCTTTGAAAACAAGTGTCTTAGAAGGATTTTGGATGTCAGATGGTATGAACATGTTACAAATGATGCTGTGCGCCGGCGCACCCAGCAGAGACCTGTAATCTCCGTAATACAAGAGAGACGATGGTCCTGGCTGGAACATGTTTTGAGAATGCCCAATGATAGTTGGCCAAAAAGAGCACTGTTCTTCCGTCCACAGGGGTTCCGTAGGCCCGGGCGTCCCTCTTTCACAATACACCGTTCCTATGACAACGATATCAGAGCGCAAGGAATGTCGTGGGAAGAGGTGACGCAATTGGCACAGAGACGCTCTGAATGGAGGAGGCTGGTTTCTGCCCTGTGCTCCCGAGAGGAGCGTTGAGGGCGATGATGATGATGATGAATGCTTAGTTTATTTGATTTCACTTTTTTGTATTTTAATTTCAAGAGAAAGAAACACCGGAAGTTCAGTGAATAAAAGATATACTTTAAGAATTAGAATAATCAATTAAAAATATAGCATTAAGTGGTAATAAAAAATTGATTGCGCTTTTGTGGTTTTTCCTACAAAACGGCAAACAAAATGTCCTTTTTGTGTTTTTTAAAGCAAAATCTATTAATTCTGCATTAAAATTATTGGAATATGTTTGTTGTATTTAGTTGAATGAAACTTGAACAAAATTGGAGTAAAAAAGTTTGTACAAGCTCGTATCTATTATAATTTTTAACTAATCTACTCGTTACTCAACAAAGAGATTTAATTAAAAATGAAATAAGCTTAAAGTTTAATCAAATGCTTTTGTGAAATTCAAATACGTAGGTACAACACAATATTTTAAGAATTAGTTAACATCAAAAATAATCATTTTTATATGTGGCTTCTAAATTATTGTAAAAATAACTATAATTATAGTACTTATTATCTAAATAATTGACTGCGAAAAAAAATATGAAATAAACGAACAAGTTAAACATTGTTAAATTGGATTCATTCGGTGTTAACTGTTTAAAAAATAAGAACTGTTTCACAAAATATAATCCCGTGGAGCACCCGGTAAAGAATTGGTCTCCCACTCTTCTGCGTAAGTTTTCGAGTGTCCTGTAAAAGGCAGGTGTTCGAAAAAATTAAGACATTTTTCATCTTAAATTAAGTGATGAGGTATGCTACCCATCCTGAATGTCTTGATTTTATATTGGCACAAAGAGGACAGTTTGCATGTTTCTTACATGCAGCTGATCTGCTGGCTACCCCACTTGTGGGATATGCCGTGATGGTATAGTATAGTATAGTACTGTTTTTTGTACCACAAACGTAATCTACAGAAAACAGTAATTAAAAATTTAAAAATTAAAGCTCTTTAATCCATCTGCCATAAAATTGTGGATCTTTATTCTATAATTCAAAAAATTATCCTATTTTTATCCTATAATATAGAATAAAATTTTGTGTTTTTAATTGAATCGTTAAATATGTTTTGTGCTCGGAGTTATAATTATTGCGACATTTATAATAATAATAATAATAATAATAAAGCTTTATTGACAGAACATAATACAAAGTTTGTACAAGAAACACATAATAAATAGAAAACAGTGCTCTGTCAAATGGCGGACTTGTTGCAGAGCAACATCTTCCAGTCAACCACTCGAAAGAAGAAAAAACTACAAAAAAGAATAAATATTCAAATTAAAAATAAAGATATATACAAGAAAATACATACATATATAAAATATAAAAAGATATAAGAATAAATAGTAAATTAAGTAAATTAATTACGATGTCTGTGCAAAAAGAGAGGGAAAGGGGAAAGGGAAGGAATCCTACCTTAATCGACCAAAGACAAAGAAGGAAAAAACCGAATAAGTGTCAACGCCGTGAAATTTTATTCTTGAAAACCAAAAATGATGAAGACGTGCGAACCTCCGAAGGGAGTTGGTTCCATAGCCTAGCTCCATGGACCGTAAATGAAGAAGTGAAAAAATCCGTATGGTGAGAGGGAATTGTAAGAAGACCATTGTTTGCTGACCTGAGTGGCAGACCATGTGAGGATGCTAAAGAGTTATGAAAGTTTCGATAAAAATGTTATTTTTAATTTTCCTTGTTTATTAAATGTGGGACATTGGACAAGATGTACGTATTTTTTTTGAAATTGAAAAATGTAACCTATAGTTCTCCTTTTAATGATCTATTCAGAAGTTTATGTAAATAACGAGTTATTACTACGCAAAAAAATACCAATATTATAAATGTAATTAGTAGACATGGTTAAAGAAGGATGAAAGTGGCATCAATGCAGTGGAAATGAGAGCGTTGAGAAGGATGTGTGGTAAAAGTCTGAGAGATCGTGTGCGTAACAGTGATATACGAAAGGAATGTGGAATGAAAGTTGGTATAATAACAAAGATGAATGTAAATAAGTTAAGATGGTATGGGCACGTCAGCACATGGAAAGAATGAATGAGGACAGAATGACTAAGAAGATATATTTGGCTGAGAGGAATGGTGCTCGGAGACGTGGACAACCGAGGATTAAATGGTAAGATCATTTAAATCAAATCCTACAGGACGGTCACGTGTTGAGCACATTGAACAGGAGAGCATGCATGAGGAATTGTATGACAGTGACGGAAGCGAAAGATGTATGCAAAGATAGAAGGAAGTGGCGCTCGATCCTTTCTGCCTACCCAGCGAGGAACCGGCGTGATGGTATGTATGTATGTATTAAAATATGCTTTCTAGATTTCAATTTCAGTGTTGAGAAGGAAAATCTATAGGTACACTTCAGCGTAAGTTTTTGGCATTCATTCCTCTGTGTCTACTTCAAAATGCCAAATTATTTTACAGAGTATATCGATTCGTATTAATTCACAAAAATACTATTTTGCGTCACTGGTTTCATAATTTCAAAATAAAATCGTAAGCACGAAATGTTCACAAACATCATTCATTATCAAAGATTTGGAAGGATTAACGACAAAGAGGTTGCATACTATCAGGCGCAAAAAATATAAATATCTTCAGTAGGTACATAAATACTATCTATACTATACTACTATACTACTATACTATACCCTCACGCCGTATCCCAAGTGGGGTAGGCAGAGAGAACGGAACGCCAAACAGATCTATCTTTAAACACTTCCTTCGCTTCCTCCACATTCATACAGTTTCTCATACACGCACGTCGATTCCTCTTACTCAACACGCGGCCGTCCTTGAGAATTTGATCCACGTGATCCAGCCACGTGGTTCTCGGACGCCCGCGCTTCCTCACACCCTTTCTTTCAGACAAGTATATCCTCTTTGTCATTCTTACTTCGCCTTCGTTCATTCGTTCAGCATGTCCAAACCACCGTATAATACATAAATGTTGGTAGTAGATACATATAGTATATTATGTAAGCATAGAGGTTCATACATAGGGCATGAGTATCGTTACGTTGAAAAACGCTATTTGGATATAATATACAACTGCAATGTTGGCAGTGTACCAAATATCTCTACTCTCCATCTAAATTAAGCTTTGTATTGATCCGTTGCAATTTTAAAGTAAATAGTACCTACATAGCTACATACATGGAGATATGATATTACGAACTATTTATACCTACATATTACATATAATGTAAACAATGGATTATTTGTCGTTATATTGCGATATGTTACAATAGGCGAAGAATGTGTGTTTTATCTACTGAACAATGAAAACACACTGGAGTGGATGAGTCTGAGGTCTTTCTGAGGTATAATTGGGTGTATATTCAATTTGCTATTTGGTTTCATTAGTAATTTGCATCAGTTATTGCTGTTCAGTCACTTTATCACTTAAAAGATGAATAATGCAAGTATTGAGATAAAAATACAGAAATACCATGTAAATTCAACACGAGAAACAACCATATTACAAGGCCTAGAAAAAACAATGTCACCTTTTTTGGTAGTGCTCCGGACGAGACTTGAACACGTAATCCATCTTGTCGCGAGATAATACGTTTTGTCTAATTAATCTACCGGACGGCTTGGAAGTATCCAGCATGCGATACCCGTGCTAGGTATCCCAGAACAATACCTCCTCATGAAGCTGTCACTGTGGTTTATAAGAGAGAATATCAGAGCCTCTGGCAAGACGCCCGGTAGCTTAATTGGACAAAGCATATCTCGCGACAAGATGGATTGCGGGTTCAAGTCCCGTCCGGGGCACTACCAAATGAGGTGTCATTGTCTTCTCTAAGCCTTATACGATAGTTTCATGTGTTAAATTTAACAATAGTTAATTGTAAAAATAACATCGATAAACACAGAAATACCATATTTTGAAAAAGCTATGTTGTCTCCAATTATCATTATCTTATATCTATTGGTGCAAGAGAAATACCACATGCGTCGTTTTAACGTCTTTATTTTAAGTACGTAAGTTTATCGCTTTCGGCAACAGCGCCGTCTGCGCATGAATATTGTATGTTTTATGTTTATAACATTACATAGTGTGCAAAAATCAAGAAACTCGAGTCACCGAAAATCGAGTTTTTACTTAAAATTGAGTTTGTCGGAAGCATTGAGGTAAAGTGTTTTAGCCTTGTGCACAAGAGGTGTCACAGTTTCTCTCTCCTTTTACAACACTAGTTTTTAGCATACTGTGAAAGGTAAATTAAGTTGTATTTAATTTTATCATAATACATCTAAAAAAAACGTACAAAGGTATATTAGTTTGAGACTTTTTAATATTTAAAACAAATCAATTTTCACAATAACTAAAATAAAGTTTGTGAACAGCGGCATATCTCAAAACTGTAATCTACAAAGAAATGTATCTTAAAAGTGTCACTTTTGCTGCACAGGGTGTTTCAAATGATATTTTTTAATTTGAAATCATTTTCAAACAGCACAAAAATAATTTCAATATAAAGAAGACATATCAATAT
Organism: Athripsodes cinereus; assembly: GCA_947579605.1. Taxonomy (NCBI): domain Eukaryota; kingdom Metazoa; phylum Arthropoda; class Insecta; order Trichoptera; family Leptoceridae; genus Athripsodes; species Athripsodes cinereus. The sequence continues at coordinate 29,012,919 of OX388314.1, forward strand.
CTATTTTGTAAAAGTAAAAATCCGGTATAGATAGATAAATAAAATTATACGAGTGATGTAAATGTAATTGAATATAAAAATAAAAATAGCTTTCTATTTTAAGTAGGTACCTATTCTGTAATAGGCTTTATCTTAAGCCACATTGGATTCTTGATGTAAGAAGAAAAATGGGAGAAGGGTTATTCAGTCTATATGTCTAGATTACATCGTAAGAAACCCTTTTGAGAAGCATCATTTTTTTCATAAAACGGGTAATCCTAAATACACAATATCATAAGCCTATTCTTGAAACATTTTACAAGAGTCGTAAATTGTAGAGAAATTGGTAGTCATATTGCCGGATATCGTATATTTAGCGAAGTTCAATGCCGGATAGTAGAATATCCAGCTATTACCATGGCTTTTTAATATTATACTCTTTTTGTTTTATTTTTGTAGAAAATATTGACTCGTCTCTAGATGAGACATTTTCAATACTAGTATAATTTTAGTATAAATAGTTTAGTCTAAATACATTTTCAATACTAGTATAATTTTAGTTTAGTCTAAACGTGACATGGGAGGGAAAGAAACTGGAAAATTGCGAAAACCCTAAGTACCTTGGTATAGTGTTAGATAGAACACTCTCATTTAAGCAACATTGTCTAAACACCAAGGGGAAAATTTGTGCTCGGAACAATATTCTCCGAAAGCTAGTCGGAACAAAGTGGGGTGCACAACCATCTGTCCTTAGAACTTCAGGACTTGCACTCTGCTACTCGGCAGCTGAGTATGCGGCCCCAGTTTGGTTTCAATCTTGTCATACTAGAAACGTAGATGTTGCTTTGAACGAAACTAACAGACTCATAACTGGATGCCTTAGACCTACTCCTGTGGAAAAAAACCAATTACTAACTGGGATAGCACCACCACATATACGAAGAGTGGTAGCCTCTGAGGAGGAAAAAAGGAGACAGCAAGATGACCCTCGACATCCGCTATATGGCCACATCCCCCCGCCCTCAAGGCTCAAGTCTAGAAACAGCTTCCTCAGGAACCCAACGGTATCAACCTCAACCAGCAAAGGGAGAAGAGTTGAGTTGTGGAAAGAACACTTGGGAAATGAAAATCTACCCAAACCAACAGAGGAACTTCCAACAGGTCACCAACTACCATATGCAACCTGGAAATCCCTGAACAGACTGAGGACAGGCGTAGGAAGATGCAGGGTGAACCTGGACAGATGGGGAATGCTGGAGGCCGGCCAGGATGTGAAGTGCGACTATGGGGAAACCCAGAACATGACACACCTGCTGAATTGCCCGCTTATGGGAGGGGGGTGCTCTGAGGAAGATCTATGGCGAGCTAATGACAATGCCATTTTGGCTGCGAACTACTGGAGGGACAGAGTATAGATGATTGTGGACACGGAAAGTAAGTAAGTATAAATAGTTCAATACTAGCAATAAAAGTATTGAAATGTTTGAAAACATAGAAGAAACTTTTTAATGTCATTTTGAGCAAGTTATTCTATGTAGGTATAAGGGTGTTTTTTAATAAATAAATTAATAAATAATATTTCTTTATTGAAATAGCCTTGTTCATTTTAATACAACGGTCTGCCTTCCACACTAGCCGTAGGGTTGTGTTGTGGTAGAAAAACCAATTTAATAATAACAAAATATTTTTGTGTGATGGCCATTCGTTTTTAATTTATAATATTTTTTTGGACATCATCAGATATATAACAAAATCAACAAAACCGTTTACTTAAAAAAGTGTGATGATATGCATTAGTGAGATTATCAGTTAATCGGCGATTTCTTCCTTCTAGCCAAGTCATATGAAAACAAAACACATAACAAAAAACACAAAACTCACTTTACCAACCATACAATGATTAATAATAATAGAGGATTGAACTATTCTATGACGAAAATAGAGACTTTTTAAGCAACGAGTTCAACATACTGAGAATGATCAAGAACGAAAATCGGTGCTTTGTGTAAGAATTGCCAGCAGAAGCTCGTAGTTGGAACGCAGTTGTACGCCATGGGCTGCTAAACCGAGATTCACCACATCGCCATAATTTATCAACCTAGTTTAAAGGAATTCCAGGATTTGGTATTCAACCAGATGGTAAAACTTGTCCGATTCGACCGAATAGTTACCGAATATTCGATGCATCTCTAGTTCTAAGTATTACATGAGAAGTTTAATGATATACAAAACAAGGAAGGTAGAATGGGATTAGGAAGATGGTTGATCCAAGAGTTAGGATATAAATTGGTGGATTAGGAATTAGAGAAGGGGGGAATGGAAAGCAGCAGTGAGGATAATAATATATCTAATGAGAGTAATAAATCTAATTATATAATATAACAATATTAATAACACTATGATGGAGGGCAAAATGAGAATGCGTAGAAGCGTAGCATACTCGTATAACGCAACGTAGTACGTAGCTTCGTAGCAGCGTAGCTTTTATGACATTTTGTTAGTATTATTACGCTATAAATTCATCTTTCAGTTACAATACATGTTGATTAATTTGTACCAATGCTTGTAATATAAGTGTTGGAAGAATTTCTGTTACGAGTGAATAATTGATACAGTGACTTATATAATGTAGAAACAGGGACATTTTGTGAAAAGTATCGAAAAAGGTGTTGTAGAGAATGTTGTTCACATGTTGTTCGTGTTCATATATACTAATTTTCGGTTAAATCTATTGTTTTTTTAATGTTTTAAGTTATCTAATTGAATTTTGTGATTCTGGATATTATTAATGAATAGAAAAGGGCTTAACTGATAGGAATAATAGTCAAATTTATCTTAATGACAAAGAGAAAAGTACTAATTTTAGATTTGTTGCCTGCTTCATGTAGCCATTAAAGGCTTTTCAGAGATTTCTTTTTAGTATAAGATAAGTTAAATTATTGTTGGAGAATGACATTTCATAAATGGATATTTATTTAAAATGATATTACTATAACCCCACGCCATGTCCCATTTGAGTTAGGCAGAGAGAATGACAGATCTATCTTTGAACTTTCTAACTATATAATTTATTATATTAGTGATTACATTAATGACAATTAATTAAATATGATTTGAAATTTAACTAGTTACTTTACAATAGTGATCTTAGTTTTGACGTGCGATTTTGTTTTCAATCTAAACTTCAAATTAGATCGTTAATACGAAATGATTATCCGATATTGAAATTTATCGAGTAATGAACGAAAGTGATTTAACGGAAAATAATGACAGTTACAAATAATAATAAGAGCAAATAATTTAAATCTCTTTTTGATCACCATCTGCTACAACTACGTGAGTCGGTTATTCGATAAATATCCGGTATCCGGTGTACCCGATTTAATAGACAATCAGAGATCCCGCGGTCTACGATAATATCTCCTCTCTGTCTTTCTGCATACAATATTATTAAACCATAACGACGCCATCATCTACATGTACTATAGGCATTGGACTTACAGCTGCATACAGTAAATATCCATATTGGTGAAGCGCATCCTGTCACCGATGATGAGATCCTAGTGAATGAGTTGGTATGTCAGTGTTCAATGCATGTGTGTGCATGCGTGTGTGTGCTTGCGTGCGCGTAATGTGTGTGTGTATGTGTGTGTGCTTGCGCGTGCTGAAAGGGTGTGTGTGAGGGTGTGAGGGTGTGTGTGTGTTAGGGTGTGTGTGAGGGTGTGTGTTTGCGTGTATGTGTGTGTGAGGGTGCGTGTGTGTGTGTGTGTGTGTGCGTGTGTGTGAGAGTGAGACAGTGAATAAATGTATGTTTATATTTTCATCATGTTAACCCTCCTTTACACGAGACTTGTCTCTATAAAGAGGATGTTTAGATTTAAGTTTTATCAAATAGTCTATGTATTGTCATGTCTCTATAATTGTTGTTAAATAAAATAAATAAAATAAAAATAAATTGTTTTCTCCGTATCAATAAAAAAATAAGATGTTCATAATTCATTGCTGAATTGAAAATTTTAAATAGGTACTACATATATTCGTATTGATAAATAATTATGAACATCGCCATATAAAACGGTTGAAATATTGCATGGGAGACCTATTCCTTGTCGATTAATCCGTGAGCACAAATAACTACTACTATTACATACTACGATACCATCATGCCACATCCTACAAGTAGTGTAGCCAGCAGACCAGCTGCATTTTATTAACATGTAAGCTGTCATCTTTGAGCCAACAAAAAGTAAAGATATTCAAAATGGGTGACACATCGCTGAATATCAGAATATGTAAAATGTCTTTATTTATAATTAATTCAACATGAATTTCCACCAAGTACTGTCGGTTGAAAATATCAACTTTATCAAGTTTTTATTTTTTCAAACACCTGCCCTTAACGGGGCATTCGAAAACTTATGGAAATAGTTTGGAATTAGGTGACCAATTCTTTGCTGGGAGCTCCATGGCTGGCTGCTGACTCTATTCTGATTGATTACATGCTATAATACCGCAGGATCCCTTATGAACAAAAGGTTTGGTTCACCAACGTAATACGAGTACAATTATAATAATATATAATATTTTTATACACACGTATTTTTTTTTGTCAGAAATATAATGAATAATCACATACAATGCGACTGAAAAATTAATGAAAAACAACGGTGATTAATAAAGCATTTCATTCCACGTAGATTCATGATAAAGAAAGAACTTAAAAACAAATAAATCGCTTTACGTTTCTAAAAATGCCTATCTATCTTTATGATTTATATTTCCCTCTATACTAACCCACGTTCGTTTTGTTTATTTCACTTCAGCAATCTAAGCCTGAAATTAAATTAGTTTCAAATAAAAAAAAACGTTTCTCTGAATTTTTTAAAATTTAATATTAAGTATACGGGACATTATTTTCCGTTTTTTATCTATTATTATTTTCTTTTTCCTGATTGTTTCTTTTAATGGTATTTTCAAAATTGTATATTTCAAATTACTGCATTAAAAATCTTTGTTCCACTATTCTCTCTCTCTCAGCAATTATCTCTTTAATTCTTCTCCTCCACTCCTCCCTGTCTTGTGCGGTTCTTTTGAATTCTGCATATGATGAGCAGCGCATGTCCACCAACAGGTCCTCCAGGTACTCTCGGCGTGGGCGTCCCCTAAAGTTTGTCCCCTCGGTCATACCCTCCATTACGGCATGCAAGAGGCCTTCTTGTCGTATTACATGGCCGCTCCACCTTGCACGCCTTTCTGACAAAATCTTGAGCAGGTGCCTTCCTCCTTCGATTCTTTGAAGAACTTCTTCGTTTGTGATGTGGTCTCTCCAGGAAATTCCTAATAGTCTTCTATAGGTCCACATCTCAAACGCCACTATTAATTATATTTAAAAGAATCTTAGTAAGTAAAAATACCTAAATATGCCCAATATAGTTTTATTTATTTATCGCACAAATTTTAAATACGTAAATGTTTCATACTTCTTATATTTAAAGGATAATAATACAAAAACAGAAAGCATTAGATGTTTACTTCATCAACTTTTTTTCATTAGATGGTATCCATCTGTAAAATCTATATAATGAAATTTCATTTTTGTTTACTGTAAAAATACTCAAGATAGGTATCTATCAGAAAAAAATGCAAAGTAAAAAACTTGCGAGGAAAATAAGGCTTAGAGAACTTAACATAAAGAAAAAAGTAAAAGCATGCCTCTATTACGTGGTATCTGATTACGCAACATTAAGAGCGTAGAGAATAATAAAGCCTTTATAAACCGGATTTTTTTTTCATAGAAAAACAATAAATCTACGTTTATTTTTAAGGTATATGCAACATTAACACACTAATGGTTGGTAGTTTTCACATTTCGTGGGTGAAAATTAAGTAAATGATGAAATTGTAACATTGCAATCCAAGTAACAGCCTAGAACGTGAAGAAATTTTAGAAAAAAATACAGTATTTAGCTGCAAATGGAGCCTAGATGTTCACATAAATTGTTTAATGCAATTTTGAATTCGTTGTATGACTGAATAATTAGAAGGACAAAGTAATAAAGATCCATCGAAATCGATTTTTGAAAGCATGAAAAACTGATAAGGCTTAATTTCAAATAATTCATTTAAGAATTACTCCTACCCATTCCACTTAAAATTTTCTAAAGCCAACCTCTGTACCTAATACTTTTACTCTTTTTTTAGTTTTGTATGACCTGACTTCCAACAAATGGGGTAGCCAGAACACCAGCCGCATGCAACAGATATGCAAGCTATTCTCTCCATACCAATAAAGACTTTAGTGAGCATGATGATAAGAGAGGAAGCTCTTAAATAATTCAAGTAGAAGTCCTAAATAAAAGTGTTTCATTTTTACTTATTAAACATGAAATTCCACCAAGTACCTTCCATCAGCAATATTAATTACAAACAGTAAAACATTCAGAATGGGTGGCATACCTCAAACTGAATATGTTAAATAACTTTTTTAACACCTGTTGGCACAGGACACACAAAAACTTACGGAAAAGAGTGGAAGACCGATTCTTTGAGTAATGCTCCACTAAAAATAACTATGGGATGAAAATATAATTATCTTTCAGCATACTTATTACTCTTTATTCACTGTGTCGGTGTTTAGGTAGTAGAATTCCATATCGAAATAAATAAAACAAGCGTCTATTCAACTATTGTTTTATTCGGTGAGAGAGACGTCTTTCGTCTTATAAGGACATTGTCAATCGATTGATATCCTTATGAGACGAAAGACGTCTCTCTCACCGAATAAAACAATAGTAGAATAAAACGCTTGTTTTATTTATTTCGTTATTATTCTTTGTTTACTACAAGATGATGTTATGAAAATCGATCAAGTGCTTTTAAGAATACCTAAAACATATAGGTACCTACATGTATGAAAAAAAGCTTGTATCACTGTTCGTTCATATATATCATTCCATTTAATTTTATTCCTAAATGTTATTTTTTATTTGTTTTTGTTTTTTCTCTATTTTCTTATTCTTGAGTATTTGCTTGTTATTTTCCATTACCAACATTAGGGAGGTAATCAATTTCTATCACTACTGTCACCCATTCTTTCTCACATAGTGGCAAATGTATCCTCAAACATATTATTATTGGAGACATACGTATTATTCTGTAAAAGGTTTTTCATATTAGGTATTACTATTATTGTAATAGGATTTCCAAATAAAGATTAATGACAAAGAGACTTAGAAAAGTAAAGCTGTTTTCAAGTTTGTTCAGAAAGCCAATGACTTTTGTGAGTCAATACGTCAAGTAATAAATTTTATTTTGGTAAAATTGAAAGTACATTTGTTAACTTAACCCATTATTGTTTAGATGATTGATCTTTAAGCAATATTTCAATGCTTTTTTTTAAATAAAGCTTCTTTTCGAATATGATATTATAAAGAGTTTCCAATAAAAAATCACATATGATGGATCTCATCCCAAAAGTTTTCAAAGTCTTGTGTCATTCATAATGAAATTAGGATATTTTAAATTTTATTTCACTTTTATTTTAATTAGGTAGGTATGTTATCGTTTTATTAACTATAGGCTTCAAATAAATAATTAACAAGTAATATGAAAGTAAGAAGAGTTGACGCTATAGGCACAGAGAAGCTCTGAATGGAAGAGGCTGGTTTCTGCCCTGTGCTCCTGAAAGGAGCGTTGAGGGCGATGATGATGAAAATTATATTTGTTCTTTATTGTAAATTTTATACACAAAATCTGATAAAATAAACAATATATATTTGAAAGATAAAATAAAATTAATTTAAAACGAATGCTTAATAAAAACAGAATAATAACGCTTAATTTTCAGTAATACCACAAGGGAAAATAATATAAACCATAAATTAATTAATCGGTGACATTAATGTCCTCAGCAAATTTTAATAATTAACATAAATTTAATATGAGGATAAATCATTATTGTTTATGAATTGTGATGGCGACGCGGACCATAATGATGTGTAGCCTCCAATAGTAATTTATTATAAAGGACAATATGACAGCAAAATGACCAAATGGGGGACAATATTCATGAACATATATATTAAATGGACGATAAAATCAAACGGACCATATTCGAGATAATTTGCAACGAGCTTAAACTGGATACACAATATACACTGAATACTGAATAAACAGTCACAGTGTCTAGTACTGCCCAAACTTTTATAAACATTATGATAAATAAAAATGGCTTAGAAATAGATGCAAAATAATGAAGAAAACGTTAATATAAATGCATTAATTAAATGTAAACGGTGAAGTTATTAAAATTTAAACATCAAAATGAATATTGAGTAACTGTTACCTTCAGAATGCCGTGCGATTTGAAAATTGCAGTGCATTTTTTCCATATTTAATAAAATCATACCTACATCTTTTAAAATATACATTTGAAAGATCAGCTGTACGCGTAAACCCAAATATTGACGAAGGCTCTTAAGTGTTGAATTGATTAAATTATTGTACTAAGAAGCTTCTGAAAAAACACGAATCGAAAGAAGTGTTTAAGGATTGTCATATCTGACAATCTTTGAACACACCGCTTTGCAGAATTTGTGAAATAATGAATAGATAAATATAATAACGGTTAAAAATAACATAAAAAAAGAAAAAACAAATCCAATTGTATTTTTCAGAAACCCATAGATGATACTTTTTTTTATCTTGAACCCTGCATTAGTTCATATGTAATCACAAATTGTAATAATAACTTTATTTGATGGACAGTAAATTTACGAATAAAATGGATATAATGTAAATATTTAAGTATCAATAACATTTTAATACAAACTCACTATGAGCCATCAAATTGTTCATAAAATAACACAAATACATGTTAGACAAAATGGCTCCACGATGGTAGACAAAATGGCTACTCAAGTTTAGATTTATTTATTTACGATATAAGTCTGTAGTAGAGTGGTGACTTATCCAAATTTCCGAATCTGGTATATTTGACTGATTTTCAAAAACTAAAAACTGTTTAGATCCCATTTTCTTGGAATTTTGAGTAATAGGTTCTCAAATTTCCTATGCCCCCGTCGCATTATATTCAATGCAATGTGTTATTATTCTTTTTTTTTTTTTTGAAGTTTTGTGGATATGTTTTAGTAATATTTTGATAGTGTTTTCTTAATTTATTTACTTTTTGTATTGTTTTGTAATTATGTTACAAAGGAACTCATTTCAAAACACGAGATTATCTTTTTTTTCAAGTAGAGTCATTGAAATTCTATGTTTTATTTATATGTATTTTTTTTATTATACATCAGGCATTCCACCCAATATTGAGTGATTTTGCCGTTACAAACAATAAAATATATAAATATTCATAAAAAAATATCCTACCGCAACTAATGATTAAACCAAGAATGTTACAACCTAGCGAATATACCTATTTATATGTATTTGTTTACTATGAAAAAATGTGTAAAATTTGATGAAATTTAAAAAAAAAATTGAAATATTTCACGATCTTCTCGAGTTCATTAAGGAGAATTTTGGATAACTGGTACATTTGAGAGATAAAATTCGTATTTTTGACAATAAAATTATTATTCTAAGATAAGGCTAAAAAATACGTAGATCTTCTTAACAATACGTAGACTTTGCAACTGTCTACAGCAATATATAAATATATGCATTTTCAAATAATGATACATTTTAGAGACAAACAGAAAAAATTGCGATGTTTTCTGATAAACGTATTTCATTTAAACGGTTTCCAGATAAAAAATATATTTTCATGTTTTAAGATAAGGTTTTTAAAAAGATATAATAAAGAAACTAGGAACTTATATAATTTACACATTCAGCAATGAAATGAATAAAAATGTCTAGAATAAAAAAGCGTCTAATAAGCTGAGAATAACATTAAAAATAATATCGGTATATTATCTAGAAAGCTCTTTTGACTTTTTATACTTCTTAATATTTTTGCAAGATGTCCAGATCGTATGAATGATAAAAAAAATCCTTCGAGATTGTGATAGTAATCAACGCTTCATTCCGTTTTGCCTTAAGGCTTATCTTAAAAATTTAATCCAGAGATAGGCCAACAAGAACTTCGTAAAATATGTCGACATTTATAATTTTATTTTTTGTATCACAGATTGATTATTCCATAAGTAATGAGTACCTATACCGTAATTGTTATTAACAGAAGTGATAGGTAAACTCAAACAAAAAGAAATAATTATATACTCGATATTTTCTATGTGATGTTGGTAAAGTCTTTTAGTTCGTTGGAATGGAATTCATATTTTTTTTTAGTATGGCCAATTCTGAATCATAAAATAGTTTAGTTGCACTAACTAAGTCAACTAAGTGTGAGAAGATAGTCGAGTCATGATAATTAGTTCTAATTCGTATTCACAGTTTTCCGTACTACTTTAGTTCTTTAGTTCATTTTGACACCTTAGTAGGTACAACTATAAATTTCGAGAATCTATGGATTTCGTATTCAGAATGAAATTTTAGTTGACAGCCGACGAATAAAATAAGTTGGATTTGGCAGAATTTTATTCGCGGCTTCTAATGTGCGAATATTATTAGTTGCTGTCATTTTACCGCAGAATATTGCTATATTTTGGAAGTGTTAAGTTTTTTTTTCAATTAAAAGTAAAAATTTATATTTTTAGGGCAACTCTTAGCATGTATAAATTGTAAAATTACACCACCACCGACGCAAATACGAACGCCAAAATATATCGGCAAATCTGACATTTCACAATTTTCACGCGCGACAACTATTAAATTGTTGCCAGAAGTGTAAATCGGAACGTGAAAAACATTTTGTATTGCGGCATCACTGACTAATATTAGTTTGTCCCATAGATTTTACCGTTTGCACTTGGTGGTTCTCGAGTTTATAGTTGTTTATAGTTCATAACTAATGCTGAATACTACATAATAACTAATATTAATCAACTTTTTAGTTAGTTAGTTCATTAAGATTCATAATTGGCCCTAGTATATTACTACTTCTACTAATCCATCACGGCGTATTTTACTAGTGGTATAGCCAGCGAACTAACTGCATGCAAAAAACATGCAGGTGGTTCCCTCTGTGCCGATAGAAGTTAAGACATTTAGGATGGGCGGCATATTTCATCGCTGAACTGAAGATTAATGATTAATGCCTATTTTAGGACGTACGATAACTTACAGAAAAGGGTTTATTATTTGAATAAAAAAAAATCGTACCAAATTAGATTTTTTTGTTGATATTAAAATATTTTTTATTAAAATACTATTACAACTATTACGATACCATCACGGCATACCCCACAAGTGAGGTAGCCAGCAGACCAATTGCACGTTAAAAATATGCAAACCGTCATCTTGAAGCCACCAATGAAAAATTAGGAATTCTAAATGGGTGGCAAGCCTCGTCGTTGAATTTAAGATGTAAAAGTTGAAGGTCCTTGTCCCAGAACAGACCTTAGTCTAGTGGGGCAATATATTCCATAATGATTATCTTTTTGTTTGTTTGTATAATCTTTTTAAGAACAAATAAATACAAAAATTGTCTTAATGCAAAACATTTCACATTTTTTTTTTTATAACAGACAGCATGTCTACAGATTTTTCAATTTTTGTAAAAAAAGATAAACCAAAATGAATATCCCATTGGCCAACTCTGTACTATCTCTTGTATGTAACTTAATCAAGATTTTTTTTACATTTCTGATAATGAAATGCCTTCGATCGAATCAAAGATCCCACATAACACTTACATTAGTATTTTAGTGCAGAATATAAACACTTTATTTCCTTTTCCATAACAGTAAAACAATTTGACAGAAACACATTTTCGCTCCCCATCGTAGTGTTTGTTCTTTTACATTTTCCCCTTTCAATGTTCTCCATTGGTTTTTATTGATATTGTCTTGTTGAACACAGATACTTATTATACTTACATATGTAGGTATATAAAGTACTCAAATCAAGTTGTTATAATCGAATTTATTTCTTATGTGATAATATTACACAAGGAAGCCCTAAAACCAATTCAAAGCCTCTATAAATATCGAAATAGAATATTGAGCTTTTCGTGGAAATATATTTTTACTGTCAAGCATCATAAGTTTGATACGAGTGCACACAGCTATAACCCTTTAACATTTTTTTGTTTTCATTTTAAAAAAATGTATCTGGGTTTTTGTTATAAACCAAAATACAGCCTTATACACCTTCCACAGTAAGCTTAAATCTTGTGCCGTGAAAAGGGAGTTTGCCTGCATCTTGAATCGAACTGCGAACCTCATGTTCATGAGGCCAAGACTTTACCTCCAGGCTACCAACAACGCGGGCGTCCGAGAACCACGTGGCTTGATCACGTGGATCAAATTCTCAAGGACGGCCGCGTGTTGAGTAAGAGGAACCGACGTGCGTGTATGAGGAACTGTATGAATGTGGAGGAAGCGAATGAAGTGTGTAAAGATAGATCTGTTTGGCGTTCCGTTCTCTTTGCCTACCCCACTTGGGACACGGGGTGAGGGTATAGTATAGTATAGTAGTATGATACGAACTTATTATTTATTTCAAACTATATAACTTTATTTATTTATTTATTATTCACTTTAGGTACATTGATTACAAACAATTTAATGCATAAATGTATCAATGTTAAATACAATGAATACACTGAGGGCGAGTTTACCGCAGAAGCTCCATTTCTTCGAAATTACTCTTTACAACTGAATGATTGAATGACTTCTTCATTAAATCCAAAAAGGCAAAGAGCATGTAACATTATTTCAATATATTAGTCCGAATATCAATATCTATCTGATCGACTACTATACCGTGTCATGGGAGTATTGTAAATTTGGTACTTGTGTCGCCATCTCTGGAAATCCGGTGGAAGCACTGGCCGCCCTATCCAGAGATAACGTAAATTCCTTTTGATCTTAAGATAAAACAGATTCCTTCTTGACCCTCTTCCGTTCGAGTCAGCCATTTTGGACCAGTCTATCTCCGTTCGCCTTAGCTGGAGGAAATCTGGTTACAGAATGGCGCCCCACGTTGGGCGGCGCCAATCTGTAACCAGTTTTTCTTCCCAGCTTGCTCATAATCGGCAGATTACTGAAACTTTCTCAGGGGTGTCGTTGGGTAAATGTATGAGACTGTTTGTAAGTGAAAAACACAAGGATGGTATAGAACGATTAGTTTATTGAAGAACACAAGTTAACTTTTTTATGAATACACCAACAATATTCACATTTTTATACAGAATTATACACAATGCGACACTCACAGTTTATTAATGAAGAAAGAAGGAAGATAGATTATTTTTTTTGAGTGAGTATCTCCGTTACCTATTCTAAGGCGAACGGAGAGAGACTAATTGCAAAATGGCTGACTCGAAAGGAAATGGATCAAAAAGGAATCTGCTTTATCTTAAGATCAAAAGGAATCTACGTTATCTCTGGACAGGGCGGCCAGTGCTTCCACCGGATTTCAAGAGATGGCAATACTAGTACCAAAATTATGCTTATGACAACCGTACGGCATAGTCCACAAGTGGAGTAGCCAGCAGACCAGCTGCATGCAATAATCACGCAAACTTTCCTCTCTGTGATAACAAAAGATTAAGATATTTAGAATGGGTAGTAAACCTCATTGTGGAATTTAAGAAGTATATTTTTTATTTATTCGAACATCTGCCTTTTTCAGGACACTAACTTTACTTAACTCGCTTTATGTGTAAGCATGCACATCAAAAATTTATTAGGTTTACTGAAGATTATTGTCTCAATTTTTTTTTTCTAGTTTAGATTATTAATCGTGAGATATGCGTCTTTCGACTTATCTGGTCATTTTCAATCTGGAAAGTCATAAGGCAATAATTTATGTAGGTACGAATTTTGTTCAAATTTATTTTTAAAATAAAGTTTTTTTTATTAAAAAGCAGTCAATATCAGAACAATCAACACGTCAGAGCTATACTATCTTATGTCGAAGTTTCTAGAATTTTCCTTTAAAATAATGTTGTTATTTATTTCAGCTCAAATTCTCAAATTTTAATACGAATTAAAATATGTTTATATTTTCTTTATTTTGTAAGAAATAATATTTTCATAATTTGAAATGTTGTATGACTTTCGCTGTGTAGGAGTATGTTGGAATAAATTGCCTGAAGCAGAATAATTTATTATTTTGCATACATTCGTTCTTTTTTCTATATTTTTTTTTACAATGAATCGCTTTAGTACTTTTGTATGTCTAGATGCTTCTTATTTTATTATCTGCTTATTAATTTATTCAAAATACAACGTTTTTAGCCTCAGGCAGCAAAAAAAATCCATGTAGGTATTTAAAAACAGATATGTATGAAATGTTTCAGGTATTTATTTTCTTGTTTTTTTTTAAAAAAAATATTATATATACATCTAAACTTAATATTTGCGATTAATGCCAAAGACTTGGAAACCTGAAAAAAGTTCAGCTGGACATTTCATTCGAATCGGTGACTCTTACATACAAAATAGAACTTTACCTCTCAACTCTATTACTAGAAATATTTTTTGTTCATCGATTTAGAAGTACCCTGGATGGGACTTGAACCCACAATCCGTTATTATTGCAAGGTGTGCTTTGTCCAGTTAAGCTTTCAGGAGACATACCGAATGTTTAAATTTACATTAATAACCTTAGATAATGGTTTATTAAAAAAAAACAATCTCGCTACAATTGACAAGCCTAAAGGGGTTGGTAAAATTTAACTTCAAACAAAAGAGCTTTCAACATCATGCCACATAGAACGAAAACTAATCGATTATCGACTTCAAGAACACCTTTTCTACTACCTTCTAAAACAAATTTAACACAGCATAAATGGACAATTCACACAATGGTCTAGTTAGTTCTTAACTCAAATAATAATAATACTTATCCTAGTAAATCAACAGTTGACAAAATAACACACCACAAGCTAACACATTAGGTGCAGCCCATACAAATATAGTGTCTACACAAATTTTTATTGTATACTTTGTATATCATTATTGAACAATTATTCTGTTTTTAAGAATATTGTTGTTTTTTGGTTATTAATGCATAAATACAATACGCACATATACAATGCACCAAAGTCATATACCTACCTACGATAATTGTTTTTATTAGGTACTGTTAATTTTGTAAAACTCCTTAATTTAATGTAAATAAAACAAAAACTTTGTCAAGTTTACGATGTACTTTTATTTTAGTGACCAGGTTTTGACATGTTATGTTTTTGTCAAAACTTTTCTAACCCCTTTTTGGCTTGACCATTGAACCAAGATTTGTTTTTTTTTTTAATTTAACCATTATATTAGGTCATATCACTTTGTCAAAACAAAGACATAACATGTCGAAACCTAGTCACTAAAATAAAAGTAGGTACATCGTAAAACTTTACAAAGATTTTTTGTTTTATTTATATAAAATTATATACTGTAATATCCAGAGGCAGACCTTTTCCTGGCCTGGAAAAAAACCAGGAACTCCGTGTCTTCGTCAATTGCATAATAATATAATTTTGTATTCTGTCTTTTGCAAATTAAGAACTGATACTCTAGACCAGGGGTCTCCAAACTACGGCCCGAGGGCCACATCCGGCCCGCGGACAGATTTTGTCCGGCCCGCGGAGAGCTAGCATACTTGAAAACTCCTTTTAGAGAACATATTGTTTATAGCAAATTAAATTTAGTTTACTGAAGTATTCTAATTTTATGTTGAATAATTATTAATATGACATCTACATTGATATGGTCATGGGCTAACTACTCATAACATTGTTGTAGGCTTATTGTTTTTGTGATAAGTTGGATCACAGAATTGTAATGAGTAAAGACATGTATAATATGCAGAAAATTTAACTTCAATATATAATAACTAACAAATTATTGAAATGAATCCAACTAATATTTTATACATTTTAATTAATGATAATATGGTTTTGGCCCTCGGAACTTACTGGAGTAATCAGTATGGCCCTAAGGCTGGAAAGTTTGGAGACCCCTGCTCTAGACAAACCGTACTTGGTGATCAACTACAAATGCATTTTTGACAATAACCGCAAAAATAACGCATAATTACACGGTAGGTACATGTAAGTAGACTGTCGAAAAAGTTCGCCAGTAGTCAATCGCTAAGTACGGTTTGTCTACGGCCCCTCTCTGTTGATTTTCTCATTACGTCAATACTAAATACAGAGAAATAAACAAATTATTTAACAATAATAATAGGTATTAAATACCCACAATCATTAATTATGTACAATATTATGTACTTACGTACAGAGAATTAAATGGATTATAGCTGTACAAGTTGCCTTAATTAAACAAATTATCAATTAATTATATTGAATTCTAATTATGTACCTATTCCGAATTAATATCTGATAATATTGTAAGCAGTAGAATCAGATATTTGAATGTTATAAGATAATTATATTATCAATATTTATTAATTATATATCAGTGACATTACACATGTATCAAACAGAAATTAATTTATCATATTCTTATAAAATATATTCGTTGTATTTATGTCAAAAAACAAATATTTATTTATAGAAATATATACGACAATAAGCCTTTAACATGTTAACACAAATTTAAAAAAATACAAAGACAACAATGACATAACAATGGATATAAAAATACTTAGTGTCGAAAAATCAAACAGTAACCAGAGAAATGTATAAAGAATAAATAACTTGTACAATACACACATATGTAAATCGATAACACCTATACAATCACACCAACAATATCAAACAAACATTTATAAATAAATTCCATTTTATTGAACATAAGTAAATAACTTGACAAGCAATAAACAGCCAAAAATATGCATAGTTTTATCATCTATGAGGAGGTGGAACGTTTTTCTACTTTGATCCACTTTTATTAAAAATACAGAATCCATAGTTCAATCATTGAGAGTTAGTCAGACTGTCACTAGCTTCAGAAGCAAATTAAAAACTGAACTCTTCACCGGCGCCCCTGAGACGGTCTAGGAATTGTTAAATGGCGTCAAAATAAAATAATATATTTATTCATATAAATAGTATTTATGTATTTTATAACTGCTTGTTCCTTGTAAAATTAAATTAAATAATCCTTTTTAATATTATCTCGAAAGTATAAAAATATAATTATATTTCATATTAACTCGATACCGGTGTAAACTCAGTGAGGTACTTTTGATTATATGAATGAGAATATGTGTTGAAATTAATTGAAAATCGATTGAATTTTTGTAACAAATTATTATGGATGAATGAAGATTATTACTCGTATACATACATTCAACATCATTACATTTTTACATCATTACATCATTACAATTTTACAATAAATTTTATTTTTAATTTAAAAAAACACCTGAAGCTACATTGTTTACTTTATTTATTGAAATTGCATCGTAACAAATATTTTAATAATTATTGAATTTTACAAAACAATATTATTTTGTCGGATGGATATTTAAATTGGCGATATTATTGACCGAAGGTACTTATTGGAAGTCCACTACAAGATACCTAAAATGAAAAAAAAAACACAGTTTTTGTAATCTTCCAAGTGACTTTACTGCATTAAGGTTGCACCCTACCTCACCCATGGATATTGCAGGAATGTCAAATCCTATGTCATCCATAATCTTCATATAAATTCTTCTCAAGGAAGGGCTCAAGGTTCGTCTGAATCTCCAACAAAATCCTCCCCAAAATTAAATACAACCATTAATGTCCAACGAATTCATTGTTATACATAAAGAGCTTAAAATTAACTTACGATTACGTTTTTACTACGTACAAGTTGTTACTTCATTAACTTCCCTTACTAGTATTCGGAGACTATCGACTCCATCATCAGGTATTATCGCCATAAATGTACCAACTATGTTTTTTTTTCAATTTATCTTGGATAGATATTTGTTATACGTTTTTACATGTGTAAATTTGGAAACAATTTGAAGTATTTAACTGAATTTCTTCTTAAAATATTGGGAGATTTACGGGCATTAATAACCCGAATTCTGAAAACAATATCGGAATAGAATTTGAAGCGAGAGACAAAAATAGAGTGGAAATTTAATGAAACTTGCAATAATAAACGAATAAGCGATGCCAGTTGCGATATAAAATGTAAAGAAGATATTTTAGCAATATACCTAATATCAAAATACTTGTGATATTTTTTACATATTCAATTGAAATTTTTAAAAATAATAACTTTAAATATGTTAACATAAAGGAACATAAAAAATTAATATATTCAAGAATCAGCTTTACACTACGTAAACAGTCTACATAGAAATATAAGAAAACATATTTTTCTCAATCATTCTCGTTGCTAAAATAAATAATCTTTCTTCTTCGTATAGAATTTCACATTTTTTAAAGGTTTTAAAAAAAATAATCTTTTAAATAAGTACACGTGCCCAAACCCTTCTCCCCCCCCCCACAATTCTCAAGGCCATGTCCCTTCTACGCGATGGGAATTTGTGTTATATTAAATATTTTTTGAGCAAGATATTAATTTGTGCATACAATTATTTATTTATTTAAGTAATAAACGGCTTTTGCCTTTTACGGTTTTAAAAACAGTTGAATTGTTTTTACATATTCATAATTACACTTTCTCTAATATCTCATAAGATATATCAAGATGGAATTAATCACAAAATATTTTCTGTATTATAATATAACACATGTTTTATTATTTATGATATACTTATCAGAAAAAGCGATGCTAATAATAAAATTCTCTGATCGCTAAGAAACACTGAAATACGTATAAGATCAGGGGTTATGGATGTTCTCGAAAGAGTGGCAAGGTTAAACTGGTCATGGGTAGGGCATGTTGCTAGACTTAAAGATCAAAGATGAACAAAAAGGGTAGTTGGGAGGAGAACTCATGGAGATAAAAGGAGTATAGGAAGATCTCCAACAAGATGGTCAGACGACATTAGAAGAATCGCTGGTGACTGGTTGCAGAAAGCTCAGGACAGAGATTCTTATGCGGACATATGTTTAGCGATGGACAGGAATAGCTGCATTAATACATAAGAAAATATCAGAAAGATAAACTTATCAAAAACGTGGGCCTCCGAGGAGCACGCGGCTTAATTACACGGATAAAATTCTCAAAGACGTCCATGTGTTAAGTAAAAACAATCGACTGCGTTAATGAGAAAGACGCAAATAGTATAAGTGTAGAAGAAGCGATTGAAAGAAGTTTTAAGGATATATCCATATAGCATTCCGTTCTCTCTGCCTTCCTCATATGGGGTACGGAGTGATTGGTAGAGTTTTGTGCATTTTAATTAATATTATTTGTACATAGATAACCCCTACATTTATTATAAACTTATAAAAATATACCTACACATCTTAATGTCAAAATATGTATAACCACATGTCAATATAACGTGGTAAGGTAGAAGAAAATATAAAATAAATAAAATATTGGCAAAATAATTTGTTGTATACAAGTATAACATGTTTACAAAACGGACTAAAAGGTGGGATTATCACTTAAGCGATCTCTTCCAGCCAACCCAAGAAATCATAACACAGTGATAATCTCACCACTAAAATAATATATCATATTTTTTTTTTTTATAATTTTTATTATATAAAAATAATGAGAAAAAAGAATATATAAAAAAACTGTGTAAGAATTTATCAAACAAGTTTCGTAAAGTTCTGCCTTTGCAGAATATTATTCAATAGAATTATCGTGACTACGTAATACGAGTTTTTGGAGATGGTAGATATATTCAGATAGATATTATTTTAATAAATCATAGACAACAAGCATCTGGTGCTGAAAATACACCAGAGAGAATATTGTACACCGACCTCTCTCTTACATTTCTCTCCTCGATTATCTTATATTCTGTGCTTTTATCTTCCCACTACCTACATATATGTTCATAATTTTCTTAGTATCTTTAGTGAGCATATTATATTTCGTGGAATATTCTATCTATTTGTATCTCACGTCATATTCCAAGGAGTGTAGACAAAGAGTATGGAACGCCATATTGATCTGGCCTTACGTGATTCTTTTGCTTCCTCTACATTCACACCTTGAAGATTTCATCTACGTGATCAAACCACGCTGTTCTCTAGCGTCTAAGCTTTCTCACGTCTCTTCTTTTAGACTAATACATCCTTCTCGTTACCTTCTTATCATCCATTCATTTCTCATGTTTAAATCCCTGCATTCACTCATTCTTCTTATATCCTTATTCCTCATTTTATCACACGACGTTTTATCAATCATCCTTCTCAGCGATTCGATATCCACTGCATCTGCATTGCAGATTTTTCAGTATAGTAAAAAGTAAAAAATCAAACGTTGCTACTATACCACCATGACATATCCCACAAGTTAGGTAGCCAGCTGAAGCTGAAACCTGTCTTCTTCGTTCTAAATAAAATAAAGACATTGTTGGCAAACCCCTTCGATAAATTTAAGATGTAAAATGACTTCATTTATACTTACCTTTAACAAGACACTCGAAAACTTATCGGATACCGATACTTTACTGAATCCTCCACAGAACGTAATTCAAATTTTGCATCTTTCGAAAAATATAATCTGTCAATTTATTTGAACCACCATGGTATTTTCCACAAGTAAAATCATCAGGAGTCTAATTTCATGTAATAATAAACATGCAGATATCCACTTTACATCAATAACAAACAAGAGACGATACAAGTTTTGACTTACTTACACCTCATCACTTAAATAAAGACGTTTGATGGAATGTCTGATTCATGTATTTTAAAAATACCTACTAGTCTTTAAAAGGACACTCTTTAAACTTACAGAAAAAAGTAGTAAGTTTGATGTTTTATATTGCTTTTCATTGTTTTCTATCTAGATATGAAATAAAGCATAATCTAATATAAAGATAAACTCATACTCATAAGACCTTCGTGCTCTGTGAACTTGATTTGATAACATTTTCCAAATATTATTGTTCCTCGAATTTCTGCTGTCTTCTATACATCTGTATATTCAGAAGGAAACCATTCTATATCATGTTATGTAGTTTTCAGCATGGTCGTTTAAAGTTCATTCAACATAATTGTATTGATTATTTTCCACATTTTATATATTACTGCCAAAAACGAATGGATTGTTGTAATTCGATTAAACTATATTGATTTTTTCATTTTTAAAATATTTTGAATTAAAAACAATTAATTAAAATTTTAGACATATAACTACGTGATTCCTTCCAGACAATTGGTACTGTCTCAACTTTGCTTAGACGGCATTTTATAACAAATGCCGGGTCCGAAAATTTCTAATCGAAAATCGAACCCAAAACCCCTATGATGCAAGTCGATCGAATCCTCAGGGTTTACAAAGTGAAAGTATTAAAATTTTGAAGACTAGCGACCACCGAGCTGCTTTCTAAACAATTGATATGTGGGACAGGTACGGATACTAGGCGGAAGTTGATTCCATAACCTAGCACCAAGAACTGTGAAGGAGTCTGTATAGAAACCAGATTGGTGTGAAGGAATTGCCAGAAGATTGTTATTGGCTGATCGAAGAGGGAGTCCATGTGAATGCAGGAAATGAAACCTTTCTTTTAGGTAAGGCGGGGTGTTGGGATCAAAAAGTATTTAGTATAGAAGACAAAGGGTGTGGAAGTCTCTGCGTTGGGAAACAGTCTTTCAACCGAGTCGAAGACGGTACTCAGAAATGTGATCAAATTTTCTAAGGTCATATACATAACGTATGCAAGACGTACGTGAAGGAGATTTTTTTCGAATATAGAAGAAGTGAAAGTATTATATAAAAAGGATAAATCTACATGGATTTCAGTCCTCTTTGCCTACCTCACTTTAGATACGGCGTGAGGATATAGTTCATTTTAATATAATTTAGCATTTTTTGTAGTATTAAGTATAGGCATAACGAAAACATCAACACAATATTCATGCGTCAAATCGGTCAAAAAACGACATATCGTTGTTTCGCTCGTCCTGATTATCAGACCATCCAAAAGAAATTCAGTAATTTAATAAAATTTCTGATCTGTTCACTGAAGTAGTCGTATTCTTTGTGAGAAAAGAATTTAAATCATCTTCCTTTTGTATTTCCTCGCTGAACTCATTCTATTGGAATTCAAAAATAATATAGTTTGATATTTCTGTCCTATAAATTTTCTTAATAGTTCCCTCATATATTTAATTTGAAATTATTATTAAAAGATTTTTTCTATAATCTTGATTAGATCATCCGTGGAGTTTTCTGCGAAGAATTAGTCTCCCAATTTCATTTCTTAATTTTAGTGTATCTTGTAAGAGGCATGTAAGTCATAATTAAGAAGTGGGGTAGCTAGCAGACCAACTGCGTGTTATAAAAAATCAGTTAATTTTTTTATTAATTTGTTTTTTTTTTGTTACAACAAGATAAATGATTAAATAACAAACTTGTAAACTAAAGTTAAAACTAAAAATAAAATAAAGTAAGATTAAGTTTAAGTTAGATTGTCCTCTAATTGCCAATAAAAATAAAACATTCAGGGTGGACGACATGCCTCGTCGCTGAGTTGTACATGTTAATTGTCCTATCGTAAGGATTTACGATCACCTGCAAAAAGGAACAGCAGGATAGTCGAAAACTAACAGAAAATAGTGTAAGACCTTTTCTCCAGCGATGACTCCACGAGGCTTTTATTATTTTTTAAATAACTAATAAATATTAATAATATTAGCAATTGACGACTGATAACTTATAAATCTATCATATCAATTTTTTTTTCGGGTTGTGCTTTCAACTCAATTCTAAGAATCGAAATAACTTTAGATGAATAATTTAATAACAGTCTTCTTTGCTTAAACAAGATATTAAAATATAAATTTAGAAATAAATTTTGTTAGAATATTATTATAGTTAATAAATTTTTACAATACACGTGAATTGAGAGATATTTATTCAATATTTTATTTAAATTTAATTTATTCATAATAATATTATTAGTTGAAAACAAACGAACTTCAAATTAATAACTCTAAAGTTTGTACATTCACAGAGTGAAAATTCATTATGATGATATTATACTTTAAATAACACACAGTTTACTTTTCACTAAGATTTATTCTAACCTCGAGCGCTTTCGTCAATGTTAATGAATTGACATTTTCAAGAGAATTGACATTTTCAAGAGTTCTCTTGAAAATGTCAATTCATTAACATTGACGAAAGCGCTCGAGGTTAGAATAAATCTTAGTGAAAAGTAAACTGTGTGTTATTTAAAGTATAATATCATCAGAACTTCAAATTCATTACATGGAGTAAAGCAATTTGAATTACACATTCAGTCAAAGAATATTCAAAATAAAAAAAACAATAAAGATACTAAAGACTTGAGAGACATATCGTCAGAATATTCCATTTTAATTATCAATATATTATTTTTAAATATTCGATATTTTCAAGTGTAGCTTTGTGGTAATCGGTGGTAATTGGTATAATATACCAATAGAACCATATAACCGTATATACCACTAGAACCATTGTTCTAGTGGTATATACAGTGTTTTTAGTTCAATGGGTTTATTACACTGTTTATTAGCTAAGTGCGCGTAAATTTTTTATAGAGCTTTGTCACAATATTATGTAAATATAATATATGTAATACAAAAATAAATTAAAATATATAGTATATGACAACAAATATAAAAAAAAAAACAAATATTTAAGGGTCTGGGTAAAACCATATTTTTCTTTCGAACTCTTTCTCGCTCTATTTTTAAAACTTACGCCTTCCTAAAAAATAATTACATATTATTGAAACATCATCTGACAGTTTGAAAACCGTAATTTACGTTTTCATTGAAACGCGCGTGTTCAGCATAAAATATACGTTGAATTGGAAAAACTAATTCTAATTCTTACTAGCTAAGATATGATACACTTAAAAAAAAAACTACCCTGGCAATTCCAGTAAAGAAATGACCTTCCACTTTTTTGTACAAATTATCGAGTATCCCGAAAAAAAAATTGGTTCGTTAAACCTCGCATAAAGGACAATAAACATCTTCAATCCAGCTAAGCCACCCATCCAAAATGTCTTATTGAATTGGAACATAGAGAAAAATCTATTTTTTTATTATATGCAGTTTTCCCGCTGACTTGTGGGAAAATTCTCTCTTTTATTATTTCAGACTCTTTTATTATTTACTTCTATCTATCTATCTATACAGCCACTACTGTCCACTGCTGAACATAGGCCTCCCTCATATTTCTCCAGGCAGCTCTATCTTGTGCCTTCTGAATCCAATCACCAGCAATCCTCTTTACGTCATCCGACCATCTAGTGGGCGGTCTCCCTCTACTTCTCTTATCTTCTCGAGGTCTCCACTCCACTACCCTCTTTGTCCATCTTTGATCGGTGAATCTAGCGACATGTCCCGCCCACGCCCACTTCAGTTTTGTAATTCTTTCAACAACGTCAGTAACTCCGGATCTTCTGCGAATTTCTGTGTTGCGTATTCTGTCTGACAGTCTTATGTGGAGCATGTCCCTTTCATGTTTGCGCTGTGCCACTCGGAGCTTCCTGACGGCCGCTTTTGTGAGCGTAAGCGTTTCTGCACCATAGGTCATGACGGGTAGCACGCACTGATCGTATAATTTGCGTTTCAAACATTGGGGGATGTCGCTAGTGAAAAACTTCTTCAGGTTACCGTAGGCTGCCCACCCAAGACATATTCTTCTCTGCAGCTCTACGGTTTGGTTATCTCGTGAGAGTGTAATGCTATGTCCGAGGTATTTATATTCATTGACTTCTTCTATTGTTTGGTTGCCAATGATAATTTTCCCACCAAGAACTAAGTTTGTCATCAATTTTGTTTTGCCTGCATTTATAAGGAGCCCCACCCTTTTTGTTGCTTCCATGAGCTCCTTTAACATGTCGCACGCCTCTTTTAGATCTTCTGATATTAATACGATATCGTCTGCGAATCTCAAATTGCTTAGGTTTACTCCATCCACTCTGATGCCTTTATTTTCCCACTTTAGATTCTTGAAGGCATATTCCAGAACTGCTGTGAACAATTTTGGGGATATTGTATCCCCTTGCCTTACCCCTTTTTCTATGGGAAACTGGTTGGTGTTTTTATGGAGTTTTACACTAGCTGTCGTATTATCGTATATAAAGTTGAGAAGCTTAGTATACCTGTAGTCTATGCGGCATTGATGTAGAGCTGCTAAGATAGCATCTTTATTATTTACTTACTTTTGAAGAAAAATAAAAAAAAAAGGTAATATTGGCTGATTCTTTTTCATCCACTCTCAACTAATCTGTAACTTTATCTAACTATCTGGTAAAAAACAGACTATGTAGGTTGTATGAAGTTTAATACTCTAGAGAAATTAAACTTGAAAGATGTACTTTTTTCATTGTTTTTTACAATTCTATATAAAGTGTGTTGTGGTGGCGAAATTAATAAACTTATCAAGTATGTCTTATATCATTGTTAGTATTGGTATTGTATATTGCTTGGTTATGAAGGTACTCCATTTATTGTGTTGTGTAGCTTCTCAGTAGTCGGTCAGCTGCTAATGCCTTTATAATATGTTATAACTTATTTTCGCTAACATACTTAGAATTTTTTTTTTATCAGAAATGTATGTATTATTAAGAGTTCGGTTTAATTCCACAAAATTGCTTTGTATCCATCATGACGAAATACAGTTAAACTATCAAAAGGGTTGGCGTTGATTTAAAACGTGATGCTCCTGACAAGGATTAGATCTCTCATTCTTTTTTGCAACTTATCGAGCTTCCTGTAAAAGCCAGGTTTTTGAAAAACGAAATAATTTACTTTATCTAAAATTAAGCGATGAGGTCTGTCACTCATCCCGAATATCGCATTTTTTCGCAGGCACAGAGAAGAAGTCTTGTCTGCTGGTTTCCCCACGTGCATAATCGTGTAGTAGTAGAAGTACAATAAATTTATTTATTTATTTATTTATTTATTCAATTTACTGCTCATATAGCCATTTACAATATATATACATATATAAACATACAAATTCACAAATTGGTGTTAAGTAATTCAAATATATATAACTAAAATAATAACAACAATAAAAATGCAACCAAACATCATCAATAAAAACAACCATGTATAAATAAATGGATGGGCACTATTTATAGACAATTCAAGTTAGTAGGCATCCATACGAACAATCACACAATACAGCAATTATTAATTTACTTGTCACAAATTACAAAGCAAACATATAAACTTTGTTATTATTCTAATATTTCTTTTTTTATACATATACGTCTCAACATTCAAATTATAGAGACAAATCAAATTATTGAGAATAAAAAACCAATCTGCAACTATTAAAATTGTAACATTCAATTAAAATTGTACAAAGAGATAAAAAAACAATTGTCAATAAAATAAAATATAAATCAAACAAAACAATACACATTTAAAATAATAAATATAATACGTTAAAACATTTATAATGAAAGCACATCTTGTATAGTATCACTGCGTAGCTTTTGACCCGTCTTTGATAAAAAAAAAATATGGAAAAATGAATACCTAGTCTAAATCTTAAATATATAAGAAACCCAAACTGGAAAATATGTTGGGGGTGTAATTTAAATTGTACCTAAAGTGTATAAGTAAGTTAGGAGTTTTTGATTCAGTTTTAAAAAGCAGCGAGATAATAACGATGAAAGAATAACTAAGTATGTACGAAAATTTATGAAAATATCAACCGAAAGCTCAAGCCATTAGCCAGACTTTCACGAAAAAACTGACTATTTCAATAAGCTGCAAACACATACATAATAAACATACTAACATATGTATAATATTATTTGTAAGTTGTAAAATAATTAAACTTTTCTACTAAAGCTACTGAACTTTGTTGTGAGTATATTGAATGTGAGCTTTTATTTTAATCAACGATAAAAGTTAGTATTTAGGTAGTAGTAGTTAATTCTGTTTTATTACTTGGGTTATTCGTATTGAAGTAATCAATTAAACTACACTACATTAACCCAACAACACAAAATACAAGAAACTATGTACAAGGAGCCTTAAAAGAATGAAGATTAAAGAACATATTGTTCCTTAGGTGTTATATGTGTAAAATGTGCCCTTTTGAGGGTTCCACAAAAGGCATATCTCAAAAACAATTGTAAAGGTAAGGTGTTCTAACTTTCACAACACAAGCAATTAAATTTCTGCCCATATTTGCATCTGACATCAATTTATTAAAAAAAAAACAGAAGTATATATTGTATTCAAGCATTGAGACGCTTAACTTATTCTGTTGCGTTAATTGGACAAAGCATATACTTATCGCGACAAGATGAGTTGTTGATGGTTCAATACCCGTCCGAGACACTACCGAATAAGGTGACGTTGTCTTTTCTAAGCCTTATTATGGTAGTTTCGTGTGTTAAATTTACATATATGTGACCTCATACAATGGTTAATTGTAAATATAACATCAATAAACAACCGTAACAGACTTTTTTCAAACAATTTTACAGTGATAACAATTTTATCTAGAACTCCATTATGGAAGCTTCCCTTTATCAATTTATATTATGATATATTCTGTGTGAATAATTCTCACTAAATTAGTTTACATAGTTCCGTTCGCTGTGTGAATCAGCGAAAATTTTCAACAAGATTTATGCATGATACTTGGAATATAATTACTCTAGGAAACAACAAAACAGTATGATGAATAATTATAATGCGCTTTGCTTATAATTTTCACAATAAATGAATCTCTGCCTTCTGCACAACTCTCAAAACATGCAACGTACAAACTTCTGAGATTAGATTTCTCTATGCATTCACATTATTTGTTAGTTTTATCTTATAATACTTGATACTTATTCTGTTATGAAAATTCTCTCTGGTTTTGCGGAGATAAGGTGAAAACATGGTGTGAATATATTAAAATAAGTTGAAACATTAATTATATTAGAAAATTATGATATTTTTTAAACTATTTTAAAATTTTATTAATTTCTGTTTTGTGTTTTGATCGGTTTTTTAACATGATCGTAAAACTTGAGAGAAAAACTTGCCTATATCATATTTTTTTAGATATGGTTTTAGGGTCCGATTAGAGATATAACTGTTTTTTTTTTAATATACATTGCCCATAACATCAATCATTCCAAAGTATGATAAATTTTCAATTTTACTCACAGAAAGCGAATATATCCCTACATTGCAATATCTTGTAACTAACCTAATAATTTAACATCATAGAACTATAGATCATCTTTTAAATGATAATAAAAGTTTATCGGTAGTCTGGAAGTAGAGTCTTAGCTTCTTGCGCATAAGGTGCGAGGTTCACCTCCCTTTTTACGACACAAGCATTTAACTCACTGTGGAAGGTATACAAAGACATATTTGGGTATATAACAAAAAAGATCTTGTTTTTTTAAAGTATCTCAAAACGTATATTTAAAACATGACCTTACTTTTAAAAGGGCTATTGATGAAAGTGTGTTGTTTAAAAGGTTCCCATGACGGTGGTTTTAGCCAGCCGGTCTTTCAGACTTGCTAAATGGCCTACCCGTGAGGACAATTTTGGTTTGAATGTGCAGATAGTAAATTAGACTCTACGACTCCTTAAATATCCAGGCGTAAAATTGGTCTTTCTTCAATGTCTTACGTTTTTTTTTATCAATTTCTTGATTTCAGACAAGTATTTAAAACTGTAGGTATGTATCGTAATCTTATTAATGCAAATTTGTACCCAAACATATACAATTTTGTAGCGAATATTTGTTTTTCACTATTATAATAATTAGCTGTATACTTCTATAATAATAATAATAATAGCATTATCTGTTTATGTCACTTTATTTAACTTTCCTCATATATTTTCAACTTCCCGACACTGAAATACAACCTACTCATATGTTTGTTTGGTATAATTAATGTGCTTTTTAGCTTATTACTTAAATTAAACAAGTGCAGTAGTGTTGAACTTATATTATGCAGGTACCTACTCCTTGTTTGTTTTATGTTACATAATCTCTCTGGTATGAAAATGCATTATGTCAAACCTCTTTTCTCTTAACCCCACTGAAAATGTGGCATAGGGGTGGATAAATAGTTCTATCAAACCCGCATCATATGGTGGTGGAGAATTGTATGTTTTTATGCTCACACAATTAAGTAATTATTATCTTATATTAAATTAATATGCTTATTTTATATTTCCTAGTAAACGTTAATTACGAGATGTAACTTCTTTAAACAAAGTTCTGAGGCAAAGATATTTGTATGCAAATTTTCTTTCTATCGTAATCCATTTTCTCTACTTAAACCTACAAATATTTGTGTAAAAGTTTGATAAATATTTCCAATGAAATACGTATCAACATCTTAACATCTGTTAGGGAATTGCTCTTTGATTAACATGCATATTAAGAATTAAATGTAATTTGTTATTTTTTTCTTATGAAAAATAACAGAAAGCATTAGTTGTTTACTGATTATGTGGACGTGTAGTTGATCTGCAAAGATTAGAATGTTTCGAAGAAACCCTTGATTTAAAAAAATTATCCAATTTTATTGAACTTCGTAACAAGCAGATGATTTAAATCAAAATAGATTTCCACAAAATAAATTGAGTAACATCTTAAAATATTTTTAAGTACTAAGCCTGAAATTATTTTTGCAATGCCAATTACAGGTATTTTGTTATGACTCCGGCACTTGTGTGTTGAGTAATAGCTAACAAAAATATTCGTAATTATATAAATGAGGATTCAACATTGAAAATGAATTAAACGAAATTCTTAAAAAAATATCTGAATTACGAAATGAAAACAGAAAATCTAATATTCAATTGGAAGCTTTCAAAATGAAGGTAATGTTTCTTCAAGTTATATAAATAATCATGTATAAGATATAATTGATTACTAAAATAACAATATCACGATTACTCTAGAAAGCTTTGTTTATCGTCAGTTATTATTTCAAGCTGTGGAGAGCTTCAGTGAATTGCGATATTATTAATGATATTAAAAGCTAATATTGAGAATATTATTAACAAACCATATTATAAGAAATCAAAGCTACTATTTTAGATAGGTATTACAATGTTATAATAATAATTATACTTTCTCAGATATTGTTTCTAAGAAATAAAGAGAGAGTATTATATTACAAATAATGACACGTAATGTATTATGTATAATGGACAGTAGCATGACGATGTCACATTTTGTATATAGAAGATTGTTCATTATGTTTATTGAATAGAATTCTCTATGACGTTTACTTACTTTAATAACGATCTCACACCTTTAATGGCCGGTTTCAATAATCTATCTATTCGCTCACAGTTACAGATAGATAGGGTATTGAAACCGGCCATAAATGTATTGAATACAATATATTAGGTAACTGTCCACTTCCCCAACTCAGCATGTCGTAATGTCATATTATATTCGAGAAATCGCTATTTTCGTAATTTTTGTATATTTGTTAAAATACAACAGAAAGTGAAATATACTTTATAATAATCGTACCTACTTTTAGAGGCATTATGCTGTCATTGTTTCATTCAACAGTTTAACAATTCGAAATATTTTTTTTATTTTTTATTTATACAAACTATAACAATAAGTAATTCATTACCTTAATATATCTAATAAGTAACATTTTTTTTCTCACTCTCCAAACAGTAAAAGTTTACTGGTATTAGGAGAGTAGGAATAACATATTAAATATAAAACAAATCGAATGCATACAAATTTGAAAACTATTTCTACAAACTATTTTTTTACAAATTTAATTAATTATACCTACTATAATTTAAACAAAACCTAAATTATAAACTTTAAGAAAATATATCCAATGCTAACACATTCGAAAGCTATTTCCAATTTTTTACAAACTAAGATTTACTAACCTGAATAATAGGTACCTACTATATTTATTTGTTTGTATCAACGGCATGAAGCCTTTTACACAATACTTTATATGCAATACAAATGCATAAAAAAAACACAATAAAACAACACTCGCAAATAAAGCAAGAAAAATTAAAAGTCAACGATCAAAAAGTGGATTTGTGGAAATGAAAAAATAAGTACATATTTTTCATTAACTATATAAAGGAAACCATGTTTTTAGCAGTTATTTGTTTGTGGAGTTGATAAAGTGGCGTTGATTATATGTATTACCATTTAAATCAAAATTTTGGAAAATTTCGACTTGTTGAGTTGTACAAATAGACAGTCAATATGTAGTTTTTCATGGTTCCTTTTAAAAATAATAACTTTTTTTATCAAAGTTTACTATATTCCTTAACATGGTGCCTCATATAAAATGTTTACTTTTTATATGGTGGTATCCGTTAATAAGAATAAAATATGAATTATAATTTGGTTTTCTGTCGACGTTAATTATAATTACATCGAATTATCTCACCACACTTAATATGAACAATAAATATAAAGATACATTTAAAACGTAATGTTTATCAAGGACATCTCAAACTATAGAATAGAGATTTTGCTCGCAAACAAAAAAGAAAATCTTCAATATTTCCAAGGACAACAAATTGAAAGCTGCGCGGCATACTAATAAACGTCACCGGCAATTTCGAAAGACATTATTAAACTTAACGAAAATAATAATAAGCTTAAGATCACACTGTCTTTATCAATATCTTTGAGGAAGATCGACAACTTCTTAGTATTTAATGGATCTAGAATAAATCATATTTGATAAATAATAAGTCAACTTCATCAGCTGTATTATCAGCAATATTTTACAAAACAAAAGTCCGTTGACTAAGTTGGACGAAAAAGCGAATATTTTTTCCTCAAATCGGATAAATATTAAAGTCCGTTCATCAATATGAATTTGTCGTTGCTTAAACCGCTTTAAGCAGACAATAAAAAAATAATTTCTATTTTTGATGTCTTTTATATATAAATTTTGAAAATAATAATTATTTTATTTACCTTTCAACGTGTTTTTTTTATTCTTCACTTTATATACATTGGCTGCAAGATTAAAGTTTTCTTAGGTACTATGTATTATATTTCTCTTCAAGCCGTATTCCTTGTGATGTAAGCAGTGAAAACAGAACGTCAATTCACATTATTTCTTCACCTGATCAATTTATTAATAATTAATTTGTTTATAATAATACCTATATACGGTTTACGCGTTTAAAACATAGTGACAACAAGATATAACATCAATAATACAACATACTTTATCTCAAAATGAAAACAACATAGTTATAATAACATAACATAACAACACCAATTTAATTAAAAACTCCATCCATACACTCAAAAACATAATCACAATAAATGAAAAGGAAACAGAATCACAAAACACTTAACCTTGTTGATTTGCAAATTATATAAATATAAATAGTTCCCACAGCATTTTTATGTAGTTTCATGTCAATAACAACATTATACGGTATAAAAATCATTATTTACATATATAATTCGATGCAAAAAGGATGAATTTATCAGTATTTTGCGATATTATCCGAATTCGTATTAAGGAGTGAACATATTCAGTGTTTAATGATGACTATTTCCTGTACGGACCCGAGTTTTTAACTAGTTTTATATAAATCCTCCTTTGGCGATTATTTAGTTTTTATTTTTCACATCATTTATCGTACAGACAGTTCAAGCAGATTAAAGTCGATAATAAGAAAAATAAAAATATGAGGTCAAACGGTCATACAGCTCGGCTTTGTTCTGTGATGTAAGCGTTTTTAATATTATCAAGGATTTATCTCCTCATATAATGCAGTCACTTAGAACAATAATTCACTCGTATTGTGAAAAAGAGTACCAATCTATTATTGAAAATATAATATATTATGTATAACATAGGAAATTGAGTTAGTTTACTAATGAAAGAAAAAATTACCCGCAAAGAATAGTTCTCCTACTTTGTGTCATGTAAAAAACTGGGGCCGTAGACAAACCGCATTTTGTGATCGACTACTGGCGAATTTTTCGACAATCAATCTATATGTACCGTATAATTATTATGCTTTGTTGTCGCAGTTATTGTCGAAAATTCGTAACTAGTCGATCGCCAAGTGGGGTTTGTCTAGGGGGTCTAGTATTTGTAAAATCTCACGTAGGTATAAGACAATTAACATCTTCATCTTTGACGATTTATATATGGCGCCGTTTAATGATCCGTGACCATCTCAAAGGCGCCGTATCTTCTCCTGAAGAGTGATGTATAGGTACTCTCACGTCGTATCAAAAACTGTGTAAGCAAAGAGGACACAAACATCATTTAGGTATTTAATCTATAATAAATATATAATATATCAGTAAGTGGACTAATGCAGCTAAACAATCGTATGATTTATGTTTGTAAAAAGTCAGAAACTATGCCAAATAAAATAAAACATAAATTCTCCTATAATAATTATCGTAGATTCCTCGAATGAGACTTATTTCTAGAAAAATGCAAGTAGGTAGGTAGGTCGTACAAAAACCGCGTATTTGGGTGAGCTTTTGTTTAAATAACAACTGCTTTAAGTATCTTGTGACAGATTAATTCACATTAAAATTGTTAGGAATATGAATTTTGAATGTTTGCAACATTGCGGAAAGGAAGTGTGGAGAATAAAATTTTGTTCACCCACAAGTCGCCTATGAAATTTGCAACAATGTGATTCTTCAGCGGAATTAGATAGAGAAACGCACGTACCTTCGTATTCTCTCACGACAACTCGACATGTAAAAATCAAATTAGTTTTGTGTAATATATAAAAAAAAAAAAGTTTATTTTAATTCATAATGGATGATAAAGATATTCATTCGATTTTTATATATAATGTTATAACAGTGAATTAGTGATTAATCCGCCATTAAGGTAGGTAAAACGTTGTCGAATTATTTAATTAGTCAAATGTATAATTGAATGATGAATGGAATATTCTTTTAATTCTGAATTTTTATTTTAATCAGATGCGGTCCTAGCTACGAGTTCCTAGCTACGAGTTCCTAGTTCCTAGTTCCGAGCTCATAATTCCGAGTTCCTAGTTACGAGTTCATAATTCCGAGTTCTTATTTCATAGTTTCTGGTTTCCACTTAGAATAGAATTCTAAGTCGGATACAAGACATGGACTCGTGATAAATTGTGGAATCACATTAATTACATATGTATTGAACTGCATGAAGCTGTACTATGTTGGAAGAAATGTTGAGATCGATACTGTTTATTCTGTGTGGATGAAGAAGTCTTGAGTTGTGTCTGGGAGGAGTAAGAGAGACTACAATTAAAGATAAATATGGGATGGATGTCTGGAAGGGGTACCCACAGAAGGAATTTGATCAGGTCGTAATGTAGATTTTAAAGTTTTTAATTATGTTGTATTCATACCATGTTCCAATGTAGTTGGGTAATTTTAATCTATTCATACAATTTTTTTTGTATATGATGCACAACCGATTTGTCTCTTAATTATATATATATATTATATTTAATTATCAATAAATTGTATTAAAAATATTCATAATATAAAGTCCAGAATAGTCCATATAGAGTGTTTCGTAGAATATAATTTTTGCAATTTTTATGAAGGAATTTCAACCCATGCTCTGGGATAAATATGAAAATTAAGATTCTGTATGGAAGATTCTTACTAATTTTATTTATTCTTTTCTCATGCTCTACCAAATAACGACACATTAATTTGCGCCCACGTGAGGCTAATTTTGCCTTAATTGGGGGAAATTCCTTTATTTTGAGTTGTCGCATTGTAATTGCAATAATTATAAGTATTAGTTTTAAGAAAATTTTAAATATTAAATTATTTGCTTCATATATGTAATCATATCATTAATAATTGTTAAAAAAAAAATTAAAATTGAAGCTATGTAAATTTATTGGCAACAGTATATTTTTTTTGCATTGCATATGATTTGTTGCAATTTTATCAGCCACATGTTGCTATAAAGAAATGTTGCAAAGATTAATTTAATATAACCTACTTTTTTTTAAAATAAAAAAATAATACTGATGTTACAAACCTTACAATAGGTAATTTGAAATTTATTTAGGTATTATTTGCTTTCGATTATTCTTTTAAAGAATAAAATCGCCGAAAATTATTTGATAAATACAGTTGCAATTTTTGTAATATTTTTAAAGAGTAATAATTCTAGCAATTTTGCAAATTTTATAAAAACATTGCCTTATATTTGATTGGTTATGAATTTGATAAAATAAAATATATTTTGTTTCATAAATTGTATTCTACTCTCCTTCAGTAAATATTTGTATCATAAAAGGAAAATTATTTGTGTGCTATGTGTGATGTGTATATTAATGCCATATGAAATTATTCCAGCAAATAACAAAATAACAGAAGGATAACAAATGCAAATAACAGAAGGAAAATAAATTATAGTATTGAAGGAATTATACAGGACATTTTCACATTTTCATGACATTACAAAATAAGGAATTGCAGTTCGTTAATTTTCCAAGTAATATACTCCAACGGAGGGGGTAAGTGATTTTGTGATATGTATTTTCTTTGGAATTTCAATGCCATGATTTTGCTAAAACAATGAGACATATATGTAGGTACATATATTTAGTTTAATAAGATAGTCAATTACCTACTAAAAATTAATCGAAATAAAAAAATTTCAATTTACAATATTAAAATATAGAAGTCTGCATAAAATAATCAGATAGGTATATAGGTAGTTACATTTATATTGTATGGTCGATTGGTGTATTGAAAATTTGGTCTTTATAGGTATAAGATACCTACAACATAATGTTTTTGACGGTGCGTGTAACAAAATTATGACTTATCAATATTAGCGGCTTGTGAATTTATTATAGAACCGCATAGTACTATGTTATAGGTATAATCATATTGATGCCATGCCTATAATATTATCTGCATATATACAGGATGGAAAGAAAGTTTTAAGAATGATTGAATGTGAATATAAATAAATGTACTAATAATTTCTTTATTAATCTTATGATAAAAATTATTTTAGGCATAATGTAAGTTGATGTTAAAATAATTAGAATAATTAATTTTAATAATAATATTAGGTTAAAAAAAAAATCTATTTGATAATATTCGGGTAATTTTAATAAAAAAAAAAAAATTATAAATTTATAGTTGTATTTAAGTGTTAATTAGAGAAGGTAACGATTTTTTTTATCGATTTTTATGTTGTCAAATGACGATTTTTATTGTCAAAATTTTTTTGTTAAAAACAAATTATATAAATCCAATGGAGGGAGATATATTTTTTAAAAATATTCATTGTGTATAAATTTATTTCTAAAGAAATAATGTACAAAATTAATTAGGTATTATATTTAACGTAAATAATAAATTAGTTTTATGATAAAAATAAATTAAATTGTTAAAGTTAAAATAAAAAAATAAAATCAAGAAATTTTAATTATAGTTAGGTATTAGAATACATAAATAATACTGTATAATATTTGTTTTTGTTGAGCGAGTCATTAGTATTTGACGGAACGATATGACGATGAAGTAAAAAAAAAAAAAGTACTTTTTCATTACCCTTGCATTTAATAATATTATAAATAACTTAAGTGAGAAATGTTGTTAGGTTGGATTTTGCGTAATACAAACAAATAATAAATCCTTGTTTATACTTTTTGGATGCATTTTGTTCAATGCGATCAGTCATCTTTGTTTTGTATAGTATATTAAAATGTAGTTTAAAAAAATCGTATGATATTCCATATTAGAAATAATTTAAAATATTGCTTAATATATCTATATTATACAATATGTCATTTCTGGAAATTGAATAATCATTTGTTTTGAATTTATATAAAATGAGTGAGAACAAATGGAAGTATTATTATTAATTTATACTTTGTGAATTAAACATTAGGTGCTTACAAATTTTTATATTTAGTACGCAATTAAACAAATGTATATAAGATACGTAGTTGACAAAGACATATTACAATTATAGAGTAAGTGTTATATGAATAGGTTTTTATTTTCTTAAATCAAAATTGATGATATTATAAAAGTTATTCAAATTGAATTTTTATAGAAAAATTAATACAAAATGGCGGAACGTTCACCTTTAGATAAAAATTTGGAAGATGTACATTCGTCTAATGAAAACATTAGCAATGATATTGACGTACCTTCACCACCAGTGGGTAACGTGATAAGTGTTAAAGCGCACACTCGAAAATTAAATAACATAAAAAAAACTATGAAGAAGAGAAATAGTTCAAAGACTTTGTTGAAAAACACTACTATTGATTCTACGACAAGATTCATGGATCCTCGTAAATTGGGAATCAGTTTCAATGGAACATCAGATGCTAGGGAATTTATAATTCGTTTGGTTGAATTAGCTCGTATTTATGGAATTCCATTAGACAGTCTTGTTAGTTATATGCCCGTCATATTGTCAGGATACGCTTTGACATGGTACAGAGCTACTGATTTGGAAAATAAATGGGATGTGTTTGAAAAGAAATTCTTAAAGCAGTTTGAAGGGTTAAGTAGGCAAAGAGATCTGAAATTAGAAATTTTATCATCTAAGCAACAAATGTCAGAAAGTGCTTCTGAATTTATTTTAAATCTTATGTCTAAAAATAAACATTTGAATTGTCCATTACCTAATGATGAAATTCTAGATGTGGCATTGCACGGTTTACTTCCGGATTATGCTAGTTTGGTAGCTTCGGCAAATATAATTTACTTGGAGGAATTGATGGAATTATGTGCAAAGTTCGAATCATTGTCCGTGTCATTGAAAATTAATAAAAACTCAAATGTTAAGGAAAAGATAAATGAAATTAAAAAAATGTAACTAATTATAATGTTGTAGAGTCTAAGCGCTCTGATAATTTAAATACAGGAAATATTTCCATACCCAGTTGTTCATATAATACGGGAAATGTTCAACAGCAACAAAGTAAGTACTATGTTAATCATAAAAATAATTACAAAACTTTTGCTTCAAAAAATAATTTAGTTCCAATTCATAATAGGGAAATTAAAACATGCAGTTTTTGTAATCGTACAGGGCATTTAATTTCGGAATGTTTCAAAAGAAAACGTTTAGAAAATAATAATCTTAGGGGAAACCAGGGTAAGTCGGACTCTAGAACTTACAACCAAGGAGCTTACAATAACATGAACAGAAATAATGACCAAAATTTGTAAAATCAATAATTATAAAAAAATTAAGTGATAATGTATATTTATTAAAAGACATAGATTCGGGTACACAAAATAAATATCACATTAAAGATATAATTAAAGAAGAGTAATTTTTAGGATTTAAAATAGAGATTAACTAGTAAGTTTATACATAAAAGAAAGGTTAAAAATAGAAATAAGTATGTTATAGTGAATAGTGTATATAGATAGAAATAAAAAAATATGTAAATGTATAAATTGTACATAAATTGCTTAATAATACATATGAAAAAGTGTATACGAATTGAGTGCAAATCAGGCATAATCTCGTACAAAGAGTTGCCATTTCGTTTAGAATGAGGATGCGCACATATAAATAATAGGATATTATAATAATGAAACAAAAAATAAATTATATATAAATGAGTTTTCAACTTCTGTAGTGAAATGGGAGTGTAATATTCAGTTAAAATAAAAAAAAAAATAAAGAAATAACTTTCGTGAAAGGGTCAATGCAGAATCTATGTAGTTGAGTATTTATTAACTTTGGTGTCTATAGTATGAAAGTAATTTTGATTGAAAAATATGTATGATGTGTGCGGCCAATATATGATGAAGAATGTATGATATATTTTTGGATGTGTATTTAATAGAGATTGTATGCCTGTAGATATAGATGCAATGGAGTGAATATGGACCTCATAATGATTGCGATTGTTTTTTTTTACTAAACAAGAATTCTAATGTCTAGGTTCAAAATGGAGTCTATACCAATGGTATACTCATAAATATCTCATCACAGAGTATTATAATTTTTGCCTGACATATTCTCTTATAATATTATTTGATGAAGCGAATGACTAAGTAAAATAATAAGATTGAAGAAGGTTTTCTTAAAATAAAACAAAGTAAGCTATAAGAATATAGATAGGTATATATGTTTATATTGCTGTAGATCAAACGATCTTAAGTCTTCTCATGACAGAGAAACAATGCTACAAAGCAATTTAAAAAAATATAAAAATATAATAAAATATAATAATTTGTATAGATTCATGGTGATATTTGGATTTCCAAAGAAAATCAAAGATACAAATGTCATGAAAATTGTGGAATGGTTGTGAAATTGTCACACATTGTTGTTATTGTTATTATATGTACTTTTGTTTTGAAAAGGTATTTATGATCAAACATATTAATGTTAAGTAAATATACTTTATTAAGATATAAGTTTGAATATATTGTTACGTAATCACCATTAGGAGGGTACTTAAGTTTGGAAGTTTAATGAATTTGAATTTTTATATTATTTTTGGTTATGGAATGTTTGGAAAATAATGACAGGTGGTTGTTTTGGTTTTGATAAAAAAAAAGAGATCTACATAGGCTGGAAGAAAGATGAGATATAATGGGTATATAAGGAATCTGTGTGAACTGTAATAATATGTGACGATATATAAATAATAGTTGTTGTAATATGTATTTTAAATAAATAATAATTGTAAATAAATAAAAACGTTTAAATAAATTGTTAATTTTCAAGATGTCATTCTTTTAATTGAATTCAGACTTTATTTTCCCTGACACAAGTTATAGAAAAACGATTTACGTTACATTGGTGTCAGGTGTGGGGGTTGTGAATCAGATATTTAAGTGCTTAGTGGAAATAAAGACTGTGTAAAATATGTCATCAAAAAAATTAACTCTACTTGACTTGAAAGTGGTGGATCTGAAGCGCGAACTAGAAGAAAGAGACGCGGATACATCTGGAACGAAGGGTGTGCTCCAACTTCGACTAAGAAAGGTGATGGAAGAAGCAAGTGAAGATCCGGAAACATATATCTTCGAGTTGCCTATAACCACCAGTGAGCTTTATAAAGAAATCGAAAAGAAGCTTCAAGAAAATGCTACAGCTATGAAAGAAGAAATAGAAAGGCTTCGAGAAGATTCTAGAGGAACGAAAGAAGAAATTGAAAGGAAGTTTCAAGAATATTCTGTGTCCTTTGATGAAAGGATTAGCGAGTTAACAAAGCAGGTGAAAGTTTTGGAGAATCAGGCGCTTTCTTCAACAGCAAGAACGGATTTTGAGCAGAACACAACGGTGGACACAGAGTTCAAGTGTGTAGAGAGTGGTGCAACTTCAATGGTGGAGCATGTGCGTAGTGATATGCCAACTTTTGATGGAAAGAACTCTTGGGAAGAGTACTTAACTTTGTTCGAAACAGTAGCTATGATAAATGGCTGGTCGATGACAAGAAAAGCATCAGTATTGAGTATATCTTTACGAGGAGATGCTTTAAGAGTCCTTCAGATGATTCCGCTTGCGGACAGACAAAACTTTAAATCTTTGGTTGAGAGACTGGAGATGCGATTTGGACAAAAGCATATGGAACAAGTTTATAGGTCACAGTTGAAGAATCGTGTGCAGAGGCCCAATGAAACTCTACAGGAATTCGAGGCAGATGTAGCGCGTCTAGTGAGATGTGCATACCCTACAGTTTCTGACGATGTATGTGAAAGTCTTGCAGTAGACAAGTTTTTGGATGGACTACGAGCAAGTGAGACACAACAAGCTATAAAACTGGCTAGACCAAAAACTCTTAGGGATGCTTTAACCCAAGCACTCGAATTTGAAGCTGTAAGACAATCCGTACGAGGTCACGCTCAATCCTGTGTGATGGAAGCTGTACAAGAAAATCAACCACTTTCAATAGAAGACGTAGTTGAGAAGGTTTTGGAGGCCTTGAAAGGAAAGAAGAGACAACTACGTTGCTGGGACTGTGGACAAATTGGACACCTGCGTAATCGGTGTCCAGGAAAACTAAAAAGGGTTGATGGAAGGGGGCAACTGTCGACCCGCATTGCCAATGCCTCGAAGAGATATGCAGATGTTGCGTCGTTCAGCGGACAAGTCAGCAGCATGTTTATAAATGGCAAAGTAAATGGAAAGAATTTGAAACTTTTGTTGGACACTGGAGCAACAAAGACAATCATGAGACCTGATTTAGTTTGCGAAAAAAAACAAATAAAATCAACTAAATGGACATTACGGACGGCAACTGGAGAGTCGCCGTCTGTATGCGGTGAGACAGTTGCTAACTTTCACATTGGAAGCACCATCTTTGATCATCAGGTGTTGGTGGCTGAGATAGAGGAGGAAGTTATTCTTGGAATGGATGTAATGGCGAAGTATGGATTCAAACTGGATCTGAAGAGGCGAACTCTGAAAATTGGGGATGAAGATATTCTTGTACAAGAGCATGAAGAATTCGCTACACGTGTGCTTGCGGCAGAAGTTGTTACTATTCCAAAACAAAGTGAAATGTTAGTACGAGCCTACTTAGATTGTGACATTCCAAATGGACATGTTTTAGTAGTGGAGTCCAACGCTAATACTGAAGCTGGAAAAGGAGTGTTGATTGCGAGAGTCCTGATTCAAGCTAAAAAGGATATTTTGGTCAGGCTAATGAATATCAATGACTATCCAGTGACTATCAAAGAAGGAGTTTATTTAAGTATGTGTTCATCGGTTTCGTCAGTAACATGTAGAGTGAGCGGTGGCCAAGTTTCTTCAGAGGAGGTACCAAAACACCTTGACGACTTAGTGAAGGAGGCTTGTAAGGAACTTACCAAGGAACAGAGCAAACAGATTAGATCCTTCATCGCTAGAAATCAGGATGTCTTCGAGAACCCAAGTCAACCCAAAGGAAGAACAAGTGTTGTTAGTCATCGAATAGACACAGGTGATGCAAGACCCATTCGTCAAGTACCCAGAAGATTACCTTTAGCAAAACGGGCGGAAGCAGATCAAATTATTCAAGATATGGAACGGGACAAGGTAATAGAACCGTCAAGCAGTCCATGGTGTTCACCTGTAGTGCTGGTTAGGAAGAAGGATGGCTCAACTCGGTTCTGTGTTGATTTTCGCCAACTTAATAATGTTACTAAGAAGGACAGTTACCCTTTGCCTCGTATTGATGATACGTTGGACACATTGGCTGGCTGTAAAATCTTTTCAACGTTGGATTTGAAGAGTGGATATTGGCAGGTTGGACTGGAACCTAAGGATAGAGAGAAAACAGCATTCTCTATTGGAAGTGGATTATGGCAGTTCATTGTTATGCCGTTTGGACTTTGTAACGCTCCGGCTACTTTTGAGCGTTTAATGGAAAGCGTGCTGAGAGGATTGTCGTGGGAGACCTGTTTAGTGTACCTGGATGACATCATCGTGCTTGGAAAATGTTTTGAGGAGCACTTACGAAATTTGGAACAAGTGTTTTCACGATTGAGAGCGGCCAACTTGAAACTCAATGTTAAGAAATGTACATTGTTCCGAAGACAAGTCAACTATCTGGGTCATGTTGTCTCTGAGGAAGGAGTGGCGGTGGATCCTGAGAAGATTAGAGCTGTTCAAGACTGGCCTACACCTAAAGACAAGCATGAAGTAAGAAGCTTTTTAGGCTTAAGCACTTACTATCGGCGATTTGTTTTGGGCTTCGCTGATATCGCTAAACCATTGACAAAACTCACAGAAGAAAGTAATGAATTTATATGGGATTCAAAATGCCAATGCGCGTTTGAAGAATTGAAGAAGGTATTGATTAATTCCCCGATTCTAAGTTATCCTCGAGCCGAAGGGAATTTTATTCTGGATACGGATGCAAGCAACGTCGGCATTGGAAGTGTACTATCTCAGGTTCAGGATGGTCAAGAACGCGTAATTGCGTACTTCAGTAAAGTTTTGTCAAGGCCGGAACGCAACTATTGTGTAACGCGAAGAGAGTTACTTGCTGTAATCAAGTCAGTTGAGCACTTCCGCAAATACCTATATGGACGGAAATTTCTTTTAAGGACAGATCATTCGGCGCTTGTATGGCTGTTACGATTCAAGAATCCTGAAGGTCAGGTTGCAAGATGGATAGAAAGATTGCAAGAATATGACTATGATTCTGAGCATCGAGCTGGACTTCGTCATAAAAATGCTGATGCACTGTCAAGGCGTCCATGTCCAGAGGATTGCCAGCATTGTAATAAAGCGGAGGAAAGGTTCGTCATGATTCGTAGAACTACAGTCATCGATAATTTTTGGCAAGATGATGAAATTCGAGCGCACCAGTTGGAAGATCCTGACCTTGGACTTTTGATGCAGTGGAAGGAAAATGATCGAAAACCTTCGTGGGAAGAAATAGCTTCATGTTCACCAAATGTTAAATCATATTGGGCACAATGGCAATCCATAGTTGTGGAAAACGGGTTGTTGAAACGTATTCTGGAAAGTGAAGATGGAACACAGCAGAAACAACAGCTATTGGTTCCAAGGAAGAGAGTTCCTGATGTCCTTAAGCTGCTTCACGATGATGTGTCTGGTGGACACTTGGGAGTTAAAAAAACTACAGAAAAGATTCGTCAGAGATTTTATTGGGTCCGTTACACTGAAGATGTAAAAGATTGGTGTAGAAGATGTGTGACTTGTGCTACTTCGAACGGACCTCAAAAACAGAGGCGTGCGCCAATGAGACAGTACAATGTAGGTAGTCCATTTGAAAGAATAGCCATCGACATAGCAGGACCGTTTCCCACAACTGAAAGAGGGAACAAGTATATTTTAGTAGCAATGGACTATTTTAGTAAATGGACAGAAGCCTATGCATTACCAAATCAAGAGGCTACCACTGTTGCTGAAATCTTGGTAAGAGAGCTGATAAGTCGTTTTGGAGTACCGTTGGAGCTTCATTCGGATCAAGGAAGAAATTTTGAGTCAGCCGTATTTCAGCAAGTATGTGAGATATTGGGAATTCGAAAAACGAGAACAACTGCTTTGCATCCACAGTCGGATGGAATGGTGGAGCGAATGAATCGAACATGTGGAAAATATCTGTCGAAGGCGGTGTCTGATCATCAGAAGGATTGGGACGAATACATCCACTTGTTCTTATTGGCCTATCGTTCGGCAATT
The DNA here is from genome assembly GCA_947579605.1 of Athripsodes cinereus. Classification (NCBI taxonomy): domain Eukaryota; kingdom Metazoa; phylum Arthropoda; class Insecta; order Trichoptera; family Leptoceridae; genus Athripsodes; species Athripsodes cinereus. The sequence continues at coordinate 29,057,122 of OX388314.1, forward strand.
CATGAGACAACGGGACAAACACCAGCGAGTGTGATTTTTGGCCGTGAACTACGGTTACCTTGCGACTTGCAGTATGGATCTAAGCCTGGAGAGGATCTTGTTGGAGAAGATTATGTATCGGAACTTCGGAGAAAGATGAACGACATCCATGAACGTGTGCGGGCTAATATTCAAGTCGCTAGTGACAGGATGAAGGAAAGATATGATGTCAAAGCTGTGGAAGGAGGGTATCAAGCTGGAGATTTAGTTTGGTTGTTCAATCCTCAACGGAGACGAGGCTATTCACCGAAGCTTCAAAAATCCTGGGAAGGACCGTACGAGGTGATTAAAAGAATAAATGACGTTATTTATCGAATACGACGAAAATCAAATGGCAAGCCGAGGGTGGTACATTTCAATCGCTTAGCACCGTTTTTAGGAGACAATAAAAGTGAAGGAAACAACCCGATTGTTCAAGTCTGTAAAGTCCTAAGTGAAGAGAAGAGTTTTGAAGAGTTTATGAAGACGCCTCAACGAAGAATTCATCATGGTGTCACTATCGAAGTTGAGCAAGATCTTTTTGACACTCCAGAGGATTATGTTTTGGCTCATTGCTTGGCTCAGAATGCAAAATTTACTAATGGCATAGCCAAAATTTTCAAAAAGAAGTACGGGATATTGGAAGAGATTAAGGCCAAGAGTTTGAAAATTGGAGAAGCGGTCCATCTACAGCATGGGGAACGACATATATTTTACATGGTAAATAAAGCAATCCCTGAAGAACAAACAGAGTATGTTCAGATGTGGCACTGTTTACAAAGTTTGCGGGATCAAATGTTACAAATGAATCTTACGAAGCTCGGCATACCAAGGATAAGTGGCAGTATGGATTGGAAAGTTGTTCGAAATATGATAGAAGAGATCTTCTGTAATACTGGAATTAATGTTTTAGTTTGTTGTTTTAATCCAGGGTATAGTGAGAACATCAAGAAGTCTGTACCTTGTTATTTCTTCAAGACTTCACATTGCAGAGAGGATTCAGGATGCTCCTATCTTCATCCAGAGAATTCGTTCGGGACGAACTAAATTAAGAGGGAGGCAATGTTACGTAATCACCATTAGGAGGGTACTTAAGTTTGGAAGTTTAATGAATTTGAATTTTTATATTATTTTTGGTTATGGAATGTTTGGAAAATAATGACAGGTGGTTGTTTTGGTTTTGATAAAAAAAGAGAGATCTACATAGGCTGGAAGAAAGATGAGATATAATGGGTATATAAGGAATCTGTGTGAACTGTAATAATATGTGACGATATATAAATAATAGTTGTTGTAATATGTATTTTAAATAAATAATAATTGTAAATAAATAAAAACGTTTAAATAAATTGTTAATTTTCAAGATGTCATTCTTTTAATTGAATTCAGACTTTATTTTCCCTGACACAAGTTATAGAAAAACGATTTACGTTACAATATTAATTGTAATGTATAAATATGAGTAAATATCTTGTTAATAGATAAAATTTATGATGTCTTTATAATGCTTTTTAAGTCAAATACTTTTACATGTGGAAAGTAAATTTTTGTCTAGTTTGTAAAATATACACAATAAAGACTTCTCATAAAATGATTTTGTAAATAAAAAGGAATATTGATAGTTTAAAAAAAAAAGGAAAATTGGATTATTTAATCGTTAAAAGCTTTTATTACATAAAAAAAAAAAAAAATTTTAGTAATTTAATTTGGTGAATATTTGATATCAGATTTAATATTGTACATTAAAATCTGCTGATGTATATATATTGTAGTTTTATCATATAATTGTACACTAAAGGAATAACGTGGGAACACACTGTTTTTTATTTTGTTAATTTTTTATATAAACTCGTAGGGTGTAGAGTTTTCTATATTTGGCATTAACCCTATTGTGAAAATTAATTCTTATTTTCAAATTTTTCACAGTTAAATTAATGAAACATAGATGGCGTCCATAATTTATTTAACGGCTGAGGGCCAGTGTGTTGCCATAAATTCCTTAATTTTAATTTGTTTAGAGTTGGAACATAGTATGAATTATAATTTTATATGGGTATTTAAAAAAAAAAAATTATTCAATTTTTTTTATCCGGGGAAAGGGGTATTAATGTGACAGATTAATTCACATTAAAATTGTTAGGAATATGAATTTTGAATGTTTGCAACATTGCGGAAAGGAAGTGTGGAGAATAAAATTTTGTTCACCCACAAGTCGCCTATGAAATTTGCAACAATGTGATTCTTCAGCGGAATTAGATAGAGAAACGCACGTACCTTCGTATTCTCTCACGACAACTCGACATGTAAAAATCAAATTAGTTTTGTGTAATATATAAAAAAAAAAAGTTTATTTTAATTCATAATGGATGATAAAGATATTCATTCGATTTTTATATATAATGTTATAACAGTGAATTAGTGATTAATCCGCCATTAAGGTAGGTAAAACGTTGTCGAATTATTTAATTAGTCAAATGTATAATTGAATGATGAATGGAATATTCTTTTAATTCTGAATTTTTATTTTAATCAGATGCGGTCCTAGCTACGAGTTCCTAGCTACGAGTTCCTAGTTCCTAGTTCCGAGCTCATAATTCCGAGTTCCTAGTTACGAGTTCATAATTCCGAGTTCTTATTTCATAGTTTCTGGTTTCCACTTAGAATAGAATTCTAAGTCGGATACAAGACATGGACTCGTGATAAATTGTGGAATCACATTAATTACATATGTATTGAACTGCATGAAGCTGTACTATGTTGGAAGAAATGTTGAGATCGATACTGTTTATTCTGTGTGGATGAAGAAGTCTTGAGTTGTGTCTGGGAGGAGTAAGAGAGACTACAATTAAAGATAAATATGGGATGGATGTCTGGAAGGGGTACCCACAGAAGGAATTTGATCAGGTCGTAATGTAGATTTTAAAGTTTTTAATTATGTTGTATTCATACCATGTTCCAATGTAGTTGGGTAATTTTAATCTATTCATACAATTTTTTTTGTATATGATGCACAACCGATTTGTCTCTTAATTATATATATATATTATATTTAATTATCAATAAATTGTATTAAAAATATTCATAATATAAAGTCCAGAATAGTCCATATAGAGTGTTTCGTAGAATATAATTTTTGCAATTTTTATGAAGGAATTTCAACCCATGCTCTGGGATAAATATGAAAATTAAGATTCTGTATGGAAGATTCTTACTAATTTTATTTATTCTTTTCTCATGCTCTACCAAATAACGACACAATCTTTACAATTATTAAGACACCTTCAATTTAATTCTTTAAATTTTCTGTAATATCTTAACTCTAGGCAGACTTTACTAATTATGTTTTCATGAATTTTCACTTATTTAGGTATTAAGCAATACTTAAGGAAGTGAGAAATTTACGAATTATCTCCTACAAACGATAAGATAATTTCATAATATTCTGCAAACGTGACCAGTCACTCTGAGTAATTTTTACTCTACATAATACATAATATTCACTCTATACATAATATTACGTATTATGTAATGCTGACCCTGTGACCCAGTGGTACTAGTAGGTATACTATTAATATTGGTAACAACAGTGAGGGTATTATATTACAATGTTAGTAGTAGTGTTAGTAATAATACCGCCAGCTAGGTCACAAATACTTGCATGGGATGCAAGGCGTGCTGCTGTCCGCTGTGTGCTTGCAAATATCAGCTTTTACTTCGAGTCACTGATGTGGACTAAAGCCAAACATTCACTTCCCACTTTGCCAATAGAATTGATTAACAATCACAGGTAGTACTACGCTCACTGAAAAAGAAAAACTTTGAGAAAGAGGAATTTTCAAATTAATAATACTTGTTTCACTTTTTTTCAAAATAACTAACAGTTAAAGGTTTCGTTTAACCTGATAAAATGATAAAAAAATGAAACGTTTGTATGAAAAACATTATAATACTTGACTATTTAATAAATTCGTTCATTTCACAAGAAACCATCTTCCTTGGTGTATTTAAATTACATATACTTTTTGAAATATTACTTATGGCATAGCCAATCAGATATGTCTCTCGATTGGAGAACCATGTTTTCACAATGTAACAGTGTGCAAAATCTAATTGAAAGAAGTGAGAATGTCATCTGCACCCAAATCCGCTTAAGCAATAAAAAAAATATATTCTAAATATTAATGGCATCATTATTTAAATCCTTTCATATTTATTTATAAATAAAAAAAAATTATAACTAAAAAAAAAATATCAGCTAAAATATAAGTATATCAAAAATTCTCAAAGAAATCCATATGCCTGATTTCGTAAAGGAAGTAAAAAATGCTCAACAATGAAATTCGAACAAAGGTTTCCTTAATTGAAAATTTAAAACTCGGCATTCGGACTCCGATTTTCACAACACCGTGGGAGTCGATCAAAGTTCGTTATCAATTACCTTAAATAAACACCTGTTCTACCAATAACACAAAGAGTTCGTTCATGCATCGCAAATGCTCTCTCTATAACGCGATATTCCACTTTTTTATGGTTGGTTCTGAAGCGTTTTGTTGACCTCTTGCTATTCTTGTTTGTGTGGGAACATCTACTGGCTTTCTAATGCTTTTGACATACTAATAACCCTCGACACGCCCTTTTTTCTTTATGCATCATCAATATCAGTTCATACAACCGATATCCTATTTCATTTTTGCGCTATTGTTTATAAATGGTTTATCTTGTGTGTTGTCTTATAGTTAAATTTATAAACTGTTGTTTGTTTCTTGTACCATTGGTGACAGTATGAATGCTTTGGTCATCCGTGGGACTTTTACCAGCTTATGTATTGATTTGTTTTAATGGTATTTTATATTTTGTATGTGTTGGTGAACTTGTAAAATAAAATAAAGTTAAACATTAAAACAAATGATTTTGTAATGTAAATTATAATTCAGCTGAAGAGTAAATTGTTTAAAGGGGAAAATAATACTAATAATAATAATTATGCAACAAAACCACAACAATTTATTTCTCTACTTTCAGTGTGAAGCAAGCTTTACCCACAGCATGCCATAGCCTAGAGCTGTCCACAAGAAGAATGGGAAACTTTTAGACAACAAACTTTAAATTACTATTTTAAATTCTCTTTGTTTATTCCATGTAATACTAGTTAGGTGCTATTGTACTTATTCTATTATTATTATTATTTATGCTTTAGCGGCAAGAAAGTCATTTTCAAACAATTCTTTAGTTTAATTATTATTGTTAAATGATTTATTTTTTTATTCTTATTATTTTTCATCACAGTTTCTCGTTAGTATTCTATGATAAGATTTTTAACACAATTCAAGAGTTAGGTCATTTGAATACGATGAGATTTTTAACAGATACATAAATTTCATCGTAACTTTGTGCACATTGTACTGAATTACAAAAACTGAGAAGTGAATAGTTCGTTACTAGTTAACAAAATGAATATGTAAGAACTGCCTCAAAACAGATAAACGTCTAGTTAGGGGTAAATTCCATTTCTTTTTTTTTGTTTTTAGAACACGTGTAATTAGGTCGCAAAAAATTATATATAATTAAACTGATTTTTAAAATAGTCAAGTTTGATATTGTAAGAAAAATTATTTAATTAACAAAACTTCAATACTATCACCATAAAAATACTTTATGTGTTTGTAAACAATAGTTTTAAATGAGGCATATAAATAAACTTTACTTTTTTTTATTTTATATGTAAAATATTCATTAATTGACCTGTTAGTAAATTTTATTTTTTCAAACTAAAAACTAAACATGCATAATTATATCAAATTTATATTCAGCTGTCGCCTTACGTCAAAACAAAATGTTCTATATTTTAAATCATAAATTCACCAGTAAAATTTCGAGCATATTTTCGCTAGCGATATTTACTGTTAAGAAATTTTTTTTTTTTTTACTAATATCACCAAGATTTCCAACACTCATAAGGTAAATGTTGTAGACATTAGTTTCATGATGAGTGTATTACCTATGAATTAAAATGTTATAATTTATTCTTTTGTAGTGTTAAACGAAGGAATTTACAATCAACCTAATACTTATGTTAGATTGGTATACATGTAATTAATTTCTAATTGATGTATTAATTTAATTGAATACTTCACGACACTAAAATGATTAAGTAGGTACTCTGAAAGTGATATAAATAAATAATAATAAAAATACCTTCTCACATACCTTTTTATTAAAATCTAAATTTTGAAAGTTACAACTTCTATGTATGTATACCATATATAAGAGTACACGGGATATAACATAACATGTATAGACAATTCACACAGACCGAGCTAGTCCCAAACTCAGATGTGAATCTTGTATTATGGGTACTAACGCGATATATACCATCACGATAAACATACAAATTTTCCTTCCCACTAAACCGTGAAGTATCCGATGATGAATAATGACCTCACTCTTTTTCGTGAGTTTTCGAGTATCCTGTATAAAAAAAACGAAAAAAGAAAGGCATTCATAATTTTTAATTCAACGATTAGGCATGCCTCCTTTCCTAAATATCTAAATTAATTGTTGGCTTGCATGTTTTTTTTAACCCCTAACTTCTCCTTGGAACATAGTCGGTTATCTTATCCTAGGCGCCTAAGGGGCATATATTGGTAAAACTTACAAAATATAAGACTTTTAATAAGTTTTCGCTTATAATTTAATATTATATTGATTGCATGTTGTATAAATATTCAAATTATCGAATTTAGTGTTATGTTTTAATTGACTTTTTGTTCGTAATAACAGCATAAATACATTCTAGATTCAAAATAAATTATGAACACCTTGAATATACTCTGGATTCTAATTATATTATGGACAATATTTATGATTTTTGGTCAGTTTTTTATATCTTCTTCTGTAGGTGCCCTGTCAGGTCCCCCGACGTTGGCGATCACTCTGGCATAGGCTTCTCGGTCCCACACTGTCTGGAACAACTACTCTCCATCTCTCATTCCAGTCCAATCTCGTATATTGCGCAGTTTTCATATAAAGTTTTAAAATATATCTTAATGCTGCATAGTTTTTTGGATAAAAAATTTGGTTTAAAGATTCATGCAATGTTTTATTTCTATTTGTATAAATTCATAGGCACTCGGGCACAGATGTGCACCTTGGAATTTCAAAATGAGGACAAAAATCAATGATTATTTCTGGCTTTCTTTTTTTTTCTGACAAAGTACCATCATGGTGCATAGACGAAAGTAATACAACTGCTTTTCCTTTTTTTGGTACGTAAGACACCAAGGTGAGTTTTTTTGTGAATCCAAATACCGATGATAACTCTTCTCGGGACCGATTAGCTAAGAAAGTATTTGGAATATACTGTTTGTTTTTTTGTAATGTTCCAATCAAAGTGAGTCCAGAACTTTTCAAGTTCAATGCCAATTGTTTTGTTGTGAAAAAATTATCACATGTTATATTCCTATTTGTATGATAATATGGTTCACACAATTTTTCAACAATTTTTTCTCCGAGATTCGTTGCTCGTTCATTGCCCTCTTTACCCAAATATGGAATTCCACCAAGAGGGTAAGCATTTTTGGAATCATTAAGCCAAAATATCTTCATCCCATATTTTTCTGGTTTTGATGGCATATACTGTTTGAATGGACATTTTCCATCATAACCAACCAACTGTTCGTCTACAGTTACATATGTTAAAACCTGGCATATAAGATTTTTGTTTATCATCTCCCATATATCTCTAATGCATGCCAATTTATCGGTTGCTCGTCTCTGTGATCGAGAGCTTTTGTCATCGAATCTCATAAAACGTAGGATCATCAGGAATCTTTTTTTTGACATAGTGGCACGAAAGATTGGAGGTCCGTACCTCAAACTCCACAAACGATGAACACTGACATCTTGAGATTTCAAATGCCCAGCAGTAAGCAATATTCCAATAAAGGCATTCATTTCAATATTGTCTACAGACTTTCAAGGTGCGTTAAATTTCTTCTCTGTGTATACTCTTTCAGCTTCCATATTAGTAAACTAAGTTATAATAGATATCACTTCTTCTGAAAATATTAGTTGAAATGATTGCACTGGAATTTCAATTGTCAAACCTGGAGGTAATAATATTTTATTTACTGACCCTCGAATTATGTTGTGAGTCGGTGTCCTTCCAGAGAGTTGAGGAAAAAGATACCAAGTACTTCCGTCTTTAGTAACAGGATGAGATTCACTATAGACCATTAAAGGTCACGTGGTCTTGTCTATGGATTTGCTTTTGCTTGGGGGGCAAACAGTCAGATTGCGCAAATCATCCTTGTAGGATGTTATGCCATAAGAGAAAAAAAAGAAAGTCAGACGACAAAATAATAACAAAATCGACACTGACAGTTTTTTTGATTATTAGGTATTCTTTAGGCGTTCCACCTAATATTACACTGTAATCGTCTGTTGTGTTGGGATGCCTGATGCCCCTCAATGATTTTTCTGTGACGTCATCCTTTAATGGTCTATTATAAGAAGTATTAGCACATTCATCATCGTTGGTTTCATCTTCGCTGACATTGTCACTATGATAAGAAGTAACACTCACGTGGTCAGAATCTTCATCGGTTTCTCCATCAGAAATATTAAATTCTGTATCAGAACACTCCATTTCAACAAGCTCACAAATTTCATTATCGTTTGAGATTTTATTTGACATGATTAAATTGATAAACCACACGTGTGAACTACACAAGTATCAAGTAAATATTAAATGTAACCATGTGCCGATGTGGCGCCATGGGGAATGTGACTGACTTTTGTAATTGATATTTAATTACTTATGACTCTCATTATTTTTTACGATGTTTTATATGAAATCTGAATATAAGTATGTAACTGGAGGAGTACTAAAAAGAAGAATAAAATATACCTACAATGAAGTGTCGAAATTGAGTTTTTAATTACGCAATGTGCCTATAAGGCGTCAAAGATAAATTAACGGTTAATACAGGAATACTCCGTAATATAGGAGAGACGATGGTCCTAGCTGGGACATGTTTTGAGAATGCCCAATGATAGTTGGTCAAAAAGAGCGCTGTTCTTCCGTCCGCAAGGGTTCCGTCGGCCCGGGCGTCCCTCTTTCACAATACACCGTTCCTATGACAACGATATCAGAGAGCAAGGAATGTCGTGGAAAAAGGTGACGCAATTGGTACAGAGACGCTCTGAATGGAGGAGTCTGGTTTCTGCCCTGTGCTCCCGAGAGGAGCGTTGAGGGCGATGATGATGTTTTTTTACATGCGGCTGGTTTGGTAGCATTATTGCATTTGAGAGATATACTGTGATGGCAAACAAAGTAATAATACAGTTCCCTTCCTGTACCAACAAAATAGGTGACAAACCTCATCACTACATAAAAGTCGTTGAAAATTTTATTCATGATATTTTACGAATACTTTACAGGGTATTCAAAAAATTTCAGAAAAGAGTGAGTTCAATATTCTTTGTCAAAGTTTTTCCAGCCGTTTCACGGAGGTTTAAACAAAAACTACTCCACCATCACGGTCAGCAGACCAGCTGCATGTAATAAACTTGCAAACCATCCTCAACGTACCAACAAATATTAAGACATTCAGTATTGGTGGCAAACCTCATCGCTGATTTTTAAGATGTAAAATTTGTTTATTTTTTCAAACACCTGCCTTTTACAGGCCACTCGAAACTAATGGAAAAGAGTGAGGGACCGATTCTTTCCGGGTGCTCCACGGTCAACGAAACAAAAACGAAAGACGATTTTCGAGTTAAACCCTGATGACGAGTTGAGCACCTCAGTATGTAAGCACATGCTTAGTAATCAAATCGTGGCGCTGTTTGTTCATGTTTCCATGACGATACAACACAGTAAATTATTTCATATTCCCGTTATCTCCTCCGTGAATGTATGTATATGACAATAATATTATATCTTCATATTATAGCAATAATATTCTATGTACCAGTGGCGTGCCTTTCATACATGCAAATATGCAACGTATGCTTTAAACTAAAAAAATATTTATAAAATAATAATATTAACGTTAACCTTCTTTTGAATCTTTTGCCATGGCCAGGACACATTTCGCAGGAATTTCAGTTAAGTCTTAACATACAAATTTAATATATAAAACATTGATTGGTTCACTTATCCGTTTGTTTTTGTATAGTGTTCTAATCTATCGGGACAAAAATTTCTGATAGCTTCCGATTTCCAGATTGAAAACCTTGGTTATTGTTGAGTATCTTGGAAAAACACGTACATACATACATAATAATTAATTAACAAACGAATATTTAAATTTACATAATTATTATGTAAATTTAAATATTCGTTTGTTGTCAAGGACATCCACTCGTTTGAAAGTGAAATAGTGCCTTTGTTTGTAAAAAGCATGCGCAATGTGAAAAGTCTAGTTTCGCCACTGCTATGTACATATTTTGTATAACAATATGTATGTAAATGCTATATTAAATACGACACCTCAACTTCATGTAAATATGTTTATTAAATTTATTTTAATAAATGTTTTATAAAAAAAATAAAAAAATTACTTTGTTGAAAATTCAAAATATCCAGATTTCATTTTGTTTAATATTTTATTTATTTCGTGTTTCTTTTAACAACATATTCAGCAGTTGTGAATGAAATACTCTAATAACACAAGCGGTGTGCATGTATTGGTTACACGGGGAGTTCATTGATCCCAATGCCCTTGAGCTGTACTTGCCGCACGTGGCGACTGAAACGGTAGTTACTATGTAGTTATGTACTAATGAATACCTACTACGCTAAGACGTTGTACTCACAGCATGAGTATATAATATAGGCATAATTCACTCGATGTCGAGTGTCTTGCCGGAAAAAAAAGAAAGAAGAAATACTCTAATAGGGAAGAACTTAAAATATTTAAAGAAAAATTAAACACAAAGCACAAAACACGCATTTCGTAATACCACGGTAAATAAAGAGTTATTTATAGAAAAATCCTTAGTAGGTGAACTTATAATAGTAGATATATAATATGTAATGATATGGAATATAATATAAATGTATGTAGGTCACAGTGTGTGCAGCTTGCGCTCGGCACCCGGACGTCCTTGAGCTGCAGCTCCTGGTGCTGATATTATTTGCAGTCGAGTTCAGCGTGAAATAGAATATAATATAATATCGAATATTAAGTACCATAGACCAAAAACTAGAATTTTTCAAAATATAGTTTTTGTCTAAAGAAATATTCGCTAAATTACACAAATAATCAAAAAAACTATTAGAAGCACTAATTATTTGTTTTAAGTTGTCGATTTATGAATTGGAGAGTCACATAATTATGTTGATACAATAATTTTATTTAAGTAGGTATAACTATTTTTTTTTATTATTTAATTTAATTAAATAATTTATAAAAAATAAATATATAGGGTTTATAACAAACAAAAAAAAAACAGATATATCTTTTTAAAAAAAAATTAAATAAGATTGAATATTGTAAATAATGAAAATTTAATCATTTGAGAAAAGAGCCTTCAAATCCATTTAAAATATGTTTCAATATAATCGAGGAAATCGAGAAATATTTGAAATTCCTGTTCCAAATTAAAAATCTAGCAATGGAGGGATAGCAATTCAGCGAAAACATAGAAGTCAAAACACTAGAAAATTGTGAAAACATAGATAAAAAACGTCTTCACTTATGGAAAATATTGTGATAACACTTATGATATTTTTTTTATCTTAATTGCTTACAAGGAATTGGATAACGTGACAAATTCGAAATTCCTGTACTAAATCGAAAATCCGGCAAAGCGGGGTGAGATATTTTAGGTGCAAGTGAAATCGCTAAACTCTGAAAATTGAGACCTGAAACAAGATCTAACTCATCGTAAGAGAAATGGTCACTTTTTAAAAAAAAATACAATGTCAGTCTTATGCTCGCTATTATTTTCTTTACTTTCATAAAAGGCAACTACCAAAAGGTGGCAGCCCTTGATGTAGATTAAAAGATACCTATATTTTTACTTTTTTGGTAAAATTTATAAAAATACTCATAAACATAGCATACCTCACTACTAATGTTAACTATTTTTAATATGCGCTCAATGCTCTAAATAATTCAATTATTCATAACACGCTTTTAATCCTGATAAATTAATTAATAATTCCTGCATTTTACACATTCAATTAATTAAAACGCTATCTGCACAGTGCATATTATTATGAAAATAATGAAACAACAGTTGCAAAACTGTATATTGTAGTCACTTATTATTCTAGACACAAATTTGAATTTCAAATAAGTAATCTGAAACAAAGAATGCATATTTTTACCACAATCTTTATGAATTATCTGTTTCACGATAATAATTATAAAAATGAGCGGATGCGAGAGGAGTGTAGTGGATAGAATGTGTATTATTTTAGACACAAATTTGAATTTCAAGTAAGTAATTTGAAACAAAGAATGCATATTTTTACCGCAATCTTTATGAATTATCTGTTTCACGATAATAATTATAAAAATGAGCGGATGCGAGAGGAGTGTAGTGGATAGAATGTGTATTATTTTAGACACAAATTTGAATTTCATGTAAGTAATTTGAAACAAACAATGCATATTTTTACCGCAATTTTTATGAATTATCTACTTCACGATAATAAGTATAAAAATGAGCGGATGCGAGAGGAGTGTAGTGGATAGAATGTGTATTATTTTAGACACAAGTTTGAATTTCAAGTAAGTAATTTGAAACAAAGAATACATATTTTTACCACAATTTTTATGAATTATCTGTTTCACGATGATAATTATAAAAATGAGCGGATGCGAGAGGAGTGTAGTGCATAGAATGTGTATAAGTAAATTACGATAGTTTGGACGCGACATTTTCTATGTGAGTGGTTCCTTACGTGCGAGATGTCATAGAAATCCTATAGTTTAATGAATTTATAAACATGAATCAAAATTTTTGTCAAAATATTTTTTTGCAAAAATGTGACTTTTCACGAATAATTACTATCCGAGAAAAAACAGCACATGTGAAATTTATTCATTCGTTCTTTACTGTATATTGATAACAAAAATTTCTTAGAAAAATACACTCGTAACAAATACAATGAATATCCAGAAGGCAAACTTTTCGCAAAGGCGGAATCTCTTCCAAATAACTTAATTTAACTTACCCCAATGACTTTTTTGGCGGATATCTCAACGTATAAGTTATTTTATCAGTAGATGCTGTTTGTGCGAAACGAAAACTTTGGTACCTATCAATATTTCAATGAAACCTACAATAAACCGAAATGATTCACCGACGATATTTGAATTATGTGAATGTGAAAAAAACGAAGAAGTGTACAGGTAAATATATTGATTGTTGATCTGGAGTTTCGTCCTTTTTGCTTACCTTGAAGTCCTTATTTAAATTTATTGTTTAATTTATACTAAAAAGAGGTTGTTCTTTGTAGCATAAAAGATTATAAGATGATTCGAAAAAAAAATGTTTAACAGAAAATTGAAGTTCTTTTTTAGTTGAATTTTTATTACTATATTTTCCTTTACTTTTGTGGTTATAATTTTTAGATATAACAAATTTGAAGTGTACAATTTTGAAATGTTACTTGTTGATGTGCGTATTTACTTTTATTTCATAAGCAAGTAAGCAAATAAAATAAGTCGAGAGTGAAAACACACTCAATAATAATATATGTACATTTATAATACACTAGCTGGCCCGGCGAACTTCGTACCGCCTAAGAATCAATGAACGATTTCATACATACATCTTATTCCCCTTGTCCTAGTTCAGTCGGGGGCCCATTGCCCCTAAGTATCTCCTCCAGAGATAACTATCCACCGCTGCTTCCAGGACCTCTGGCCACTCCAATCCAAGCCTTTCAACACATGTTCGACACCTGCCCTATCTTCTGCTCTCTCCCACTGACTTTCTTCTTCTTCTTCGCCCTCGCCTTTATCCCATTTACTTGGGGTCGGCTCTCCTAGTCCTCATCTTCCAAGTTTTGCGGTCCCCTGCATCCTCCGCGCGCAACTTTGCCTCCTTCATATCCCTGGCAATTGTGGACATCCAGGTGGTCACTGGTCTGCCTGGTCTTCTGGGTCCTACTTCCACGTCCATCGTCTTTTTAATTATATTATCCTGTGGTAGTCTCAAGATGTGCCCGTACCATCTAAATCGGTTTTCGGTTATTTTTTCACCGATGGGAGCGACTTTGAAACTACCACGGATATGGACATTTCTCACCCTATCCATCCTTGTTTTCCACCAGCCCATCTGAGCATTTTCATTTCATTGGTGTGTAGTGTCTGGGCGTGATTATGTTTTAGGGCCCAACATTCAGAAGAATAAGTCATGGTTGGTCTGACCACAGTTTTGTACACCTGACCCTTGATTTTTATTGGCATTTTCTTTTCACACAGTACACCAGCATCAGATCTCCATTTCATTTCATCTCTCCCACTGACTTTATGAATGATTAATATTATTAATCTCTTTACAAACTCCCGTAATTGTCAAAGTGTGTCATCGAAGGTATAGTGTAAAAAAATATAATTCATTTGGAACTTTCGCAGTTTAGCGGCCCCACCCGTTGTCGAGTACTTTTTTCCATGTAAAAGTAATATTTTCGAAACTTGAGGAAATTGTTGCCATATGGTGAATTATTTTTTGGTCACCAAATTTTTGGAAAATTCTTTTATAGGAAAAAAATTCGCAACTATGAAACTTGAGCGGCCCCACCCGTTGTCGAGTAATATGTACGGAATTTTAGGAAATTAATTTTCGAAGTGAATTTTTTTTGCCGGCAAATTAAAATAATTCTACATATGGCAACAACTTCCTCAAGTTTCAAAAATATTACCTTTTCTATCGAAAAAAAGTACTCGACATCGGGTGAGGCCGCTAAGCTGCGAAAGTTACATTAATTTTTTTTTTACATAGACAATTCACATACATCGAGCTAGTCCCAAACTTAGATGAATCTTGATTATGGGTACTAACGCGACGATACGCACATATACAATGCACTATATTTTTTTTTTTTTTTTTTAATATATTTATTTTATTCATAAATACACAGTATACATTGATATTACATTAATAAAACAATAAAACACACAGTAAAAATGCTCCCTCCATAAGCAACTAAATGCTTGTGCGGAGGGTCGGATTTCAATTATAATATTAACACACATAAAAGAATCAGCTAGAAATATTAATACACATATAAGAATTTGTTACAAATAGCAAACTTTCAGTTCTCATGTACTTTCATCAAACGTTCAACAAAATCTACCAGCACAATACAAAATTAAACCAATACAATTACCTATTCACAACGTCAAAACAATATACAAATCAGTTGGATCAATTTTCCTCTCATCAAAATTAACACAAACACACATACCTACACAGAAATACATCACTTTTACGCGATTCAGTGCTCAATGATGACATCATGAGCCCGAATCTCAAAATATATATATGTAATATATACATATATATATGTAACACCCAGACCCAGGACAATTTGAAAAAGGTCATTCTTCACTTTGCCCTGTCCGGGAATCGAACCCGGGACCTCGTGACTCAAAGGAAAGAGCTCCGCGCCACACCGGCCGACATGAACAATTTATGTTGAACAATTAACTTAACTCAGATTTGTTTATAAATTATCTGCAGTACGTAATATTATTATGTAGGTACTAATTTTTTTTTCAGGTAGATTTTACCTATTCATTTAAAATTAATAAAAATTCTTTCCATGATTTTTTAAAAATTGAAATATCAGAACTACAGATGTTAAATTGTATGGATAACGATTCTAATTTGAGAATGTATAGAAAAATTATCATATAAATAGGCCAATCTATAAAAAAAACTTCATTGTTGATTTTGTATAATTCTCCATATTGCATTTTTTATTGAAATTAAAAATGTATGGCGTAAATAATTTTCTTCGTAATTTTTCTTCTCTGTCTGCAAATTTCACTACACAATCTTGCATCAGAACTACCTACATGAACACATTCTTATTTTCATCTTTAATAGCACAATTTTTGGTTCAATAATAATTTTCCATCTGCAAAAATAAAATACAATTTCAAATATAATCTGTGCACGTCCACATTTATGTGACAGAAGACCTATCGATACATAAATATTAGTCGAATAATTCGGTAGTTACATGGCAATAGGTTGTATCTCGCATTTTTTGCGTTTTCAAGTTTGTTAATGTTGTTGTTGTCCATAAAATGCTCAAAATAGTGTAATATTTGATGTGGCAAAAGGATATGTCTCATTATAGTCAGAATAAAGAGAGAAAAGACGTAACTTATTGACATGTAGAAAGATTGTTTTCATCAACATGGCAAAAAAACTCAAATATTTTTAAACTGCAAGAAATTATTTAGTGAATGTTACATACATCTTGTAGAAGAAATTATTAAGAGAATGTTACATCTATCTTGTAGAAATAATAATTACCTTCATTTTGATATATAATGCTTGAAATTTGGTTGAAATATCTCTTTTGCAAACTTTGTTTTTGCTCTCCTGTAAAATTATGTTTTAGTGAGATACAACCTATTGCCATGTAACAACCGAATTATAGTAAACAAATATTAGTACACATTTCGTTCATATTAGTTATAGTAATTTGGTTCCTAATATAGCAGAACCTACGGATTATTTTAGCACAATGCAACAGGCGACGTGGGGGCGCTAACAGCGCAATAACTCTCCATATTGTTTTTATTTTTGAAATTAAAAATGTATGGCGTAAATAATTTTCTTCATATTCTTTCTTCCCGTGAATTTGTAAGATGTTTTAATAGCCTATAGTTTATTCCGGGCGGAGAAGAATACAACAAATCAGAGATCATTCAAATCGGTACAGCCATTCTTGAGTTATAAGTGTTGTAACACACACGACTTCCTTTTATATATTAGATTAGATATGGTCACGACACAACAATACACATATTCCAACAAGCGCTATGTGTTATTGTACATATAAGTGATAATATTATATCCTTCGTAAGGTCCTTGAGAAAATCCTAGCAATTACCCTCTTCGTATGAATATATTTTCCAATCTGTTGAACAGTTGAATTCCTTGAACACAGATTCCTTTATATACGAGAATATTTCTTAGCTGGAATTCTGCCAGAATCCACCACAATAGTTTATTTTTACGTGGCATCCACTTTAAACATTCTTGAGCAAATTTTACCCATTCCTGACGATAATTTAATAAAAAAATGACACTTCGTACAACTTTTCATTTTACTTCAAAATGAAATGATGGCCAGTATGATGCAGAGATAACTGTCTTGCCTTTAAGTTACGAGGTCCTGAGTTCGATTTCCTGTTCGGTCCTGAGTTCTATTTTAGCTAAAGTAAAATTTATGGTCTTTATGAAATTGTTCTGGGTCTTAGTATTATAGGTGAACATGTTAAGTGTATTTTATATTGTGTGACGTCACGTTCGTACCCATAATACAAGTACCATATCTGAGTTTGAGACTAGCTCGGTTTGTGTGAATTTTTCAATCTATGAAATACACAGAAAAAAAAATCATAACAGGACGTCCCACCATTTGATTTTCAATCCAGAACAGTTTTCAATAATGCTATTTATAATCTATAGAACAAAATTACTCTTATTTCGATTTTATTGGAATTTACAATGTGATAATGCGTGACATGATTATTTGAGGAGTTGTGCAATATATCGATACCTTAATTCGCAGATTGGGTAACTCCAAAATAGCTACTTTACAGGGCGGACAAAAAACTAAATATTTTTGTTATGCATGTTATTATTATTATTTTCTTTATTCTAAAATATCAACATGATGTAGATACATGTTCGTAATACAATAACCATGACATAATTATGTGTAAAATGGTTTTGTAGCCTTTTTTTGGAGTTACCCAATTTTCTGTGATAGAATTTATAAAATAAATGCTATAATAGATGGAGTTACCCAATTTGTCTATAAGCATTGTATACTGTTTGGTCTCATAAAAATGTTATTTTCAAAGTGTTTTATATGAAAATAAAATAAAATTGAAGTAATATGTAGGATAAATACTTCAACATCATCATCATCATCATCATCAGCGCTCCTCTCGGGAGCACAGGGCAGAAACCAGCCTCCTCCATTCAGAGCGACTCTGCACCAATTGCGTCACCTCGTTCTACGATATTTCCTGCTCTCTGCTGTTGTCGTTATAAGAACGGTGTATTGTGAAAGAGGGAAATCCTGGGTTGACAGAACCCTTGCGGATGGAAGGCCGGTGCTCTTTTTGTGCCAATTATTACTGAGCATTTTCAGGATATTATCCAGCCTGGAACATCGTCTATCCTGTATCACATTTTAAAAATCGTGGTAGTCCTGAGTCCATTTTCGTGAAGATATTTTCAGTCTCGTTTAGATTATTTAAGGCGAAAATACTTTTTAGGCTAAGGTTTTTCTTCCTTTGAGGCAATTTATTTATTTATTCATTCATTCTTTAGTGCACATTAATCACAATATATACAATTTTATAAAAAAAATGCATTCAAATTAGGTATGATCAATATACAGAGGGTGAGTTTATCATACCTCTTTTTGATTTTTTAAATTTTTATTTTTGTTACTCCATGATCCATTATTTTTCCAAGAAAAGCCGCAGAGTTTTCATCAGAATCTGAATGTTCTGAATATGGGACTAACGAGATGTTGACTCTTATGCTGTCCTCTGTTGCAATATTATGATCAATAGCATTAGCCTGTGTATCTAACAATATCCCATGTGTCGCATTATTTATTTATTTTATTTATTTATTCATCATAAACGGCGCATTGGCCATTGACAATAAAGGTTTACAAATATCGTTTACATAATAATATGACTGAGTATACATGTCATATAAAACCAAAATATAAAAACATTAACACAGTGGAAGTAAATAAAATCAAAACATATCAAAAATCCATGAGTCGATTACAAAGATGATGTACGATTAGATACCTACGCAAATATTAAAAAAATAAAAACTGTTACAAGTAGGTAAATAAAACCAATACATACACATCATTCTATTTGCTTTACAACCATTGCTGTATTTACAACAATAATCTCAATACATCATACCTTATTTTCTATCATTATCTAAATTATTATCATCAGTATGTGTTTATATTCTGGATTTCTGCAAGATTACCACTATCAAGTAATACGATGAGCCAATTCCATAATAAAAATTCGAATGGTCTTTGATAAATTTGTAGAAAATCATGATTTCTGGGATTTGTTTCACTCATACGATTTTCCTCACTCCTTCAATTTTCAGTTACTAATTTAACCATAGTCTTTAGTCTGCTATTCATCTATAAAGTGATAAGTTAACATTTTTATTTTGCCTGACGACGAGAGCGGAAGTTCTTGAAAGCCGACTCGCAAAAATAAATAATGTCAATAATGGAATAACTATATATCGTGTTTCATTTTAAAAATATTAATATGAACTTCCACCAAGAACCGTCGGTCGAGAAATTAAACTTTAAATGATAAGTAGGTAATGTATGTATGTAGATACACGTTCAGTTCTTCGGATTATGAGCTAATTTAAAAATAATCATGATTCAACAAATCCTTATATATCAAAAAATAATGTCGTTTATTTAAGTATTGAAAACCTAGATTTTTTATTTGACTAAAAAATAATAACAAAATATATTATATTTAAAAACAATACAACATAAGTAAATCAGCTTCAAAATTTGTGCGCAAACACGACCAGTAATAATTAAATTCCACGTAGTTAACTCCTGCAAAAGTTGCATTATTTAAAATGTGAGTTGCTTACATATTAACTTAATCACATAAGGAGCAAATAATAAAAAAAAACTTTGAAAAATTGAAGAAAACAAAGCTGGTACTTATGGTTATAGTTATCTATCATTTTTTTACAGGATAATATATCCAAAACCACTTTTTTGCAAAATATTCCTAATACAGAACCTATCTCTCACAAGTCTCCATACAGAATGGTGGAGTTACCCAATTTGCAGCGTTGTAAATACTAACATTGGAGTTACCCAATTTTCTTGAAGTGTTTTTTAGGGCATTTGTAATAACGTTTGATTCTTCAAATTTACCTAGCATGTGTGTTGGAATACAGTCAACATTATGGCATCATTAAGTCATTTTGTCAAAAAATGGAGTTACCCAATCTGCGAATTAAGGTATCGATATATTAAATTATCACTTTAAATTTTAATAGATCTGCGACCGATTTGTCGACCGGCTCATCAATGATTCTACCATGTCGGAACCGGTGACAGATCTATTTAAATTTTCAAATTTAAATTTATAACTTTGTACAGAGTGGAAACTGTTCATATGATCCTACTTGTATTTATTTATGCAAATCTTTGCAGTAAAATTTTATTGTACACATCCGAACTTATATCCTTTGCCAAAAACCAAATATTTGATATAAGCATACACATTTTTTATTGTTTCCCGTTAAAATAATCTCGATTTTTATGATGATCACAATGATATTTTTATAACTGTAATAATCGTAACGGTTTAAAATTCGATCTTTGGTGAAAATATCGTTATGTTACAAAATTTTTATTCATTTTCGTGGTTTGCTATTCATTGGTGAGGTAATAATGGTGATAGCATTTTTACAATTGAAGGTTATCATTGAATAAGGAGGAATGTTATACGAGTTTTCGTATACACAATCGAAAACTTACAGAGAAAACAGTGGGTGTTACTTGAGAAAGAGTCAGTCTTTTTGAGTCATATTAAATAAGAGATTGAGGAAAATAAACAACAAAAACGTTTTTTTACTCAAATGTTTTTTTAACAAGGACATTGTCAATCTCAGTATTTCGATGTAAACTTGTAAGACGAAAGACGTCTTTCTCAATAAAAATTAAAACAATATTTATTTATTCAACCAAATAATATATGGCTTCCGCCATTTACAAAATATCAAAAAAAAAACTAAAACATACTAACTACAACAAACTACAACACCTGCGCACTCATAAAATATACATAATAATAATACAAATATAATATAACTATACACATAATGGGTGTTTGGAAAATCACTAACACAATCACTTGGTATTAATTGAATTATTATTATTAAACATAATTTGGTTTCATTAAAAACTAAAGAAACGACAAATTATGTTCATTATTTCTGTCTTTTCTTACATCTTGTCAAAATTCCTCTTTTTATATCCAATATCAATTTTAAACAAAACAATCAAAATGGAACAAATTCTAAATATTCTTACTACTAAGGGAAGTGCCTAGGTAGATACTTATTTTAAAATAAAAATCTAACAAAGTAATAACTAAGGTAAGTACCTAGGCACTTTCTTACATACATTTCTATACATACGCTATCTATCATGTTCATTGCTAAAAAAATTAGGAATAATACAAGTACTCGTAATTTATATCTTACCCATCAGGTGACAATAATATGGAAAGCACTATGATTTGCAAGTGCAGTTGACATTTTATTTAAAAAAAAAAAACAAATGCAATACTGACATTCGATTAGTGCTAATGCATGGTAGAGTAAATCGACTATTAATTAATATAATATTGTAGAAAAAACATCTTAATTTCACTAAAGAATTTTACTACCTAGCTTAATACCGACAGAGGAATGAAAGCTTGAGGATTATCGATATGCCTCATCGCTGAAAAAAAATATAGAACAATGTTGGCTCTTATTGATTGGACATCTAATTTATAATTAGATCATTCACTATCTTATCTACCTTCAATTGATAGAGTCAAATTCTTGAATATATGTTTTGAATAATCTAAATTTAAATAAACGAGCCCAAGTTGTTTGTGTAAGGTGTGTGGGTGTCATTGTATGGTGTAAATTATGGAAGGTGTGATACTCTCAATTTACTCAAAATGTCAATATCCATATATTAATCTTTAACCTTTGGTATTAGTAGCCATCTGATGATAATGTTACACATATTAGTTGTTCACTTGAGAGGAGGTATATTTCAAAAGGGATATTACAAAAAAGCTATAGCTATCAAACGCATATATTAATAATGTACCTATACATAATATTTATAAGGTAAAGATTTCAGCAATACGGCACAATACTGAAATTTAGTAAACGTTTAATATGGTTTGTGTGCGTACTGTGTAAAAATTCAGTTATATTTATTCTGTGCGGATGAATATTTCATTCAAATTCGTCTCACTTCAAGGAAAATACTAAATACATAACTCTTTCTGTTTAATTTATTCGTATCGAACGTTTTTAATGTGATAATTAAAAAAATACTTCATTCTGAAAACTTTTCATGCTGACGCAACGATTAAAAATCGTTTAAAATACTAAGTTCATAAATCAGCGTAAAATGTTTGTTACTCAAAAAATTTCAAAACGAACAAAGTATTTTAAGGCATTGATGGATATTATGGTTTTCTGAATAATAATAATAATAAAAATAATTTGTATTTGGCGCCGTTTAATGATTTTCTTGAAAAGCAGTATTTTCAGCTTACTCCTGAACGTTGATACTCAAAACGCAGATACTCTTGAACCTGAAATGAATAGGTTCCGAAAGGTTTTTGATTAAGTTGTTAATGTGTATATCTACTTACTTACTTTTCGTGTGGGCGGTGATTTAGGTGTCTAAACCCAATTTGGGCTGGGTCAAAAAAGCAGTCGCATCAGAACTACAGTCTCGGATCCAGTGCCGCCAACCAGTCCACCGCCTCCGGCGTCGCCTCATGGATATCCTGGAGGCTTCCATTGAACTTCTTAATGTGGCAATCCTGCACTACGTGTCTCACAGTCTGTTCCGCTCCACATTCATAATCAGGGCTGTCCCTCTTTCCCCACCTCCAGAGTGAGTAATTGCAGCATCCATGTTCCGTTCTCACTCTGTTCTGCTGTACCCAGATTTTAATACTACTTAATTTTGTCGACTGACGGTACTTTTTGGAAGTTTATTACATAATAATAAAACACTTTGCACAGGCTAATGTAAAGCTTGACGTTGAGAGTGGAGGCTCCAGAAAAATCATCACGCGATCAATAGTCACCGTGGAAGCTCTAAATATGTAAGTTTTTTTTATATATTTAGAAAAACTTTACATATCTACTGTAGATACACATATAAACTATCAAAGAACTACTTAAAACTGAAGTTATTCACGGATAAAAACTTTTTTTTTGCTTAATACGGAATAAATATGTACATAGATGAAATGAAATTAATGCATTTCCGATTGAGATACGAAATAACATGATTTGATATAATTAATTCCTAAGGAAATTATTCAGGAAGTTAGAGTACTGAGTACAGGAACCAATCAAGCGAAATATTATTAATATAATAGTTGGTATTCTAGCTTGATGATATTTAATAATATTTGCATCATAGACGAGCAATGTAAATCTTATTCAATCGCAGAACCTCAACTATCAAATAAATTAATGGTTGCACTTACCAATAATGTTTGTCTGCAAGAGATGTTGTTATGAAATTCAAGGAAGCTAAATGATAATTATACGAAACAGTATTGTACGATCTAAACGGATGAAATAACTATTGAAATTTAATATGGCATGCTTTCAATAGATTGTCATATCTATTGGAGTGTAGAGACTTCAACCGGACTCGAAAATTAGGTACATTAGTAGAGATAATATATCCATCAGTTGAAGTTTTTTTGATAAACGAACTTTTTACAATCATCCGATTATAAAAAGGTCTTATCTATCTCAGAATAAATTTATAATAATATTATTATTATAAAAAATAATATATCTCTCAGAATGAATTTATAAATTAATAAAAATTTACAATGTCCTCACAAGACGAAAGACGTGCGGCTCGTTAATAATCAAATAGCAGAATAATACATTTGTTTTATTTAATTTGAAATTAATTGAGCATTTTCTTAACTACCTATTCTTTTTCTTATAGGTTATACCCGTCATATTCGCATGTTCGAACAATATACAGAGGGCGAGTATATCGCAAGGCGCAATTTCCTTCAACTGATGCAAAAATACAATTTTTTTATTTATATAATTAATAAAGTAGTAAGACTTAAACCATTTATGGTTTTTTGTGTATTTTAAATACATCTATGTTTAAAAAAATATCTATCTATCTATGAACTCACACCGTGTCCCAGGAGGAGTAGGCAGAGAGAACGGAACGCCATATAGATCTATCCTTACAAACTTCTTTCGATTCCTCCACATTCATCCAGTTTCTCATACATGTTCGCCGATTTCTCTTACTCAACACGCGGCTGTCCTTTAGGATTTGATCCACGTGCTCAAGCCACGTGGTTCTTGGCCGTCCGCGCTTCCTCACACCACCTATTTCAGACAAATACATCCTCTTCGTCATTCTTTCATCTTGCATTCGCTCAACATGTCCAAACCATCGTAACTTATTTACACGCATTCTATCCACAACACTCTTCTCGCATCCGCTCATTCTCCTGATATATCTATATAATATCACTTCTCTCTATATTTTAATAAATCTTTCGAAAGTAAATCGAAACATAAAATAGATAAAGACAAAAGTTTACGATAAATCCATCCATCCCATAACATTATCTCCTACAAGAAAGCCAGCAGAATAACAACCGATTTTTATAAATATGCGAGTCGTTTTCTCCGTTCCTATAAAAGTTAAGATATGAAGGATAGATGCACTACTTCATCGCCGAACTTAAAATGTCAAATATCTTAAAACTTGACGATAACCTGCCTTTAGTACGCCACTCGGAAACTTATGTGAGTGGAAAGCATATTCTTTACTCGCAGAAACTTAAATAACAAAAGCACAGTATATACTGAACTTAGCGCATTGCTACTACCTCCGAACAAGAAAAGCTGCCCTGTAATAGTAAAAGTTATAATACAAAAATAATAATATATGTAGTTGAATAATATATAATGTGGTGTTCTCACTTTGGCGAATATCGCCAGGGAACCATAATATCGCCAGCCATTTGAACCGTGTGAACAAAATGACCGCTAGTCTAAAACGATAAAAACCAGTAGAAACGATATCGTCTCGAGTTGACCACCTTCCAACTTTTTCGGCCGATTGAACGATTTGCGCATGCGCAGATGTGCGCGGCGTTCGTATCTATGGTAAAAACTTTATAACCTATAAATTTTATAATGTTTCCCGCTTCGTGACAGCTGTTATCTTTGTTGTTGGTTTGTGGCGTTTGTTTCCTTAATTAAAAGGCGCCTTATAACCTCTACTATAACATATAAAACTATATATTATAGTAGAGGTTATAAGGCGCCTTTTAATTAAGGAATTAATTAAGGAGTTTTATATACTATAATATATAAAACTGATCACATAACCTCGTACAGAAACCAGCTGAAGTGGACCACCATACGTCAAAGACGTGATCTACACATTTTATGTCTAGTTTTTAAAGCTTTATTTTTAGCGTCCTCCCCTTACTATCTTAAAGTCAAATTCGAGTATCTAGCGAGTCATGGTTTACCCTTGCGATCTAACAGAGAGCGTCTTCTAGCTATACCAGCACACAGTACAAGCTTTTTATCTAACTCATTCCTTGTTCATGGTGCTCGCAGTTGGAACAATCTTCCTTCGAAAATCAGGATGATAACAACCTTTAATTCTTTCAGACAAGCTGTCAAAAATCATTTTCTCTCATTGAATTTAGCATCTGACTCCTAAATCCTTTTCCCTTTCCCTATGCATGTGCACGCTGCAATTTAATATGTTATACTTTTATTATTATGTGTCCGTAAGTGCATTGTTGCTTGCATGTGTTCTTTTTCTTTTCTTTTGTTTACTTTGTGTTGTATTTTTATTTCTTTTATGACTGTTGATATGTAAGGGTGTATATATGTATGCATGTGGTTTTTTTTTTTTAATTTTGTTTAGTTTTAGTTACCGGGTTAGTTGGAAGACATCGCATTTTAGCGATAAACTCGCCCTCTGTACATTGAATTTATAATTGTTATTTTTATGCCACTATTTCACTATGTAATATTGTAACCAATGTACAGTAAAGAATAAAATAAATAAATAAATAAATATTTTCGACAAAAAATAAATACTTCGCGATCTCCATCTCGACGTCCGCCATTTTGAAAACAGTGTCAAAATCAAAGCGCATCTGACAGATCGTTTCTATATCGGTGGACTGTGTGAACAGGTGCGACGATCAATGGATGTCCGGCGAATTTTGTTTTTTCGCCTGACGATATATTTTGAAATTCGCCTGGCGATATTCGCCAAGTGTGAACACCCCATTAGGACGTAACGGAAGTTCAGTGTATTATACAAGTATTATAATATAATGAACTATGCAGTACACCACTACAGATACGAAAGTTCACTTCACTCTATTTATAGTTACTATAAAATATTGTACTTCAATGGCAAATAATAATAATTACGCTCTCTTTGATTTAGTTTGCAGCAAAGTCTTGCATCTCTCTTTCTATTGCGCTCTATCCTGTGCAACCCTTTCCAGCTCTTCCTACGATTCGCAGCTCGTATCCTCGAATGGATCGTCGAGGTTTTCTAGACATAGACGCTTATTTTGATTTGTTCCCTCAGCCATTCTTTCTGTTGTTTCTTGTAGAAGGTGTTCACGGCACTAGTTGAAATATAATCTTTTTGAAATCATACAAATGCAATTAAAAAAAAATTTTCGAAATTTTCGAGAGAAACTTTGTGGAACGTAATTTTATAAAATAATAAAATTAATGTATTGAACACTGTTTTACTTCCACATCACTTCATTTAAATGTCAGAACGTTTTCGAACATTAACTGTTCATTATCGATGACAATGCAATACTGAGCTCACTTTAACAAACTACCTACACCAAAAGTTTTAGAAGTGGGGATGTCAGTGTTGGTATCTGAACATTCACTACAAATTCTTGTGTTTTTCCAATGTCTCTAAATATCTAATTTAAAACCCTTTTCACACATATGGAGTACTTCGGCATCATCTTCACCAAAAACTGTGTCCTGTCTCCCTTGCATGATCCGCCATCTCAGAATTAATACTTAAATTTCTAATCGCCTTTGTATGTATGTTCCTTTATTCTGGTGGAGAACTTTCTTCCAGTTTGACCAACATAGAACTTAAATAAAGTGAAGTGGAAGTAAAACAGTGTTCAATACATTAATTTTATTATTTTTTAAAAAAAATTCTTCTTAAATTTCGTGAAGCTCTTAAAGTCTGTTTTTTAATACTGAAGGATCGTGTAGTGAATTCAAAAGCTTAACCTGAAAAATCGTAATAATCCAAAGGATCTTCGCAATCTAATTTTCTTTCATCGTTATTATAAATTTTTGAATTTTGATATTTTTTTTATTACAATTATTTAAACTTTCTTTATAGGTATGTGTGTTTTATTTGAATACACAAGTGCAATCCGTATATGAATTAATATGATTGTAAATTGTAACGTAATTATTATGTGAATTTAACATACGAAACTAACATATAGGGCTAAGAAAAGATAACGTCACCTTATTTGATAGTACCCCGGACGGGGCATGAACCCGCAACCCTTCTTTTCGCGAGATGTGCTTTGTCCAATATTAAGCTACCGGGCAACATGCCAAAAGCTCCAATATTCTCCCTTATAAACCCCAATGACAGAGCTTCATGTGTAGATATTTTTCTGAGATACCTAGTATGCTTAATTATTGCAAAAAGAACATCGATGATTCTTCTTCTCAAAGTGCCATGTCAGGTCCCCCCCGACGTCGGCTATCACGCTGGCGTAGGCCTCTCTGTCTTGTGCCAGCCGGAACAATCCTCCACCTTCCGAAAATCGATAATTGTTAAAGGAATATTATTCATTTATTCGTTTTCAAATTCCTTTATATCCTCAAATAAGCATATACCGACGCTCCCTACGTATATGTGCGTAAGTGACATTTTTGACAAAATCGCTTTTTTTACACTAAGTATCTTAAAATATCGTATATTTTCATTGATGAAATAATTTGGTCAAAATTTTGGATATTTGTCCCTTTTTTGAAACGTATATGTGCGTAAGTGCACCAAATAATTTAAAGACGCCGGCGTATATCTGAGTAAGTGACTTTAAGTCGATATACGTCGGACATCCTGATGCATTGTTTGGTGTAAACCAGCGCATGTACCATACATACATAAAATATTATATACATTGTATGATTTACATACATAAAATATAAAGATGAATGTACCTTAATTCCTCTAACCGTAATTACAATAAGTATTTCATCATAAATAATGCCAATGTTATTGCAACAGACAAAATAATATTGTTATAGTAAGTATACATATATATTGAAAGGTATTTATTTTCACTGACTGATTAGACGAAATTGTTATTTTTCTAGAAATCTTGTTATTAATAAAACATTGTACTTTTATCCATGTTTGAAAAAATGTTTCATTATTTTGATCTCACTTTCCTTAGTGAAAAGAATCTGCTAAATATTACTTTGTTATTAAACAAAATCCAATTTCATACACAAAACAAAGGAAGATAACTAGTAATACAGTATTATTACACAAGTGCACAATACCCACGAAAAGTATAAATTTAATATGAGTACCTATTTGTTATTATTATTACAAATTACATTTCTTTTCTTTAAGATATCTGCACATACATATTCACTAAATTGCTAGTGTATGACACTTACTCACATATACGTCGGACCAAATAAAGGTTTACGAAAATACTAACAAGGAAGAAACTACGTTAATTCTGAGTCCAGAAATAACAACCATTCTTGGTTTATTATAAAATAAGTTCGTATTGTCAATAAATATGAATATTTGAAGTAAATAGTTAGAATCATGTCAATATATGCCTTAAAAACACAATAGTATTATCCCGGCGTATAACAACTCAAGTGGTAGTTAAGCTGGTAGATGTTGTTTTGTTTCCGACGTATATGTGAGTAAGTGCTAAATATCTAAAAATATTGCATTTGTAAAGAAATTAAATACGCAGTATTATTACACACATTAATTGAATAATAACTGCCAATTTTCAAGTAAATATGTCGAATAGAAAAAAAGTTATGTCAAAAAAACTACATAGAAACTTTAAATCGCTCTGGTGTAAAATTTAGGTTTGTGCACTTACGCACATATACGTAGGGACCGTCGATACAATCCTATCTTATACAATTATATCTGTATAAAACCTGCAGATGTGCCAAAAACTAAAATAGGGAAGGATTGCTTCATATTGAAATAAATAAAACAAGCGTTTTATTCTACTAATGATTTAATCGGTGAGAGAGACGTCTTTCGTCTTATGAGGATATTGTCAATCCATGACATTGACAAGATTGACAATGTCCTCATAAGACGAACGACGTCTCTCTCACCGATAAAATCATTAGTAGAATAAAACGCTTGTTTATTTATTTCGATATGGAATTCTACTACCTAAACACCGACACAGTGAATTGCTTCATATTGTTTTAACGCCTATCTTATTTTACCCAAGATGATTTTGAAAAAAACAGTAATGGTTCGGATATATTATGGCAAATTAATATTTCTCGCATTGTGCTCGGTGAGTGTGTAATGTTTATTTTTTTGTTGTTTTTTTTAATGCTTTTTATATTGTTAACATGTATCAGCGAAAAGGCTTTCTAGCTGTCATGCCGATATATGGTTATTATAGCTATAAATAAATAAATAAATTCAAACAAAAAGGTGGGGCAATTCGAAAATCCAATTGTTCTGATCATGTAGATCAGATTCTAAAAAATATTTGTACCAATATCAACAAAACATACGTTTACGAATTTTTGAAAATCATCGCGGGATAATATTTTACCCTTCATGTCCGCACGGACACACTCAGGAAAGATGTATCGACACTTTCAATATCCTTGCTATAATTTATAGCACACTATTGCTATGTGTGGAGTCCAAACTTTCCTAAAGAAAGTACATAGTAGTAATACAACCTTCAGTAGGTTCGTAAGTTGGAGATTAAGCTCAGAAAAAGAAAAACACAATATCGTAATCCAACATAAATGTTTTAGTTTTTGTACATTTGGGTTAATTCCTATGTGAATACCTCCACACATCTCGCTTAATACGTCTAGCAATGATTAAAACAATAAACTATTTTTTTTACGTTCTCAAGCTTTCTTGAGCTCTGAAAAACTTTTAGTTGTGTATCTTTTTTTTATAAAATTTTAGAATTGTAAAAATTTTATGCGCAGTATCTTGTTACATTTTTCTTCTTTTTCACTATTTAAAGCTCTTGTAAGTAATACACTGGATAAACAATTCTCTTATATTCTTGTCACCTCTTCATACACTTTTTTAACATTGAAAAACATTTTTGTAATTGAAATTATGATTGTAAAACAAAGCTGTCTGAATGCCGGGAATTACAACAACGTTTTACAAAAAAAAGGAAATACAAAAGAGAATTATTCACTGTTAAATTTTCGTGTTATTTACGTGTTTTTCGGACCCGACGTTGACGACCACTTGTTTAATAGAAAAGTTATTTTAAGAAAGTCAAAATCTTACGAAATATATATTAAAACATAATTTATTACCGCTTTTCAGGGCTTCAATAAGCATAATAATAATTTTCATAAAATATCATTTTTTTAGATCTTCGGCAGTTTGGGATAACAACTATTGGTATGTACGTAGGTATGTAATCATGATTTTCATCTGAGTCAAAATTATATACAGCATAAAATGACAAAAAGACTTGTCTAATCCTAAGAGACCTTACGATATCCTAAGAGACCTTACGATATCCTAAGAGACCTTACGATATTCGATAGTAAGTAGCTAATAAAACCTTTCAAAGATCTGAAAACATACAAGGATTAGTAGAGATTACAGCTCTGATATTTTCATACTTCTTCTGATCCCTCCCTGCTCTGCATTATGATATTATTTATTATTCATCTTTTTCGGATCTTTCATTTATTTTAGGGATTCAATAAATAATGTTCATATCCTTCATTCTTTCAGCCTTTTTATAGAGGTGTTAATAAACACTAAATGAGGTTGCTTTTCATTAGAAAAATATATACGAATGTCGTTCACAGTTCGCAAATATACAAAAGGACGAATATATACTTAGGTACTTTAGCAGTAATTTAAAACAACCTCCAGAACATTGGCAAACATTTATGTGTCGACCTCAATGTGAATTCTCTTATGTATTATGATTCAACAGTAGTCCCATATGAAGTATTCTATATAGGTAGGTACGTATTATGATTCGATAATTTCAGACCTCCTGTGTGGTTTAGCTAGTATATGGCTTGATAACTAACCAAAGTTCAAAAACGGAAGATATTATTAAGTTTTTATAATTAAAATAAATTATATGTTTTACCCATCAACTATTTCGCATACATAGTTTGGATAATTTGGTGGTCGACTGCTCTAATATCACTGCCGACAGTTTTCAGAAATACAAAACTTATGTTATCAATTTTTTTTTTCAAAAGTTCGTCAGTAGCCTGGAGGTAGGTCTTGGCCTTGTGCACATGATGTTCGCAGTTCGATCCTAGGTGCTAGCAAAACTCCCATTTCAAGACACAAGCTTTTAGCTTACTGTGAAAGATGTATAAGGTTGTATTTGGGTTTATAACAAAAACTCAGGTACATCTTTTTAAACTGACATTGGGCAGTTATTGGATCGTTGGAAGAATGACAACATATTTGATCATTCTATTTGTTAATATCCACTTATGCCTAAAGCAGAAAATGTACTACCAATGTGTGCTGCCAGTATTGACCTACATATGTGGCAGAGACTTAAACTTTAAGAAAATTGATCATTAACAAATAACCGGAATACCCGGTAAAGTCAGTGATATGTTATACCCAGTGATATGTTACAACTAGATTCGCAATGTCATACAAATATTCTCTAAAAATGTGTACCCACCCGTCGAGGTACAATAAATGAGTAATATATATTCATCTCTTTTCTTATGTATATATTCATCTCTATCTACCGGCCTTTGTCGTCTGTAGGTAATAATCCCCATTCCCATATTGTCTATCTCTTGTTATCTACAAACAATTTATATGTGTGTCGCTTTTTTCAAACTAAAAATTGCGGCACCAAGGACCGCAAATAGATCTTATTGATGGTACATGTTTGAGATTCATATTGCAAATCTAGGTATAACATATCACTGGTTATACCTAGATTTGCAATATGAATCTCAAACATGTACCATCAATTAAATCTCGTTGCGGTCCTTGGTGCCGCAATTTTTAGTTTGAAAAAAAGCGATACACATATAAATTGTTTGTAGATAACAAGAGATAGACAATATGAGAATGGAGATTATTACAGACGACAAAGGCCGGTAGATAGAGATGAATATATACATAAGAAAAGAGATGAAAATATATATTACCAGGTAGGAGGCTGGTTTCTGCCCTGTGCTCCCGAGAGGAGCGTTGAGGGCGATGATGATGATGATGATTGTACCTCGACGGGTGGGTAGGTACACATTTTTAGAGAATATTTGTATGACATTGCGAATCTAGTTGTAACATATCACTGGGTAAGGTTCATACTGCTGTCTTTCTACTTATGACACGTCAAATGCTTACGAAAAATGCAAATAATTTATTTTGTGCTTAATAAAACCACAATATTACAACGGATTATTATTATCCAGATAAAATACCACACATCTATTTAAAAATAATTCAAAATAATCCAAGTTTTGATGCGTTAACCTAAACTTAATAAATTCCCACAAAAGACACGAAAGTATTAAAGGTTGTTCAGTCTTTTAATATTTTTATATCTATCTATATATATAAAAGAAAGTCGTGTTAGTTACACCATTTATAACTCAAGAATGACTGCACCGATTTGAATGATCTCTGATTTGTTGGATTCTTCTCCGTCCAAAATAGCCGACAGGCTATTAAAATATCTTACAAATTCACGAGAAGAAAATTATTTATGCCATGCATTTTTAATTTCAATAAAAAATGCAATATGGAGAATTATACAAAATCAATTATGATGTTTTTTTATAGATTGACCTATTTATGGAATAATTTTTCTATACATTTTCAAATTAGAATCGTTTTCCATACAATTTAACATCTGTGGTTCTGTAATTTCAATTTTGAAAAAATCATGGAAAGAATTTTTATAAACTAAAAATGAATAGATATCTACCTAAAAAATAAATTAGTACTACCTGCATGATAAATTACGAACAGCAGATAATTTATAAACAAATTTAAGTTTAGTATAATTATTGTTCAACATAAATGAATTTTATTTTATTACACTATACGATGACACACTTGGACAATCACAGGAGTCTGTACAGAGATTTAAAATATTAATCATTCATTGATTCTTCGGCGATACGAAGTTCGCTGGGTCAGCTAGTAGGTACCGTATAAAAGAATCCACAAGAAAGTAAAAATTGAAACGGCAGACGTATGTTTCATAATTTGATGAAAAATCGAACCTTAAATTTTTCTGTAAAACTTGTTAACCAACATTTAAAAAAATAATTGGTAAAAAATTAAATAATTACTTACATTAGTTTTTATTTCTACGAAGTCACTAAACTGCACAGAAATTCATACACAAATCAACTTCTTATAATAGAAATTAATAATATTATATTTATGATAATTTTCAATTATTTATTACAGGCATATAATTGCAATAAATCTAAACACAGATAATTATGATATTTTTATATTATTAATATACCCACACACAATTAAACAACAATATTATATAAACTACTAATTATTATATTTAAACACCAACGACTAGCTTGATAAATAATTAATTTAAATTAATTTAGGTTTATTGTATATGATATTAATTATTCTATAACTCTACACAAATTTGATTTTTTATTTAGTTTTATTTTTGGTTAATTATTTTCTTAATTTATGTATTCCTCTCGATTTGAAACACGCGCCAACTTTAAAACAAAGTGAACGCCTTCTTTTAACACTGTTTAAAAATAATCCCCGGACTGCGAATATACCGAAGCGCCCCTTCGCGACTGAGACTTCGCGTATCACTGAATTTCAAAACCTACAACACTCACTCTGTCTAGTAGGTGTAGCTGCTACATGTAGAGCTTTCCACAGCAGCGCTACGATACGCTACGCTACCTACATAATAATATTACAACAACTAGATGCAATACTGTGTACCAGAGTGTACTACGAGAATATATTATCATTATTATATCTACGCTTCAACGACGACAATGTCTAGGATTGTAGTTGACACAGTCATATATTATTAATTATTATTTTATATTACTATAGCTAATGTATGAACTAGTAAAACACTAATGTAAGAAGCTCAGAACTTAATTATGATTCCAATTAACACTTTATATGTTGACAGTAACTTATCTTTTTAAGTATCTATTAAAAACAATTATTTCACAAATGAAAATTGTTTCAAAATTCCGTCTCAAGAACAAATTACGATTGTTTTCAAATATGAACCCTCACTAATATTTTTTATTAAAATTTAAATTGAATAACTAACTAAGAATCTGTAGATTTTTTTAATGAACAATATCAAAATAGATTCATTTGGCCATTTTGAATGAATACATTTATTAACCTACTCATTTTGGTTAAACATTATTGAAAATTGTATATTTTTTTCCAATGATCACCATCATGTTTTCCCAGTGATATGTTATACCTAGATTTGCAATATGAATCTCAAACATGTACCATCAATAAAATCTCGTTGCAGTCCTTGGTGCCGCAAGTTTTAGTTTGAAAAAAAGCGACACACATATAAATTGTTTGTAGATAACAAGAGATAGACAATATGAGAATGGGGATTATAACAGACGACAAAGGCCGGTAGATAGAGATGAATATATACATAAGAAAAGAGATGAATATATATTACTCAGGCATTGTACCTCGACGGGTGGGTACACATTTTTAGAGAATATTTGTATGACATTGCGAATCTAGTTGTAACAATATCACTGTGTTTTCCTTACAAAAAAGCTAAGAGATAAAAACAACATTAAATAAAAGGTCATCAAGACAGCGTTTAATAACGTTAATCAAATTCCTAACAAGACGCGCCACTTTTAGTGTAAGAAAATTGCGTGGAAATGCATTTGTATAAATGAGGAAGAAATGTACATAAATATTGTGCAAGAAAAGTTAAGTTTAGCGTTTCGTCCATTAAGTCCAACCTCAAACGGATGTTGGTAGTGTAAGTATAGATAGCTTTTATTGTCATGTATATGGACATAACTGTATAAGTTCCTAAAAAGTCAAATTTTCAACAAAATATATCGTGAATATAATGTATTCCAGTAATTTACACCATGACATAAATCCCATTATCATTTATTCTGACTCTATACCCAAATCACCAACATAGCTGTATCTCGTATCGCCCCATTGACTGACCCGGCTTTGTATTAAAATATTATTGTATCCACATACCTACTTTGGATATAGTGAATATTTATTATGATACAACATATTTTAATTATTTATTACAAGTTTCGAAATCCGGATTACATTTTTAGGGAACAATAATTATTAATTATACATCATTACTGATTTGCGAGTATAATTATGAAACATGTAAATTGTGCTACGTGGGTATTAAACTGTTGTTACCATTTTTATAAATTGTAAATTGTTGAGAAAAAAACTTAGAAACGAACCTAAAGGAATTGGAAGCCATTGCATTCTATCGATAATCTCGCCCTCTGTACATTGAATAACTGATATTTTTATGATATGTAGGACTTTGTATTGATTTGAAATAAGGTAACTAATGAACAGTGAGGAATAAAATAAATAAATGATTAATAATAAGTTAACGTATTTCCTACATTTGACTGTTTTTTAAAACTGCGTGAGTGAAGAAGTTCAGAATATTACTCAAGAGATACCTCGTCTACACAACCAACAAATTTTGTAAACTCCTTTCAGAAGAAAACTTTAAAGGTATTCCGATGCTAACAAAGCGGCATAACCTGGGTTAAGTTCACTTTACCCATAGCCCGTTCACCAATCAACCAATTCCAGATTAAAAACTATCTTCATGATTGTGTTCATGTCAACCTAAAACACTAGATGGCGCTAGAGATGTTCTCCGACTTTCAGAGTTGCTTTGA
This sequence comes from Athripsodes cinereus, assembly GCA_947579605.1. Taxonomy (NCBI): domain Eukaryota; kingdom Metazoa; phylum Arthropoda; class Insecta; order Trichoptera; family Leptoceridae; genus Athripsodes; species Athripsodes cinereus. Next base: position 29,093,398 of record OX388314.1, read on the forward strand.
GAAGTGGATTATGAATATTAAATGCAGTTTTCGCATTTCACCAATAAAAAAATCCATGTGTGGATCGAAAGTATATAAATCTAAAAACGAAATAAAATAACTACATATGTAGGTATGTAAAAATATTATTTCTATTAAATTCAATAAGTCTTTTTCCCAAAACGGTCAAATTCTATGAAATTTATTTTGATATTCATAGTAGGCAAGTTCATGGAAAAAAAAGTTGGGCATTACTTATATTTTATTACAAATGAATATCCAGTGTCGATCCAAAACCAAACAATAACTTTCACAATAATAATATGAATTATTTATCACTATTACAATGTAACACAAAAGCCTTCCTATGGAACAAAGCTTCGTATAGGAAATAATATTGTAATATGTGTGAAATTATATGTTTTTCATTATATTTATATCCATAAAGATAATTGTCCTAAAAATATGATATTAAAACATTTCTTTTTCTAAATAACACAAAACTTCTTGTAACACAAAATTTACTTTTTTTTTATTGCTTAACCGGTTTTGGATGCAGATGACATAACCAATAAGATATCTCGATTGGAGAACCATGTTTACGCAATGTTACATTGTCTAAAATGTAATCGTAAAAAGTGAGAAACTTCTTATCTATTTCTGTAAACATTCTGTAAAAATAAATTAATTACTAAAAATATGAATAAATTTTATTCTTATTAAATTGACACTCAACTGAATTGATTGATTTTTCAAAAACTATTTATGTAAATACCTACTTCCACTGTGACTTTATTAGTGTTTTATTTATTTATTCTTGTGACTTATAAAGTTACTAATAAAGTCACAGTGGAAGTACAAAAAAGTCGTTTTGATTTTGAATAATTGAAAATGAACTTTCACCAAAAACCAACGGCCGAAAATATCGACATGAATTGATTGAGTTAAAGATCTATTAGTTTTAATTTTTAAGTCGAAATCATGTTTCTGAACATATTATTTCATATAGTAAAACTCAAACAGTCTGGGTCTATTTCCATAAAACAAACTGAATATAAGGCAAAATAAATAATTGAGACAATTTGTCCCTAATGGAAGATTATTAACAACATTTAATATAGAAACCTAAACAAAACACTAATTATTATTCAGTGCTTAAGACTTTATCGATCGCAAGTCGATTTCACCCCACTTTCATCATCAGGCTAAATATTAATTAAACATAAGTTTTTTGCTTTCAAGATTATATTAAAGCTGTTTTACTTTAATGAATATAAAATGAAGTTAGAGAATTCTGTGAAAATGAAAATATTCAACAAAATACTAAAATCGATATTCCGTCATACAAAACCTTAACTTAAAACTTGAGCTAATGATCCTTTAGCTATATAAATAAAATGTATCTACATATTTATTACCACGGATAGAAAATGTATCTTTTTATTACTTAAATGTAAGAATATTAATATTAAGATGGAAACATTTTTCTTCACCGAACATCATCAGAAGCGGATTTGCATCACAATAAAAGGCTTATTTGCTTTTTTATAGCTTTCGAAATATTCACGTTTATAGCTTTCTTCCTTTAGCGTTTATGTTTGAATTTCTTAAGTTGAGTTAATCACAGACTGAAATAATTTTGGATAATGTTGAAGTTTTTCTACACAACCTTTTTTTTATAAAAATCAATGGAATCTCTGTTTATAATATGACGTGGATGTAATGTCCTAGAATTGATGAATTGTACAGTGTCCTTGAGTTGCTTTGGCACGTAAACGACACTTTAATGTTGTCAAATTATAGTAATAATAAAAACCTAGTTATCCACTACCTCGCACAAAAATGGTTGAATAAATAAAAATTCTAACATTTCTTTTTTATAATTGGAAATTAGACTTCAGTCAATTCAATTTAGTGTCTAGTAGTCCATAAATTATCTTACCTATATCAGACTATAACATCACGGCATCTCTCATAGCTGGGGTAGTCAGCGAACTTACTTAAAGTAATAAACTTAGAGGTTACCCTCTCTGTGCTTTAAAAAAAGAATAAATTTAGAATGGGTGGCATACTTCATCGCTGAATCAAAGGTGTTTAATTAATCGTGTTTTATTTTTACGAATACCTGTATTTAAGAGGGCACTCGAAAACTTACAGAAAAGAAGGCAAAATTAATTTTCAAGCGGTAACACCACAAAGGCAAAATCACTCACTATTGGGAATGCCTAAATAATAATAAAAATATACTTGACAAAGGAATGTATAATGGAAGTTGGTTTAATAATCAAGATGAACGTTTATAAGTCCGATGGACTAGGCAAGTGGAAAGAACGATTGAGGAAAGAGTGACCAAGAAAATAGATTTAGCTGAGAGGAGTGGTGCTCGGAGATGTGTCCGTCCGAGGATGAAATAGCAAAATCATTTTAATAAGATCCTACAAGACGGAAACGTATTCAGAATAATGAATATTGCATTGGAGAGCATGCATCAGGTATGGTATGACAGTGACAAAGACTCCTGTCTTGGAAATGGTGCTCGATTCTTTCTGCCTACCCCACGTATATGACTTTATTGAAAAAAAAATATAATCTTCTCAGCGAACTTATTATATACCTACTTATTTTTCAGCACGAGGTTAATAAGTTATTAACGCAACAGCTTAATTTAGCTTGTTCTTGAAAAATTCATCATTAACTCTAATGAAAGTAGCAAAGAACAAGAAATTACTGCCCACAGAACTACCGTAATTAAAACGTTTACACTTTTTATTATCCATTATACCTACATTTATTAAAAACATAATACTTTACATTTATGTAGGTACATCGGAAGCCTGATAATTGACTCTTGAACTTCAATTCAAGAGATCCTAAGTTCGATTTCTCCTGTTACCACCTTCAAAGCAAAAGCTTTTTGTTAACTTTTAGGGTTTTTAGAAGTGAATTTGAACTTACCTACTACAATACAAGCCCAGATCATTTTTTTTTCATAAAAAAAACTTTATGGAAGCACAGGGTCCAGGAGTTGTTTTGGACTTCCCATAATAAGGATGCATTCCTGTAATCAACGTCGGAGGGACCTGACACGACATATTATGAAGAAGAAGGAAGTTATTATTTTAATTTAAGGTACATACAATGAATCATCAATGTAAAACCTGTAACGTCATTATATGCGTGGGTAGGTACTATACATATGTATATTTTAATCTCATATTTCTCATTTTTACTTTATTCTTTTTAATAAAACGCGGTCATTAACATTTACACACACGCAATGTAGAAATAAATATGTATCATGACATACGAGTACTTTTTGCTTTATAAACTACTAACAAGAAATCTTGTGCTGCACCTTTGTAACGTACTGAAGTTCTACATTTTTTCATAAAACATATTTTAAACTTTCATCAAAAGTGAGATCAGATCCCGAAGATTAGCATGGATTGGCTACGTCATTAGATCCGAAGAAGAAAGGGTGACTAAAGGTTTTCTGCAGGGTATACCCAAGGACAGAAGACCGTTAGGCAGACCAAGACAAAGATTGTTGGATAAAATCAACCGAGATTTAGAGGAGCTAAATGCTAAAGACGACTGGCATTCTATTGCTCAAGATAGAAAAGCTTAGAGATTTATTGTTTCGGAGGCAAAGGTTCTGCAAGGGCTGTTTGGCCATCGGAAGTAAGTATATTTTAATTTTTTACACTCTCTGGGATTTCTTCATTCGATTGAGTCTAATCTAATGTTATCTTATTATGATATAACAATAATGCAAACTAAATATTTTGTCCACCTTATTCCAAGAAAAGCATAAAAAAACACAATTAGAATAATTAAGTAGATTAAAAATCATCATGAATCATTGTGTCTCACATGCAGAACAGACAATGCAAATCATTCAACGTTAAAATCTTCTTGAAACAACTTCTCCGCACTCTGAAAGTCGAAACAAAATTTAAAATATTTTAATAGCTATCGGTACTACTATACTATACCCCCACACCATGTCCCATGTGGGGTAGGCAGAAAGAGCAGAACGCCAAATAGATCTATCTTTACACACTTCCTTCGCTTCCTCCACATTCATACAATTTCTCATACACGCACGTCGGTTTTTCTTACTAAACACACGGTCGTCCTTGAGAATTTGATCCACGTGATCAAGCCACGTGGTTCTTGGACGCCCACGCTTCTACACACCTTTTCTTTCAGTCAAATATATCCTCTTTGTTATTCTTACATCGTTCAATGGTTCAACATGTCCAAACCACCGTAGCTTATTCACAGGCATTCTGTCCACAACACTCTATTTGAAAAAAGAAAAAACACTTTTAAACAGTAATCAATACTTTAACAACAACAATAATAATAATTAGTACATTTTTATTGGAAAAAACAATCGTGCTGTAGATGGCTAGATTTTTGTAATAGTCAACGAAAAAGTCAGATCATAGATTAAGAAGACAGAAATAGGTTAAGTGAAATAATTCAGATCTCACCTTCCCTCCCCATTCATTCGGTATGCATGAACGAGATTCTGCACAGATATAGGTACCAAACATTCTCAACATTTTACTTATATAGATGCCACAGATTATTCGCATATTTTGTACAATAAATACCTGTAACATTATGTGCCGTATTGACGGGGGTAGGGCGTACCCAAAGTGGAGGCAATAGGGACAGCCGACACCCTTAATAAGGTCGAAAATAATATATTTATTTAGTTGACATCAACGGCCGAAGTCTATTATAATATATAAAACCTTATGTTATTTCATGGTAGCCATATAAAAAAAACTATTTTTATATTTAGACATCTGACAATAAATAATTAGTGTAAGCCATAACAAAAAGTGCATAATTCTGATCACAATATCAGGCTGCAATAATATCTATGTCATGGACAAAGGGAGCATCTCTCACACTCCAAAACATTTACAATTTATTTTATTTGCATTAAGTAGATTATTTAGTAGAAAAAAGACACAATTAGTATTTACGGAAATATACCTAATTGTTTGCAAAATTGGCATTAAAGAGACAAACTTCCTTCCCCCTTTCCTCTTAGAATTCATGCAAACCATATTTATTGATTTTTAATGTTATTGGTTATCAACAAAACATACAAATTACAAAATTCATCTTCACCAATGCATACAAATAAAAATAGGTTTATAATTTATAATTCGAGTCCGTGGCTCGATACCAGGTACCGGCAAACTCCTCTTTCACGACAAAAGTTTTAGTAGCTTACTGTGAAAGGTGTATAAGGTTGTATTTGGGTTTATAACAAACAAAACCCAGATATATCTTTAAAAAAAAAATGATTCATATATTATACGGTAAACTTAAATGCTAAATACTAAATGAAATAAAAAGAACAAGCGTTCTACAATTTGATTTATTTAACTAGAGACTCCGTCATTTAAATCGAAAAGAAGAACAAAATATTTGGTTTATTTATGTATTAAAAAAAAATCTCTATGGAATTCTACTACCTTAACACCAATAAAGTGAAAACATACTTAATAATTATAATTATCACACACTTATTATCTCGCAATGTGATAATAAGTATGTATGTGTTAATGAATGAAATCGCGTGCAAATAATTATTAAATCATACCTTAACGGTTTCACAGAACCATATTAAAGTAATCACACCACCCTTTCATGGTGAACTTTATAACAATGGCAGCGTGAATAGAAATCAGGTTCCATTGTTTACATCTACGTTGTACTAATTAATCTTGACACTTGATTCAATGATTTTCTGGATTTAACAACCGAATGCGAGTTGTTAAATGGAATAATGATTTCTGAACATTTCAATCTCAAATTAGCTCAAAATATATGAGTATTTAAAATACTACGCATGTACGTACGTACTTATTATCTTTATCTTTATAATTCCACATAAGATATTATGAACCGGAAGTTCTTAGTAGAAAAGGAATAATGTTAATTGCAAAATCATTTATATTCGTATAAAATGTATTGACCTCTTTCCGAGATACTTTCTCGCGGCCTGCTGTTCTTGTTTCTGTAGTAACATCTACTGGCTTGCTTATAGTTTTGACTTATTTTTACTGCTCGACACTCTTTTGTTAATGCAACATCAAAATCAGCTCGTACATCCGATATCCCATTTCATTTTTGCACTATTTATTATTAAATGGTTTATCTTTTGTGTTATATTAATGTTAAGTTTAAATAGTGTTGTTTGTTTCTTGGACTATTGGTGATAGAATAAATTATTTAATAATCCGCGATACTTTTTTTATGTTTTTTATTATTTTTTTGTTATAACTGCCAGTTTTGTGTAAAATTTGTTAAATAAATATTGAAAAAAAGTTTTCTTTGATGTGCTTTGTTGGATAGACTTATTGACTTGCATTATTACTATTTTTAACAACAACAATAAATTTGATGTTTATTTCCTGAATTAATCCGGGTACACTACATTTGTAATAAAAATGATAGATATACGTTTAATTTACTTAGTATGATTTACTTTTGTTTTAATATGGATGTTTATATTGATAATATTTGGTTGCTTTTTTGTTATCACTTAGGTTATAAATATGAATAACTTTACAACAATTAATATGCTTGTATGTTTATATATGTATATATCTTGTACATAAATGGCAATGTTTGCCGTGAATTGAATAATAAATAAATAAATAAATATATATATCTAATATATAAAATTCTCGATTCACGGTGTTTGTTATCATACTCCTCCGAAACAGCTGGACCGATTTTGAAGAAATTTCGTGGGCTTATCGGGTAGGTCTGAGAATCGGCCAACATCTATTCTTAAGGGTGGTCCACCCCAAATTTAATTTTTTTATTTTGTGAACAAAATTTTTTATTTTTTTATGGTGAGGAATTAAAAAAATAAATACAGCCCTTAATTTTCACCCTTCTACCATCAACCCCTATTTTTTAATAGCGATATTAGTATATGGTAAATGTATATGGCAAAACAACGCTTGCCGGGTCACCTAGTTTTTCTATACAAAATCGTTGGCATCAGGTACATTTTGCTAAACAACGTTTAACTAGGAATAAACTTTATGGAAATTTTACGTTTGGTTGAAAAGAAGGGTGTATTGACAAAAGTTTTTCTTAAGTGTTTAAGCATTTGACTCCTTATAAGTACATACATATCTACACAAGTTTTGTAGTTTACATATTAACTTTAAGAAGTACAATGTGAGAAAATCACGTGTTTCATTTTGAAATATGAGAAAACAGCAAAAAATGAATGAAAAAAGCTAGAGTTGAATAATAAAAAATACAACATTCTCTCAATTTCGTCTGGAGCTTAATATATGATTTTTTTTATAGTGTTGACTTATACTATAAAATGTTACCATTGTTCTTTTTTGACCGTGCATTATATTATTATTAACCCTCGTCTTGTGAATTAGTTTTATTTAAATAAAGATACAGATGACATGTGTGGGCTAAAATTTCTTTCTAAATTCATTCTCATTTTTTTCTCTCATAATACACCTACATTTTTGCACATTTTTATTATTTTAATTTCAAATAAAGTTACCATTTTCAAATAGAGGACTGGTATGGCACGGTTGTTACGCTCTTGTTTTTAAGTCAGTTTCCAGGTTTCGAGATTCATTCCTGGGCAGGGCAAAATGAAGAATGACCTTTTTTCAAATTGTATTGGGTCTGGCAATTCACCTCAGCCTTCTGTTATTCACCAATTAGTATAAGTATGTATTTTGTCATTTATGTTTTGATACTATTTATGTTATTCTTGTAGTACTTTTCTTCCATTTTTTCCTTTCTTATATTATTTTTGATAAAATTAGTTTAGTTCCATATTTTGTTGTTTGTAAAGTAAATGAATTAAATGTGGATTTGTGTATTTATTTGTGGAGCATGATAATGAATGTTGCGAGAAATGAAAAATTTCTGTAAATAAAAATCTTTTGATGTATTTGTTTGTACCTACATATATATGAAAATCTTATTAAAGGCTGAAAATTAAGAAATAAATATATCACATTCAAAAGGAAAATTCAAAAGAGAAGAAGTTTAAAAGATTCCCATGGTGCTGGTTTTGACCGGAAGCCCAATGGCCCGCCCGTATGGACAATTTTTTTTTTTTGATGTGTGGATAAATAAGAAGCTACGACTCTACGAAACTATGAGATGTATCTTTCTTCAATGTCCTGGGTCTGAGTATTATAATGTACCTATATGTGTTTAGTGAATCGATCTTCGCGCGATTGCACGCTGGTAACCTCACTGGTGGGATGTGCTGTGATGGTATGAAACATATAAGATTAAATGAAAAGTGATAAATTTAATAATAACAATTCTACGTAAATTTGACATGAATACTGGTTATTTATCATCAACATGTACACTGCTTGCAAGTAAAATAAACTCTAATATAAAAAGGGTGGAATCTCTATTAATAATGCTTATAAAGCAAAAATGTTACCCAAATTATGCGCGTAAAAACAACTTTATATAAAATTTACAACAAAGTTTTGGTAGCGACTAAACTTTCGCCGAATTCATAAAGTTATTTCTCAAAGTATGTGCGTATATGGATTCTGAAAGTTGAATTAAGGAAAAAATGCTTAAAAGTAGTATCCATGAATATAAGAAGAAAGTTTTTTTTTTTTATTTAACACGAAATTTACTTAATTTTAATGTCAACATTGTAAAATGACATTATATATTTTATTCAAAGCATGAAATAACACTGTTTCTTTGTTTAACAATTTTATATACAACTTATATCACAAGCATTCCTAGCGCTTTCACAAACAAAGTGGCATCATCAGGGCTGAATACAAAAAAAGTTTTCAAAGAAAAGGTCTCCCACCCTTTTCTGTAAGTTTTAAAGTGTCTTGTTAAGGGTAGGTGTTCATGAAATCTCACGTGTATAATTTACATCTTTAACTCAGCGATGAGGCGTGCCACCTAACCTGAATGTCTCATTTTCTTATTTATTTGCGGTATTGGTACACATGTAGTCATCATCATCATCGCCCTCAATCATCATCCTCTCGGAAGCACAGGGCAGAAACCAGCCTTCTCCATTCAGAGCGTCTCTGCGCCAATTGCGTCACCTCTTTCCACGACATTCCCTGCGCTCTGATATCGTTGTCATAGGAACGGTGTATTGTGAAAGAGGGACGCCCGGGCCGACGGAACCCCTGCGGACGGAAGAACAGTGCTCTTTTTGGCCAACTATCATCAGGCATTCTCAAAACATGTCCCAGCCAGGACCATCGTCTCTCCTGTATTACGGACATTACAGGTCTGTGTTGGGTGCGCCGGCGCACAGCATCATTTGTAACATGTTCATACCATTTGACATCCAAAATCCTTCTAAGACACTTGTTTTCAAAGCTTAGTATCTTCCGCTCTTGAGCCTTGGTTAAGTGCTTAGACTCACAGCCATATATATACAAGGATGGGATGGTGCACATTGATGGGCATTGGGATGATGCACACATTGAACAAGCGACATTTTGTCCTGATGCTGAGTCCAGACGCCTTCCAAACTTTGTTCATGTTATTGAAAGCCCCGCTAGCATCTCCTATGCGGATTGGTAATTCCGACCGGAGATCACCCTCTGGCGTTATGATTGCTCCCAGGTACCCTCCCAGGTATCCGATAATGGATTTCTACTACACATGTAGTAGAAATCCATCATTGGATAAATTGAGAAAAACCTTTTGTTCTACTGTAGATTCAAAACACGAAAGAGACGATTGATAATGACCTTTCAAGTCGAAAGCATTGTTTAATCGACAGTAGAACGAAACACTTGTTTCAATTAATCCAATATGTAAGAAACTAAAACCGACATGAAATAACAAAGTTATCACTAACTAATTATAATCGATAACTAACTTCACTTTACTTAAACTTGAAGAAGCAGATGTTTGCTTAATTAATTTTATTTCTCAGTAACATAATATTATGTTACGTGTAAATTCAATAATAATTTAATCCATATACAGCTATTATTGAGTATGAAATTAGTCAAATTTATATACCGTGATACATGGAAGTGATGTTCTGAAGAAAATATTTACACAGTTCAATATAATTTGAACAATAACTAGGCAACCAAATTGAACTACCTTAGTAAATATACAAAGAGACAAAAATTAGATAAATAAAAATTCATCATAATATTTGAACTGTCTTTAATTACTAAGTAATGTATAATTCCGGTTTTATTGTTATCATAGATAATATAATAATTTAAACTAAGATCGTTAATGAGAGGCGATGCGATCGCAAAAGACATGATGCATATATTTATTTATCTACTGTTTTTTTTTTCTTAAAAGGTCAAGGGACCTCACATCCCTTGTGTCACTGCGACCATAACAGATCTATTGTGACAAAACTGTTTATCTACTGTTACTGTCTGAATGAAAAAATGCTTATTGAAATAAAACACTTGTTCATTTAATAAGTAAAAAAATATTTGTATTCAGTATTTCCACAGTAACTTTATTCACCGCAAGCCAGCTATCAAGATATTTGTATTCAGTATTTCCACAGTAACTTTATTCACCGCAAGCCAGCTATCAAGATCGTCCACCTTCATCATCATCAGATTAACGTTAAATTAAGAATCGCTTTACATTAGTCCGACGATTAAAGTGGAAGCTCTTGAAAGCCGACTCACGACTAATAAAGTCACTGAGGAAGTACTAAATAAAGTATTCGATTTGACATGAGCTGTCGACAATATGGCCAATTCTGAATCTTAAAATAGTTTAGTTGCACTAAGTCAACTAAGTGTCAGAAGATAGTCGAGTCATGATAATTAGTTCTAATTCGTATTCACAGTTTTCCGTAATAATTTATTTATTTATTTATTAACATAATATACGGCTAAATAGCCTTTAAAGTACAATAACTTACAAAAACAAACTTGAAACAAACACAATTAACACATAAGTGACAATTTAGTGCATTAGTTCATTTTGACACCTTAGTACAACTATAAATTTCGAGAATCTATGGATTTCGTATTCAGAATGAAATTTTAGTTGACAGCCGACGACTAAAATATGTTGGATTTGGCAGAATTTTATTCGCGACCTTTAATGTGCGAATATTACCTATTAGTTGCTGTCATTTTTCCGCAGAATATTGCTATATTTTGGAAGCGTTAAGTTGTTTTTTCAATTAAATGTAGAATTTTATATAGCATGTATAAATTGTAAAATTACACCACCACCGACGCAAATACGAACGCCAAAATATATCGGCAAATCTGACATTTCACAATTTTTACGCACGACAACTATTAAATTGTTGCCAGAAGTGTAAATCGGAACGTGAAAAACATTTTGTATTGCGGCATCATTGCCTAATATTAGTTTGTCCCATAGATTTTAACGTTTGCACTTGGTGGTTCTCGAGTTTATAGTTGTTTATAGTTCATAGCTAATGCTGAATACTACATAATAACTAATATTAATCAACTTTTTAGTTAGTTAGTTCATTAAGATTCAGAATTGGCCCTAATATCAACTCTTTGTTAAATATTTCCATGGGACTTTATTAGTCGCGAGTCAGCAGCGTTTGAGAACTTTCACTCCCGTCACCAGGCTAGCGACCAATCAAGCTCCGTGATAGGTGCTTAATTAAAATACATTCTTTTAATTTGCCACCGATTTCCGTCAGTCGATTTGTGCTGCACCGTAAAACAGTTTTTTTTAAACCATGTTAATCAGCTAAAAAAAATTTTTTTTTTTGCTATCCACCCGTTATCGAGTGACTTGAGCCCTTTGGGAACAATGTATTCGATACCAAGGGTAAAATACACCATATTTATAAGTGCATTACCCTCCTAGCATCATATAATAATATCATAATACAAAAAAAAATTAAATTGATGTTTAATTTGCATTCAATTTCGCTCGTCTGACTTTTGATCAATATTGAAACATAAAGAGACCGAATAAAGTAATCAAACCCTAATTACAATCGATTAGAATATTAATTAAATTTACATTATAATTGCTAATCAAGAAACTTCTTACTACATATTAGTATGTAATATATTGTATGAAATAATGATTTTACAGACAGGAACTAATTGAAACATAATAATATTCTGTAATACACTTTAAATCTAAAATATAATAAATGGATACTTTCATAATAAATTTTGGTACAGTTGTTGTTCCAAATACAAAACAAGCTTTTTTTCACTTCGGTTTTTTTCAGTTTTTTACACTGTGAGAATAATCAGTATATACATAAGTAACATATAATTAAACATTTTTTATTAACACTGTGTACTTTCCAAATAAAATTTATTCACCTCAAACTTTTTCGCGAACAAAAGGCTGCTTGGCATCATCAGGAGGACTAATTGGCGAAAACGTTTGAGGTGACTAAATTTAATTTGGAAAGTATACAGTTGTTTAAATAAAAATTATTTAATTATATTTATATAATGAATTTTAAAAGTGTTAACACAAAAACATTAGATTTATTATAAACATAAGTGTTTCTTTGTGTTTTTTGAAACATACTATATTTATCGCTTTTGTCATTTGGAAAGCTCGTTCTCTCAACAGAGCGAGCTTTCATTAAAAGAGAAAGCACTGTTGTATACCTTTAAGGCAGAATATCTTATTTATTGATGATCTTTTATATTTCCGTAACATGAACTACTACTACTTTCCGATCACGGTCTATCCCATAAGAAGTGGTAGACAGTAGACCACGGCTACATGCAATAAACAATCATGTTTGCTGTCTACTCCGTGCTAACAAAAAAAATAAAAATATTCAAAATGGGTGGTAAACCTCATCGTTAAATGGAAGTTTTGAAGTTTTATTTTATTTTTTCGAATACCGCGAATAATTCAGCGATGATGTTTTTCAATTACCTACATTTTTGAAGACACTCTCAAAGTTAAAAATAGAAATAATTATAAAAAACTATTCTTTTTTTATTAAAACTATTCTTTGCCAAAAAATTCATTTGATTAAATCCAATACTGTTTTTTTCATGAAAATTAATTAAAGTTGTGTAAAAGCCTATTTTTATAATATAAGTATACACTAAAAGGAATTAAAAATCTCGTTTTATTTCTGATATTCAAATGATTTTTTAACTTAGAAAAGCCCTCTCATAAAAAGAATCGTATTTTTTAAACACAAAACATCTTGAAGCATTAACTTAATGGATCTTATTTAAATTTCTGATTTTAAATTATAATGATCAATAGAGCTTTTGATTTCATTAAAAGCTTTTTATAATATTTAATGAGATCCACGTCTCTAATTAATCAACGCATTCAAAAATTTATAATATAAACAACATATACCTATTATGGCTCTACACCTTTGTACTTACTCATATAAATTTTCAAATTATAGAATGTTTAATCTTTCTATCTATATGTACCCTCTATACATATGTCGTTCTCTGCGAGGCAATGAAAATTATTTACATAATATAATAATATTTTCATTTTCAAAAGGGTGTGAGTGCTTTCTACTCCAAAAAAGTAATACAATCATTTATTTATCAGTACAATTCAACAATGCTGAAAATATCCCATATGTTACGCACAAATAAATACAATTTCGAAGACACACAATCATTCTCTCTTTGTGGTTTTTATAGCAGAAGGCTTTTGAAATATGGAAGGATGAGTAAACCAATTATTTGGTTCCATTACTAAAAATCATTGTCACAGATAATCAATTATAAAATTCATGATATATTATTTAATACAATGTAACAAAAACCTTTTTTTATCTGCAGGAAACATAATATTGTGCTAATGTTCCGCATATCAAACGTTTTAATGTTGAAACGAATAGGGGCTATTATGGAAATAAAATACTCGTTAATGAAAATCACGTGTACTCTTTTTGTAAGTTGTCGAGTGTCCTGTAAAAGGCTTTTCTTAGAAAAAATAAAGACATTTCACACTTCAAACTCAGCAATGAGGTTTATCACTCGTCTTATGTTTTTTTTTTGGGATAGAGACGACAGATTGTATATGTATAACATGCAGGATATGCCGTTATGGAAAAAAGTTGTAGTAATAAAAACATTCAGTTTAATTCGAAACTGAATAGTCGGATATCGGATATTTCAATTTATTCCTTCTTTATATTTCAGGAATCTTAATTTTGTGTAATCTGTACTCTTGATTAGAGTAACTTATTATATTTCTATCTCTACCATCACGGCATATCCCACGAGTGAAGTAGCTAGCTGACCAAATATAACATGTAATGAATATGCGAATTGTTCTCTTCGTGCCAATGAAAAATTGAGATATTCAAATTCATTAATACAACGTGTAAAAAGAATTCACACAGATCGAACTAATCTCAAATTAATATATGAATATTTTACTATGGATACTAACGCAACAAGATGCATATTATACAATGCACCAAACATGTGCATGCATGTAATACCCCAGACCCAGAACAATTTGAAAAAGGGTCGTTCTACATTTTGTTCTTGCTGGGAATCAAACCCAGACCTCATTATTAAAAGAAGTTTTGATATACTCGTATTATAATGTCAATTTCAAACTCTGATGGAGTATTTTTGCTATTAATAGATCTGACGTTTTAAAAAAATATCGATAAAATAAAATAAAAATCGAAATCAAACGAGTGTCCGGTAGGTACCCAACGAGATAGAGAAACTATGTAAGCTGGAATGCTATTATTCATTTCATCTCTCAAAGTAATGGTGATGACATTGTGATGGAGAGTGTGTAATTATAACATGATTGATTGGAAGACATTAGGTACAGGACACGATATGTTAAATTAACCGCATGGTTTTCACATAATGAAACTCATTATTTGTGTGAACGTTAGACTAATTCAGACACATTTTTGGTATATTAAATGGTATTTATAAAACAAAGGAATTTTTTTATATCGCTTCAGAGCCTAATGACTATTATTAAATTTTATTATAGGCTGGATCATAATGGCTCGACCACCTGAAAAAATCAACTGTTTAGAGAAATCGGGTTTTCTGGGTTTTCCTTTTAAAAACATAGATCAGCGATGAGGTATGTCGCCCATAATCACTACTGTTGGCTCGAAACACTTGATTGTTGTGTCCGATTGATTCGCTGGCTGCCATACAAGTGGAAGATACAAAGAAAAATAAAATGTTATAAAATAATAAACCATTATTAATGTCGAAGGGAATAGTTGGCTAAATTAAATATAAGAGATTTGTCTTCATGTTTTGCTCCTAAAAAGAGTAGCAAAGGCCTAAAAGAAGGAAAAAATATATTTATAATTATATTCAATCAATAACAGTGTGTAACATAAGGGAGTGACCGGCATCCGAAGTGTGGAAGACCTGTTCCGAGCAGGACAGGGACAAGTTCGCCGAGGTGATCGCCAACGTTGGGGGGACTAGACAAGGCACTTGAAGAAGAAGAATAACAATGTTTGGTTACAATAAAAAGAAAGATAGAATAGAAAAAATAAAAAAAGCGCATAAATACTTTTATAGAATAGAATAAGTAACATAGACCAAATTTTCTCGGAAAACGTGTTCCTAAATAACAATTTTACAATAAATTTTTACTGTCTCATTTCATAATATTAAAATTGTGGTATTTCTCGCTCAAATGCATAAAAGGAACCATTTTGAACCAACATTATTTAAGAGTGATAATTATGTTCTTTGGCCGCACAATTTAACTGGCCTCATGACTATTTTCTTCTATGAATTTTTAGTCCATAATTTATGATCTTTAGTTGCGCATTACATGTTTCTGTTAAAAATAATGATCAATTTATATAAATAATATGTAAGTATTTGTGTGTTAAAGTTTCAAATAGTAAACATTGCAAATAAGTGCGTACTACTGAAGTCTCCAAGAAATCTGGAAATTCTTAACTTAAACTATTCATCAAAGACGGTGACCAAGATCCACCTCCTCATTCTCTCTGACAGGAACATAGCAAAAGCAAAAAGAGGAACGTGTAGAATTTGAGAAAGGGTGTTCTGATAAACAACTATTTCAAGGAATACAAAGGATATGAAATTTATAATATTATATGTATCATAATCTATGTGATGAAACCACAAATATGTGTTGTCTTTGATGTCTCTTTAATACCTTCTAAACATAATATAACATTGCTTTATTGTAGGTACTTTATAGTAAATTAATTAACTTTCCCGCAACCATGATTCACAACCCAAAATTAACTTATCATATTTATATAATATCTACATAATACCCTCTGTTGTATTTACGAGTCTCTCCAACGTCTTTGAAGTAACATACCCTTTAAAAGAACTACAAAAAATTAATAAATACATTAATATGTACAAAAAAATAATAAACACATCAATATGTACAAAAAATCTGAATTTGCTTTAAGCCGGGAATACACATGACTTTAGCAGGCACACTTGTATAACAGCTTCTTGCACATGCCACCTACTACCATGTCTATACGCTAACCGGCATGCCTGTATCTGCCACGTAAGTAGATAGCACAACATTTGATTTACTGGCATGCAACATGAGGGAGGGGACCCGGGGGGCTACGAAACCGGCATGTGTGAACGTCGCGTCAGGTACAGGCATGCCAGTTGCTGACATTTATTCATTTTTTTCTGGCAGCATTCTTAAATGATTTCTGTAACCATCTATATCTTCTTGTCGCATTTCTGTAAGCAGACAACTACTTGCTTCAGTATTTTCATCTTTCACCCAAATTCGTCTTCTTTTACTATTATTTTTTTCTCTCATTAAATTAGCCCCACATTGCACTGTTAATTGCAATATGATGATATTTAATTCATTTCGAATGTTTTCCATCGCAAAAAAAGCTTGAGACTGAGTGATTTGAGACATGTACTGTCTCGTGGCTAGCTTTTGTATACGTCTTGCAAATACAGGCATGCAAGGACGCAAATTGCATGCAAGTTTAACTTGCAAATGTATCCACATCGCGCCAGTAACTTCTACATGCCATTAACAAGCATGCACGCTACTGTTCCATTTTACAGGCATGTGTATCGCCGCCTTTACTCTACTACACCCTGACGCCGTATCCCAAATGAAGTAAGCAAAAAGGACAGAATGCCAGAGAGCTATATCCCTACATATTTCTTCCGCTTTGTCTGGATTCTAATATCAATTTGTTATTAACTATTCTGAAGACGTGTTAATTTTAACACAAACTTTGAAAATAAGCTTGTTTATTAAATTAAGAGCGATGTTATAACTATGCCATGTTTTGACAAAGCCAGTAGGTTTTCAGGCCAATAAAAGCAATCAATATGTGGGATTTTTTTATAATTTACCAACAATTGTTATTATTGTCGACAGAGTTGACTTTTATTTTGTAAAACGATATTGGTATTAATTTATACAAAATAAAACACAAATTGCTTTAGTTTTACTATTTTCAATAATTATGTCATTGTTGAATAAAAATTTTAATATACCGTTTTGTTACTTGAATACTATGTCAAGTTTTTTTTCTCTTTTTTTAAATTGGTTTATGTTATAAACCCAAATACAATCTTATACACTTTTCACAGTCAGCTAAAAGCTTGTGTGTGAAAGGGGAATTTGCAGGCACCTGGGATCAAACCGCGCACCTCTTTATCATGAGGCCGAGACTTTCCTCCAGGCTAACGTAGAACTCGGTCCAAACAGTAGGTATGTATTTTTTAATACGATACTATTCAATGCAATACAAATAGCAAACCTTAAACCATTTGTGTTTCTTCACATAAAAAAGCTAATATTGTTTATATAAGTTATGAAAAGCTTTTTAGTTTCCTTGTAATATTAAAATAAACACACTAAATATTATTTGGGTTGGGGGGTCCATTGCGCCTAGGTACCTCCTCCAGAGATCCTTGTCCACCGCTGCTTCCAGGACCTATGGCCACTCCAGACCAAGGTTTTCAACACACAAGTTTGACACCTTTGGGAGAGGGCAGAAGACCGGTGGGCTGCCCTAGAAGAATCTTTTATATATAATTTTGAGATTCAGGCTCATGATGTCATCATTGAGAACTGAATCGCGTAAAAGTGATTATACTCGTATTATCAAGGATCTCAGTTTCACTCTTCATACATCACTTAACTCAATTATTTCAGTAGAATAAGGGTGTGAAGATATTCCATTACACAATACAATAGGCAGCCAATAGTGCTAAGGCTTTCATATGGAAACAATGAAAAAGCAGAAAATAGCCGTGAATCCAAAATAGCCACGTATATTAATAATAATAATAATAAACTTTATTGTACAAAATATTTAAACAAAAAGAATGAGATTAGGTACAACATGGTATATACAAACATTTTGCACAATGGGTGAGTTTATCGCAGGGACGCGATATCTTCCAACTAACCCAATATTCATCGTTAAAGAGTAGGTCTCCCACTCTCTTCTGTGATTTTTCAAGTATCGTGGCATCGTATCGTTTAGAAGCCAATGTTCGTAAAACCTTACGTTTAACACGATTATGAAGCATCTACTATTCAGCAATAATGCATGCCCCCAATTTGATGTTTTATTTTAATTGGTACAGCGAGGACAATCTGATTGATTATTACATGCATTTAGTTCGCTGGCTACCCCACTTGTGGACTATGCTTTAATGGTACTGCAATCGTTGTATTGAGAATCACAATATTTTATTTATTTTTGTATTTTATTCTTATTCTTTACTATACATTGGTGTTAACATCAATCATTACAAAATATCATAAAATGATTAGCTATACAATTCAATTGTTAAAAGTTAAGATGGTTTGGGCACGTGGAAAGAATGAATGAGGACAGAATGACTAAGAAGATATATTTGGCTGAGAGGAATGGTGCTCGGAGACGTGGACGTCCGAGGATTAAATGGCAAGATCATTTAAATCAAATCCTAAAGGACGGTCACGTGGTCACAACCAACTTATGATAAACCGTGGAAGAAAATAGTATTCATGGGGAAATTAACTTATGATAATTTAAAATTATGTAAAAAGTCAAATTTTAATCCAGCACATTATACTGATAACAACATAGGCAAATACGTTTTCAATTATAAAACCAAAACAGAATTATTGGACAATAGCGGTGTGTATAAAATAAGTTGCAACGATTGTGATAGTTTTTACATAGGACAATGTGGCAGAAAAATTAAGACCAGGATAAAAGAACACCTTTCAGCATTCAGAAGCAACAGTGTGATGTCAGAAATGGCCGATCATTGTATAAAATTTAACCATAATTTCAACTCTAATAATGTTAGTTAAATTCAAAAATGTAACAAGGGTCTCAAAATGAATTTATTAGAATACATCGCCATCCAAAAATCTAAAAATCTAGAAAAAGAAAAAATAATAAATATACAAGTACCCCCCCCCACTCAACTCTCCACTCACCCTCCTTCTCACTACCACCACCACCCCCACCCCTCCCACACTTCCCCTCCCCCTACTTAGTACCTAGCTTAAGTCTGTATTTTGTTTTAGTTTCTAAGTTGACGGCACTGACGATGGACTAAGTCCGAAAGGCCTCTGCCAAAATAAAAAATTATATAAGTGAAAGTAACAGTGTTTAACTCTTATCATTTTAATATTAATAAAAATGAACTTTCATAAGGTTACCACCGAAAAAATAGAATACATATTATTTTTCGTATTTTTCTTGTCATTGTACTGTAACAAGTTTGTGGCCAATAAATATTTTTATTATTATTATTTTTAATAAAACTCTCGAATAGTTATAAGTGTGTTAGTATGTGGTGTGGGATTTGTGATGTGTGTGGTTGAGGGATAGGTTGTTTTTTTTTTCTTGTTTTGTATAGAGAAACGGTTGGTGTGTTGTTTCATGTATGGACGATTTGCAGCAGTGTTTTCTTGCTATGAATGTGATTGTGTAAATATAGGAGATGAATGCTTTTTGTAATTGTGTATAGGTTTCTATATGAATGATTTGTTTGTGAAATGTTTGCCCTAGTACAGGATATACCTAGTTGGGTAGCATCAATGAAAGTATGTATAAAGGTTGAAATTTATTAGTGAAATAAAAAAAATATCAAAACATGTTGCTTTCAAGAGTTTTAATATTTTTTTTATCATACTAATTTATGAATTTAAGTGCGGGTGTTTTCAGTATAATAATTAAACTGTGGTACAGTCGGTGAAAAATGTTTGACCCTATCATTAATGAGAGAAAACGAAGGAAGAACTTACATATATACTTAAAAACATATTACACCCTTAACATATTGTGTCACAACGGGAAATAAAAAAGGGTCACTTAATTATGTACGTAAAAAACTAGCTTTTTAATTCTGCACTCTTCCGGGTGAACGGGCAAAAAAATACAAGTTTGGCAAAATAATAATTATTATTTATGTAAATAAACACAAACTGAGTTTTACTATATTAAATTTTATAATAGATACAGTTAACTAGTTTCGACTCGCAAAGTCATTCTTGAACTAATTTTACAACATGCTTTGTTGTTCCATGAATACTATGTCTTAGTACAAACAATATGTTCTCAGAAGAACATCCGCCTTGAGTTTAAGTCTGGCTATACAGTCAAAAATCACTAAATCAGAAGGAAGGACACCAGCTATGAGCGGAAGGTCATCACTAGCAATCGTACGATACGCACAGTAACGGCAAGCAGAGGGTGTCTTCATCCCTTCGAGACCGAATTTATTATGAATAAAGTTAATAAGTGGGTTGATGACATTATTCAGGTATTACCTATATCCAGCAAGCGAAGGACGAAGGCAAGCAGTAACTAAGTTTATTTATTAATTTATTCATTACAAGCACCTAACAGACATATATATTAAGGACAGAAAAAGGGTAAATCTTTCAGATATCAGCTATCATCCAACACCATGCGCCAAAATAAATTAAAAAAAAAAACATTGATACGTTACATTCCGGTCATCTTAACATGTCTATATAATATACCTACACAGTCTCGCTCACTCAATCATCACATTAGCACAAAAACACAAGTCATTAGTAACAAATCAAGGAGAAGGTAAATGGGGGGGGGGTTGATTACTGCGTATCTGTTGATTCATCGTTTAAAGTAGGGAAGTAAGTTCTCTAAGTACCTGTCTCTTATAATATGCATTCAAAAGTAATCCGAATATATCGACGTCTGTCAGTGTATCGTTGTAAAATGGTGTAATTCTCTTAATCTAATCCCAAACCACTCGCAAACGAGTGGATGGTTTTGAGAGGAATAGAATGGAATAGATTATTAATCTAATAATAGTTAATACAATAGGAAGCATTATTTTTATATTGTGCATGTGTATAACAATGCCCGTTATTAAGCAGACGTGTCTAAAACAGATATATATATAAATAAGCAGTCATATTTGCAAACGTGTAAATATACTAAAATATTAATGCAGATATGGCGTACTGTAATAGGTGATGCAGTCCCATTAGCCACGGTAGATCACTTTCTGTGGGTTCCCTTCCAACCGGTGATACATCACCCAGCGGGATAATATCTACTATGTATGTATTGTGATGATCCTACCTATTTTAAACCATTCTAAGCTCCGAATTTGCAACATCCTAGCTTCTAAACTATACCTACTGTAATAATTGATTCCCAAACTAGAAGTGACAACCCTATTCAGCTAGCTAAGAATTGTATGAATTTTCGCATTGTTGCAAATATACGTACGAAATATCGCATTCCTAATTGAATTAATTAACGAATTTTGGCCTTTCGTGATCGTCTCGATTTATCTATTAACTATTTTCATAGATTTGGACCCAGTACGTTGTGTTTTGACGATAATTTTACCTACGTTGTGTATTTTTAAAAACGCAAAATAAGTCACCTGAAATATACATTTCAATAATCAAAAAGAACAACAAAATCACAAAATCAATAAAACAATTTAAACATGAATTATGATACATATTAACTCTGAGATCAACTTTGACGTCAGATCACTTACCTTGAGATACTGTAAAATAACATAATAAAAGTAGTGCACAGTAAGACATAAAATACAACTTAACAATCATTATAACATAAAATTCAAATAATATTATTCTATATCATTACGAGAATGTTGTATGGTAACTGGTTGCCGATCTATGTCCCTACATAAGATAACCATTTCATAGTACCTATAACCAATGTATGTATGTTCTACAACATAACATACCTACTAATTCGTTGCGTCGAAAGGACAGTGGCGCACCCAAAAACATAACTTTATTACTTTTGAATATTAATTAAATTTCAACACAATTGCTATGACATCATTTTCAGAGACTAACTACCATGTTAGTGCATGGAAAGCATGCTGTGTCCATGCTAAAGGAGCGCCACCTTCGCTCCCTCACGTCTCAAAACTCGCCATGCCGTACTTTGAGCCCGAGTGCACTAATCTACATCCCGAATATATAAAATAATATATAATATGTATACTCATTTGAACATGCAGCTATATATATAATAAGAATAATTATAAATATATGTTAAGAAGCTTTGTCTAGGACCCTGGCGGGAAACGGGGCAAGACCCATATTGACCCTTGTCTCAAAAGCTGAATCGAAGAGATAGGAGCAGGGCTTGCTAACGGTACACCTACATTTCGAAGCAGGATTAGGACTGGAATTGTTAGTATATAGTATATGTTTCTACAAAGTACATAATACGTCTCGTGCATAATTGTATAATAATAATGATAAATATGTGGTTACGAATAGATCAAACCCACACTATAGACACAAGGTAGCTAGTCTAGTGTCGATAGGCAGAAGGGATCCATATCCATAAGGTAATCTCGACAAGATTTAGCTATAAAAGACTACATATTTATGGTGAGGTGAATTTAGGTATCATGTAAGTCAAATAAAAATATATTAAGACCAATAAATACATAAATATTACTTATGATTAGTGTCATGCAAAATATCAAATTTGTTCCTTCCATGATATCGCAGCAATTACAGCATGTTGAACAAGTAGAAAAATCCAGTAAGTTCGTAGAATACAAATGACATTCGACGATAAAATATGTAATTAAATTAATAATCAAATAATATCCTTCTCAACATATAACTCCTCTTCAAACTGTATACTCCATCGTTATGGTAAAGTAAATTAAATAAAAGTATAATATTGGGTAGAGCGGTGCGCCACTGTTATTAGTCTAGTTCTAGATGTGTCGGACCGCGCTATATAAAATCAGCCACAGGTACATACATACATACAATAATACTGAAAATAAATGTACATATAACACATAATTCCTTCGTTTTCAAAATCCGTAAAATAATAAATCCTTGAGTACAAATATTGCCTTGTAGACAACAGACATCCTGAGAGTATCCTAACACCTAGATATAAATAATAAATTAATAATATTAAAAGAAAATCTTATCTTAGACAGCTGGCAGCATCACGGATTTTAAATGCTAATTAAAAGTAATTTAGGATGATCTTTATATATTCCCAATTGTGGAAATATCACTAAAAAATAATGTACTAACTACTACGAATGTGGGTAAATAAATATTAAAATATATCGAATTCAAACACTGAGATTAATATGATTGAGTCCCACCTCTCCCAGGCTCAAAACTAAAACTGCCAAGAGTAATAAGTACTCTGTCTTCAGACCCTGAAAATGTCGACCCAAAGCAACAAAAAAAAACTACATCCATCTCTTCCTGACACACACCGAAATATATCTCTATCTGTCCCCTACATAGATAGTTGTGTTCAACAACCACTTGAGATTGCCTCATTCCCAAATTAATTACCTACTACAAATATACGATCTAGGTATATAAAAATAATATACACCGTCTTGTATATATTCATTTCATCACATACCCCCCCTTGAGATCATGCTGAAGACAAAATGGATGAGGCATTATCTCACAAACAATTATTTATTTTCTAATTATTTTTCATAATTATTTAATTCCAACTTTCGAGTACGCCCCTGTCTTCCGATAGGTCGTAGGTACCTCGTCAACTGTGTCCCTCTATTCAAGTCATCAATAATTATAATACACCCCAACGCTACCACTTGAGATATACTCGTTCAATATTATTGTCCCAACATAACATAATATTTTAATATTCTGTTATATTTTATTATTTCGAGTTTCGTTATTATTTTATGTCATAACATCTATAGAACATAAAATAATAATAACAAGTTTGTGCCAATACTTTAATATCCAAGTTGCATTTTGTTAAAATTCCTTTTCATGTAATCATGTTCACACATCATTATAATTATTCATAGTCGTGTGGTTCTTTATAGTCCATATATGCATTCTTCAGGGTGATCCAATTCGCTGGTAACACCAATCCTGTACTACTCGCCAGATGTCTCATATCCATGATTCCTTTGCCGATGCAACCAGTAGTCCTGCAGCACACAAATAGACATGCAAATCGTCCTCTCCGTACCAATTCAGAACATTCATGACGGCGGCAAACCTCATCGCTGAATCCAAGATGCTAAATGTCTTAATTTCCTAGAACACCCGTCCTCCCACAGAACACACGAAGACTCACGGAAAAAGTGGGAGACCAACTCTCCACCGGCAACCCATCCTAAATAACCATTCATCTCTCAGCACCATCACGCTGCGTCTCAGATGGGGTAGACAGAGAGAACCAAACGACAAATCCTTCTATCTTGGCACACATCCCTCGCCTCCATCACTGCCTTACAATCCCTCACACAATTCATACCGATTTCTCCTACTCAACACGCGGCCTTCCATAAGAATTCGATCCACGTGATCAAGCCACATAATTCTACAAGTTGTGCAGCATCCTCCAGCTAACCAACAAAATTCGTGTTAATGTGTTGACAGTGTGCCTAAATAATTTCAAACGCGAACAGCTAACTCAAAATACCTATAATTATGTACCTAAAATAAATCACCCATAATAATACCACAAATAATCAAGAGAAAGATAACATACAATGTTCTTGAAACATCCAGAGGTAAGTGGTGGGAACCCCTCCCTTGATGTATTTACACACATTTATGCATATAAGATACAAAACGCAATATTTAAACGAGTTGCATTGACAATATCTACATAATACATCCCAATATGTTATTCTATAATAGGTATATAGAATTTCCCTTGTATCCAATATAACAGTCACCTAATGTATATACCTACATATTAGGTATATATATATGAATCGTCCTCATTCATTTCAAAAGTCCTGAAAAAAAAACACTTATCTATTTCAAACTATCACACACACAAATAAATATAATACACACAACTGTAACTCCATATGCACATATCATAGTATTCGTTCCACTTGTAAAATAATATTAAAACTAAACACTTCATAATTCACATTTAAGGGAAATAACTTCACTCTAACACTATTGAATAATAATATTATAATATTTGACACCACAATTTAAAATTATAACACACTAAATAGTTTATTCCATTTGTGACATCTATAGATCCACAAGCGATTCTCAAACTTGTACATCATAGCGTTGTCCTTTCTTCTCAAATTACTTCTCTTCAGCGACTTATGTTATTGCACACCACTCCTTTTCGAGTTGACAGAGATGATCCAATGCTACGCAATCTTATCTATCACCCTTCTGGTTTCCAATTAAATTTGTATCATTGCTATATACAAACTTCTTTCTAAGTTTCCTTGCAAGTAAAACATGTTGTTATCCTACCAACAGATATTCAACCTAAATACTTTTTATATAACTTCGTATACTTTATGTCTCAGATTTCCTTGTCCCATTCAGACAATATCATAAAATCAGTCCTACAGTATAAAACCCACTGATTGTATAGTAATAATAATAATAAAAAAGACGATTTGTATTTGGCGCTGCTCCATGGTCCCGTTAGGTACTACAATATACCGTATAGTTTTTTGTCATTCCAGTAATAATATTATTTCCTATCTCGTTCTTGGTTTAAAATAATATAACGTTTTAATCATTATTATATCCTAAGATTCATAGGTTGTACATCTTATTTCTCTATTTGAAGGATATGATGTGTTATATCAGCGAACGCCAGCCTCTTTTCTTCTTAGAACATTTCCATAAATTCGTTTCTTCTTCCAGTCCTCAATTTTGAAATGATAGATACCACCTTTCAGGGTACACAAAGAGTTCCAACGTTTTCCAAGCCCCGGACTCTGGAATGCCCCCCCCCTGGTTTAAAAGAGTATGTTTTCCGTGTAGACTGTCTCTCTCCTTAGCCGATCATCCCCCCTCCCCTAGCCTGTTAGAATGAAGATTCCCTATTTCTTCCAGCTAACCGTTTAACACATAGCCGTAATCATAATCAATAATCATTCGGTTATTGCCTTCTTATCCGCTCCATGCATATATGATGGTACGTCATCCGATAATTTTAAAATCCGGTTTAATATTATTTCAAACTCAATAATATATTCACCATTCATACCTCAACCATAAATTTATTTCACACCCCAAATAATTAACTTGACAGAATTCTTAAAGTTTAAAAACAAACACTTAACTTACAAATACTGTAAAATGTTAAGACCATATTCCTCAAGAAATAATAATACTGTACCTACCTATTCTAGTCCCTAACAAACATCTACTTGATACATATAACTAACATCAAACTATATACCTATTATTTATCCATTTTACCCAAATACTATAATATCTAAAAATCCTAAAAACTCTAGTCATATACCCATATACATAAAATAAACTCCACATACCTAATATTCATGTTAACACGTCTACTTGGGAATATGTATAATATTATTCCCTTTTTCTAACACCAAATCTACTTATGAAAGTACATATTTTTGGTACCTATATACATTATTGAATAAAATAAAGAACTATTCATGATTTCAACATATATATACCTATCCAATTTTATACCTGAATCACAAGCGCTCTTTATTAGACTATTCATAAGGACATAATTCCGAACGAACTCTTAAGGGTTCACTATTCTTATGCATAATGTAAGATATATACCTATAGATAGCCAAACATAAATATAATATGTTGCCGAACTTGCCTAACACTATAATCCATGGGTAACCAACCCGCGGTTCTCGAAGTAAAATCATCAACCAATTTTCTCACTACATCTTCCAAGAATAGATTTTATTCCTCCCCTCAAAAACCAAACACATTCCTCTGTCCATAACCCAGTTCTACTCCTCAAAACCCATTTATGCCCCCCCCCCTCCAATATTCATGATTTTAGTTATTTATCATCGCAAACCCAAAACCCACTTCTACTCCGTAAAAACCCAGTTTATGTCTGCAATGACAGACATAATATTCTGGTCCAAGGCACCATTTGTGATGATCCTACCTATTTTAAACCATTCTAAGCTCCGAATTTGCAACATCCTAGCTTCTAAACTATACCTACTGTAATAATTGATTCCCAAACTAGAAGTGACAACCCTATTCAGCTAGCTAAGAATTGTATGAATTTTCGCATTGTTGCAAATATACGTACGAAATATCGCATTCCTAATTGAATTAATTAACGAATTTTGGCCTTTCGTGATCGTCTCGATTTATCTATTAACTATTTTCATAGATTTGGACCCAGTACGTTGTGTTTTGACGATAATTTTACCTACGTTGTGTATTTTTAAAAACGCAAAATAAGTCACCTGAAATATACATTTCAATAATCAAAAAGAACAACAAAATCACAAAATCAATAAAACAATTTAAACATGAATTATGATACATATTAACTCTGAGATCAACTTTGACGTCAGATCACTTACCTTGAGATACTGTAAAATAACATAATAAAAGTAGTGCACAGTAAGACATAAAATACAACTTAACAATCATTATAACATAAAATTCAAATAATATTATTCTATATCATTACGAGAATGTTGTATGGTAACTGGTTGCCGATCTATGTCCCTACATAAGATAACCATTTCATAGTACCTATAACCAATGTATGTATGTTCTACAACATAACATACCTACTAATTCGTTGCGTCGAAAGGACAGTGGCGCACCCAAAAACATAACTTTATTACTTTTGAATATTAATTAAATTTCAACACAATTGCTATGACATCATTTTCAGAGACTAACTACCATGTTAGTGCATGGAAAGCATGCTGTGTCCATGCTAAAGGAGCGCCACCTTCGCTCCCTCACGTCTCAAAACTCGCCATGCCGTACTTTGAGCCCGAGTGCACTAATCTACATCCCGAATATATAAAATAATATATAATATGTATACTCATTTGAACATGCAGCTATATATATAATAAGAATAATTATAAATATATGTTAAGAAGCTTTGTCTAGGACCCTGGCGGGAAACGGGGCAAGACCCATATTGACCCTTGTCTCAAAAGCTGAATCGAAGAGATAGGAGCAGGGCTTGCTAACGGTACACCTACATTTCGAAGCAGGATTAGGACTGGAATTGTTAGTATATAGTATATGTTTCTACAAAGTACATAATACGTCTCGTGCATAATTGTATAATAATAATGATAAATATGTGGTTACGAATAGATCAAACCCACACTATAGACACAAGGTAGCTAGTCTAGTGTCGATAGGCAGAAGGGATCCATATCCATAAGGTAATCTCGACAAGATTTAGCTATAAAAGACTACATATTTATGGTGAGGTGAATTTAGGTATCATGTAAGTCAAATAAAAATATATTAAGACCAATAAATACATAAATATTACTTATGATTAGTGTCATGCAAAATATCAAATTTGTTCCTTCCATGATATCGCAGCAATTACAGCATGTTGAACAAGTAGAAAAATCCAGTAAGTTCGTAGAATACAAATGACATTCGACGATAAAATATGTAATTAAATTAATAATCAAATAATATCCTTCTCAACATATAACTCCTCTTCAAACTGTATACTCCATCGTTATGGTAAAGTAAATTAAATAAAAGTATAATATTGGGTAGAGCGGTGCGCCACTGTTATTAGTCTAGTTCTAGATGTGTCGGACCGCGCTATATAAAATCAGCCACAGGTACATACATACATACAATAATACTGAAAATAAATGTACATATAACACATAATTCCTTCGTTTTCAAAATCCGTAAAATAATAAATCCTTGAGTACAAATATTGCCTTGTAGACAACAGACATCCTGAGAGTATCCTAACACCTAGATATAAATAATAAATTAATAATATTAAAAGAAAATCTTATCTTAGACAGCTGGCAGCATCACGGATTTTAAATGCTAATTAAAAGTAATTTAGGATGATCTTTATATATTCCCAATTGTGGAAATATCACTAAAAAATAATGTACTAACTACTACGAATGTGGGTAAATAAATATTAAAATATATCGAATTCAAACACTGAGATTAATATGATTGAGTCCCACCTCTCCCAGGCTCAAAACTAAAACTGCCAAGAGTAATAAGTACTCTGTCTTCAGACCCTGAAAATGTCGACCCAAAGCAACAAAAAAAAACTACATCCATCTCTTCCTGACACACACCGAAATATATCTCTATCTGTCCCCTACATAGATAGTTGTGTTCAACAACCACTTGAGATTGCCTCATTCCCAAATTAATTACCTACTACAAATATACGATCTAGGTATATAAAAATAATATACACCGTCTTGTATATATTCATTTCATCACAGTATGTATGTCACATGTCACATGGGACTTTCTCATGATAGATTCAGCAGGTACCTACCTTCACACATAAGGCAACCCTTTGCTCTTTTCTATTATAACAACTACCTCTGTATATCCATATAAAAATTATTATTTGTAATAATATAATCCTGAAGACCAAGATTAATCCCATGTCAATGTCTTTAGAACGCAAATGTTACATAAATAAATGTAAATGTTTCTCAATCTATATTATGTACTTCTTTACCGTGACGTCATCTCTTGTAAGTGGGTAGCCAGTAGACAAATTACATTTAATAATAGATGAGCAAGTTCTGTTCAGTGTAACAATAAAAAATAAGACATTCAGGGTGGGTGGCATACCTCATCACTGAATTGAATTTGTTTGATGACTTTTTGAATCTTACAGAGCAGATAGAACTAACAGAATAGAGTAGGAGCCCTATAACAATCGAGGGTAGCCTATGGTACTAGGTAACCCTTGATGCCATTATTTGTGAGGTATTACAATGTACCTACATTTCTGTGAAGGGAATAACTCAATACTGCAAAACTGACTCACGCCCCTTTACCTTGTCACCACAGATATATTATTCAAATGTCATTCTGATGAAATAAATTAGAACAATTATTTTCAATAAATTTGTGATAAATAGAACACTAGCATCCATTGCTCACAATAGCAATGTATCAAACACGAAAAAAATGTTGATGCACAATGAGGATATCAGAAGAATTAACAAATTCGAGAGTATTGTTGTGTATAGAATTTTTATTTATTTTTATTTATTTTATTACACTAATAATTTACAAATCTTATACATATTTTCATTGATGCTGCCCAACTAGGTATAACCTGTTCTAGGGCAAACATCTCACAAACATATCAATCATATTGAAACATATACACAATCACAAAAAGCATTCATCTCCTATATTAACACAATCACATTCATAGCAAGAAAAACACTGCTGTAAACTGTCCATACATGAAACAACACACAAACAAACCATTTCTCCATATAAAACCAGAAAAAAGCAACATGTAAATAAGCCGCGATGGTTTAGACACGTAGAGCGAGTGGACGAAGAAAGGATGACAAACAGGATATCTGAAAGAGGAGGTGTAAGAAAGCGTGGATGTTTAAAAACTACTTAGCTTGACCACGTAGTTGAAATTTTTAAGAAGGGTAGCGTGTTTAGTGAGACAAATTGGCGTACATTATAAGAAACTGGGTGAATCTGGAGTAATGAATTTAAATTGTAAAATTTTAATATTTTTCGAGCACCTGCCTTTTGCTGGAAACTCTAAATCTAAATGGGAGACCAATTTTTATCCAAATTTATTTATTATAAGATAAACATAATATGTTTATGCAGATACACAAACAATGAAAGAATCAAATTGTATAAAACTCGACAACGCTATAGTGTAAAGGATATTAATCCAAAAACCACAATTTATTAGATAAATGCTTTTGAACTTGAAAATTATTGCGGTGTCTGTAAGATTAATATTAATAAAACATAAAGTTAATTTTGATTCAAACTTCCCAGACATCAAAATATTCTGCCTTCTGCCATTATGTATGAAAAATAAAATTTAAAGAGACTTACCGCACGCTTCATTTGCACAAGATAAGAAAAAACTTTTATTTTTTAATTAAAATATGTTTCAAACACTACACCGAGCTGGAATAATTTTTTTGTGGTGTGGGGACATAAACAAAAAGTTGCAACTCATTATTAATTCGTTTCATATTTTTTCAGCTGAAAACTTTGCAATTTTGACACTTATCCAAAAATTATCACTTTTTATACTCAATTAATCTTTCAGAAACTTGTTTAATCAATATGAAAATTTTTAGAAGCAAACAACAACAAAAAATATACAAACATATATGTATACCTACTATCGCGACATTTCCCAAAAGCAGTGTGTATGTAAAAAAATATACAAATCGCTCTCTTTGTGCCAACAAAAGCTAAATACATACAGAACGGGAGGTAAATCTCATCACCGAATTGAAGACATTTTATATCATACACGAAACGTTTTACAAGTACTTGTCTTTTACAGTGCGCTCGAAAACTTGCAAAAAAGAGCAGGAGGCCTTTTGTTTACCAAAGACTCTGCGGGGTAAAAAAATAATGGAAACTTAATGTGCAAAATGAGTTTTATACTACTATTTGATTTATTTACGAGAATTTGTCAATCTTTATTTCGTTATGGAAGTCTACTACTTAAACACCGACACAGTGAACAAAATGAGTTTCTTAGATAGATCACATCAAATGTTTTGCAAAGCTTTATAACTTATGAATTATTATTTAACCAAACATTTGTGTTTCAGTATCTGCAAGTATCTTTTACCAAAGAATTGTATCTTACGCTGCACATAAGTGTAAATTCCAATAATTTCATTTCATTATATCGCAAATCTTTCAACAAGATTTTACAGTCCGTTTGATCCTTTTCAATCCTTTTCTCGTTCCTTGGAAAAACACACGACTTTACGATTCATAAAAATACTATTTTATTTCAAACTCTAGTAAATCCAATATCTTCGAATTTGGATACAATAGGAATAAACAATAAATGTATATATAGTCTACATCCATACAAAATATAAAAATGTGATGTAACAAACATTTTCGTTCATGTAAACAAGTCTGATTACTTTGAAACGCTTCAGTATATATTTTTTTCTCGCACTGATTAAAATATAACTTCTTGACGATATGGGCACTTAACTCCGAAAAGAAGTTTGTGTTTCTATTCCCGTTTACGATGTAGTTATTGCTTAGTGTTTTTGTTAGAACCAAATAACCTCAAAGAGTTCATAGTTGTGGAAAGTGTCAAGGAAAGGAGATCTCGTGGTTTGAGCATTTGAGCAATATGATCCAGAAGGTAGCATAGTCTTCTATTTCGGATATGTTTTGCATACTACCGGAAAAATATAAGTGCATGGTGATGAACTATAGGGTCTATTTCTGCCACCATTCTGTTCATTCTCTCGTTATATGTGACAAAATTGGAGAATTAAAATTATTATTTAAGAATTGGCTCAGAAAAAAATAGAAATATGTACATATAACTGTAGTGTGAGTGTTAAATGGATTTGTAGGCATTTATAGGATTAATATAGTTGTATTTAACTTTTTTTAGTTATAAGCTGGATGTGGAGATGAGCGGAGCCTGTTGACAAGTCATTTCAATGACTTAACGGGCTTCGTTCGTTGGTTGCACAGTTTTATGAATATATCTTTATATGTGATTTGATAAATGTGAATTGTAATTGTATGTATAAAATATGAAATAAAGATTATATTAAAGAAAATAAGATATAATCTATACAAAAAAAAAAATATAAGGAAAAGGATAAAAAAATAAATTTGAGCGAGAATTCTAGATGCAATAGGATCTAAAGATAAACTCAGACTCAGATTTTCTTATGAAAATGTTCTTACTCTAGTAACTTGTTTCACTGACGAAAATATTGATTGGGTTTAATTAACTAAGTAGACAGACACACAACTAAAATGTTACTATTAAATAGGTTCACAGAAACACGAATAGTGTGATGTTTGTCAGTCAGTCAGACTCAAAGTCACTGGGACTAAACAAAGGATCATTGCTTATATTAGACTTGTACAAATTTATTGGAAAAGCGATCAAGTAGGCAATAAACAATATAAACGCCCCTTCAATCGTGCAATTACGTACTCTGTATATATTATGTTAAATGTATCAACTGTAATAAACTGTTGTTTCGCCACTGTAGGGATTACTAGA
Organism: Athripsodes cinereus; assembly: GCA_947579605.1. Classification (NCBI taxonomy): domain Eukaryota; kingdom Metazoa; phylum Arthropoda; class Insecta; order Trichoptera; family Leptoceridae; genus Athripsodes; species Athripsodes cinereus. The sequence continues at coordinate 29,126,906 of OX388314.1, forward strand.
TCGGTCGCACAGTAACGAGATTCTCATATAATACAAAGCGAGTGAGACTAATCTACGGTCTTTTGTTACATAATACACACTTTATTTTATTATTATCAAAAATTAACTTCAATTCAAAATCCCAATGAAATTTAATGAAAAGAAAACTACCGTATAACAAAGCTCATAAAAATGTTGGCTAAGCTTCACGAATTTAACTTTTAGTATATTATAAATCTCTATATTATAATAGGAATCTGTTCATTTAATTTAACGTATTTTAAAAGCTACTTCTTTCGTCCTTTAAGAATTAAATTAATTGAATGCCTCCAGGACAAATGGTCCGTGGTTCGATCCCAGGTGCCGGCAAACTCCCCTTTCACGGCACAAGCTTTTAGCTTAGTGTGAAAGGTGCATGAGGTTGTATTTGGGTTTATAACAAAACCCAGATATATCTTTTAAAAAAAAAAAAAAAATATATTATAAATCTGTTCCCAGAGAAAGCGAAAATGAAATGAGTTTGTCTCGATCACTCTTTACTTTTTTGTTCATTTTCAGTAGGAAATACTATAGAAAGCCGAGTACTACCCACTACCCACGATTTATTTATATAGGGAATTTTACTAGGAAGTGACATTATAAATTCGACCAACCATGCAAATAAATTAACATTATTTCGTGTGATTGTGTAATACTATATTTTAATTTCACCACAAGGATACGTTTGTATTTATGATGCGAGTTTGTATTTATTTATTTTGTTTTTCGTTTTCACATTACATTTAAAACAAAAGTTGACGCGAAAAGCAAGGAACCAATATGGTTTTATTTTTAAATGAATTTGGTCGATGATACTTTATTTTTTATTGAGTTAAATTTACACATAGTTTGTTTGAGTTATATGGCATTAAAATATTTATCATCTACTACTACTATAGTAGTAGATGTTAAATATCATATTATTAAATATTACCGTATCATAAGTTGGGTAGGCAGAGAAGACGAAACGCCATATAGATCTTTTCCTACGGCATACTTCTTTCATTTCTACTACATTCATACAAATTCTCATACACACGCATAGATAGATACAAGTGTATATCTTCGATCTTGAAAATTAGATCCACGTAATCAAGCTACGTGGTTTTCGGATACCCGCTATTTCTCACAAGATATTTGACATCCCTGCCCATGAAAATATCCAAAACCTCTCGTTTTATAAATTTAGGAGATATAAAATAGATAGGAATAAAATCTAAAGGAAATGGTGCAAATAATTTATCTGTCATAAGAATTAATATCGTAAATAGTTGAAATGTCTATAATTATTTAAAACGTCAATAAATAAAACAGAAAAATGTTTATTATAATTTGAATTATCAATGATGTTTCGTCACCAGATGAAGGAATAATCAAAAAATAGTACACAGATATAATATAATCTAGATAAAAAAGTTTAGATTCATAAATAAAATTTGTCTTCCAAACAATCGTTGTTAAATATTGTATTATTATGTATTTTCATTTAATTCTATTGAAATCCGTTAGTTAGATATGTTAAACTGGAGTTGCATAATCCTAATGTTAGATGTTATGCAATTTAGTATATTGAATATTCATCTTTATTAAATGCCACAATGATGGATTACTACGCTAAAGTTTAATATGAGAATGTGTTTCGATGTCTGCAAGTCTACTCATAATGTAATTGCCTTTGGCGTTGGTGAAAAATATATCTACAGTACGAGAATATGTTAATAATACGAGTATTTTAACCAAAGTTACAATATACATACAAGATAATGTATGTAATAGTGGTTAAATTATTATTATGCCAAGACAAAACAAAGCTTTGATTCTCATACACATTTCTGAACTGAAGATTCAAGATACATTCACACCAACTACCCGACCTCTTGAAGATGCCTACTGCAACAGTAGGCGAAACGTCGGGATAATTTTCTTTGCTTTGTTTTTGTTTTGTATATTGCTTTGTATATTGCTTTATTTTATTTGTTATATGAATGATGATGTGCAAGAAGAATAAAATAAATCAATAAATAATTTCTCCTCACCAAACCACGGTGAGTAGAAATTTCCCCACAATTGACCACACAATTGGGATCTATGATTTTTTAAATAAATAAAATAATAATAATTTAAAATGGTTTGATTATAAATTATCAAATAAAATAAAAAAAATATTTATATTAATTTATTTGATAATTTAAAATGAATTGTTACAAAGTTAATGCCGATACAATTAATGGTTTAATTATTTTTCAATTTTCGTTTCATTTTGTTTAGTTTATAATTAGATTGTTATAACCTTTTAATTGTAAGTTATAGTTTATTGCATTGTAAATTAGCTTTATACTGTCTTTTACTGTTCCCCTCATACCAGCCTTTAAAGATGCTGAATGGGGGAATAATTTTATGTTTTTATTTGTTTTTGTTTATTTATATATAATCTTAAGTGGAAAGTGAAAAAAAATATAATGTATCATATATTTTTAAATGAATACATATCTATCATTTTATCTTATTAAGTAACTAGTTAAAATGGTGGTTGTTTTATATAAAAAAAAAAATTCTTAGATAATCCTATAAAATGTTAAGAAGGTACCTACCTAAACGAGCTATTTTTTTATTTACTCTACGTGTACAATTTTTTATCTTACTTCTTTTAATCTTATCGCAACTTGCTCCACGAAAATGCTGTAATACGAATTAAGGTAGACGGTAGAATAGTAACGACAACAATAATAGGTAATGATTCTTGACTGTAGGTCGTATAAAAATGTTTACTTTATATTTTTTATATAAAAAGAGACTTGAATAATCGCTTTGTCCCGTTTAATGTTGGTGATTCTCATTATTACAAGTGAGGGCAATGTAATTACATGAAATAATAATAAGTACAATAATTAATTTAACACCCGAAATATCCTGAAGTAGGAAAGGAAATGCGACATTTTCCTTTCTTTATTCCGGGTTAATGCGACATTTTTCACTTCATAACATATTTCACACGAATTTTCATTTACTACGATAACTTTATTATCATCATGGCGTACCTATCCCACAAGTAGGGTTGAAAGCAGACCAGCCTTAAGTGCAAGCTGTCCTCTCCGTGCCAACAAAATATTCAGACATTCAGGATGGATAGCAAACATCATCGCTGAAAATTTAGATGTACCTACTACGAGTTTATCTTTACTGTTTTGAACACCTGCTTTGAATGAATTATACATATTTAATAATCTGAAAGCTTTTTCAAAACACACGGTGGATTTTTATGAAAAGCATATAACACAATCTTCAATGTGATTTTCAAAAATAACTTATATTTACAGGACACACACTCATAAATTTTCAGAAAAGAATCAGATATACACATATTCGGTTCCGGGTTATTACTTTTACACAAACAATATTGTAGAAACTTTAAAATATTTTAACTCACTTTTCATTACGCAAAAAACGAATGCAATGAGGCATTCTTTTAAAATCCTTTTTCTTATAAATTAATACAATGTGAAAGTATGTAAATACTAACTTTTAGCTAATCAATTATTATGTCAAAGGATATTTTTTTTATTACTCTTACCTCAAAGAAATAAGAAGACCTTTTAATTACGTCGAGTCTAAAATATAAACCTTTTAAAAATCCATCCATCCCATCACGGCCTCTCCCACAAGTGAGGTAGTCAGTGAATCAACCACTTGTAATAAACATGCAATTCGTCCTCTCTGTACTAATAAAAGTTTAGACATTCAGAATGGGTGACTTACCTTTTCGCTGAATTGAAAGTATTTAATGTCTTTTGTTGTTTTACTAAAACCTGCGTTTTATTGGACTCTCGAAAAAATCCACAAAAACATAATACTTAGAAAAGACAACGTCACCTCATTTGGTAGTGTCCCGGACGGTACTTGAACCCGAAACCCATCTTGGCACGAGGTGTGCTTTGTTCAATTAAGCTACTAGGCGATATGCCGAATGCTCCGATATTCTCTCTCATAAACCCCGATGACAGCTTCACGTGTAAGTATTGTTCTGAAAATAACATCGATAAACACAATTAGATAGGTATATTACATTTTTTTTATCAAACTGAACAATTTATTATTGTTATAATCTAATTGAATCATACATTAGTGACATTTTCCAAAATAATAAAATTTCATGACAACTTCCGGTGAATATAAAAATATTTTATTTCATCTGGAATCGTTTCTGTTGTTGATATATTTTATGAGGTATAATCGTTTTAAAAATACGTTTAACATTTTATTCTGTTTGTTCCCTTGTGCTACATTTAATCGCATCTCCAAGAAGACTAAGTATTAAGCGGTGAGTAGAACTAAGGAGATATGCTAACTAGTCTACAAATACGGCGCTGCTAAATAAATATTTCCATCTATCTATCTAGGTATTTAAACAATTTTTCCACTTATAAAGTAGGAGTCAAATAAGACTCCGTATATTATATAATAATAATAATAATAATAATAATAATGGATGTTCTCTTCTTTCCGGAACAGACTATTTGAAAAGACATGATCAGGTACCAAAAATATTACATCAAAATTTAGCTTTGAAATTTAAATTAATTGAATAGGAATCAAAATTACCATACTATAATTATTGTCCAGTATCGGTACTTGAAAACAATGACACTAAACTCTACTGGGATCGACCAATACAAACTGATCGAACTATTCTAGCTAATCGACCAGATATTGTGTTGGTTGATCGCAGATGCCGTAAAACATACATCTTAGACATCACTATGCCGCACGATGAAAATTTAAATAAAGCTGAGCAAGATAAGATAATAAATTATCTTGATCTTGCTCATGAAATCAAAGATACCTATGTGGAGAACACCTACCACAATCATCGTGCCTATAGTGTTGTCTGTGAATGGTTTAATACCTAAGAGTCTGTCAAGCAATTTCAGAAAACTGGGAGTAGATGACAGGCTCAAATACAGCATGCAGAAGGCCGTACTTCTATCGTCCACCAGGATAGTAAGAAGGTTTTTGTCCATGTAGCTCTGTAAGTGATCTCCCATGATTGTACTATTTCATAGAACATCATGGAAGAATCAACTCGAATAATGTTGGGGTTCTACATTTTGAATATAAATTTATTTTAATATTTTATGGTTTTTGTTATTTAATGTTATATTTAAATTTTATTGTTAATCTTATATTGTGTTCAAAATGTGGAATCTTATATTGTTTTGTTAAATAAATGAGATATGAGATAATAATAGTAATAGTTTATTAAACACAATATCATTTTACAATAATCGAACAATAACACAATACATTTATTTTCCTAATACAATATCAGCCACTTAGTAAGTTTTTTTTTTAATAATTTTGATTTTTTTTTAAATACATGTGCTATTGTTTTATTTTCGTATTTTAAGTTCACTCTTTATCACAGTTCCTGAACTAAGTGTTCTAGTGAGATAATAAAATTATCACTCCTACATGGCGTTTGACCATTTTGTACAATTTTATCGCCTATAGCCCCCATGAAAAATGGATAACGACTTGCCCGTGATGAGCATGCAGGACCTGCATATTGGAGACTCAAATATTATATTGAAAACGTTATCATTCATGTCATTTGAAGTTTACAAACATTATCGAAATTAGTCGGAAGTGAAATTATTTAATTTAATTTAATACTGTCCTCTTGTATTAGGTCGATCATCAATCAATACGTTTTATAATTATGTTTATACATCTTTACAGATAAACAAATATTCTGAATTTTTATAATGGTGATTATTCTGCGGAAAATCGATTAGAATCAAGAGCGGAAAATTTCACCCTTTTCAAGAGGAATTTTATGCAAAATCACGATGAAGCCGCAGACAGTGAGCAACAGCGATTAGCCCAAATTACCCAATATTTGTAACAACAATGGCCAATGTAGTCCGCTTTAGATAAGGGTTTTAGTATCCCACTATTAATGTAGGAAATATTTTATTATTAAGAACTACCCTAAGGTTGCATTTTCATTACAAGAATAAATCCTTTGTAATAAGAACACAATACGAAATCATTAATAATGAACCAATACTTTGTTTAAATAGCCGTTTTTCCTGAAATAATTTCCGTGGAGTGATTTAAAATAATGGCATGATAAATTATAATAGTGTGAATGTTAAATCCATCTATGAGTCTTTTTTTGCGAGATGTCCGTCCAAGATCCTATGCATGTATCTATAGATGTCGTGTGCATGGTTTGGATGCGTGATTATTTTTGTGAGTTCTTCTGATTCAACTGATAATATGTATCAAATATCTGTACTGCGCCTCAAATATAAATAAATAAACAAACGGTTGATTTTCTTAGAAAGTTTAAATGTTATGATGAAATTTAAAACAAACGTTTTTTTCTACTACCTATATAGAATTTTATTTTGAATTTCAATAAGGAATTCTACAAACTATACACCGTTTTTATATCATAGTAACTTACTGTTATTCTGTAAAACTGTTCTGAATAAATTATTGTATAACACAGAAGCTGGTATTTACCTTGCATATTTTTTTTATCGTCATTCTGTTTGTTCCGATTAATTTTACATTTTCTAGTAATAAAAGGTTCTCTTATAGGTTTTTCTGTGTGTATCTATTGATAGACAAAGATAAAGTATCTTTACACGGTCCATTTAACAGTCTCGTATTGTGAGCACTATATTTATTACTGTACATATAAATATGTGAGGATATCTTGATGTGTTAACACTTGTAACTATGTATAAGCAAAGAATATATTATCTTTGACATATTATGTTCCGAATAAATTATTATAGATTTTGGGGCAATATAAGTAGATAAGTATAATATTAAGTTTATAAAGTTATGCAGTAGAGATGCGATTGCTTGGAAGAATGGTTAGTAAAACGTTGCGTGATATAGTGAAGAATGAGGATATTAGAAGAATGAGCGGATGCGAGAAGAGTGTTGTGGACAGAATAAGCGTGAATAAGATACGGTGGTTTGGACATGGTGAACGAATGAACGAGGTTAGAATGACAAAGAGGTATTTTTCTTTCACTGTAACTTTCTACTTTTTTCGAAAAGGTATCGAAATTTAGCATATTTAGATAATGATCTCTTTTTGATTGTCATAAAATATTTTAACGAACTTTAATAAAAGATTGACCTTCGTGTCCTTTCCACTGCCCAGTACCACTTGCTCCATAGACCAGGAATTTGAGACCACTGCTTTATCCAATACTAGACACAAGATAAAAAATATATATTATTAAGTCACTTTGCAGTTTGAAAACCACTCTCCATCATTTAATATCATTATTACTGCACGTGTTACAACTTTATTACTTATTTTTCCATCAAAATATGAGATTTCAATATAATATCCTGACTCTCATTACTGATTTCCTCTGTAGAAGTATCTACTTACACGAGATATGTATACTACTGTTATTATTGATCTCATTGGCTGGATGTGCAAAATATTTTTCAATCATTTCATAACTCGGGGGAGAATCTCAATATCAATCATATTATCTTCTGAAGATTTATCAAAATAAAGAATAAACGATGTTTTCCTCAAGGAGAATTCTGACTCTATTAGAACCAGTTGGGACGCAATGATTTGATCTTGACACAATATGTGTTTTTTATTTCTTCACTTTCATTTTTCGTGTTCCTGTTAAAAATAATCAATGAAAATAGAGACATTTTACAACTGTAATTCTGTACGGAAAGGACATAACATAACATAACATAACACGTGTAGACAATTCACACAGACCGAGCTAGTCCCAAACTAAGATATGAATCTTGTATTATGGGTACTAACACGGCGATACACATATACAATGCACTAAACACATATACATGTAACACCCTTAAATGTTTATTACATGCATCTGGTTTGCTGGCTTCGTCACTTGTGGAATATTTTGTGATAGTAAAGTAGAGGAAAATAATCAATCTTTGAAATCTATGTATCGTTTTGTAAGATTACTGCGAATATATCATTGAAAATAAAAATAAAAACATCTAAAAGTCTAATCTTTATTATAACATGATGTAAAATATACCTTCATTCTTTAAAAAATTGATTAACTAGTTAAGAAATTTTAAAGAAAAAATATATTTACATACTTGTTTGAACACATTTGATAATAAAAAATCGTATAAACTCTTCGCTTTATTTGCTGCTAAGCTACTGAAGACGTAAAATTTACCTAAAGTACAACGTATGTATTATTCATACAAATATACAAAGTACTTTTTACCATTTTACCATTACCATTTTTACCATTTTACCATTAATTTGAATAAAACAAGTTATATGATTTTTAGGCAAAAAAACAAAGAGAAAATTGTACTAAATTTAAAAGTGGACGATACAAAAATTAAACAAGTTGATAATGCAAAATATTTGGGAATGGAAATAGATGAAAAACTAGACTGGTCAGTCCACGTTAAGAAAAAGATAAATAAAATATCTCCATTAGCGGGGATCTTAAAAAGAGCTGATGTATTCGATCTAGGAACAAAACATATGATGTACCATGCTTTCATCATACCTCATATATCACATATGGGTTGGTGGCCTGGTCTCATTGTAGTCTGAGAGTCAGAGAATCGATGCAGAGGACAATGAATAAGGCATTGAAAAACGTGCATGGATTTAATAGATTAACTAAAACTATTGATTTATATAAAGTGACAGGAGAAATGACTCTCAACCAATTAATAACTTCTGAAAAAGCCAAGACTATACATAAGATAAAAAATGGACATATGAAATCAAACTTGAGCTTGACGACTAACAGTAGTGTACATGGACACAACACGCGGACTTCAAACAATATAAGAAACATTATACCCAGAACAAATAAAGTTCGAGATGGTTTCTTGTACTCTGCTGTTATGATTTATAACAGTTTGCCTGACCAATTGAAGAAATGTAAAAATCCTAAGGAGTTTGGAAAGAGGATTCAAGAGTTAGTAATGACTTCTCAATGTTTGTGATAGTGTTTTGTGTTTTTTTGTTTTCAATGGTGTTGCTGTTCTGTGATTTCTTTGCTCTGGTGTCTTATATTTTACTATAATATCAAATAATTTAAATTTATGAATTGTTTTACTAGATTTGTAATACTGCACGCCTCTGACACCAGCAACCTTAGTTGCTGTTTTGAGGTATTGTTTATGATTGAATAAATTGAAATTGAATACTTTAACGCAATATATTACATTATTTCCATACGATTATTAAATTTTCTGATACATAGTAATAAATGCTTCCAGGAACTTGTATATATACAGAGTTGTATGTAATAATAATATGTAAAACATTATCAGGTCTAATTAATTCAATAAAGGGTAAAACAGGTTGCCTTTGTACCTTTATAATATGAAATGTTATTAAGTATCTGTGTAGGGAAGCAGTATTTTAAAAATAATGAAATTTCATGAATAATTATTTACATGTTCACTAGTAAATAACGTGATAAAGCAAAGCGGAAAAATAAAGAAATGAGGATTGTAAGTTTAATAAAAAAGTGAACAATATCTCTGGAATCGCATTGGTCGAAAGCTGTAATGGTTTCAATAGAATATGATGTTATTTAATAATAATATTTGTTGAATGCAGCTGATCTGCTGGCTACCCCACTTGTGGGATATGCCGTGATGGTATAGTAGTAGTAGTAGTAGTAGAAATAGCTTAATTTTTTGGATATTTCAGGAGTCCAAGTTTAATAATAATAGAATGCTTTCGAAATTGGGCGAAAAAGCTGCCTATACTACCACTCTTTTACCATCACAGTATATCCCACAAGTAGGGTAACCAGCAGACTAGCTTCATGTAACAAAACATGTAAGCTGTCCTCTCCGTTCTATCTAAAAATTAAGAAATTTAGATGGGTGGCAAACCTCGCTGAATTTAAGATTTAAAATGTATTTATTTTCCGAAAACCTAACTTTTAAAGGACACTCGAAATCTTACTTAAAGAATGGGTACCAATTCTTTAAGTATTTGACGGAACAGGAATTAATTACGGCTATAAATAAATATATATGGAAAAAATGAAAGATGATGAAGAATATTTCTATTGTTAAAGATGCTTGTCTGAATAGCTTATGGAATGGTTCTCTGTTAATTATATACTTACGGATAGAAGTAGTCCTAGAAAAAAAGTGGCATGCCTGTTTAAATAATTGCATAAATAATTCTTGTTACAGTTAGTTGTTATATAATCATTTATTTAGCATCATAATCTGAAATAAGAAAAAAATTGCACCAATAAATGTAGATCAGAATGTTAAGGTTTATTTCATTTCAAAAATAATCTTTTATGAAATGTTCCTAGAAAAAATCAATTACGTGTTTTATTTATTTCTGTATTCTATCAGCTGATACAGAGCCTTTTTGGAATGGGAAACCATAAATTGTATGAAATGCGACACAAAATAATACAGAAAACGATTTTTGAAGAATGAAATGAAATATATTCAGTGAATAATAGAAGGATTTTGGTATGATATTTCTCATATGTTTAAACAATAATTGTAAATATACAAATCTTAGGCGGTGAGTATATTAATTGTTGTAAAAATTTAAAGTTGACCAGTTTACTAAAAAAGTCATAATTGACTACAGAGTTTCATTTACGTAAGAGTTAAAATCTGGTATTTAATTACCAAGGTCTCACGATACCAGAAAAACTGAAAGTTTCCGTAATATGACCATCAACAAAATTATTCTACGGATTTTTTTTATTGTAATAAATCACGAGTAATGATACAGTTTTTTATAAATTCAACCTTAAGTTTATTGTTTAATGTTTCTTACAAAATGCTTAAATATTTCAGAATAATTTAAGGAAAAAAACCATCTGTAATCTGAGCTGTAAATGGTCTCACATCACAGTCCCTCGTTAAGCAACAATATTTGACAAGAGACAAATGTCTCAAGAAAAATCACTCACTATTAATATCGCCGTACAAATGACTTGGGAAAAAATATCTTGAATGGTGACAAATAGTAGCAAATGTAATATTAAAGTTTCATTTTTAATACAAATAAAGACTTTACTACCAACTGTGTTATTATTATTATTATTTGGATGATTTGTAAAGCGCCGTTTTGTGAAAAAAATCCACCTCAAGGGCGCTCTTTGCTAACTAAGGTTGTGTCTGGATTATTCCGTGAGATTTCTTGAATAGATAAGTCTTCAGTTGGTTCTTGAAACGAGATATGTCCTGCGTTTCTCTGATCATTTGTGGAAGCCTGTTCCAGACTACAGGTGCAGATATTGCAAAAGCACGCTCCACGTACACTGGTTTCGATACAGTACTTTATCATCACGTGTTCTTAATCATCACACTGTTTGCAACAAACAAATAATCAGAATGGAAAAAATCTTATATAATTTAGAGAATGATAATATAAAACTTAGGAAACCGACAGAAAGGAGTGTTTAAAACAATAATCTGGAGCATGCTCCGTATGGTACACAGGTCGACAAAAGTCTTTGTAAATAGAGCTATCAGTCGAAACTAAGTTTAATACACCATTTGAATTTGAATTTTTATTTAACTACTAATAGAAGGATGAATAGTTTAAACATGAATACATTATTCCGGTTTAAACTTTATACTATTTTTAAAAGCGAAGCTTGTTAATTATTAATCTAACTTGGAGTTACTGGACTGTGTTGAGAAATTTCATTATTCATATTAACTTATCTATGCATACAATGTGGAAGCAAATAGATACAATGTTGAATATTTATATACATAGAATGCCGTATTATTATTATTTAGTTTGCTGCAACTTTTAAACGATCGTGACACTCACTATAAGAAGTAAATAACCAAACACACGCGTACAAGTTTTGATAATAATATGTTGTATAAATTAATTGGAATCCCAACAAAATGCAAAGTTATTCAAGTTTGGCATGTTGTACATACATATTTTAATGAATAAATTAAGGAAAAAGTGATTAAAAGCCGAGCTTTAGTCAAAAGGCTGACTGACAATCAACTACTACATTCATAGTGTGTGCCTTAAAAGCATGTTCAACGTCAAGAGAAAATACTTCAAACTAATTCAAGTTAGTACTTAGTGGGTAAGTTCGTGTTATACTATCAACTTGTTTACTACAAATTTTTACTTATGCTGATGTTAAATTTATTAGAACCTACAAACCTTAAGCTTGACTGAAAATGTTGCGTAACTTACATTTTTTGTCAATTCTATTGAACAAAAAATAATGATAATACTTAAAAAGTTAACTTTCCAAAAGTCTGCATTTCTCTTTTTTATGCTTAGTTTTTGGGTGTCAACCAAATAACATTTTTTATTTTTAATACAATAAACGCAAATCATTTCAAATTTTATACCCAAGTGTAATTTATAAGATACAAAGCTCACTAACTGCATGTAATAAACATGCAAATTGTCCTTTCTGTGCTTAAAACAAAATTAGACATCAAGGTGGGTGACATAACTTTTATTGATGAACTGAAGAATTTTAATTTCTTTAAGGTGTTTAATGAATACCTGACACTTACAGAACACTCGAAAACTAACAGAAATGAGTGGGAGACCCATTCCTAGAGAACTAATATAAGAACATCGAAAATAAAATTCATCTAATATTTCATAAAAATGTTTATACAACACTACACGTTTCTTTTTTCTTTAGTCAAATTGAAATGAATGATTTCGTCCATTTACAAAGATTATCATATTAATAATGACATAAAGACATAGTTTTTTATTCAAAAATAGCTTCTTGTTTTTCTTTTCATAATATTTATTCTCGTATTTAATACGCAAATCTATCTGAATATGAAAAAAACCACAAACAAACAGCTTCAAGGAAAATATGTTAAAGCGGAAGGAAATGAAATAAAGTATGACAACAGTCATATTTCTTTCCCGTACACAATATTATTACCGATTTATTGTAGGAATATTAATTTTGCGTCGCGGTAAGGCGAATGATACTTACGCTTATAACAATACTAGCTGACCCAGCGAACTTCGTACCGCCTAAGAATCAATGAGTGATTAATATTTTTAATCTCTTTACAAACTCCCGTAATTGTCCAAGTGTGTCATCGTATAAAATGTAATAAAATGAAATTCATTTATGTTGAACAATTATGCTTAACTCAGATTTGTTTATTATCTGTTGTACGTAATAATATCTAGGTACTCATTAAATTTTTAAGTAGAAAAATTCTTATCCACGATTTTTTCTAAAATTAAAAATTTCAGATCCATAGATATTAAATTGTATGGATAACAATTCTTATTTGAAAATGTATACAAAATTATTATTCTACAAATAGGCCAGTCAATAAAAAAACATCATCGTTGATTTTGTATAATTCTCCATATTGCATTTTTTATTTATATTAAAAATGTACGGCGTAAATAATTTTCATCGTATTTTTTCTTCTCGTGAAATTTTAAGATATTTTAATAGCCTATCGGCTATTTGGGGCGGGGAAAAATCCAACAAATGAGAAATCATTCCAATCAGTACAGCCATTCATGAGTTACAAATGGTGTAACTAACACCACTTTCTTTTATATACATAGATTGTAGGAATATTATTTTTGCGCTGCGGTAAGGCGAATGATGCTCACGTTAATAATAATATTAATAATCCCTACTACCTACCCTTAAAGTTGTAAAAAACATACAAATTATACACGACAGGTGAAATAATGAAACTTTAAAATAATTGGACTGAAAGTTTTCTTGTGACTTAATGTACTATATATTAACAAGTAAATTGTTGGGCAATTATGAAACTATTACCTTTAGTTAAAATTAATTTTCATCTTATCTTATTTAAGCCCTTACGCCTCATATTTTGTGGACAAGATGGAGTAATATCAGTTTGATCTATCTCTAAGCTTTTCTTTCCCTTCCTCCACATTCACGTAATCACGTTGAGATGCCCCTACTGAACCCCCTACAGATGGTATTCAATGACGCTGTGAGGCTCATTTTCCGCGAGAATAAAGGCTGTCACATTACACCTTTGCTTGAGAAGTTACATTGGTTAAGTGTAGCTGAAAGGATCCAATAGAAACTGTGTTTTTGTGGTCTATAAGACTCTGAAAAATATGGCACATCAGACACTTTCTGAGGTCGGTGTTCTCAAAACACCTGTAAATACATAGACTCCTTCGCTCAGCAAAAACATCCATCAACATGTTGGACGAGAACAACAGTGCTCCGTTTCTACGATAGAGCTTTTGGTTTACTGGAACTATCATTTGGAACCGAATAAAAACGTTCTGGAGCAAACTGAAAACATAGCTCTCTCAACAGAGTTTCCCGCGCCCTTGAGATGGATACCCTGTAAAACGATGGTGAATAAATCATTTTCATTCATTCAGTCAATTACACACGCATGTCGATTTCTTTTACTCAACACGCGGCTGATCTTGAGAATTTGATTTTCAGTCAAGTAACATAATTCTTTGCAGTCCGCGCTTTTATATACTCATTCTTTCAGATAAATACACATTATTTGTCGTCTTTTCATCATACATTCGCTCCATTGTGTTTATTGTTTTGATAATCTGAATTTGGTATTCATTCTAGTACATCCGCATGTATTTTCCTCACGCTGCATTCAGTAAGCTTGGAGATATTTTTACCACACTAAATTTGTCATTCAGAAAATCCTTTATTTCAGAAAACGACAAAATTATGTATTTCTTGTGGGAACATTCCTTTGATTTTCATCCCATGATTTATGATATATATAGATTGAATAAATTTTATTAACTATAAAATGATACTGATGCCTGTACAAAATGGCGCCAAAAAAATCCTCTTCACCAATAATTTTTAAAAGATTATTTCTAACATAAAATTAATTTAATTTAATCGCGAAATAATATAAAAAAAATTGATGATCGTAAAATGAAATTTTTCCCGAGAAATAATTTGGTTTTCAAATTTAATAAAAACAATCGTAATGTTAGGGCAGAAACAGAACCAGATTGTAAATTACCAAATAATGTACTTTTATCAAAATATACAATGTTTCTTTGAATAAAGAAATTTGAATTCCTTGGTATTTTCTTAGTTTTAAAATGTTAATAGTTTTCTCTGCTTGACATTGATTGGTATTTAAAGACAAAGAAGTTTGTTGCTTTCAGGATGTTTCAGGATAAAAACCACGCAAATGAAAAACTGAAACCTCCCCTCGTTTCTTCAGGACAACGCCCTTCTCGTGATAAATGAACCTTCAAGATTCACAAGACAGTGAGGGTTGAAAAAATTTAGTGTTTCTTAGTCTGGTGATTGCTTACATCCTAATCTTACAACGCTTTGTCATTTGAACTGTATTCGACGGAAACCAGGCCATGATACTTTCATCATTTTTTAAAGATTTATTATTTTGACTAAATTAAACAAGAAAATCAATTGAGATTAATTTACTAGACTGAAAAACATAAATTTAGAAGGAAGCGCAGATATCCAAGAGCCTCGAGGTTTGAATACGTGGATCATTTTTTGAAAGACGGCTGGGTGTTGAATCGCATGTATGAAGAGTTCCTCATACACATGAAGACTTTTTGCACAAATGTGAAGAAAAGTAAGAATTGTAATTAGGCCAGATCGAATTGATGTTTTGTCTTCTCTGTATCTTGTTCTAGAGAAAATAGTTCCTATTTCAAAACAATGCTGAGTTTATGTTTGCCTTAATTAAAATAAGTATAATGTATTGTCGATTTCTTAGGATGTAAATTTAAATAATATATTAAGCATTCTGGCCTTTTTAGCAAAAGTTTGTGACTTCTCGATGGAAATCTTGATGAAGGAAAATAATTGACATTTGAAGATCTCCTACAACGACTAATTTACTTTTTGCTACATTCTCTATTTTTCAACGCATTTTCCATTTCAACGAAAACACAATTATATTATAATCGATTAGTTCGGACATTTATCTGTGCAATAAGTAAGATAGAAGATGTAAGAAAGTAAATGTATTGAAATTTCAGTGTGGAAACACTCACATAATTTTCAGTACACGCTTATGTTCTTAATAACAACACCACATTAAAGGCACATACTTGGCCAACTACGAGTATGCGTAGGCTAGGGTGTCCCAAAAAAATTAAAGTGATATTTTTTTAATGCATACCCTCGTATTTTGTTTGAATGGTCTCAAAACATTTAAAAATAAAGTTTTGCGTACTTAGGATCACGATAACCCGTGCCGACTTGCAGCGAAACGTGTCTGTGCTTGCACAGTACGGCGCGACGGAAATCTCGTTCATTGCTTGCTTGTTACTTGTTTGTTTTATTAGTCAACGCATTACTTTTGAGTAGTCAACATGTCAGTGGAGTTAAGAAGTTCTAAAAAGGAGATTTTTTTAATAGGAGACGTAAAACATCAAATCACCGGTTCGAAACTTCCCTCTAATGGACAAGTACTGGAAGTTTTGTTCTATAATATTCGTGAAGTGAATTTAAGTGTCAATGAAAGTGCAAATCTAACTATTCGTGAAATGTTACGTACACGTCCGCCCACATTACGTACACGTCCGCCCACATTGCTACATCCACGGACGAGCACACAAATTGGTACGATATCGTCCCACCAGGACGTTCGCATCATATCATAATACAAAATTATCAAAAGAGAAATTATCAAATATTTAAAGAAATGAATTTACATGAATTATACATAAGAAAAGTATATAAGTTGGCTCGTAACCCCCAGCTTCGCTACATACATTTTGCAATGTACGTAAGCGAAACACATAGAAAATTAATTATATTATAGAGAAAGTATATAAAGATATTTGCAAGTAAAACAGATTAATATTGGCTCAAGTTCGTGTCTAGGTATGATTCTACTTGGTTTGTGCAAGAGGAATGCATTGTGTGTGGGTGACAGGTACATACTTCAATTATACATATTATACTTACGTAAAGTTCAGAGAATTCCCTATCCTTCGGTTTCATCATTTTCTTATGGTCATCATATCATTACTACAGAATATATATAGGTAATTTAAGCAATTGAAATCCAT
The DNA here is from genome assembly GCA_947579605.1 of Athripsodes cinereus. Lineage (NCBI taxonomy): Eukaryota > Metazoa > Arthropoda > Insecta > Trichoptera > Leptoceridae > Athripsodes > Athripsodes cinereus. The sequence goes on from OX388314.1 coordinate 29,143,986, forward strand.
AGTGATTCTTCAGTTAAGTATTTATCTCAGTGGATTAACTAATCCAGGCTTAAGCAACATAGGTTAACTCTCCAAGTAGACATTATTTCAGATTGATACTTATTTCCAGGTTATATTATAGTACACATTTCAATAATAGATACTCCTTGTTAGACATTTATCCCATATAGTTACAATCAGGATTCAAACCTGAGCTTGTCATTGATAATCAAACATTTATATGTAAATCTTGTTCCGGAATTGAACCGGGAATAACTATTTAATGGTACTTTTATTGTTGGTCATCAATACACGCTGTGTATATCATTGGGGAATTACTATAATTATGAGATACGAAAACATATTTTGAGGTTATAACAGACATATTATATTGAAATAAAAGTGGCATTGTGAAATATACATAATTACATAAACATATTAATATACATGGTACACATAATTACATAAACCTATCAATATATATATGGTACAGTGATCAGATCTAAATATAGGCATTGTCAACCTATTACAATGATGAGTTTATTTACTTGGGAAGATACTTTATTTATTTACTGAAGCCGTGTATAAATTTAAGTACAAGTTATCTCCAGCAATTGTTTTAATAGATATAATGGAAAACCACGGAACACCATTACTAGAAATGATAATTAACTTTGAGGTTACATTCTCAGTTCCAAATACTACTTTAAGCATAATGAAGAAGTATTTAATCCAAATTATAGCAAATGAAGTTGACTTTATCACACAGTTACATAAGAAAGATCCCAAACATTTCTGACTTGAAATTCTGGTATTGACTCCATTATAAAATACGTTAACCAACAGACATTACCTTTCAACATAAACAAGGTTTCAATTATATTGAGATACAGTTATAGATAACAGTGACAATGTAAAAAGACAAATAGATTAGATAATTATTATACATACAATTATAAGGTTTTGGTCTGTTCAGATATGTTATCAGGCCATTGGAATACATACATAATATATTATATTGGTACTTACAAGATTTTCAATTATAACAAAGGGTCGAACGTACAAACGAGACAGTGGTTATCCTATAATGAAGCTACGGGTCGCTACACTTGGGTCGAAATATTCTCTACACAAGAACATACGCAATGGACTCATTATTCCTAGCACATGATGTCGATTGCTCCTTGGAACGACGGATCCCGCATGAGACAAGCACATCACAGCCAGATGACTGTGCAAAGCCTTTTCTTTCCATTAGTGGTTTTAAGGTTATAGTAATCCCACGGATCGCGAACAGGTGGTCATATATCACTTTGATAGTTCCACATTCCTTTATCTATTTAGCCACGGACGAAGCAGCCAACAGAGAAGGCTCCTGTTCCTCCAAGTTGTATATTTTATGCAAACTCTAAATATTCCAACTGTTGATGTATCGCACATGTTGTGTTATTCTCAAAACAATCATACATGTTTTATGCAAAGATATAAAGTATTATCTGATAGCATTTCCGCGAATAACATTATTATGGATATTATCATTATAAGATATTGAAATTTCTCTGCTGATGGCAATTCGATATTAATTATTCCTTTATTTTACACGTATTATCACTTGGAACACACATCGTACTAATCTTTGATAAACATTGTGTCTAATTTAATTTATGGAGAAATTTACAAAGATACACGTGGCGTGACGACGTTATCGTTACGTTATTTTCACTGGATTAACACTAGCTTTACTTTTAAGATGAGTTTTTAATTATCTGGACACGGACCGATAGATATATATACACAATATAATAATTAAATACAATATAATGTTTTGAATTGAATCGAACAAGTTCGCGCCAACATTATGGTATGGCTAGAAGCCAAGCGAAAAGGTAGTTACGTCCCCATGGTCCGAATTCAACTGACTCCAAAAGGACGCGAGCGGGACAAGACATGTTTAACGGTTATTCTTCAAGGGAATCAGAATCATACGATGTTGGGCCGAGTGCAGATCGAAGCATCAGCCAGTCACGTGTTCCTTGTAACGTACAATTATTATTATTATTACGGAAGACTCACAGACAACAAATGACTGTAGGAACATTAGCCAGTATGAACTTTTCCGCAGCGATTATTTAATGCGTAGCATTCTCCCTTTCGGCCCCTCTTGAAAATTTGAAGAGAAACGACAAATTTTCAAGTTCCTCAATTATACAAAAAAAAGTTGAGAGCCACTACAAAAATTGTTGAGAACCACTGGTTACATGAAAAGATTGAATACCACTGGTCACATAAAAAGTTGAGAACCATTGGATACATAAGCAACTACATAGGTACCCAATTACAGACAAACAATTCAAAAAATGGTAGCTTATATACTATTACAATGTTTCTTACATCCTATAGCCCGTTCAATTATTATTATTAAACACTCGCGGTAAATTGCCCATAGTCAAAATTGATGCGAACTGTTTTCATATTTTGACTTACACTTTTTAATAATAACACAAAATTCACTTTGGTTGTTTTAGTACGGGGCTCCTATCAAAAGTTTGAGAGCTACAATCATAACAATACAATAGTATATAGAGATGAGTACATATATATATAGACATGTGCATATGTGTATGTATACGAAAAACACAGGTTATGAAAACAACAACTTTAAACATTTTACAATACAATTTTATAGAAACTCAGGATCGTTATTACGTTACAATATACGGTTCGTTCTACATTGGTGATAAAATTATTCCTTTCAATTTATCAATATACGTACGTTTCATTGATGGATTCATTTACTACGATCGACGACAAGTTAACATTTTAAACATGACAAACATATGAAACAAAAGTTACATACTTAAGAAGTTGGTTTACATCATTTTCGATTCCGGTTACATGTATCCGGCAAGCCATTGGAAAAGTAACATAAAGGGATCTAAATAATTATAAACAATTTTGTATAGATGGAATTAGAGATACCACATTTACGCTTCATTTTACCCATTAAGCTTAATAGCACTCATATACAAGTGATTTCATGTACCATGTACCATACAAAGATATTGGCAAAGCACAGAAAGAAATCATACATAATAGGGACATATACATATAAAAAAACAATTTACACGCAGACATGACATAATGGTCAATCACGAAAACTGCAATCACATTTACAGTAACCGATATTCATTATTGGCGTCAAATCCTTCTACGCATATCACATAGTCACAATTCTCACACAGAGACAGATTTCTCACATAGAGATAATCTCAGAGGGAGCTACCCTCACACAGGCTTAATACATGACAAATACATTGAACAACTTTCGATCTTTGCTACACAATATACAAGTTACAAGTTCAATAAATTCTTTACATACATCATTATTCAAATTCAACATTTACTTCTTCATACAGGGCTCACCTTTCATAAACAGATTCATACATCATCTTTATTCACTAACATACAATTAACTAAAATTATCCCATTGAATATCTGTAGCCAACATTCCACTACAGGTTTTATTCTGTGTCTTTCATAAGCCATTCCGTTCAATGTCAAAATGTTCTATCACATTTTCCAATGTATTCAAGCAACATAAACAACTTTTACACAAAGTCACAAAATTATTTAATTCAACAAGGATATACTACATCCAAACATTTCCAATTACAATTCATAAGAGATTACTACGTGTCCTACGCGGAATTAAACGTCATATAAACTCAAACTTCAAAATAATAGGCATGAACGATTAGCAATCACATTGTCTACATTCATCAAAAAGAGCATTACGATTTATCTTTCACACATCCAGATAACATCGTCTCTATATTGATTACACAAAAGTCACAAAAAAGTATTTAAACACATCTCTCCTACCACGGCTTTACATATTACATAAACATAACTCATTTTTTTTATCAAAGAGCGTTCGTTAGTTTACCTTAACGGAATAATTCACTAATCGGACTCAGTTCTCAAATAAACAAGGCATAGGTTACTTCAATATTTCACGATGGTAATAAGCCGCAAAAGTCACATTATTATATTTCAAGAAAATTAATTACTTCACAAAAGATAACAAATTCCGTACACAAAGGGTTAATATTCAACAGCAAAAATTCTACATCGTTACATGGTTACTTCTTTAATTTCAAAAAAATTTACAAAACATCATTCTACTATTTACGTTAATGTCAAAATTTTCAACGATGGTCATCAAAGGGTTAACTGTTTCTTAACTAAATTCAAAAATTCAGTTACAGTTCACTACTTGACATTAAAAAAAATTCAATTACTGTTCACAAAGGGTTAACAAATTCGGTCATGTTTCACTAAGGGTTAACTGTATTTATTTTTCAAATTTCGTGAACGGTCGTGAAGGGTTTAACATTATTCATTTCGATTTATTTTTAACTTTAATTTTCTTAAAACAAAAATATTTGTTTAATATTATTCATCATTATTATTTCGTCACATCACTACGTACGCACATTTATATTCTTATCAAAACTCTACTACGCATAATTTTACACAACAACGCTCATTTATTATTATTTCTCCAAGAGTTCAATAAAGATATTTATTCCAAATGCAACATTTTACTGTTTCAAAAAATTTTAATTCAATTTAATATTTAACATCGATTTTTACTCTCATCGTTTGAAAATGAATCTACTATTAAAATAACATTACAACAAAATTCTGTTTACCGGCAAAGTTCTTTGTACACTTTGGTTTATTATACCTATAACACTATGGGTACATATTATTTCGTTTCATTCCAATAATATTATTTTCAACTATACATTTTACTAGTATTTTGGACTTCCCGATTTGTGTGTTCATTTAATATTACAATGTCGAGGTAAGTTTGCGCGCTGTCTCTCTTTCTCATGCGACGTATAGGTACATACATACTATGCTGTGTTTTATTTCTCAATAACGGACTTCTCCCTACGAACGGAATAGTTTACACTATTTTAAAAAACTGACTGCACCCAATTGTGTTCTGCATACGCGCTCTCGATGGTACATACTACACGTTGTATAGGTAGGTATGTATACTGCGGTATAATAATATTATCGTTCTAATATTATATCTATTCTTACGGCGTTCGATATTATATATACACACTATTATAATATTCATTATGTTATGTTGGTCTGTTTGCGATGGTTTGTTTACGGCCTATAACGAAACATTTACAATGGAATATTTTCACCATACAATTCTTTCTATACGGCATCGGTTTTTTACTCCACATTATAACAATACTCGCGACAAACGTTTGCGCTATACACCAATACATTTATTTTTTAAATACGGACATTTAAATTATCTATTTTACGATTCCTGTTTCATTTTTAAAATTGTTTTCATATACATACACACATTAAAATTATTACATTTTCAATTAATATCAATACACATAATTACACAATAAAGACAAGAATTCTGAACTTCACGATTAGGCATATTCATCACACAATACATTTAAAATTTTAGGGTCTACAACTATGCGAGTTGTACGATCCAGGACGAGCTGCCCAAATGTTACGTACACGTCCGCCCACATTGCTACATCCACGGACGAGCACACAAATTGGTACGATATCGTCCCACCAGGACGTTCGCATCATATCATAATACAAAATTATCAAAAGAGAAATTATCAAATATTTAAAGAAATGAATTTACATGAATTATACATAAGAAAAGTATATAAGTTGGCTCGTAACCCCCAGCTTCGCTACATACATTTTGCAATGTACGTAAGCGAAACACATAGAAAATTAATTATATTATAGAGAAAGTATATAAAGATATTTGCAAGTAAAACAGATTAATATTGGCTCAAGTTCGTGTCTAGGTATGATTCTACTTGGTTTGTGCAAGAGGAATGCATTGTGTGTGGGTGACAGGTACATACTTCAATTATACATATTATACTTACGTAAAGTTCAGAGAATTCCCTATCCTTCGGTTTCATCATTTTCTTATGGTCATCATATCATTACTACAGAATATATATAGGTAATTTAAGCAATTGAAATCCATAGTGATTCTTCAGTTAAGTATTTATCTCAGTGGATTAACTAATCCAGGCTTAAGCAACATAGGTTAACTCTCCAAGTAGACATTATTTCAGATTGATACTTATTTCCAGGTTATATTATAGTACACATTTCAATAATAGATACTCCTTGTTAGACATTTATCCCATATAGTTACAATCAGGATTCAAACCTGAGCTTGTCATTGATAATCAAACATTTATATGTAAATCTTGTTCCGGAATTGAACCGGGAATAACTATTTAATGGTACTTTTATTGTTGGTCATCAATACACGCTGTGTATATCATTGGGGAATTACTATAATTATGAGATACGAAAACATATTTTGAGGTTATAACAGACATATTATATTGAAATAAAAGTGGCATTGTGAAATATACATAATTACATAAACATATTAATATACATGGTACACATAATTACATAAACCTATCAATATATATATGGTACAGTGATCAGATCTAAATATAGGCATTGTCAACCTATTACAATGATGAGTTTATTTACTTGGGAAGATACTTTATTTATTTACTGAAGCCGTGTATAAATTTAAGTACAAGTTATCTCCAGCAATTGTTTTAATAGATATAATGGAAAACCACGGAACACCATTACTAGAAATGATAATTAACTTTGAGGTTACATTCTCAGTTCCAAATACTACTTTAAGCATAATGAAGAAGTATTTAATCCAAATTATAGCAAATGAAGTTGACTTTATCACACAGTTACATAAGAAAGATCCCAAACATTTCTGACTTGAAATTCTGGTATTGACTCCATTATAAAATACGTTAACCAACAGACATTACCTTTCAACATAAACAAGGTTTCAATTATATTGAGATACAGTTATAGATAACAGTGACAATGTAAAAAGACAAATAGATTAGATAATTATTATACATACAATTATAAGGTTTTGGTCTGTTCAGATATGTTATCAGGCCATTGGAATACATACATAATATATTATATTGGTACTTACAAGATTTTCAATTATAACAAAGGGTCGAACGTACAAACGAGACAGTGGTTATCCTATAATGAAGCTACGGGTCGCTACACTTGGGTCGAAATATTCTCTACACAAGAACATACGCAATGGACTCATTATTCCTAGCACATGATGTCGATTGCTCCTTGGAACGACGGATCCCGCATGAGACAAGCACATCACAGCCAGATGACTGTGCAAAGCCTTTTCTTTCCATTAGTGGTTTTAAGGTTATAGTAATCCCACGGATCGCGAACAGGTGGTCATATATCACTTTGATAGTTCCACATTCCTTTATCTATTTAGCCACGGACGAAGCAGCCAACAGAGAAGGCTCCTGTTCCTCCAAGTTGTATATTTTATGCAAACTCTAAATATTCCAACTGTTGATGTATCGCACATGTTGTGTTATTCTCAAAACAATCATACATGTTTTATGCAAAGATATAAAGTATTATCTGATAGCATTTCCGCGAATAACATTATTATGGATATTATCATTATAAGATATTGAAATTTCTCTGCTGATGGCAATTCGATATTAATTATTCCTTTATTTTACACGTATTATCACTTGGAACACACATCGTACTAATCTTTGATAAACATTGTGTCTAATTTAATTTATGGAGAAATTTACAAAGATACACGTGGCGTGACGACGTTATCGTTACGTTATTTTCACTGGATTAACACTAGCTTTACTTTTAAGATGAGTTTTTAATTATCTGGACACGGACCGATAGATATATATACACAATATAATAATTAAATACAATATAATGTTTTGAATTGAATCGAACAAGTTCGCGCCAACATTATGGTATGGCTAGAAGCCAAGCGAAAAGGTAGTTACGTCCCCATGGTCCGAATTCAACTGACTCCAAAAGGACGCGAGCGGGACAAGACATGTTTAACGGTTATTCTTCAAGGGAATCAGAATCATACGATGTTGGGCCGAGTGCAGATCGAAGCATCAGCCAGTCACGTGTTCCTTGTAACGTACAATTATTATTATTATTACGGAAGACTCACAGACAACAAATGACTGTAGGAACATTAGCCAGTATGAACTTTTCCGCAGCGATTATTTAATGCGTAGCACATGTTGGACGAGAACAACAGTGCTCCGTTTCTACGATAGAGCTTTTGGTTTACTGGAACTATCATTTGGAACCGAATAAAAACGTTCTGGAGCAAACTGAAAACATAGCTCTCTCAACAGAGTTTCCCGCGCCCTTGAGATGGATACCCTGTAAAACGATGGTGAATAAATCATTTTCATTCATTCAGTCAATTACACACGCATGTCGATTTCTTTTACTCAACACGCGGCTGATCTTGAGAATTTGATTTTCAGTCAAGTAACATAATTCTTTGCAGTCCGCGCTTTTATATACTCATTCTTTCAGATAAATACACATTATTTGTCGTCTTTTCATCATACATTCGCTCCATTGTGTTTATTGTTTTGATAATCTGAATTTGGTATTCATTCTAGTACATCCGCATGTATTTTCCTCACGCTGCATTCAGTAAGCTTGGAGATATTTTTACCACACTAAATTTGTCATTCAGAAAATCCTTTATTTCAGAAAACGACAAAATTATGTATTTCTTGTGGGAACATTCCTTTGATTTTCATCCCATGATTTATGATATATATAGATTGAATAAATTTTATTAACTATAAAATGATACTGATGCCTGTACAAAATGGCGCCAAAAAAATCCTCTTCACCAATAATTTTTAAAAGATTATTTCTAACATAAAATTAATTTAATTTAATCGCGAAATAATATAAAAAAAATTGATGATCGTAAAATGAAATTTTTCCCGAGAAATAATTTGGTTTTCAAATTTAATAAAAACAATCGTAATGTTAGGGCAGAAACAGAACCAGATTGTAAATTACCAAATAATGTACTTTTATCAAAATATACAATGTTTCTTTGAATAAAGAAATTTGAATTCCTTGGTATTTTCTTAGTTTTAAAATGTTAATAGTTTTCTCTGCTTGACATTGATTGGTATTTAAAGACAAAGAAGTTTGTTGCTTTCAGGATGTTTCAGGATAAAAACCACGCAAATGAAAAACTGAAACCTCCCCTCGTTTCTTCAGGACAACGCCCTTCTCGTGATAAATGAACCTTCAAGATTCACAAGACAGTGAGGGTTGAAAAAATTTAGTGTTTCTTAGTCTGGTGATTGCTTACATCCTAATCTTACAACGCTTTGTCATTTGAACTGTATTCGACGGAAACCAGGCCATGATACTTTCATCATTTTTTAAAGATTTATTATTTTGACTAAATTAAACAAGAAAATCAATTGAGATTAATTTACTAGACTGAAAAACATAAATTTAGAAGGAAGCGCAGATATCCAAGAGCCTCGAGGTTTGAATACGTGGATCATTTTTTGAAAGACGGCTGGGTGTTGAATCGCATGTATGAAGAGTTCCTCATACACATGAAGACTTTTTGCACAAATGTGAAGAAAAGTAAGAATTGTAATTAGGCCAGATCGAATTGATGTTTTGTCTTCTCTGTATCTTGTTCTAGAGAAAATAGTTCCTATTTCAAAACAATGCTGAGTTTATGTTTGCCTTAATTAAAATAAGTATAATGTATTGTCGATTTCTTAGGATGTAAATTTAAATAATATATTAAGCATTCTGGCCTTTTTAGCAAAAGTTTGTGACTTCTCGATGGAAATCTTGATGAAGGAAAATAATTGACATTTGAAGATCTCCTACAACGACTAATTTACTTTTTGCTACATTCTCTATTTTTCAACGCATTTTCCATTTCAACGAAAACACAATTATATTATAATCGATTAGTTCGGACATTTATCTGTGCAATAAGTAAGATAGAAGATGTAAGAAAGTAAATGTATTGAAATTTCAGTGTGGAAACACTCACATAATTTTCAGTACACGCTTATGTTCTTAATAACAACACCACATTAAAGGCACATACTTGGCCAACTACGAGTATGCGTAGGCTAGGGTGTCCCAAAAAAATTAAAGTGATATTTTTTTAATGCATACCCTCGTATTTTGTTTGAATGGTCTCAAAACATTTAAAAATAAAGTTTTGCGTACTTAGGATCACGATAACCCGTGCCGACTTGCAGCGAAACGTGTCTGTGCTTGCACAGTACGGCGCGACGGAAATCTCGTTCATTGCTTGCTTGTTACTTGTTTGTTTTATTAGTCAACGCATTACTTTTGAGTAGTCAACATGTCAGTGGAGTTAAGAAGTTCTAAAAAGGAGATTTTTTTAATAGGAGACGTAAAACATCAAATCACCGGTTCGAAACTTCCCTCTAATGGACAAGTACTGGAAGTTTTGTTCTATAATATTCGTGAAGTGAATTTAAGTGTCAATGAAAGTGCAAATCTAACTATTCGTGAGTGTATTATTTACTGGGAAAAGGCACGTATACCGACTAAATCATTACCTAACTGTGTTAAGAAACTAATTTCGTTATACCAAGTTTGGAGAGATTTGCAAAAAAATGCGAAAAAAACACAAGAAGTGTTTGAACAACGTCGACAAGAGTTTCTTTCCAACTTAGACAATTTGTTTGACATTGCTCATGCCGATGCGCTTCAGCTAATAAAAATAAATGAAGATAGGATCTTTTTGGAGCACCAAAGAAAACCAGGTCGGCCTGGTCACTTAGCCGGAGTGGACAAAAAACTTACAGAAAAAGAAGAAAAGGCGCGCCTTAGAAACATTGAGGAGGAAAAGCGACGTGCTAAATATTTTTCATCGTTAGCTCCATCGACATCATCTTATGAACCACCACAAGAAAACTCATTTTCTGATTCTGAAATAATAGACTTAAAAGAAAATAGACCCAGCCTAAGTGGTGCTTCCTCTCAGCCCGATAAAACTTGTATGCCGAAAAATTTTATAACTCCGAAGTTGGTTGCCGCATTAGATAGATGTCAGTTAATTGTGAGAGATTCTGTTTTTATAATAGAAGCTACTATTGAGGCATTAGGGCATAACACGGATGATTTTTCTATAAGCAAGTCCTCGATCCATAGAATTCGTACAGAAATGCGCAGAGAGCGGGCTGAAGCTATAAAAGTTAATTTTCAAAACAATATCCCGGATACGGTAACTGTCCACTGGGATGGAAAACTATTGTCGGCTCTAGATTCACGTAAATCTAAAGAAGAACGCCTCCCGATAGTTATTTCTTATGATAATAATGAACAACTTATCGCTGTGCCAAAATTGGACAGCTCATCAGGAAGCGAACAGGCACAGGCAGTTTGGAATGCCATTATCAACTGGAATCTTGAGGACAGAGTGCAGATTCTCTGTTGTGATACTACTGCTTCAAATACAGGTCGTATTAATGGTGCATGTGTGCTTCTCGAACAAAAACTGGATAGAGAAATGCTTATTTTTGCTTGCCGTCATCACATCTACGAACTAGTATTAAAAAGTGTGTTTGAAGCGAAAATCAGCCAAGTAACTACAAGCCCAGACATTCCATTGTTTAAAAATTTTCGAGAAAACTGGAAAAATGTCGATGCCGATAAAATACAAATTTGTACAGAAAAGCTATCCTGTTTAAATGTTTCAGAAATTGATAAACTGCTAGAATTCTACCGATTTGAATTAACTAAAGAAATAGCTAGAGATGACTATCGTGAATTAATTGAGCTTTCAATAATATTTCTTGGTGGAGATACAGAGAAGAAATTTAAGATTCGGCCTCCAGGTGCTATGCACCAAGCTCGGTGGATGGCGAGAGCCATTTATTCGTTAAAAATATCATTACTAAGCTCCCAATTCAGAATTTCAAACAAGGATAAGGCAGCTCTATTGGATGTCTGTCTGTTTATCGTGACATCCTACGTCAAATTCTGGCTCCAATGCATTTTAGCAGTAAAAGCACCTTATCAGGACTTATGCTTTTTAAAGTCCATGAAAGCTTACGAAACAGTAGATAAAAGCATTTCCAAAGCAGCTTTACAGAAGTTTTGCCAGCATTTATGGTATTTGACAGATGAAGTGTCTATTTTGTCTTTATTTGACGATGATGTCGATCAAGAAACTAAAGAAAAAATGGTTGCCAACTTAGCTACAGAAAACCCATCAGCCCATGATAAACGTTACATTGCATCCAAAGAAGAACTTTGTGGCCCACTTTTTGGTATGTCTTTTATGTTAATTATGCTTCGATTTTCTTCTATAGTTTACCATACGATTGATAACCGTTCCTTTTGTTTTAATTTCAGAGAAAAACATCGATGACTTCGTCTCTGTCAAAAGCAAGTTCCTATTTAATCGACTCAAAATTGATGACAGTTTTCTGAAGAAGAGCCCTTCTTTATGGTCAAATGATGATTCGTTCCAACAAGCTAAAAGGAAGCTATTGACACTGAGAGCAGTTAATGATACGGCAGAAAGAGCGGTTAAATTAATGCAAGACTTTCATGGTATAATCACTGTTGAAGAGGAGCAAAAGCAATTTTTATTACGTTGCGTACAAGAACATAGAAACGTATATCCTGATTGTAAAAAGCAAACGTTAAAAAAGAAATTTAATGATTAATTTGTCTTTTACTATAAATACATAATAAATATCATAAATGTGTTTTATTTACTGAATATAAATAATGAACTCTACAATGTCCCTATAGCTCCATACTAACTTTTCAACTAAAACTTTGACGTCAAGTCGGCACGGGTTATCGTTATCCGATCTCAATAATATTTAATATTTAAGTTTTCGGAGTCAAATGAAAAAAAATTAGAGGGTATGCGTTTTGAAATTCGAAAAAAAATAATTTACCCTTATAGCCTGGGACACCCTAACCGTAGGTATAATATTATGAGAATATAATATATTTTCTCGCTCAGTACAATTATTTTAAAATGAATAATTCATGAATACGCACGACGGAGCGTGGATACTCTTCCTAACAAATTATAATATTATGAAATCCATTCAAACTCAACTCACATAGAGCGCAAAGTGAAAAAGTTTTCACGAGTTGGCTAATTTCTTATAAGTTTCAGAAAACGATTGTCCTTCAAAAACTTGCACTAAAAGTTTTGTAATCTTGTTTTTCAGTGACGAAAGCTACCGTGTATCTAGCTATTTCCATACGTCGTACCTCCTGTTTGGTAGACAGAGACAACTGAACATTAATTTGATCTGTCCTTTCACACTGCTATCACTTTTTCCACATTCATTCACTTTCTTAAACATGCACGCCAATTAATCTTACTCTCATATATTATGTTAGGTTAGGTGTCACATTGTTTTCAATGATTGTATCGGCATTTATTTTGTAACACTCAATTTTAAATTATATAATCAAATAATATAATAATAATAAGAACACTTTATTGATCAGAAAAAAATCATGAGCAATTGGCGAGCTTATTGCCTGGAGGCAATATCTTCCAGCTAACCAAAATAATGTGTGATACTATGTTGACAATGTGTAATTAATACTAAATGTGAACAGTTAATACTTAATTTAATTATAACTAATTACATTCTTAGTCCTAAGTAGAACATTATATATGTCATGTTTCCTCTAATAAATACTACAAAATGAAGGATAAAGGCACGGGGAGGAACTTTTTAGGATAACTCTATGGATTTTAGGTTATTTTTAAAAAGGTGTATATATTGTAGAGAAAATAAAATAAAAATACACGGCAAAGAATTTCAGTAAATGAACATCACCCAGTAAACAATATACCTAAATAGACAATTTATAAAGCGCCGTTTACTCATAACATGACCTCAAGGGTGGCATATACTCGTACCGCGTGCATCACCCGAAACTCCCAGCAAAAGGTGCGTCTTCAGCCTTCTTCTAAAGTTCTCTCCATTCACCTCCTCTCACAGACCTAGAATCAGCTTGTTCCATTAGGTCTCCCATACTGTTCTGTAAGTTTTTGAGTGTTCTGTAAAAGATAGGCGTTCATAAAACATGACTCATTTATTTGTTTATTTATTCAAGACATTTAACAACTAGAAATTCAACTAGGTTTTCCGTCAATTCTGCATGTCTTATTTTTTTGTTGTCATGGAAAAGACAGTTTGCATGTTTTAAACATGCAGCTGATGTGCTGGCTACCACACTTGTAAGATTTGCCGTGATAGTTTAAATGAAATAGTATAAAATATGTAAAGAGAAAACATGGTTAACCTTTCACATTTCACTGATAAATAAAATCGCTAGTGTATGTATGATAATAACAATATATTTTTATGTACGTAACTAGACACTTAGTTCCTTACTCTTCTAAAGAAACTAAACGATACGAACGGTCATCGGTTGTACTCACTTGATAATTTCATGAAATAGCCAATATAAAGTTGGCCTTGCGTTGCCTCACAAGTGCAATAAAGAAAATAATAATAATAACATGTACTAGTATACTAAAAGCTCTTATGGGATATGTTTGGTTGTCTGATAGAGCCATCAGAGCTTTGCTTCATTGAAAAGTTCAACAGTCGTATAATCTTTACTACAATTTAACACATTCGTTTTATTATCATTTTTTTTTTGGAAATAATTTTCAAACATTATTTGTTCTTATATTATCTGTAGTTCGTTAGTCCCATATACCAATCCACCCAATCTCAATAATTATTTTTTTAAGAAATTTAAATTAAAAAATAGAACAGGGTTACACCTATTTTAAATTATTCAAAATGTTTTTTTACACTAAATCATCATCATCATCATCTCGTCCTTCATCGCTCCTCTCGGTATCACAGAGCTGAAACCAGCCCCATCCATTCAGAACGCTTCTACGCCAATTGAGTAACCTTACCCCACAACATTCCAAACGCTCTGATGTCGTTATTGTAGGAAGGATGTATCATGAAAGAGGGACTTCCGGGATATCAGAACTCTTGTAAATTAAAGGACAGTGCTCATTTTGACCAACTATCACTGAACTTTCTCAAAACATGGACCAATCAAAACCATCTCGTTTCTTGTGTTACAGAAATTACAGATCTTAACACTGAAACATTATTTTTTTTTACATGTTTTGTATTTATTAATTAATAATGTGTAATGTATAAATCTCCCACAAGAAATGTTACCAATGTATAAATTTCAAATGTCTGTAACATAAGATCTTATACTCCATTTAAGAATAACAAATCAAAAGCACTCACTAATGAGTAGAAAGCTTGAAAAAAGTGGACAATAATACTGCTTTTCAATTAGTAATCTTAAATGAACATATTTTCTCACTTAGTTCTTTATGTTCCTTCTTTCACATACAAGTGGGTAATAACATATTTCAAAACATTCCTTCGAGCTCAGAAACTATTTCACATTCATTTTATTTCACAAAATATAGTTTCTTGTTTTTTATGTGTTTATGAAATATAAATAAATATTCGTTGTAATATTTCTTGTTA
This sequence comes from Athripsodes cinereus, assembly GCA_947579605.1. Classification (NCBI taxonomy): domain Eukaryota; kingdom Metazoa; phylum Arthropoda; class Insecta; order Trichoptera; family Leptoceridae; genus Athripsodes; species Athripsodes cinereus. Next base: position 29,159,480 of record OX388314.1, read on the forward strand.
ATGTATGCACGGAAATATTGTAATAGTTAAAGTTGGCAACAAACCAGGAGCCCGCAATGTTTGTAAATAAAACTTTTTCATGAATAATACATCACCCGCAGGTTTTTTTTTTATTTTTTTATATTTCAAACAGTGAAAAGCTCATTACATGCCAGCGTCGCGTCGTACATCAAGACTCTATATGCCAGCGTCGTACATCGGGACGCCATAATCCAGAGCCATACATCTAAATTCTAAACGGTCCGCATTTGTCTCCTAACTGGTAAAGTCTAAAATTTAGAATTATTTCTTTAAGCTCTCGGCCACGAGTTGAAATGATTCCACTCTTATAATATTATTCTCACATTAAACAAACTGTTTCTTTAATGTTCTACTCTTCCTGTTGTTTTTGTTTATTATTATTTGCCTTTGTTAACCATATTCACATACAGTTTTGAAAACATTAATAAAAAAACTTTCCTTCCTTAGTAAACATCGTTTAGTAACGCACCACTAAATTGCAAATAATAAACATAATTTATCTAAAAGTATTTTCTACGATCCCTTATGTAATAATGTACACCCTAAGGGGTACCAATGTACAATATCATTTTCAAAAAAGTCTCTAATCATAATTTTGTAAACAGAACGGTTACAAAATACGTGAAATGCTCTTCACAAAGCGCTTCGATCATCCGCAACATCTTTTGATAAGTTGAGAGAGTCCAGTAGATTATATACAATACCTGCCTCACAACTTTATGACCAGGCTTTCGACGATGCAGGTCCTGTGACGAGAGACACGCTGTCTGCCAAATTGCGGCGCTACAGCAACATCATTGCTTTTAGATATAAAATGCTTTGTTGACCAGCGTCCTTAAAACGTTTGAAGAATCGCAAAATGGCGCCAAAAACAAATCATCCAATATCATCATCACCTTTTTTAATTCACATCAACGGCCGAAGCCAATAATGCATTAAAATTTTACAACAACAACAACAAAACTTTTAGACATCTTACTACTACGAGTATTATAATCCAGTAAAATGATATCCAAACAATTCCAAAAGTGCATAATTCAGATCAAAATATCAGGCTGCAATAGTAGGTGCTTATGACATGAACAGAGGGAGCATTTCTCACACTCCAGAACATTTACAATTCGCATTGAGTATATTATTTAATTTTCCAATAAAAACACAAAGAGTAAATAATAGAAACATAAATACGTAAATTATTAATGATAAGTATTATATAAGAGGAACAAAAATACATCATTAAAAATAAACTTGTAAAAAATGCTTTGGAGCTTTAAAACTCTTAAATGTTTTTTACTTATTTATTTTTAATTTAATAATGGAGTTTTACTGACTCAGTGAAAATAAAATTAGTGAAAAATACATCACTTATTAAATATCCTTTGTTTTGATGACTGGTTCCATTTTTGTGTGTTTATTTTTGTTTTTTAATCAATACCTATTCTTTTTTTTAGCTATTATGGTCATAGTGCAGGATGAAATTTATAAAATAATAATAAAACATTTGGTTAGCTGGGAAAAAATTGTTTCAAAACAATATCTATGTATAGCATCAATGTTGTGAACTTTATATTAAAAAGTTATCTTCTTCTGCAGCCATTTTTTTATTTAAGCACATTTAAGCACATTCACGGCTTTCGCCTTTTACATGTTAACAGCACAAAATAAATATAACAACAACAAGCAAATTCAAAGTAATAAAAAATAATAATAATAATTAAAACAACAAAAAATAATATTGAGATGTCAAGGATAATATTGAGATGTCAAGAACAAGTAAAAATAATAATTTAAATCACAAAAAATAAAATGCAATTTGAAACAAGTGTTCCTTTCTACTATTGTTTGTTAATTCGCAGAGAGACGTCTTTCGACTTATAAGGTCATTATCAATCCTTCAGATTGATATTATATTATTCTCTGCGAATTAACAAACAATAGTAGAAAGGAACACTTGTTTCAAATTGCATTATTATGGAATTCTACTACGTGTGCACCGACACAATTAATAATATTGAGATGTCAGTTCGTAAAAGTAATAATTTAATTTATATGTAACGTCAAAATATGCACAAACACACACAAATACAATATCAATGTCTTTAAATAACAAGTAATAAAAATAAAATTTGAATTAAAAAAATCATTAAGATCAGGAATAAAATAAAAAAAAAATTAAATAATTTTGAAATTAAAAAGTTCACACGACAAGTAACAGAAAATATATCTTGAGTTAAAAAAAAAATCATGATGAAAATGAATCGCACAGATAAATGCATTATAAAACACGATGCATTATATTTTGGATCTATCTTTGAATAAAGCTCTCCCCTATGACTTTCTACTTTTATTTGTATTGTGCTTGTTGCACCCATTTCCGTCCCCTATAAGATTATATAGGCTGTGATTTTACGACAGTTGTATTCATACTATTCCTGGTATCTAATAGTAATATATAGGGGGATAATGGGGTGATGGCAAATAACACCTAGCCAACGCAAATGTCAACCTCACCTGCACGTGGTATTCCCTGCTAGACAACTAACGAGGCTCTGGCGACCGAGTAGCAGCGGTATAACTGTAACATCTACACAGGAGGAAATACCTGTGTCAGCTTTTCCCCCAGGAAGGCAACCTCGAAAATTCCCATACCACCGTACCAAATATGATGTGATATGGTTCCATGATGTAGGGCAGCAGCTGCACCAATTAAAATCCGGAAAAGTTCACAAAACACCCGAACCTCCAGGATACTGCGACTCACCAACCCGCATGGCAAGCGTGGTGAGGAAACGCCAACAAACCCTCCAAAACAACAACCAAGATGCCGCATTATAAAATAAGAGCCCAAGATAGAGCGGCGTGGAAGGCGATGGAGGAGGCCTTCGTCCAGGAGTGGACGGGAGTAGGCTAGGAAGAAGAATAGTAAACTAATATTAAATAAAATTAAAATAAAACAAATATTAAACCAAACCTTATGTGGTTTAAATGAGTAAGTAGGAACCTTTAACTTTGTTTTACTTGAATATTACAAATGTTAGCAGTAAATTTATTTTTATCTGAATATTATTACATAACATTTTATATTGAAATCGATTTCGAAATGGATTAATAATATGGAAACCTCAGAGGACTACTACATTCGTTTTTATTTAAGTTGGTAATATCTTTTTACATAATGTATTATGGCTAAACTCATTTATCAATATTGTAGTATTGATCAAAGGCAAACCCAATTATTTTCTAGGTGGGACAATAGTAAAACTCAACTTAGACTGATTGATGCAAGACAAAGTCTCCCAGCAATGGAATGCTATAATTTTTTTTTAAATATACAGCTTCTGTGAACACCTACTCGTATGTATAGCTGTGATTGTTCCATTAAAGTGAAATATATTAAGTGTTGGTATGTATGAAATAAAAACGAATATTATTTCTACTATATCCGATTGACAATGTCATTGAAAGACAAAAGACGTCTTTTTTGGTGAAAATCAATGTAGAAGAAAAAAACAGTATTGTTGGTAATTTTATTATTTAATTGCTCTACAAAAACACCGACACAGTGAATAAGTGTATCCGTATAATTATGTACTTGTATATACCATCACAACATCGTCCACAAGTGGGGTAGCCAGTGAACTTACTGCATACTATGAGCATAAGGGTGGTCAAAAAAAGAATATTGGGGCTTATGAACAGTAGATGCGCCCTTAAAGTAATTATTAATACGTAATAACGTACTAATAATACCTACATATATACACTAACATAAAAGCGTGTTGTCTAACCCTGACTTTGTTCTTGTGAAATAACTCTTCTAAAGCTCTTACTGCAGTATTGTTTTTTAGTGAAGAATACACATCTTTGTTGTTATTTGTTTTCATATTCGTCTGTTTTTTGCTGTGGATTTTTTTTTATTTACTTTTATGAAATATTTCTTACACTCTGACATGGTGCTAAAGGTACCTTTTGCATCCTTTTAGTACTGAAGAAAATGAATTTATATTTGTACTTTGACATGGTGCTAAAGGGACCTTTTACATCCTTTTAGTACTGAAGAAAATGAATTTATGTATTTATGTGTCTATATTTGTTTATTGTTGTGTTTTAACTTTTCAATTTTTTCTTGTATGTTGTGCTTTACTGCGCTCTTTCTGTTGTAATGATTTTTTTTTTCCTTCTTTTGTACTATTGTAATGTTGATAATACCAAGTGTCCTGTAAAGGACCTACGGGAGAATAAAGAATAAAGAATATGAACAGTATATGCGCCTTTTAAGTGACTAAAGGGCTCGATATAAAATATTATTAAATAACAAAATAATATTAGATTATATTATTAATGATCGTATAGTACCTACTTGGAATAACTTTGTGAATTAATAGAATTAAAATGGATTTAAAATAAAACACTGTATAACTTTCACTATGAACAATATTTGACTTTCAGGCCTTTCAGGTGGACAATCATCATCAGTGAGTTTTTATTAGAAACTAAATACAAGGAAGAAAAATTACAGATGTTTACAAATATTATCAGATCTATGGAGGTGGGTATAGAATATTATTGAGAGCAGGTTAGGATCTATTGGTAAAAAAAGTAAGGGTGTATTAGTAAAAGGTATTTATTATTTTATGTTATGAATTTTTTGACACAATTGGATGTCGGGAATTATGTATTTACTTAGTAGAAGTGTGTTTGTTATAATTATTCGCTACAACTTTTGAAATTTTTGAGGAATACAACTGCCCCTCTTGCCTCTGCCTCTATAGATTGAAGTTACGCCAATGATATCAATGTTAAGTATATAGATTAAGGTAAATAACAGTATTGTTTTAGTACATCGATTGAGTAGATATATAAACATACATATATATTATGTGTATCAGATACAAACAAACATGGCTAATCAAATTCACAAGAGATTTGTAAATATTATTTTTAGTTAAGCAAACATTCTGTTTGATTCAGTACCTACATGTGGTGGATTTATTTTATTTTTATTTTGTGTCGTGAATGTAAGCCGAAAATAAGGTATTTAATTATTTATTTATTCATAAATCTACGGCTTGAGCTTTTTAGATGTGATATCTAATACTATAAACGCATTTGTGATGATATTGAGACGTTATTTTCATGTACCTACCATTTGGTAGTTAATTATTTTGAGATGATTGCGAGATTCCAATCCAGAATTCTTAGCATTGAATCTTCTCGTTACCGACCAACTTTACTTGTGGGACATAAGATGGGATGTATTATTTGGAAAAATGGCATAAATTGAGAGAGAAAAAACAGGAAAATCACCAAAATTTTCATGTCAAGGATATCATAATTTTATTATAAAGGTTTCTTGAAGTTATATCGTATCACACAAAATCGCAAACCCATCTCTTTTTGAAATAGTCTTTTCACAATAATATTTTTGTATCTGTAGCACTTCACCATAATAATATATTGTCTTATAATATTTTTATTATATATTATATAGTTATGTATGGGTGTGTGAGACAGACCATTGTAGACACACCATAATAATTTTATTATGAAACCTAATGTGGAGTGAAACACAGACCATTGTGACGTCATGCCTCGCTAATATAAAGCTCTACTGCACTTTTCACATATTTCTATTTATCTAAACTAGAATCCGACTTCTACAAAGTGTGAATATATTCAATTCTTCGAATAGGTACTTGATATTAAGTAAATTGAATATAGATATTCAATATTTTATCAGAATGGTAGAGGCCGACCAAGAAACATCTATGTATATGGAACAGCTGAAGAACGATATGAACTGTGGCACATACGTAGAACTAAAGACACTTGCTGAAAGTAGGGAGGAATGGAGAGGAAAAACCAAACTTACTGCAGACCAATCCAATGGATTGTATGTAACTCACTACCTATATCAAAATGAACTTTCTACTTGATAACGGTTACAATTTTTATTCACTGTGTCGGTGTTTAAGTAGTAGAATTTCATAGCAAAATAAATAAAACGTTTGGTTTTATTTATGTTCCCCATTGCGCATCCAAGATATTTTTAGAGCCTCATGCTCTATGTGTAGAATTCGGATAAATTGAAGTCTGTGCTATCTAGATAATCGATAGGTCTCTTTTAATGTAGTCAGAAGATTTTTCTTTTCACTTTTTCCTGTTATTTTTCCCAAAATTATCGGTGATACGAGTTGGTATTTTTTTCTCATTTACGTATATAAAATATTTAAGTTACCTTGTTTTTACACTGTCTAGCAACTGAAAAAACTAACTTCAATACTTACTCAATTAGTAAAAATAAAATGACTTCAATCGTACATACATACATACATACCATCACGCCGCTTTCGTTGCGGGGTAGGCAGAAAGGATCGAGCAACACTTCCTATCCTTGCATACATCTTTCGCTTCCGTAACTGTCATCCAATTCCTCATGCATGTTCTCCTGTTTAATGTACTCAACACGTGGCCGTCCTATAGGATTTGCTTTAGATTATCTTGCCATTTAATCCTCGGCCGTCCACGTCTCTGAGCACTATTCCTCTCAACCGAATATATCTTCTTGGTAATTCTGTCCTCATTCATTCTTTCCACATGCGCTTACCATTGTAACTTATTAATATTCATCCTTGTAACTACTCCTACTTTCATTCCATATTCCTTTCGTATATCACTTTTACGCACACGATCTCTCAGACTTTTAGCACACATTCTTCTCAACGATCTCATTTCTACTGCATTTATGCCACTCTATCCTTCTCTAACCATCTCTACGTCTCAATTGAATACATACTTAATCATACCGAAACGTATTATTTGAAAGGGTTGTCTACAATGTACTTCTATACAGACATGTATACCCATTCTGTTTCACTATGTGTATAGAGCCTTGCCTTGGTATAATGTAGTAGATATTGTGTATATATTATGTACATATAATAGCAATATCACAACAGCTGATGTGTGTGAGAAGAATACATTAAGATGTTATTATGTATTATTATTATCAACTCTACTCAAGGGTAACTACGAGTACTCTACTAATTTTATACTAAGTAAGTATGTAAGTACAATACAATGTACAGTTTCAACTGGAATATTATCATCGCCTTTATATGTATGTATAAACTATAAGTATCTGAGTATTCGTACATAAGTACAGTACAGATCTTTCATTACATTTGCATCTCATTATTGTACATCACAAGTTTTCTTTGTTTTGTCGAAGAAATACTTATTTATTATTTCTACTTCTACAATTCCATATATTTTAAAGAAAATACAACCTACAACTATTCACTGTTTCGTTGTTTAGGTAGTAGGATTCCATAGTGAAATAAAAAAAACACATGTTTTATTCTACCATTTGTTTATTTGACGTGAGACGTCTTTCGTCTTGTTAGGACATTGTCAATCCAGTGAAACATATTTTGTTTTATTTATTTCGTTACCTACTTCTACTATCTACATACTATCCCATTACGGTGTATCCCACAAGTGGGGTTACCAGTAATTTTGAGGAAATATTTGGATTTTTTTTCATTTTTCTGTATATCCCCATATATGGCCCCAGAATATATCATGGAACTCTGCGGTAGACAGGCGTTAAGTCATAGACAGACAACACTGAGGTCTTGTCAAGATATTACAACTAAATTGGAGGTGACCAGTACTGTATCGAAACCAGTGTACGTGGAGCGTGCTTTTGCAATATCTGCACCTGTAGTCTGGAACAGGCTTCCACAAATGATCAGAGAAACGCAGGACATATCTCGTTTCAAGAACCAACTGAATACTTATCTATTCAAGAAATCTCACGGAATAATCCAGACACAACCTTAGTTAGCAAAGAGCGCCCTTGAGGTGGATTTTTTTTTCACAAAACGGCGCTTTACAAATCATCCAAATAATAATAATAAAATATCAATAATATGAGATCATTTATATTGCACCGTTTTTGTAATGAATTCACCTCAAGAGCGCATTAACTCTTTATTTTTGACACCATCATACTTTTAAATCAATTTTACAAAACAAATAGGTATAACCATGGAGCAGTCGGCAAAGAAAAGGTCTCCCACTCTTTTCAGTAAGTTTTCGAGTGTCCTGTAAAAGACAAGTGTTCGAAAGGAAAGATATATTACATCTTAAATTCTCGACAAAATTATCACCGACTTCAGTGAGGGCTGAAATGGCACAAAACACAAGTAAACTGGTAAGAAAAAGTAGGAGATCTATTCATTCTTGAAGATGAACAATATTTTTTTATGTTAATTTTATTTATAGCAGGTCCAAAGCTGCTAGGTTCTTTAATGAGGGTATAAATAAATAATATTATTAAAAGATTTCAGCAATTAACCTTTAATTCTGCTAATAAATTATATCTTATGATAGCTACAATGGCAAGAATTACGTGAAATTTTGTTCAAGTAAATATTATTATTATAATTATTATACTATGTAATAAGAATGAATTATTATGGCCGCGGTGTATTTTTCTCAGTTATTACAGAATGTAGGTACCTAATAATGGGTTTTGTTATCATAGAAAATCATCATTCAGTAGTCAGCAAATGATAAAATTTATTGAAATTATTATTTCTTGTGTCCACCTAATTGGCTACAATGTGCACAAGACGGAAAAACTATACAGATTCTTTTACATTTATATGAATTTACCAGTAAAATTTAATTTCTACTGTAACATACTTATTTTTTTTTTACATGAAGTGTGTTTATTTTTTTGAGTTTACTTTATTTTAAACATCAATTAATTATTACTTATTCTTTTTTGCTGTAAATTAATCACAATACACACAGTTTTATAGAAAGGTATGTATTTAAATTAAATACAATCAATATACATACATACATACATACATACCATCACGCCGCTTTCGTTGCGGGGTAGGCAGAAAGGATCGAGCGCCGCTTCCTTCTATCCTTGCATACATCTTTCGCTTCCGTTACTGTCATACAATTCCTCATGCATGCTCTCCTGTTCAATGTGCTCAACACGTGACCGTCCTGTAGGATTTGATTTAAATGATCTTGCCATTTAATCCTAGGACGTCCACGTCTCCGAGCACCATTCCTCTCAGCCAAATATATCTTCTTAGTCATTCTGTCCCCATTCATTCTTTCCACGTGCCCAAATCATCTTAACTTATTTACATTCATCCTTGTTACTACACCAACTTTCATTCCACATTCCTTTCGTATATCACTGTTACGCACACGATCTCTTAGACTTTTACCACACATCCTTCTCAACGATCTCATTTCAACTGCATTAATGCCACTTTCATCCTTCTTTAACCATGTTCACGTCTCACTTGCATACATAAGTGTTGGCACTAAGATAGTAGAGTGCACCAACCTTTTAACTGTGGTGGATATGTTTCTATTTGCAATTATTGGTCGGATTGCACCATTTACCTTATTGCCAGCAACTTTTCTCCTTTGAATATCGCTTTCACACTTCCCATCTCTCGTGACCAAACTACCTAAGTACACACATTCGTCAACTTGCTCTAACACTTCGTTGTCAATCATTACCTGGCATACTGTTCTCTCACTTCCTCTTTCAAACACCATGATTTTTCTCTTTTTTGCATTCATTCTCAATCCATTAATCACACAATTTTCATACACACAGAGGTCAAAATACAGAGGTCGAATTAATAGCAAAGGCGCTATTTCTTCAAACTTACCCAAAAGTAATGTATATAATGAGTTACAATCCATTGGATTGGTCTGCAACGAGTTTGGTTTTCTTCTCCATTCGTCTCTATTCTCAGCCAGTCTTTTCAGCTCTACGTATGAGCCACAGTTCATATCACTCTTCAGTTGGTCCATATATGCGTCTCTTGGTCGGCCTCTGCCATTTGTCCCCTCGGTCTTACCCTCCGCGATGGCTATGAGTAGTCCTGGGTGCCTGATGTTGTGGCCAAAAAAGTAATGATCAAATAAAAAATATTTATGTTTTTATATGGTTTTACACGTACTTTATTTAAAGTGACTCGAGTATCGATATGTAATGTGTTTTTCAACCAATCCTATTTACAAAAATATCAGTTTATTTATTTATTTATTAAGTTCCTTTTTTTGCAATTGGGTATAATATTATAATATTTATTAATTGTGTCGGTGCACACGTAGTAAAATTCCATAATTATGTAATTTGAAACAAGTGTTTCTTTCTACTATTGATTATTGATTCCCAGAGAGACGTCTTTCTTTGATAATGACCTTATAAGTCGAAAGACGTCTCTCTGGGAATCAATAATCAATAGTAGAAAGAAACACTTGTTTCAAATTACATAATTAGGGAATAATATTAATTATTATTATCACATGCAGCTGGTCTGCTGGCTACCCCACTTGTGGGATATGCCGTGATGGTATAGTAGTAGTAGTAGTAGTACATGGATATATGGTATATTCATAGTCATTCATTCATTCTACTTATGGTCGCTCACAACTTGACCTCCAAATTCCGCAGCCACCGGATCGCGTCATCCGTAAGTGCGTGTAAGTCCACAAGTTCTCCTTGGAATGCATATGTGGGACACTCGTTGATCAGATGGTCGATAGTTTGTGTCATTCCACATGGGCACGCCGGTGAATCAATCCATCCCCATTGATATAAGTTGGAAGCTGTACAGCCTACATCACATCTTATACCATTTATTGTACACCATATTTTCCTGGGAAGTATAAATTCTCAATCATTCTCAGTATGTGGTGCTCGTTGCTGGAATAATCTCCCTTCTTCTCATAGAATATCTCAATCTTTTAATGGGTTTAAATACGCCGTCAAGAAGTATTTATTGTCTTCTAACTCAGCATCCGTCCCCTAACCCCTTCCCGATCCCTTTGGAGTGTTAGGTGTGTGAATTGTAGTTTTTTTCATTTTTTTTTTCAAATTAATTTGTGTGGCTATTTTTTTATAATGTTTGTGTTTTTGTTATTATTATTTCTATTTCTGTTTAGTGTTAATGTGACGTGGTTAGATGGAAGAAATCACTATATAGTGATAATCTCGCCACTGCACATCATCACATTTTTTCCTGTGTATATTGCCCTATTTTATTTGTTATATGAATGATGATGTGCAAGAAGAATAAAATAAATAAATAAATCCAGGCAGTTCTTCTGTTGGATCTGGTACTAGGGTTTGGTTTCTTACTGACGATAATGTCCAAAGTTCTCTCCATCTATCTTCAGTACTGCAGTCCGAGCTTTGAGCAGCGGCTTTCCAGTAAGGACGTCGAGATATTAGGCGGTTTGGTGGAGGATTATCTACGTCTAGATGAATAGGTGTATTCATAGTGGTATGGTATGGACGGGATTTTTTTAAATTAAAATAAATAATTAAAACAAGTCAGCATCACAGTATAAGAAGCAAGAATAATCATCAAACAAAAAAAAACCCTTTCCATTTTGTCTAAACAAACGGCGACACAAAGTTATATTATGTAGACACCATTATTGTTCCAAAGATCTCTCTTATATAAAAATGTGACCTACATACTAATAAGACATAATGTCCTCAGTACTGCGCACGTTGCAAAACGTTCATATTTTACTTTATACGGGATGACGTTACGTGACAATTTTGATATCTAGAAAGACATTTGTAACTCTCTTCACGTGTCCAATGAATAGGACGTTAAGCAAAAACGTTGTCCATTTCTCTACATTAATATTATTATATTTCAGCTTTCTTCGTCATTTTATAACACTCGTATATCGTACCGAACTAATATAAAAGCATTTTTGTCATATACATACTTATATACATATATATTGTAATATAATATACAATGATTAGGCTTAACATTTCGAGATATATATACAACATACTCAAGTAGGTACTGTACACAATCAGGCATTTCTGAACTTTTATTTCAAGAAATTTGATATGTATCGTATTTCAACAATTTCAATTATTTTTTTGTCAATACTGATCAGCCGGAAAAAAACATCTTATTCTTCACTTTTTTTTCAGAAAACAAAGCATTAACAAACTATCTCCTCTCAAACCCCTTGTAGCGTAATATTGATTAGATCTTGTATTTTTTTTAAGTCAGTAACTCTGAAAGTTGGTAATACTGCGTTGGTAAGAAGTGAAAGTTTTTTTTTAACACGAGTTTCAAGCATTGTATGGATAAGTAATAAATGAAATATCTATTCGAAAAAATCAACTAGCTATCGGCAACTTTTACCATCGTGAGAAAACCACATACAACCTGGTGAGTTTTAGTTTAAAATTTTAATAAAATAAAAAAAAAAACATATATAAACGCTTTCTATATTAAGGATCGTTGGAATCGTAAACAAATTTTTACAACAATCATTGCCAATGGTAGCGGTCCAAGTTAGGGGCTGAAGAACTGGACCGCTTTTCTACGCGATCATCTCAAAAGAAACCTTCCAAGTTCCCCTACTGTAGTACAGTTCCATGGGGCAATGAGAAACTAGACCCACATTGCAAATTCAATAGTATTTCTGAACTAAACATAATATGAAGTTGGATGGTTTGGGTTTACTCGTATTTTTGTTTTATGAGTGAAATTGCTTGTATATAATGCACAGTAAGGAATAAATTATGGGAAAAATATCCTGACCAATCAAATTAAATCAAACTGTTTTTTAACAAATATAATTTCAACCCTTTTGAAAGCCCAATATACAATATAAGAGAATGTTGTATCCCAAAGCAATTTATAATAAAATTGTAATTTAATTTTCATTATAAAGTATGCATACTAATTCATTATTATTTCATTGTTCTTCTGTATGTCACTTCGTATTTTTTGTTCTCCTACGACTCTAACAAAGAGATTTTATGTATTGTATATTTGGGGTTAAAGCCCTTTTGTTATTTTGTAATATTTTGGATACTTCAGCATTCACCGGCTGATTTTACGTAAAAAAATATTTTAAACAAATACTTATTCTGCGACTAAGTCGACGCGATTACACAGAGCTTACCTTTTCAAAAGTATAATTCAACTCAACACACATGAAAAAGTGTATTTTAATATTAACTTTGTTATTTTTATAATGTCTTTTAGCACTGGAGTATTTAATGTATTAATTCAGATAGGTACTTTTAAGTGGTTTAATGTTTGAAATGGGTGTGAAATGTTTAAAAAATACATATAATTAAATATAGTTTTTAAACACTTTATAATTTCCAAATTAAATTTATTTAGAAATAGAAAACAGACTCACTACATTATGAACTTTGACTTATTAGTCCTCCTGATGATGCCAAACAGAATTCTTGGCAAAAACCTTTGAGGTAAATAAATTTAATTTGGAAATCACAGTGTTTTAAAAAATTATTTAATTGAATGAATTTCTAAGGTGTTAACACAAAACAAACATTAGATTTTTAAAAAAAATCTTTGTATTTATTTCATTTAATAATATAATCCAAGAGAACCAAAATAATACATTAGTCTTTATGTTGGAATAATAACTACACAATTGCACTGAAGATAAAATTAAACTGTTTTTTATAAAGTGGTTTTTAGGATAAATATTTTCATTTTTTCGACGACTTTGTTCAAATAATTTGATTTTTAAATGAAAATAAAGACTTTAATCGTTTCCACTACGTAAATTTAAATAACATTATTATTTGCTGTAATTAAGAAAAATGGTTACGTAAATTTTGTCGAAAGAGACAAAGAATATCATTGTTTCAGAAAAGTAATAAAGACGAAATATTTGAAATGTCGGTTAGAGGATCTTTCCCACTTTTTACAAACTAATTATACTGAAAAGTAACAGTTTTTTCTAGCAAAGTCATCTTTTTTGTTTAGTTGTGACAGCGACAAAATAAATAACGAAACCATTTAACAAAAGAAAAAAATCATCGTTAAAGTTGGCATCCTTCTTCTTTTTCAAGTGCCTTGTCGGGTCCTCCCAACGTTGGCGATCACCTCGGCGAACTTGTCCCTGTCCTGCGCTGCTCGGAACAGCTCTTCCACACTTCGGATGCCGGTCCACTCCCTTATGTTTTGCAGCCAGGACAAAGTTGGCATAGTTCTATTTTATTCTATTCTATACCCTCACACCATGTCCAAGGAGGGGTAGGCAGAGAGAACGGAACGCTATATAGATTTATCCTTACATACTTCTTTCGCTTCCTCTACATTCATCCAGTTTCTCATACATGCACGCCTATTTCTCTTACCCAGCACGCGTCCGTCCCTAAGAATATGGTCCACGTGATCAAGCCACGTGGTTCTTGGACGTCCGCGCTTCCTCACACCCCTTCTTTCAGATAAATACATCCTCTTCGTCATCCTTTCATCTTGCATTCGCTCAACATGTCCAAACCATCTCAACTTGTTTACACGCATTCTGTCCACAACACTCCTCTCACATCCGCTCATTCTCCTGATATCCTCATTCTTCACTCTATCTCGCAACGTTTGTTCAACCATTCTTCTCAGTGAACGCATCTCCACAGCATTTATTCCACTCTCATCCTTTTTCAACCACGTCCAAGTTTTGCTTGCATACATTGGCATAGTCTTATAGCTAAAATAGCTGGTCATAAAACATGACGGGACGATGTAAGGTGGGCTCTTGGAGCTTTTTAGTTAAGACCATGGAAGGACGTGTAACAATTATTGTAAAACAGTTGCTTGAGATCAAAACTATGGAAAAGCTTTGAAAATGGTTATATTCATCAGTTGAAAGATTGCAATGAATAAGTTTAATTATTCTATTTTTATTCTCTTTTTAAATACTATACCATCACGACACATCCCACATTTGTTGCAGCCAGCAGTTATGAAAAATAATAATCAGCCAATAAATTATAAATCATTCAGGATGGGTGGCATACCTAAACGTTGAATTAAAAATGTTATTCGTCTTACACGTGAGGTTATACAAACACTCGCCTTTTGCAGGACACTCGAAAAGTTACAGAAAAGATTGGTAGGAGAATTATTCTTTACCCAGAACGCCACAAGGTATCAACGTATAGTAAACAAATAACGAATTAATCACATTATAACATTTAGATGGAAGAAATCACTACTAAGTGATAATCTCGCCACTGCATATCATCACATTTTTTCTTATGTTAACTGATTTGTTGATTTTGTTATGTGAATGATGATGTGCAAGAAGAATAAAATAAATAAATAAATAGAAAATAAAAAAATAAAAATAACATTTCATAATCCCAAAGATACATGAAATTTATTCTGTAATGATTAATCTACCACAGTCCTCACATTCCTAATCCTATACCATTTCAATATTGATTCTATTTCCACATACTCGTACAACCTTCAACTGTACTACAACTGTATGTGACAGCAACAGCTTTACATCGAACAAAATAATAATAATAACGCAATATTATAAACTAAAGCAAGACAAATTATTCAATTAGGTTTATCTAATAAGAGATGGAGTGAATATTGATTTGACCGGACATCGGTAAACGGATATTTGTTGTGATTCTAAATCAGTTTGCTAGATATATAGACAGCCAGATAGCAGTAGCGTGCCTTCCATACATGCAAAAAGGCACCGCATGCCGACAGAATCTAAGAACAAAAATTTAACGTTCACAAAAGCTTTTTTGAATATGCTTATTTAAGAATATACATAAATATATTTTTTTATATTACTCACTCTTTGTGTTTTATTTATATCCATTAGAGACTGCTCCGTAAAGTCTTTGACATTGAATAGGTTTCACACTATTATTGAGTGTCAAATGTCCTGTAAAAGGCATCTTCAATTCAGTGATGGGGTACCTTTTCTACCCATTCTGGATGCCTTATTGTATTTATAACACGGTGGTCAATATGTATGATAGTTCAATCTGTGTGATTTGAATAAACATGTTGTGCTATGATATATTTAAAAAATATCGGAAGTTTTTTAGTCTAGATTTTCACTATTTGATTTAATGATGGGTGAACTTTCTTTCAGTCTCAGTTTTCACTTTTGGTATTGATCAAGAATCCCCCGCCACCGGTTTTTTTCATGTTGGTCTATTAATTATATGATTTTTTTAAATGCTTCTCGTTTTTAATTATTTCAATAATATACAGCCATTTTATTTTTAATCTGACATCTAGGTAGGGTGGCTTTCCACTTCGATGCCAATTTTCCATACTATTCTCTTACTTTTCTACTCATTTTATCTATTGAACTTTTTCGACATCTTAAAAAAGCAACAGTCATCCCATTTTACTCCCCCTACTCACCGCTCCAAGGTACACCCATGGTAAGATTTTTTTGTACAGATTGATAATGATAATGCTATGTAATATGTATGATCGGATTTTGAACTTTCTCATCCTGTTCTAGTATCCGGCCTTTTTCGGTTGGACACCGGATATAGATTCACCTCTTATTACAACATCAATAGAACGTTATTTGAATTAATAGGGACAGTTGGTAAATTTACTAATACTCTTCTATACATAATTTGTGTATATTGCATATACATATTGACATCTCTTTTAGAAGTATGTGGGTTGAAGACGAGTTGGCAATGATACAAAGGCAAATAATTATCCTTAAGGACATGTTCTCAATTAGAAGTTATCAGGGTCACAGAAACTTTAAATATACATCTATAATATAAAACTGTATTTATGAATACCATTTATAATTAGACATTTTTCCTTGAACCAATTGGTTTTTTTTTATTTGCTAACAATTACATAATATTATTATTATTATTTTGTTTAAATTTATTTATGTTATATGTAATCACATTTTACTTGATTGGTTTCTTTATTATTATTTTATGAGATTTCAAATTAATTTATTTTCTTTATAAACATGTTTTGATATAAATAATACTCAATTTGACGAACCATTAGACATTCTCTTAAAATTAAAAGGAACATAATATTTTGTCCTAGAAGAAGAGGCTACTGTTATAAAGGTACTAGTCAAACTTAGATCATATTATGTTTTATATTTAATAAAAAACGAATACTTTATAAATAAAAAAAATTAATGCCTTTTAATATTCTATCTTTTTCTTAAACAATGTAGTAGCTTATAATATTCGCTAAATCTTTTTCTTGAATTATACCTAGTGGGCGAATTATTAAAGTTTATTTACCTTATACACATATATTTATAATCTTTTTCCATTTTGTTTGATAAAACAGTAGAGACAAAATCAAATAAAAGGGTCCATTAGTTTCTTAGAAATATTTACCATTATCATATAAACTGTTTTATAATAGTTTGGTCATCGGGGGATTGAATAAATATTTATGAATGATAAATAAACAAGTTTGATATTGGAAAGTAATAATTTATGATTTTTTTTTCGTGTGTAGCTTGGGTCCCTTGATATTAACCGTCTCTTCCAAGAACGCGTCCCTATCTTGGGCAGTCCGAAACGACTCCTCAACTCTCTGTAATTCTGTCCTATCGTTTATATTCTCGAACCAGGAGATTCATCTTCTTCCAGCACCTCTTCGACTTTTGATCTTGTCTTTGATTTTCAGTTGCAGAAACTTGTTCTTTTCTCCTCTGAGCACATGGACTGAATAAGACACTTTTTGGGTTTTAACATTTGCAATTAGTTCCCTATTTGTTCTGGCTAATCAAAGGACCCCTGTATATTGCTGACGGTGACCATACCCCCTAGACCAGTGGTCGGTAAAGTGCGGCTTCGGAGCCGCATGCGGCTCTTTGGCCCGTAAGTGCGGCTCTGAAGACCTAGCCTAGAGTCAAATTCGTAGAGAACAATAATAAAACGTGAACTTAGAAAATAAGATCTAAAATTATAATAAAGGTTTTCTAAATTAATGAACAGATTTGGCTGTCAATTTATTTTGGTCGGTATAATGTACATATTTTTGGCTCTTTGGCGAATAAGTTTGCCGATCACTGTCCTAGACAAACAGTACTTGGCGATCGACTACAAACGAATTTTCGACTATAACTGCAACAATAACGCATATTTACACGGTACATGTTGCCGTCGAAAAACGTAATTTGTTGTCGAAAAACTCGCCACTAGTAGATCGCTACGTACGGTTTATCTACGGCCCATAGCAGTAATCGTACGATCATGAATATGGGTAGTAATATAAATATTTGTCATGAATTTACCATTGGATTAAGGCTGTGTGTTTTATTTAAATCCAATAACAAACTCTACTACTAGTATACCAATGCAATAAACCAAAAAATATTTTTAACTGGAATATATATTATTAACAGTACAAAACAAACATCTGAGTTCACAAACGTACTGAAATGTTATTCCAATGTTTTCTTTTCATTAAATTGTGCCTTGAAGCAATTCGTTTAGTGTTAGTTTCTTCTTTTGTTTGTTATCAAAGGTGTTTCATCAAAAAAAGTTACTTGCAGATACAAATTACCTTTCTACTTTCATCTTCTTTAGGTTTGTAGACTTTCTAGAAAAACAATTTGAAAAATATGTTGTTTTCTTTTTACAATTATTCCAAATACGTTTAGTATTTCTTGATTCTTTTCAGTGTACCGCTACAAATGTTTGAAATTTCAAAACTATTCAAAAAACAAAATTTAATATTATGATTTTTTTTTTAAAGATATATCTGGGTTTTGTTATAAACCCAAATACAACCTTATACACCTTTCACAGAAAGCTAAAAGCTTGTGTCATTCTGACTTCACTTGATCTCAAGGTAAGTAATTTATGAAAACGGATCATGAAACAAAGATTGTAATGTGCAGCTTGCTTTATAGTCCACTAAATTTATATAATTACTATACACATTACCTCAGCTAACATATTGAGATAAAAATTCTCTTAGTAAAATTAATGTTTAAATAAACACTCAAAACACATTAAAGTTGTTAAATTTCTAAATTTGATTTCAATTCATTTCTTAATCTGTTTTAAAAATATTCTGCTCTTATTGTCAGATAAGTATATTTTTTAATGTTTTCTTTTAATTAACACAATTATATGCATAAAAGTCGTCTCATATTTGGGCCACATCCTGCGAGGCGAAAATATCGGCTTCTGCAGTTGATAATAGAAGGCAAGGTTGAGGGACGTCGTGGAGTAAGAAGGAGGCAGATGTCGTGGCTGCGGAATATACGGCAATGGACCGGAATAACACGGATGGGAGAACTGGTCCGCACAGCGCGAGACAGGGAAGCATTCTCCAGTGTGATCGCCAACGTCGGGGGGAACTGATACGGCACTGATAGAAGAAGAAGATATGCATAAAAAATTCAAATAATCAAAAAAGTTAAATGCAATTTTTAATATTTATTTATTTATTAACTTCTTTTTGGGAATAATGCGTATTTTTTACATTAATATTCAATCACATCTTAAAATAGGTAGGTACATTAACAATATTTTTGATATCATCATATTCAGAATTATTATTCTGAAAGTCACACAGCAGTGATTCCATTATTCTACATCAAGATATTTAACATTATCAGATCCATGCTGAGAGTCAAACTGTACATAATATCATATTCCATATTCCCATAATCCTCATACAGTAGTAGAGACATAACTAATGTGACCAGACGTCCCATTTTCACCGGGACAGTCCTGTTTTCAGACAGCGCGTCCCGATGTCTCCTAACACAGCATTGGGACGTCAAAATGTCACGTTTTTTAAAAGAAAAAAACAAAGATTAGAATTTTATAAAATTAAATTAAAAAGAACGAAAATAAAAATCCCAACGGTGTACCTTATTTAGTACCTACTAGTAGATGAAGACCTGGGCATGCGCAGTAAAATAATACAGTATTTTCATTGCTCGGTTGCTGCAAAACAAGTTTGAATCTAGCCTCTTACATAATCAAGTGAATTCACTCGTAAAATACATGCCTGCATTTTTACTGCAACATTTTGCTTTATTTCATTTATTAGTAAAACAAATATAAAAGATAATATTTAAATTAAATCAAACACTGCTTAATTCCACTATGAGATTGTTTTAATTATAACGTTTTCAACTACAATGTAGTCATCATCAGTAATAACACAATACTAAATCTAAAATTAAAGGACATACAACAATATTAAAAATCTAAGGAGTGGTCACAATTGGCAGGGTGTGTGTGGAGGGTGGGGGTGAAAAGTTCAGGGGCGGGTTCAATAGAAAATATATATTAAATAATAAATCAAAAATGAATCCATTAGATTCCAGTGGTGTTTATAAAATAAATTGTAAAGACTGTGACTCAGCCTACATTGGTCAGTCCGGCAGAAGAGTTCATACTCGAGTAACTGAGCACCTTTTTTTTTTTTTTTTCTTAAAAGGTCAAGGGACCTTACATCCCTTGTGTCACTGCGACCATAACAGATCTATTGTGACATCCTTCTGTGTCATATCTCACTCTCAAGACCTAGGTGCGTCATGTAGCTCACTATTTGTCTTGGTGTGAGAAGTCTCACTTTCTCAGAGTCCAGCAGTGGACCTCCGAGGATGTGACTTCGGTTGCGAGCGAGTGCGTCACAGTTACAGAACTGAGCACCTTAGAGCTAAAAAGAACTTTGGTATCAATTCAGAAATGGCGGACCATGCTAGAGATACGGGCCATGATTTTGACCTCAGCGGTGTGGAATTGCTGCAAAAATGTTCTAAAGGCAAAAAACTGGACATCTTGGAAACATTAGAAATTAATAATC
Organism: Athripsodes cinereus; assembly: GCA_947579605.1. Lineage (NCBI taxonomy): Eukaryota > Metazoa > Arthropoda > Insecta > Trichoptera > Leptoceridae > Athripsodes > Athripsodes cinereus. The sequence goes on from OX388314.1 coordinate 29,180,173, forward strand.
ATAAAAATTTAGTAAATATTCAACACCCACAAATAACCTCACCACTACTTCTGCTCCTGAACCCGCCCCTGAACTTTTCACCCCCACCCTCCACACACACCCTGCCAATTGTGACCACTCCTTAGATTTATTGTTGTATGTCTTTTAATTTTAGATTTAGTATTGTGTTATTACTGATGATGACTACATTGTAGTTGAAAACGTTATAATTAAAACAATCTCATAGTGGAATTAAGCAGTGTTTGATTTAATTTAAATATTATCTTTTACAATGTATTTCCACAAAATTACACTCGAAAATATAGAATATTTAAAACATATATCTTTAAATTTTGAACAGAGATCTAGAATTCCAACCATCCATACGATCAAGCCTCTTTTACATAGCGTTCTCAAGACAATTTTATACGGCGCTATAATATAATTATGTAAACTGTCCAAATTTATTATTACGATTTTTAAGTACCCACCTTTCTTTTCGGTGTCCCTGTTTGGGAGAAAGAATAAATGGTCACGATAGACATACCTCTACATTGTTATTATTCTCTGAGTATCTCATATCATCTATGATTGGATTATAACACCACTTGCACTCAGAGACATACGCTGCCTTGATAATACCTTATAAGTCTTGTAATAATAACACCTTCGATATGTGTACCACCACTAGTGGATACGAACCCGGGATCCCGGTCGTATTTAAGTCCCGAAATTTTCCGAATCCCAGGATTTTTAGGAATAGTACAATTTTTAAATAAGTCAGGAATTTGGGACACATTCGTACTAATGAATCACTGACAGCCGAAATTTGTGTTCTTATCTTAAAAGAGTACCTTTCTGAGTTCGATATCTTACTGATGGTCCAAATGTTATGCTGAAGATTGGAAAAATGGTTAATGCAGAGCTAAGAGTTTGTTTGGGACACGGTATTCGCTAAGCCTTTTGTGATTTATTGTACAGAAAAATAATTTGAAACTTTAATACGTTGCCAAAAGATAAATAGTCAATTGATTTTGATATGGTTTACTAAATTTTTTACCACTTTTCATTACCAATATAATCACGGGACTATCCCGAGATTTACTGCACATAACCCCGAAATCCCGGAATTAGAAAAAAAGGGCCGGGATAATCCTCCAACCAACACACATCTGCCACACATGGCAATCTTAATCTTAACACAGAGAAAATATGTGCATATGTACATAGGTTGCAGCAGTCAGTGACACGATCGATAGTATACCTACGTAATTAGTGCTGATACGAATAATGATTTTGATCGGATATTAAATAACGGATCATCGACGAGATTCTAATTATAATAATCAGATTTATCACGACCGAATATATGGTTACCAACATGATTCGATTCATAGTTGTTTCATATCAAAAGATGAGCATTCGACTAAAAATGGGGAAATAACTGATATTCTTACCAACAAGAAATTAAGACACTTAGGATGGATGGCAAACCTCATTGCTGAATTTAAACTGCCACCTGCCTTTTATATGACATTCGAAAACTAACAGAAAAGACTTGGAGACCAATTCTTTACCGAGTGCTCCACGGAAAAATTGTTTTTGTACTGTAGGTATATTATTATGTTGGTGCAATTTTGTTGCGTCTTAATAAATAATTATCATTCCATACATTAATGTGTTGAAAACATGTAAAGGGCTCAAACCGTGAATCATGAATAATATTATATACCTATACGGTATAAAATTCATCGGATTGGTCTGCAACGAGTTTGGATTTTCTTCTCCATTCCTCCATTTTCTCAGCTAGTTTCTTTAGTTCTACGTATGTGCCATAGTTCATATCCTTCTTCAGTTGGTCCATATAAGAGTCTCTTGGTAGGCCTCCACCATTTCTGCCTTCGGTCCTACCCTCCGCGATGGTGATAAGCAGATCTGGGTGGCTGACGTTGTGGCCAATCCAGTTGCCTTCTTTCGCCTACGCTGATTAAATATTAAATTTAAATTAACTTTCTGGTATTCGACCTTAAATATTATAATAAAACTAGGAAGACAGGTCAAATACCGGATAGGTATCAAATATTCGTTTCGTATCTAACATTAAAAGAAAGTCATATAGTACCTACCAACGTTACTATAATTTATGTGATAGATACCGTAAGTAAAGAATCTTGGTTTTGTTCTAGTACATGGGTAGGTAGTTAAATAACATGAACTATCGTAAAGTTAGATTGCATCGTCTTCAGAGAAGCGCATTAATGAGATAGTGAACTTTTAATACTGAAGTATATATATTGTACCCAATCGCTGTTCTTCAAAGAGTTTATTATTATAAGGTAATATTTTGTATTCATGAAAATTATATTATATAGTGCCTTTAGGAGAAACTGAAGAGTGTATGATAGGTCAATAATCTTGGAGTTGAACTTATTTTATTCAATAATTCAAAACGACGTTCACAGAGTGAAAATTCATACTGAAGATATTTTATTTTTATTATACAACACAGTTAATTTTTCAGATAGATTTATTTAAAATCTCGAGTACTTTCGAAAATTTTGATATATTGACATTTTCTCAGTACTATCGTCAATGTAGATATATTGACATTTTCAAGTTGACGAAAGTACTCGAGATTGTAAATATATCTAAGTGAAAAAATATTTTATTCTATCATAAATCATAAAATACATTTTTTAAATACTTGTATTGATAATTTTAACATAATAAGTATGTATTAACTATTTTTTTTAAATATTTTTTTACTACTATGTATGCACTTATACTTGTTTTACACCTTACACTTACTTTCTGTTTTTATTTAAAAATGTTTTTTATTGAAGAAAAATCTACATATATTGTAAATATTTTTCATATTTTTCATCATGTTTTTTTATTTATGATGATTTGTATTTATTGTTTTGATTAACTTATTGTAAGATATCCTTTTCAATAGGTACATTATATTTTATTTGTGTAAACATTACTCTTAAAAGGCCAAATGGTTGATGATGGGTGTTGGATGTATGGATGATTCTATGTTCTCTTTTTAGTCCAGACAGTTATTGCAATAAGGAGAGCATTCCAGTAAATTTCCCTTTTTGGTGTGGACTGTATATTGTTTGATTCCTTTCTTGTTCTCAAGTATGTTGAAACGGGAATTTGTAGTAAAATCACTATTTTTAAACTATTTTACATTTATTATGAAGAAACAACAAATGAACACGTAACACAACTTATATGTATAATTTTATATAAACGTGGTAAGTACTGATAGTTACTGTATGCTGTATGATCGAACTACACTTGTAAGAAGCAAGAAAGAGAATGAAGAATATTGAAGCAAACAACTCTTAGCTGTGTTTGTTAAAAGATTTTACAACAATAAATAAAATGACAAATGAGATTCAGGCTACGGTCGAGATGATGATGTTGATGAATAAATAAATAAATAAATAAGTGACCATGATTTGAACATGTGGAACAAATGGATGACGAAGAAGGTTTATTTATCTTAGAAAGTGTGTGAGGAAACGCGGGCGTCCGTGAACCACATGGTTTGATCATGTGGATCTAATTCTCAAAGTCGGTCATGTGTTAAGTAAGAGAAATCGACCTGCGTGTAGGTATAAGAAATTGTATGGATGTTAAAAAATCCAATAAGTATGTAAGAATTGATCTAATTGATCAAACATTCCAACAAAAAAATTGACTCTCAGTATAGGTGTCAAACCTCATGGCTGACTTTGAGATGTAAAATATCTTTATTTTTTCAAATATCCGCCTTTTTTTAATTGTTTCATATATACTTCTGTAGGTACAAAGACATAAATAAACTTATTTTAAAGTTAAAGGCTTCAATACAAAATCATTTTCTTCTTCGACAGCAAAAAGAACTGCGATTTCGTGTATAATAAGTTCAAATATAAATTTATTCATAAAAATGTGAGATATTTCCAAATAAAGTTTGTAAAAAGTACTTTTTAAAGTTTTTCTTTGAGAAAGCCTTTTGCGTGGCGGACTTCCTACGAGGAAACCAGTAAAAAAAACACTTCTTGTGTTTTATAGGTATCTTAAGATCCTTCAACCGTCTGACTTAACTTGTTTACCTCTTGGTGTAGCAATTTTAATAAATTCATTAATTAATAAATTTTGTTATAAAAATAAAATCAAAAACACTGTTTACTTTCACTTGTTATTTATTTTAAATATTTTAGCAAAGATCTTTTGTTATATTAACATCATCAGTGCTCACTTACAACTAAACACAAAACAAAATCTGCTGGTATACATAAGCATTATACATTTGTATGGGGATTTCCCATTTCTAAGAAATAATAATTATGTGGTTGGTTTACAAGGTGGATCGGAATATACAAAAGGATAGATAATTTTTAATCGTAAAAAAAGGACAATCAACAAATTGGATTACTCGGGAGTATACAAGTTAAACTGTAAGAATTGTGCCACATCATATATTGGACAAACAGGAAGAAAAATCAGACAAAGGGTTGAGGAACACAAAAAGGCTGTAAAAAATATTTCAATAAACTCAGAAATGGCTGACCATTGTCGTGATACGGGACACTCAATAGATCTGGATAACATTGATATTCTACATAAATCATCCAAAGGATATAATTTAAATATCTTAGAAAATATTGAAATTAATAGGCATGTGATAAATAATAGTTGTACTGTTATAAATAAACAGATCCCTCCATTGTCCTCACCTCTTATCTATCCTTTTGTATATTCCGATCCACCTTGTAAACCAACCACATAATTATTATTTCTTAGAAATGGGAAATCCCCATACAAATGTATAATGCTTATGTATACCAGCAGATTTTGTTTTGTGTTTAGTTGTAAGTGAGCACTGATGATGTTAATATAACGAAAGATCTTTGCTAAAATATTTAAAATAAATAACAAGTGAAAGTAAACAGTGTTTTTGATTTTATTTTTATAACAAAATTTATTAAAAATGAACTTTCACCAAGTGACTACCGAAAAAATTAATAGTTTTATTCATTAATTTGTAAAATTATTATTTAATGTGGTAGATATATTGAATGTAAAGGCGTTGTTGAGTTTTCATTTAGTGGGTTTTAAATAATGCTCTAAACCAATTAGTAACAATTTTTGTCGCCGTGTGGCGCTGACAACTTAATTCAACCAATAATGTATGCCTTTGATAGAAATAGGTTTAGTAATACTATTATAACTGTCAGGAAATTAGTGACATAAATGGCAAAAAATAGATAGTTATAAAACAAACAAATGTTGTAATTTAGTGAGACTTTCGTCAGTACATTATCTAAGCTTTTAATTTTTGCTATGTAGGCAACATACGCCATTAGAAGTTTATATAAGCGACTTACATTTCATTTTTGCTCCTTTTTCATCTCTTTCATTACTCTATTTTGGTTGTTATTTTCAAGATCAACTCATTATAATTTGTGTAAACATTCAAAAAAATTGAGAAAAATCTAAGGAGTGATTCGATAAATTTCACATTTTTTTTTAATTACGTGTGAGCTTTCACGAATTATCCAAGAAAAAGTCGAACGTTGGATATTAATTTGTCTCAATAACTTTTTCCGTGTATATCTCAGCGTAAAGATTACTTCATTGGCAGACACGGCTCCATGAGACTAACGAAATCTCATTTTTGTAAAAATGTGCACATGGGAGGTTCCATGGGTCTACCGACGATATGCTTTGCTATATAAAATAAATGAAGAGTATTGAATTCAAGCAGTAACATGAAAATTTCAATTAATTGTTTTTGTTATGTAAAAGTCTTATTTAAATACAAATGAGATAATATTAATAAGTTTACTCAAACATCATTGATATTGAAAGGTGTTTACGTATGTGAAATCACAGGATATAGTAAACATGATTGTGATACCTATTCATATCTTTTAATTAATCTGGAACTAACTTCACCATATTTGTTTAAGCTGCCCTTTGAATGGGAACAAAACAAAAACAACAACCTACATTAAATTTATAGTGAAATATTGTGTAAATTATCAACTTATCAGGGAAAACGATACAAAATATTCCCTTTTGTACCTAAAGGGGATAAAAGTCACAACAATGTATGTACTTATTTACATATATAAAATGTAAGGATAACTATAATATATACGTGTTGGTATTATTGACAGGGTAGTAATGACAAAACAAAACTAGGAGCATATAAAATAATCTGTACCAATGTGTTATGCTATTTCCTTTGTTCTTGCATGTGTATAAATTCAGGCAGCATTGGAAATTAAAAATAACTCAATAAATGTAATATAAATGTGACAGGTAGGTTATATTGGTAAATATAGGAGAACAGGATTGGAAAAACTGAAACAAACTTTCCGTCTTTCGACATATAAGGTCATTATCAATCGAATTCATAAGTTGAAAGACGTTACAAATCGTTTGTTTCAATTTATCAAAAATATAGAATTCTACTACTTTTGAACTAATACTATTCATAGGAGGTCGGGGGTTAATAAAAGATCTTCTCTGCTATCTTACAAGGAAATTGTCAGAACGACAAAAGCATATGAATATAGTATACATTTATACGTTTCACTTGCTACTTTGTTTTTCCTGATCGATTTCGAAAAATTCAAATATTTCTAAGTAACATTTTGAAATTTTTCTAACACTATCCTGAGGAAAAGTTACCCATATACGTTACCCTCTGTATATTGAATTGTATTATGATACTTTGTATTGATTTGAAATAATGTAACCAATATATAGTAAAGAATAAAATTAAATAAATAAATCAATTAATAAATTGTTCTACTTCTAAACAATTTAGATGTATTCGGTAGACCGATGGTAGAGTCTTAGATTTTCAATAAAAAAATCCCGGGTTCGAATCCGGGTGAACTACTCTACCTTCAAAATACAAACATACTGCCTGTTGTGTGGGTGTATTTGGATTAACTTCAAACTCACATTCTTCAAAACTACAAAAAAATATTGACTTTCCCTACATCTTTTTGTGGCGGCTTTCAAAAACAAAGACCTGCTTTCACAAAAAAACACCTCTTACTATTGACGTGATACACAAGTATTCTTAGCTACAAACTACAGTGGTACCTTAACATACAAGTGCCCCAACATACGAGTTTTTTGAGATACGAGCCGTCGATGGAGCGATTTTTTGCTTTGAAAATAGAGCAAAATTGAGATACGAGCTATGACACTTGCCTAATTCATTTCCGGAAAATTCTGAAAGGGAGGAAGAAACAAACCTCCTTGGACATGTTTTTTTTAAACGGCCTATAGGTGAAAGTGAGAAAAGCGTGGCAAAAAAGGCAAAGACCAGTGAAGAGAAAAGCAGTGACGAAAATTAAGCGAAAGCAACTTTTTATAAATCTAGTTTATTTCCATGTACACTCTCTTTTCATATGTTTTGTTCAATGTTTGTCATTTATGAATACATTTTTCTAATTCAAAAACATGAAACAAAAATAACTGGTGTGACATTTTGGGGGATGAAACGGATTAATTGCAGTTCAATTACATAATTTCAATGGGGAAATTTGCTTTGAAATACGAGCAAGGTTGAGGAACGAATTAAACTCATATTATGTCAAGGAACCAGTGTATTTATTATTATGTAACTTCTATACAAACTGTATGTACAACGAGTAAACAAAAAGGCTATTCTCTTCACTAGCGCTTCATATTGGAGTCGTTCCAAAACAATGCCATTTTCTACACTAAGCACATCTCACCATTAACCACTATAGTTATGTATCGTTTTATTGTCTAACTCCAAGATAAAAGAATGAATTTGTAAGAAAAACTAGAAAAGTTGTATCAGCTATATTGTACCTATCTATATTTTCTCTTCGGATTTTTCTTTTCAGTTTTTATCTCATTCATTCCATTTCTTTTTTGTGTCAATACAGTTATTGGCGAATTCCTTACGTTATTTATTGTTTTTCCCTAACAACAAAAAACATCTGATTGTGAAAGTAGTGTTTCGATAAGTCATTTTCCGATGAGTTTTCTTTGATAAATTGCCAACACCTTTCTTAATAGCATATCAATATATTAAATAATTAATTGCTTCAATATTTTTTCTTGAAGTTATTTAAAACAATAAACGTTATGATTTCTATCTATACCATCACGAAACCTCTGACTACTAAGTGATCTATAACTTGAAAATGAGACATTAACAGTATGTGGTGTACTAACCTCAATTAAGGTTGTTAAAAATATAGGATATGCGTGGAGCTTTCGGGATAAAATAGATCTCACAGTCATTTTGGTAAGTTTTCAAGGTGAGAAAAAATCACAGAACGAGCTAGCCCCAAACTCAGATATGAATATTTTATTATGGGTACAACGCGACGATACATACAATGCACTAAACAAATAACATGTAACAACCAAACAAATCTTCGTTGCATATTCAAAAAAGGGTAGGTATGTGAATTTATAAATGTTTTGACATTTCTAGAATAAACAGCTTATAATGACATTATCAATATTTCATAAAGTGATTCTTGTGAAATATTAAAATTCAATACTTATAGAATAATATCACATGCCAATAAAAAGTCCAAACAACAATTTTAATGCCCTAATGAAAGGCTTTTAAAGAGTAGGTATACTTAAATAAAAATATTTGCACATACCTCTTTTTAAATATGCAACGACGAAATATTACATTTTACACCGATGTGGTTTACCATCCATAATAATCTCTTTGTTAAAACATGTAAGCACACCTTAATAATTGGCTGCCATAGAATTTTGTTTATGGTCATCTACTACTACTACTATACCATCACGGCATATCCCACAAGTGGGGTAGCCAGCAGATCAGCTGCATGTAAGAAACATACAATTTATGGTCATCTTTATCTATAACAAACAAAACCCAGATATATCTTTTGAAAAAAAAAAAAAAAAATATAAGTCATTGTGATCTATATGTCAACCTCTCTGTCACTTCCAACTTCTGTAAATAAACTTCGTTCTCTCCGATTGTACGTGTTTTTAAATAAATCCCCGATCAAATTTCCCGAGATAGAAGCTGGCCTAATTCAACAGTCTTTTTGTTGATACGGAAAGAACTATTTGCATAGTTATTACAAGCACTTATTCTGTTGGCTACATCAGTTGTGGGAGATATCGTGATGGTTAGTAGTAAAAATTAGATATTATACTATACTATACTATACCCTCACGCCATGTCCCAAGTGGGGTAGGCAGAGAGAACGGAACGCCAAACAGATCTATCTTTACACACTTCCTTCGCTTCCTCCACATTCATACAGTTCCTCATACACGCACGTCGGTTCCTCTTACTCAACACGCGGCCGTCCTTGAGAATTTGATCCACGTGATCAAGCCACGTGGTTCTCGGACGCCCGCGTTTCCTCACACCCTTTCTTTCAGATGAGTATATCCTCTTTGTCATTCTTACCTCGTTCATTCGTTCAACATGCTGCGTGATAGAGTGAAGAATGAGGATATTAGAAGAATGAGCGGATGCAAGAAGAGTGTTGTGGACAGAATGCGCGTGAATAAACTACGGTGGTTTGGGCATGTTGAACGAATTAGATATTATATTGGAGATATTTTGTAACCTACATGTTTCTGAAGAAAAAAGATACAGTACCAGATGTTCCGGATTTTTCATATTATTATTAAAACATTTCCAATTTCACACAGAGTCTAGTGAATATTCTGTTATTATACCAGTGATATATTGTACCTACCTAGATTTTCAATATGAATCTCAAACATGTACCATCAATAAAATCTCTTTGCGGTCCTTGGTGCCGCAATTTTTAGTTTGAAAAAAAGCGACACACATATAAATTGTTTGTAGATAACAAGAGATAGGCAATATGAGAATGGGGATTATTACAGACGACAAAGGCCGGTAGATAGAGATGAATATATACGTAAGAAAAGAGATGAATATATATTACTCAGGTATTGTACCTCGACGGGTGGGTACACATTTTTAGAGAATATTTGTATGACATTGCGAATCTAGTTGTAACATATCACTGTATTATTCCCATTTCTTGTGAAACTTCTTAACAATATTTGCTCGGACTTCTGTCTGCGTATAATATTTTTTTACTACAAGAAGTGAAACAAAAAATATTTCATTTACATTATGAACATAATATAATCCAACCTGAAACATTATCACAAAGATTTTTGATTTTTTTTTTTGTTTTGAAAATATGTGTACAAAGGTAATTTGATTTAATTAAATTTGCATTCCAACTTCTTAAGGGCCCCGTTTAGCAAAAACGGTAAAATATTCTATTTTCAACAAATTTGATAGAAAAACTACCAAAACTTGTTAACCCTTGTGAACATATTGATTTGATAAAATAAAAAATCAAATATTTATTACCAATATTAGTTTTTTACTAAAAAATTAATAAATCGCAGACTGACGAGACTTATTTAGGTACTCTTTGTTATATCAAAATACAAATTATTTGTAAAATATATACCTATATTTTTTATTCATCCTATCAAGCATATAAATACTATAGATTTTAGCAAACTTTTTTTAGTATACAAAAAATTGAGTTCATGTGGTGATTTTTGGTTTCAAAATATGAGAAATTTTATCAAAAAAAATATTTTTTAAGTCGGTCAAAGTCCATGAAAAAAAAAAAACAAAAAAAATAGAATTTTTTGTTCTATAATTGTAATATCTATATAAATATTCTCAATATTAAAATAAATATATGAAAATTTGTAGGATTCTCGTGCATTTATGTACCAAACTCACCCCCGCATTTGATTTTAGAAATATGCTTTTTTATAAACGAATACTATGAAGCCAAAATCGAGGTTTTTTTTTAAAGTTAAAGTTTGATATTGGTAATTAATATTTGTTTTCATATTTTATCAAATCAAAATGTTCGTAGGGTCAACAAGTTTTGAGAGTTTGTGTACCAAACTTGTTGAAAATTAAATGTTTTATCGTTTTTGCTAAAGGGGCACCTTAATATTCAGAATATTTACTATTTTTTTATCATTTTACCGAATTTGGGCACAACGTGCAGATGACAAAACCAATCAGATTCTCAATTGGAGGATCATGTTTACAGAATGTGACATTGTGCAAAATCAAGTGAGAAAAGCGTCCCGACGCTTACGAATTGGCTCTAGGCTAGCTTAAGTGATCACTTTCGGTGTCCACTAATTAGTTCCAAGGTGGGGTCTGCTTTTTTGTTTTATGTAGCCACTTGATTCTATTGAGTGCATCCCCATGACTCAATAAGTAACAGGTTATTAAATAAAATAATGTATCCCGTGGAGCACCCGGTAAAGAATTGGTCTCCCACTCTTCTGCGTAAGTTTTCGAGTGTCCTGTAAAAGGCAGGTGTTCGAAAAAATTAAGACATTTTACATCTTAAATTCAGCGATGAGGCTTGCCACCCATCCTGAATGTCTTGATTTTATATTGGCACAAAGAGGATAGTTTGCATGTTCTTACATGCAGCTGATCTGCTGGCTACCCCACTTGTGGGATATGCCGTGATGGTATAGTAGATAGTATAGTAATGTGTCCCGTGGAGCATGCAGTATGCAGCTGGTCTACTGGCTACCCTACTTGTGGGATATGCTATGATGGTACAGTAGTAGTGGTAGTTTCTTGGAGCACCCGGCAAGTAATAATTGGTATCCCACTCTTTTCACCCATCCTAAATGTCTTCCCATTTTTATGAGCACAGTGAACACATCTTGCATGTTTATTACATGTGGCTGGTTTGCTGGCTCCCTCATTTATGGGACATGCCGTGATGGTTTAGTAGGAGTAGTAGTAAAATTATAACTGAAAAAATCTCAAGCCAACTTAAGTTGTATAATATAAATTATTATAACAGAAAAAAATTAACACAAAAATAATTAGATTAACATTTAATAATATTTCTATATATATATATCGAAATAAAAAAGTGAATTTTAATTCCAACTATTTTAGCTTGAATCCATGCTGAGAATACGGTCTGTGATTTGGAATAGTTAAGAGTCCAAGAAATGGCGTAAGGAAAGAATATTCAAAAGAACTTTAATTCAATAGCAGAACAGAGATTTAGTTTCTAATACGATATATCTTCTAGCCTTTTGATGTTGTGCTATATGTAGACTGTCAGCTGTCTTAAGTATTAAACCTTTTCAAATATCGGTTGGTGTTATTTAAAGCCCTTTATCTTGTTCTATCTAATTATCTTTTTTTATGATATCTACCTGTATTAAACAAGCACTTAACAATCAGTATATAGATATTAAAGCTTTATATTAAAACATTGTTTTACTTTGTAATATCAAACATTCGTACAATGAGGATTATCTGATATTAAAGATACCCTTACAGGCAACTTTATTCACACATAATTATTTTATTCCATTCGTAAATATGTTTCCAATCATGAACTCAATGTGATCAAGCCACGTAGTTCTTGGACGTCCGCGCTTTCATTAATTCCCATCCTTCAAATTGATGCGTACTCTTTGTTTTCCTTTTATCACCCATTCACTCCACATGTCCAAACCATCGCAAATTATTTACACGCATTCTATCCACAACACTCCTCTCGCATCTTGGTGCATAGCGTTCATAATTTATTTATAGTATTGGAATACAAGTTGTAAAATTCAATAGTTGGACAACCTAAGAAAGACGTCTTTCGACTTCCCATATCATCATCAAACCGTTCATAATCAATCAGGTTGATAATGAATTAAGATGCCGAATGACGTCTCCGAAAGAACGATATGATTATTTCAATGAATCCAATATATAATTTATAGTAACATAAAAACAGTGCAGTTGCTAATAAAAAGTACAAGAAAACTATACATTAATAAATCACCGAAATTTACATAAATTCATGATTCTCAAACTGTGAAAAGTGTTTGCATCATCACATTATCGGAGTTGATATAATTTGACTCATCTTTTGAGTATTTCATAGTAAATGGTTTATGCAAGTGTTAATTAGTTGTTGATTTTCCAAGGGAAGCCAGGTGAGTCTACACTGGTTATAAATAATATTATTGTGTTGGAAAAATCCAACTGTTTTGGAGTATAGAAGGATAATACTTGAGTACGGTTATTGTTCGTGGAATACTAAGTACCTACGTTTACGTTCCCTAATAACACCCCTTTTTGTTCTATGCTAATTCCCAATCGGCAACTTTTCTGATGGGGGCCTATAAACATTGTAGGTACAGCACAGCACAGCCTGATATGATTGTACAACTTTCCCCAAGGCTGTACAAATAGATAACATTTCTCCATAAATCTCAAAACACTACAAGGGTACAACAAAACAGATATCTACAATTGGGAAAATATATCATATATGAAGATTCATATTGTATTTCGATTTATATTACTTGAATTATTAAATCTGCATATTAACAAATCGATTAAAATGTGTAAAACATACATACATACATACATACCATCACGCCGCTTCCCTCGCGGGGTAGGCAGAAAGGATCGAGCGCCACTTCCTTCTATCCTTGCATACATCTTTCGCTTCCGTCACTGTCATACAATTCCTCATGCATGCTCTCCTGTTCAATGTGCTCAACACGTGACCGTCCTGTAGGATTTGATTTAAATGATCTTGCCATTTAATCCTCGGACGTCCGCGTCTCCGAGCACCATTCCTCTCAGCCAAATATATCTTCTTAGTCATTCTGTCCTCATTCATTCTTTCCACGTGCCCAAACCATCTTAACTTATTTACATTCATCTTTGTTATTACACCAACTTTCATTCCACATTCCTTTCGTATATCACTGTTACGCACACGATCTCTCAGACTCTTGCCACACATCCTTCTCAACGATCTCATTTCCACTGCATTTATGCCACTTTCATCCTTTTTTAACCATGTCCACGTCTCACTTGCATACATGTGTAAAACAAATCTTAAATTTCATTTACTCATTTAATTATACGGCAGAGGCCTTTTATATCAAGTCCATCTTTAGTGTTAGACTCTTATAAAATATTAATGTTGTTGACCGTAGGTACTTGTTTGAAGTCCATTTCAAGATAAAATTTAAAAAAAAACACAATATGTAGTTAACTTCCAAATAACTTTTATTAACTTCGCGTACTAGTATTCGGAGACTCTCGACTCCATCATCAGGCGATTTTTTTTTAAAGTTTTTACTAATCGCCTGATGATGGAGTCGAGAGTCTCCGAATACTAGTACGCGAAGTTAATAAAAATCATTTGGAAGTTAACTACATTTTGTGTTTACTACTACTACTACTACTATGCCATCACGGCATATCCCACAAGTGGGGTAGCCAGCAGATCAGCTGCATGTAAGAAACATGCAAACTGTCCTCTTCGTGCCTATATAAAATCAAGACATTCAGGATGGGTGGCAAGCCTCATCGCTGAATTTAAGAAGTAAAATGTCTTAATTTTTTCGAACACCTGCCTTTTACAGGACACTCGAAAACTTACGCAGAAGAGTGGGAGACCAATTCTTTACCGGGTGCTCCACGGGATTTTGTGTTTATTTTTTTCAATTTTATCTTAGACTCTAATAAAGTTTTATTTATTTATTTCGTTCTTTTTGCACATTGTAAATTCAACAAATCAATTAGCATAAAAATTATTTATGTTTAATAAATGAAATCACTATATTGGTGACTTCTTCCATCTAACCACGACTTTTTACTCGTTTTAATCGATTAGCGAATACGAACTTTCAAAATGTTCGAAATATCAAATACATGCCTACATTTTGTTTTCAATAAAGACAATAAATACAAGTATTACATAATTATTCAGTATGTATATAGCACAGTTGTCAACAAACTCGTAGAATCCAATAAGGCAAATACATACCTCCATTGGGAGGAAGGAATTTCAGAATCATCGCGCCAACTGTCCGGAACAGATTGCCTGCGATCCTGAAAAATGATGTACCTACCACCAGATTCAGAAGCAAATTGAAAACGGTAATTTTCTTTATTAACACAACAGCTCATAATATGTAATAAAAATCATAATAACAAAAAAAATATAAGGGTAATGTTTATAAGAAGTCACCGCGCCCTTGCTATGGTCACGGATCATTAAACGACGCTCTATATAAATTGTCCATCTTATTATTAACAAAATTTCTGTTTTTTTTTGTTTGTTGTTTGTTTGTTTGTCCGAGCTAAGACACGAGGTAGTTCATATTTCACATTTCATCCTTCCTATGACAATGAAATCAGAGAAACATGAATGTTGTCGAAAGAAGTGACCCAAATAGCGCAGAAACACTCTAAATAGAAGCTGGTTTCTTGCTTGTGTTTCTGACAGGATGTAGAGGATGACGATGAGCTAATCTAGATTATACCAATCAGAACAACTTTTCTACAGCGTTATGTCGATCGCTCATCAAACCTCAATGTTGCCTTGTATTATGAGACAGCAGAAGACATTTTCCCATAGAAAGCTTAGGTACTGCTTTTGCAGTTGAAATTTATTCGTATTTTTTCATTTAACACATTGAGAATAATTTAATGTTCATTTCTTATTTATAAATTAGGTGTTATTTGTAATTCAAATGAGATAATTTACCTGAATAAATTATTAATTACTTTAATACAATGCGCTGATGGGGAATGAGTTTATTCATCATTGATTAGAAGTAAGGGGAAATGAAACTAATTATTCCGTTTTTTCAGTCCTTTGCATAAGTCTGTGGAAGTTTAGTTTATCCAAATTAGAAAAGTTTACCCACTCTGTCGGGTAAAAATAATAATAATCAGACTCTCTCTATTTGCAATTATTCATTATTTTGGTAAATTTAAGAAATCTTTGTTTCTCCCTTTCTCTTCCTGTCTTTGTGTCTGACTTTCTCTTATACTCTTCTTCTTGTTTCAGGATGGTTAGCGTACATATGTTTTATATTAACTATTAAGTATTTAAAATTAATTTTAATATTTACTAGGAAAAAAACACTTAATTTTCTTTCAACATTAACATCCACTCAGATATCAAATATAATAGGTAGTTGTTGGAATATCTGAAATTGTTTTACGTAGTCTATAATTTTATCCAGAAACGTTTATGTACCTAAGTATTTCAAAATAATACAATATAATATTCAAAGAGCTTGGAAAGCCTTTATTATGTTTAATTTTGTAAAATAAACATCAAAGACACGAATATTTTCACGATGAAATTGTAAAATAGGCCTTTAATCTTAATAAAAGCTTTCTTGTGATAATTCGTTACAACTTTTGGATGCCTCTTATCATTTGCAGTGACGGCGATATGAAATTATCTTAATCGTGAGCAGAAAAATTTAAAAGTTCAAATAATAATAAAAGAACCTGACTTTTAAATAAAATAAACCTTATCCCACTAAATAAACAAGGAAATGAATAGGAGCTATTTTGCCTTAAGGTGATTTTTCTACTATTAATATGTTATGTAAAATGTATGTTCATGGCGTTGGACCGCTAGCTTCACCAATTTATGAAAAATTTCGTGATGGTAAAAATAGATAGGATAAAGTGAATCAATATATTTGAACCTACCTTTGTTCCAGGAGAAAATATTTGAAATTTTAGAACAAGAGCAGAATTATGGAAAATTCCAAAACCTAAAAGCTGTAAATTTATCAAGAATTGATATTATTGGTTATTGGAAAAATTGGCATTGAAAGAAGAAGAAGAAGTGTATTTCCGCTGCTGAAAAAAACGCTAGAAGCATAATTTTAAAATTTTATATATGGAATGCAAGTAGACAGCGGTGGCGAGCCAATAACGTTCATATTTTACATAAAATAATTTCACTTCGTTGCAATCTGCCGATAACACTGTATGCAAATGTATTATTACTTCAATATTGAGTGAAAAATAATATTATCTCATATTTACGTATGCTACTAACATGCTATACAATTCTTTTGGAATAAGCAGAGAAAATTTGACATCACTATAGGTACTATTATACCCTCACGTTGTATCCCAAGTGGGGTAGGCAGAGAAAACAGAACGCCATTTATGTAGATATATCCTTAGTCCTACATACTTCTTTGGCTTCTTCTACATTCATACAATATCTCATGCACGCATGTCGATTGCTTTTATTTCACACACAGCCGGCCTTGAGAATATGATCAACATGATCAAGCCACTTGGCTCTCGGCTGCCTTCGTTTTCTCACACCATCTCTATCAGATAAGAACCTATATCCTCTTTCTCATCCTTTCCTCATGGGGATGCAAGAGTAGTGTTGTGGATAGAATGCGTATAAATAACTTACGGTGTTTTGGATATGTGGAATGAATGGATGAGGATGGGATTTCAAAGACGATATACCTACTTATTTGAAAGAGGTGTTGTGCTAAAGCGTGGACGTACATGAACTACGTGATTTGACCACATGGATAAAATTCCAAAAAACGGCGTGCATGTATTACGTGGAGAAAGCGAAATAATTATGTATGGATATATCAACATGGTGTTCCGTTCTCTCCGCTCACCCCTCCTGTAACATGACATGAGGGTACAGAAAGATAAAGAAATATAATTATATTTCTATGTAGGTATGTGTTGAACGCGTTCAAAGCAGCTTATAAGTTTAAAAATGTACATTGAATGGTAAATCATGAAATTTTACGTTTTTTTTAAATAAATGGATGTCAAATATACAAATAGACAAAAGGATTTTTTTATGAATAAGCATAATTATTACACTCATATTTTTTGTCATAGCTTTTTGCTTTTATAAAAAGAGAACAACTGAATGAACATCTCTCTGTCTGTTTGTGTTGTATTTTGTTTCCGACTTAAAAACGATTTGTTTTAACCCCTCTTTATACACACAACAATGTAGGTACCTACAACACGATAATAAATTAAGGACAGGCAGTGAAAAAACATTTTATTGCCTGATATTCGCTACAAATTGGCAGTAAAAAAATATTGTAGGTATGTTGGTCAACATGAAGGGGTTGAATAAGCATGTACCATACATAAATGACACTTTTTAATAATTAGATATTATTAGAGAAGGAGTATATATGCAAATTAAAAATGATTTAGCACACTTGCAAATATCAAATTTCTCCATTGGTGAACCATTTTTACATTACTACTACACCATTACGGTTAGCCAGATGAACGGCTGTACGTTATAAACATTCAAACTGTCCTCTTCGTGCCAATAAAAACTTTAGACATTCAGGACTGGCAGCAAATCTCTTCTCTCAATTAAATGTGCTAAATGTCTTTCATTTAATCGCCTTTTACTGGACACTCCAAAACTAACGGAGATTGACTAGAAGGTCAATTCTTTGCCGGATGCTCCTCGGAACAGTGTTTACAAAATATTCAAAAACTAACCGGAAAAAATGAGTGGAGTCTCAAACACTTACGAATTAGCTCTAGGCTGACTAAAGTGCTCACTTTCGATGTAGAACGTCCACCAGTTAAACCTTTCTTACTCTCACGATATATGTAAGGTTCACCAATCGAGAAACATTTAATATAAACCATAATAACTACATTTTTTGGGATTTCTAATTTCACATTATAGACTTGGAAGTTCCCAGACTTCTAGACTATTCGGGTGGTCGGTGGGTCCTTAAATAAAATAAATAAATAAATTATTTGGTTTGATTTTTTTTGATTTTAATTGATCAACCAAAAACAATTCAATTAGTGACATTTGAGAATGATGGTCGATAAATTGATGGCATAGTCTCAGACTTTCAATTGAGTGATCTCGAGTTCAATTCCTCTCGCTGCCTGGAAACCTATTCAACTTTGACGACAAAGGTATATAGTATACAATAAGGGTATTAGGGGTGCAATTGGTTTTGTTTCTGACCCAAATTTATTCTTTTAAAAATATCTCTCTCCGTAATTGGCTAACGAACAAGTCAACTTAGCATCCTTAGCATATTACACAATGAGGAACTTTCACAAAAAATCATTTCAGCTCAAAAAATAGTAGAAAAATTATGGTGCTTTTTATATTTTTAAGGCTTTTATCACCATTTGAAAAAGCAATTTTCGTACTTCGCCGCAAAAAGGTGCACTCGTGGCAGAGCACTGTGGACGTCATCAGCCGCTACAAACAGTACTAAGAGTGAAAAGTGTGCCAATACAACATAGCGCCTACCGACGTCACAACGAGCTTTTTTTTTTTTAAAAAAAGATATATCTGGGTTTTTGTTATAAACCCAAATACAACCTTATACACCTTTCACAGTAAGCTACTAAAAGCTTGTGTCGTGAAAGGGGAGTTTGCCGGCACCTGGTATTGAACCACGGACCCCATGTTCACGAGGCCGAGACTCTACCTCCAGGCTACCGACGAACTAATTCAATAATAGGAAATATGGATTTTTATAATGAAAATAATGAATGAAAAGTTTTATTTTATCGTTTATTATTAGGATATTCGTGATAAGCGTATATTTATTTAAATGAATTGATAACATTTATTGATATTCCTCACACATGCATGTTCCCCTTTGAACTGAAAATTATCATTCTGCATAGAATACACATAAGCTTAAAGTTTTATAAACATTGTGGTGTGAATAATATATTGCTAGAATCAAGCTCATTTCATAAACAAACAATAAAACCGATTACATCGACGGAATGTGAGCAGCGAGCTGTATACATAAATCATAAGCGGAAGGAAACATATATTATATACCTACACGGAACTTATTTACGTGTAAATCATGTAGGTACATATTGCTTATATCTTTTGAAAAATATAATAGGTATATATTATTAGGTATATGTTACAAATGTCCAATATTTAAACGTGTTTTATCAGTATTTTGTAAATATTTATGATATGGTTCACGATCACATATCCCAGTTTCGGAGTGAACTTCAGTGAATAATCCACACGTATCCCGCAATCTTGATATCTTGAACTTCTTTTCTTACAATTATTAACAAATGAAAATATGATTTATAGTTTAACTAGTTACTTTATTTTAGTTTCCTAGGTTTCTACAAACGTTTTTCAACTAAACCTCTATTAAGCTTTCAAAGTAAAACTCTATGGTTTAGTTTGAAAACGACATCGCATCTCGGAACCTAGGTTAAGTTAACTTGTAAAACTTTTTAACGTATTTTTAAGTGTTATTAAGAAACATGGAATTTTCCAAAATAAACTCGATAAAATAATCCAATCCGGGAATAAAAAATCCTAATTGGTATTCGGTTAAACTGTACAAGTCTTAGTTAGGATAGCATTTCACCACAAAAACCAGCGCTATCTACCTTTTTAAAGTATCAGAACATTTTAATATAATAAATTACGTAAGTATCTCAATAAAAAGACCAAAAATACCTATATAACAGTTTATTTATTAAACACCCCTCAAAGCACAATTTGAGGGTAAAAAAATGAAAATTATAAAGAATTTAATAATTTTGTTTATTGTTCATATAATTATATTTAATGTGTACTCCACTGTATCTGAAGGAAAGATTTGAGTTTTTACACTCCCACGGACGACCACTACGATCAACCTCCAACAATCTTCTAGTGATCCCGTCGCATCGTTCGAGCTGTTACACCGATTCTTTTCCAGTTCATGGTGCTAGGTTGTGGAACCAGCTTCCACTAAAAACCCGTACTTGTACTTCTTTTTATACCTTCAAGAAAGTAGTTAATGGTTGTTAGTCTTCTGTCTCATCTACTTATTTGGAGGTTCCCCATGGTTTAAATTTTGTTTTTTTTTTGTGTTTTTCATACACAATGAGCAGTCCTGCCTCATTCCTACCACTTTATCCCATCCCCGTATCCTATCATCGTTTCGCGTATCCGGAATTGTTTATATTGTTTTTATATTTAAGTAGTTTTTTTTTGTTTTTTATGTATATTTGTTTTAGTATTTATATATGTATATGTTTTTAATTATTTATTTACTTAATTTACTTACTTTTTTTATTTCATTTTATTTTTTGTTTAATGGGTTAATTGGAAGATATCGCGCTTCTGCGATAAACTCGCCCATTGCACAAATTTATTTGTCTGGTTCTACAATATTTATATTTTAATGTTTGTTTTTTTGTTCAATAAATTTTTTTATTATCATTATTATTATCTCAATAAAAAATATTTGAATTTGAATTTATATTAAGTGAGCTGTATTCAATATCATTTCAAGCGTCCTAACACGTGTATATCTACATGTTTTCTAATACACGATGGAAGACACAAATAATATATACATTTATACATGTAGGTACTCTTGGTAAATTCCTAAAACGTTGATATTTTACTAATAATAATATATTATTTACACAACACTTCAAAACATTTGCAGAATAGTGTGGGGATAAGAGCCCTGGTCTATTCTAACACCCCACAGGGTAACAAACTATATTTAATTGAAAAACTTTTCCATAAAACGTCAATATTCAAATAATCTCAGATGATTATTATTCAGAGTGACATACAACCCCCATCCACATCCACCCCACCCCTGAGAGGGTAAATTGTTATCACTACTAACTTTTAACCCGATTTCCCTCAAGAAATAAATGAAATTGGAAAAAAAGACTGTGTAAGTATTATAAAAGGACATTTTACATCTTAAATTCAGGGATGGTATTTGCCACCATCCTGAATGGATAATTTTTGGCATTTTTAGTATGGAGAGGACGGTTTTCATGGTATGTAAAGGTGTCCCGCTGGCTACCCCACTTGTGAGATACGCCGTGATGTTAAAGTAGTAGTAGTTATAATATAGATTTTCCTTCCTCCTTCATTGTTAATGATATTAAAATAAGTGGCAAATTTTCAATATTTCAAATATGTTTTTGAGAACATGACATATTTTACACTTATACATATATATTCGCTGTAAAAAAGCTTCAAATATATTATGAAGATATGTGAGGCTTGAACAAGCTATTTTTTTTACGAAAAATAGTGTTTGATATTATTAAACATCCACACAACTCAAAATATTATTAATATCTCTGATAACAAATTGGACACAAGCAATTAAACAAGTATTATTGAGAAATACGCTCAAAGAAAGTAGGTTTGTTAAGTACCTACACTTTTATAGAAGAAAAAGTTTTTATAGTTGTCTTCTTCTTATGACCCGCAAGATTTGAATCACAGGAGTCATGTTTTTGCGTATTTATTTATAAAATGGAGGCTTTGTATACTTCCTACGAATGAATAAATTGGACACGAGTTAGTTTGGTATTGCGTTTTTTTATTACTTACATATCTATTTAACAGTTATTAAGGACATATAAACATACTTGGTCACATAAATATTAATAAGCTGACTAAACTATTCCTGCGGGTGTTATTGAAGGAAAATCAATTTCGCATTTAAATTGACACCTACTATTACATATATAGATATGTGTAACTACCAGAATTCGAGTTGGTTTTATTGAATTTCAAACAGAGATGTGAAAAATCTACTCATGTTAAATAAATATATAGGTCATGGAAATAGAGTTTTCTTTCAAAACATAAACATCGAAATAATCAAACATTCGCTTATTCAAATAATAAGTCTGAAAGAAGGGGTGTGAGGAAGCGCGGGAGTCCGATAACTACGTGGCTTCATCACGTAGATCAACTCCTCAAGGACGGCCGTGTGTTGAGTACCAAAGAGAAATAGACGTGCGTACATGAATGTAGAGGAGGCGAAAGAAGTAGTAGAATGTAGCGATAGATCTATATGGCGCTTTGTTCTCTCTGCCTACCCCACTTGGGATGCGGCGTGAGAGAAAAGAGTATAGAAGAATAAGTCTTTCAGAATAAGTTTTCATCTCTTTGTAATATTTTTATCAATAAAGCATTAATACTTATGATATCTACTACATCGTAAAGACTTATCCCCCAAGTGGGGAAGTCAGCAGACCAGCTGTGCAATAATAACGTGTAATGCATGTAATGAGAGTGACCTATTGATGGCGAACGACAGGGCGATATACGTCGCTGCATACTGGAGTGGCAAGATCTAAAGTCCGGACCCGAAAAAGTAAGTTAGTACATGTAAGCCGTTCTGTCCTTGCCAAAAACCAAAATAATTCGGTTGTAGTAAATGATTAAAGCAAGCCATAGTGGTAATATTTTGTCTCAGTTTTTGAACATTTATGGATTGAATTGAATAAAGTATATCATCTCAGAATAAAGTATCATACATCTGCATTATACATTAAAAGAGTTTCGTTGAAAATGTGATTAGCATGAGACCAAATAAGTTATATTTTTTTTTTAAATAATTCTTCTTTGATCGACGATGCGTTAATAAAATATTTATCTCCATACATATGAATTTAGTAGCTATTTTTATTATCGCGAGATTGAACGTCTCATGATCCGCAGTTAGTTGGCATGGAAGTTATTACGAATCTTCTTACAAGCTACAGTCGTAAAATACAATCCTATCTACCAAACAAATCCACATCAGCTTACCTATTAAATGTATTGTGTTATTTATTTATACACGTAGTGGTTTATTTGACAAGACAAATACCACCTTAACTGATTATAAACGTATATAAATAATAAGATTTATTATTGTTTTTAGATATCTATTTATCATAAAGTTTAATTTATCGACCGACGGTTCTTGGTGAAAGTTCATATTAATAATTTTAAAAAATATTCATATTTGATTTCTTGATATAGGTAGGTACGTACAAGAAGTCCTCGTTATAACACAAAGCAAAGTACAGAGACGGGTGACCAACTTCAATATTTTAATATTTGACGTTGTGGATCCGGACTCTTTACATCCGTGACTGCAAAAATGATGTTATTTGATATTTTGTTAAATTTTAATTGTTTTTTTTGTGTATTTGAAATTGTAATAAATTTTATAAAATGTATGTATGATGAGGCCAAGTGCCTGCATAATAGGGGCCTAGGGACAATTAGAAACAAAAACTTTGCTGAAATCAAGAACTTTTGAAATTTTCTTTACAGTATGTTTAGGATGTGTTTAATTGTTTGACAAAAATAAATTGATTCATAATTAAATAAACTCTTTCATTTTGTTTTAAAACTGTATTTATTTATGTTAAAAACAGAAATTGTTTAAGTTTTAGCACTCTTTTTAATAATAAAATCATCTGATTTCTACTTAAAATATAACTTTGCATATGCAAGAAGGTAATTATCTTATTTCATCTGATTTTTATTATATTTTCAAAGTTTTATAATACGAGTTCAAATTTGTGTAGTGTAGAAGCAATCCCATTATTCCGAAAAAGTTTTCCACACTACGGAATAAATCCAAAGACGTACTTATCATTATTATGGTTTTGAAAAAAAGCTATAAGTTTTTAAAATTAGGTATTAACGGGATTAAGTATTACATTTATATGCAACAAGACTCATAACGAATGGAAGAACAATGTTCTGATAGGAAAAACTTTTGATTATTATCTAAATGAATTCTCGATGTAAAATCTTGATAGATAAAGAGCGTCATAAGAGAAGAGTGTGAATGAAATCTGGGGTCGTAACAAGAATGAAAATAAATAAGCTACGGTGATTTATATACATACTTGAAAAGAATGAAAGAGGACAGAATGACTAAGAAATATTTATAGCTGAAGGAAATGGTGATCAGACACGTGGCCCTGCGGGAATTGAATGGCAAGATCTTATTACCTAATCAGATCCTTTAGGACAGACATGTGTTGAGCACATCGAATAGAAGAACATACACGGGGAAATCGAATTATGACAGTGATGAAAGCAAAAAATAAATGCAAAAATAGATATAAATGGCGCTCGATCCTTTCTGCTTACCTTGCAAGTATCAAATGGAAAAAGTCAAATTTAAAACTAAAAACGCAGTTACATTAAGCTAACGTTAGTTAAGTCGTTTTCTTTTTATAGTATTATATACCTATAGGTATCTCATGTTGTATAACTCATAATAAGTATGTGTGCTAACTTTTTATCTTGTTTGTTGATTTCAAAAACTTCCATTACAAAATCGAACAATTTCCAAAACTTTCTCTGATCACTTTCCGATAATGTATTGTGAACATACTTCAAAACTTTTAAATGGTTTGTAATACATACCTGTATCGCTGTTAAAGTCACCAAGCTAAGAAAATTTTAAGTTTTACAATGAGAAAGTACGAGTATAAAGTTTGTTTAGTGTAGGTAAGGACCGGCTTTACATCAGAGATGTGATTATGAAAAGAACAATAATGGGATATCAAGTTTCATGAAATTAAATATTTCATAAACTTCTGTTCCCAATTCTTAATAAATATTAATTTGAATAGATTGTAAATACATATTTCAAATACAACAATCACCAACAACTTTAGTATTAAATAACTATGTTACATTATATTTTTAACCAAATATCGAGAATCTACCTATAAACTTAAAATAATTAATTAATTATATTACAAATTTTCGGAGTCAAAAAATTTACTCATACCACTAAAAAACAATTCTACGCACGAACAAGGTTTGAACAGATATCTTGTCATTCGCAATATTGCGCCTGAGAATGACAGGATTGTTCGAAAAAATAAAGACATTCTACATCTTAAATTTTGCGATGAGGTTTTGCCAATCCCGAATGTCTTATTTTTTTGGCACAAATAGCACAGCTTGCATGTTTTTTTACATTCAGCTGAACTGATGGGCATACCATTTGTGGGATATGCCATGATGTTAAAGTAGTAGTACTGCCTAATAATAAGAAAACCGTCAAATAAAAAATACACATTCAGTTTCAATAAAGTCACTCTAAAAAGATGTAGCTGGTTTTCTACCAACGCTGTTAGATACGAATTAAAAGCTAAAAAAGTAAACTAAAAACTAAACTAGCTATATTTTTTTAACTTATTCTTGTAAAAATAAACACGACGTTTTCTCGATAAATTGTCGGCAGAAAGTTATGTAGTTCCATCGATACTGTCATCTTCGATAGCTTTCATGCTTATCAGAGCACATCAACAGAATTAAGATTATAAATCATATTCAAGCGCCATCTATCAATCAAATCGGAAGCACTATGTGTAGTGGGTACATACTACAGACTAGAGTGTACTAACATACAAAGTACTCGTGTCATAAAAATGCTTTTAAGAAAATCTTTCATGAGGGGAGAAATATTAAATATTTTTATATCGAAAATATGAGAGAGGACAACCTATATGGTGCCTTCTTGTTATGTACATGTTATTATCACTAAGAGCTATTTTTGATTTCAGCTTAAATGAGAGGAATTGAAAATGACAGTACATTGAAAAGTTTATTTACATAAAAGTTTGCTGTTATTTTAAGTTACCACAAAACATTTTTCATCTTAGTATGTATTATTAATTTAAAGCAAAATTCAGTATAAGTACAAATCGTAAGTTAAACGTTGATCTATTTAAAAAAATAGTAAATAATAGAAATAAAAAAACAGTGCCACTTCGAAAGATAAATGTGTCTCTTTGACGACACGATTTTATGCAAAAATGCAATATTTAATGTCATGTTAAAAAAAATGTGCTGTGACAAGTGAATCTTGCCAAATTAAAATCAAAACGTTTTTCATAAATAACCATTAATCTCAAAAAATACACATAATATATTATTTATTAACTTGCATAATGTGCTATAGACCCTGGATGTTGAAAAATGTTGGACTTTTCAAAATTAAAGTTCAAAGCTGAAGCTATACACAGCATTTTACCTCAACACTAGGTAGAAAGTAGGTGTGCAGACAAAATAGAATGACACATTTTTTTAACAAACGAAAGTCAACTAAAAGCGCCCTCAATAAATAAAGTAGCGAGTCAACTGACCACGCTTTATAACATGTTCTGTATCAACATGACAATTTTTTTGCCATAGGAATAAAATTACAGACAACATGCAAGAAAATAATGATTTTTCATCACACACGAAGTTTCTTTGATTTATTTTATCGACGGACTAGGTACAGAAGTATCGTATAAAAATGTTCTTAAATTACTGTCAAAATTTTGAAGTCAAAGAATTTCTTCTCATGTTTAACTTAAAGACATTTTATCAAAGTAATTCTTGAGACGTATTATATAATGTGTAGGTGAGTATGTGAGCTTGTGTAGGCTATAATCGCAAATTTCACAGCAGGAAGTAAATTTTGAAAAATGTTGAAACTTTTTGCAAAGTTCAAAGCTAATATTTACCTTATGCTATTTAGAGTTGTAGAAAGTTTTTAAGGAAATTCTAAAAGTATTATGTATTATTCAAATATATGTTATAAAGAATAATGACACTTTTGAGCATATGTTATATGTGAACATTAAAAGATTTGCCATTTTCGACTTTTATTATTTTTATGTACTTTGTAAGTTTTTGAGTGTCCTGTTAAATTAATTAATTCGTAAATCATCATGTTTTAAGATATTCGACATCTTATGTTTTTTCGTGGGAGATGCCGAGATGGAATGGAGGAATGAATGGAAATCACAAAATAATCTTTATTCGCTTGGAGTTGATTTGAATATTGATTATTTTTTCATTCAAAATCGATTAAAGGAAATACATAATATTTGAATCTGCTTGTGCAATGATTCCATTTTCGGCGTTATTTTTTTAATAAAGAGATGTTAATTAATACTTACTTTACTTTTCATATGTCGCGGTGTGTTGATAAAACTTAACCCATTTGGGCTGCATTGTATCTTCTAAAGTCTTGGCTCCAGCGCTGATAGTCAGTTCACCGCCTCCAATTCTGTTTCATGGATATAAATTAATTTACTCTTTTATATCAATACTGATTTCTCTTACGCAGTAAACGATTGACTTTAAAAACTCTTATCTGTGTCCTCAAGTTACGTTATTTTTAGACATCGGCATTTTTTGAAAATCTTTTTACAGTTTAAAACACATCCTATGTAAAAACTATAAATAAGAAGAAGTGATTGTCTCAACATAAGAAAACATGGCGTGTAAAAGGAAATTCAGGATGTATTATCCCGCATATGAGAAGCATACCTTTGAAAGTGTATGAAACTTACCAAGATAATATTTATGTGTATATGTATTTCTTATGTTGAGACAATCACTTCTTCCTTGTTCCACATGAGCGCCTTAATAAAGGAAAGATCCTGCCACGTTTACCTTCTTCTTCTGCAGGGAAAAGGAAGCGGAGCCGTTCGTGTGTCAGGCAAATGATACAGGAAGCTACAGTAGACGCCTTAGAGTTTCATAACCTATGTATATGTACATACATAGAACTGTATAGTTTCTAATATCCTTATCATTACAAGCTAACACCAAGTTATGAAATTTGAAATTTTAATTAAAACCGTTTTAAAACCAGTTTTTCTAGTCAATCCAGTTAATGCTTTTTCATACAAAATGACTTAAAAAATATTTTGTAATCCACTATTTTTAATCAATTATTTCCTTGTAATATTTATTTTATATCTTGTGATAGTATTAAGCAGCTTGCATTTTTTGTGTATTTTTGATACAAATGAACCGAGGTTATCTAATATTGAAAAAAATTGTAACAAAATTGATGTGATAATTATTTTTGTGTTACGCCTTATAGTATGTAACCTCTATGACATCGATACTACAATACTGTGCAGTGTGCACTGTGCATACTTCAGTTTCACTTATTTGATTCCTAAATTTCAGTTCATCGTGATTAAGGGTTAATATTTTAAATTATAAAAACCAAATAAATATAAAAATAACTCAAAAAAATATATACAAGGCTCATATTCAAGCTTTTAACTTGGGAGTTACTGAAAACCCTTTTACGATTTTTTTTCTTAGACCGTTTTGAATTCTCATACCCTGTGTATCTTACATACATACATT
Organism: Athripsodes cinereus; assembly: GCA_947579605.1. Classification (NCBI taxonomy): domain Eukaryota; kingdom Metazoa; phylum Arthropoda; class Insecta; order Trichoptera; family Leptoceridae; genus Athripsodes; species Athripsodes cinereus. The sequence goes on from OX388314.1 coordinate 29,209,008, forward strand.
ATTAATGCTGCGGTATGTGTTATTGCTCATTCTGTTTGTTCACTATTATAATTATGTTTCCCAGAGCAAAGTGAATGACATTCTTTACTAGTTGCTTTTACACAATGTGTCATCACAGAAATTATTATTCTTGTACATTTTATTATTAAATTGTCTTCCCAAGCCACTTTGTGAAAAAGATAAAAGGCTAACAAACGCCAAGAATTTTCTAATTTCAAAAATTTAATTTTTTGAAATTCTTTTTTTCATATAAGTTGAGCCCAGGGATACATCATCATCAGATCAAGACTTGAGATAATTTTAATGAGTTTTTTTATTTATATGTTTACAGTTGTATTCGGCGCAAGCCTTTTACATGTTTGATCATAAGACAGACTTCAAAAAATATATATTATATACAATACAAATTAACATAATTGTACACATCACAGAGTTAACAAATAAATTATGAATTAAAAATATTTTAATGATATGTGTAGTACTTCAAAATTTGAAAATATTCAGAAATTCTGTTGCCCCTGGCTTAGTAAATAAAGTTGATAAAAAATGGGTAAAACTAAACTTCGTTGAAGGTATTAGTAACAAAGTTTCTAAAATAATCACTAAAACTGGTAAAAACGTAGCATTTTATAGCAAAAAATCTTTACATAGTTTCCTGGTTAACAAAAAAGATAAAATCAAATCTTTAGATAATAGCGGTATTTATCAATTGTCCTGCAATGATTGCCCCAGTGCCTATATTGGACAAACTGGAAGATCCCTCAATACCAGAGTAAAGGAACACTTGGCGTGTCATCGTCTAAAAAACATAGATAAGTCAAATTTGCTGACCATCTTACGTCTAATAATCACACATTTGACCCTGATACTGGTATCAAATTAATCCATAGAGGGGTGAAAGGTCAACTTTTAAATCGCCTAGAAACTTTGGAAATAAATAGGTTAAAAAATAATCCTGATATTCACATTATTAATGAACAAATTACTCTTAGTTCTTCTCCTTTATTAAAACCTATTATCTAATTCTTATTATTGTGGATTCCCAACTAGCTAATCCTTTCTAAAAACTTGTGTACTGCCGCTCTTTTGTTCTTTTGTTTCAGTCACTACATACCTGCAACAGTGATTCACAACCATCGGCCTCCACACCTCCTGACAAGATCAACAATTAATTATCTATTAAATTTATTTTTTACAATTTACTAATTGGTTTACTATTGTATAGACTCATTTTAATTTTAAAGATTATTTTTCATATAAAAACATAACATTATATCAAGCAGATTCATATTTTATGTATACTAACTATCAGAGGAAGGCTACCTCTTAAAAAAATAATGCTCATCTCTGATATGGGTTTTTGTGGTTTCTCCAATATCGTTAAAAGGCAAATGCTGGAGATGTTTTTCTTAAAATCCGTCCACAACGGTACTCTATTTCAATTGTTTGTTACCACTGTCTTAACTACCTCTTTTGTTTTGCTACCCAATGACATACTATATATATTTGTTACCAACCTGTAATTTCTTTACTTTTCGCCAGCCTGATGATGAGAGCGGAAGCTCTTGAAAGCCGGCTCGCGTCCAATAAAAAGTCACCGTGGATATACTACAAATAAGTGTTTTATTTTAATTAATACTTCAAAATTGTTGATTATAAATAACTTAACAGATAAGATAATCACACAGTTTTAAATAAAATAATCATAATTTATGAATTGTTTTACCAGATTTGTAATACTGCACGCCTCTGACACCAGCAACCTTAGTTGCTGTTTTGAGGTATTGTTTATAATTGAATTGAATAAATAAATAATAAATAAATAAATTCAATAATGTTATATAATTTAATGATATAATAAAATTCATTTAAAAAAGAAAAAGAATTATATAATTAATATATTTTTTTGATCTTGTGTCGCTTGCTTCTTGGAATAATAATATTAACAATATTGTCCCTATGAAGATGTTATCATTATTTATTTTGATATAATCTATAAGTTTGTATGTTATAATAATAGGTACTATGTACATAAATAGCAGTGATATGCTTTCCATATAGCAAAAAACAGCACAACAATGCATACCAGATTACGCAATGCCTTGGATCCTAATAATACTGTGTTAAGCACTATGCTGGACCCCAGGATGGATAAAACTGCATCCTATGGGGCTATTGGTAGTCTAATGGTAGAGTCTCGGATTTTAATCAATAGATCCTGGGTTCGATTCCTCTAAATTCCGCTCTACACCACATTTACGATACAAAAATTTTGCTTACTGTGCTCACATCTGTATATCTGAATTTATTTCAAATTCAGATTATTATTATTTTAATTGGCGGCCAGTGTGACACGAACGTAATGCTCTCGCCTTTGAGTCACGAGGTCTCGAGTTCGATTCCCGGCCAGATTATATTAAAGAATGACTTTTTTTCAAATTTTCCTGGGTCTAGGTGTTATATTTTATTTATTTATAACAAATTATTTATTTATTTATTTATTTATTGTATTTATAAAAAATAAATACAATAACAAAGGTCATGAGCAATGCTGTGCCCCTTTACAGGCATAAATGTGTTATTTCCTGAGCCACACCTCCCATATATTAATGTGTTAAGTGCATTTTATATTTATATATGTGTATTGTCGCGTTAGTACCCATAATACATAATTCATGCATTAGTTTGGGACTAGCTCGATATGTGTGAATTTTATACATATATATCATATGTTAATTAAAATCAATATTTTTGCACAACTTTTCTTGTATCCGATTCACATTGATTAATACGAGATTTTCATGACTAATAATATTCACAGCAAAAGCATAAATGGAGAATATACAGCCCCGTCACTGCTACAAAGGTAGTGGTGGATAGGGTTGGGATATTAGGACAACATCTTGAAATGTGATACTGCTGTCTGGTTTAATGAAATATTACTACAAGAAACAACTTGTCAAAGCGAAACTAACACCGGCCGACAACACAAGGAGTAGAGGAAATTATCACAACATCCTCTCCCTTACACATCTCATCTTATCCTGCATTATTTATAATAATAATAACAAATATAATATTACGATGATTCGGGAAAAATGTCTTAATAAAATAATATTTTCATCACATTTCTTCAGTAGATACAAAAAATATTAATCTGTTAGAAAAATTCATCAATATTTCTAGTACATTATGTGTCTTATCTCACCAAATGGCAAATAAAAAATATCACTTCTTAAAGAAAAACATATTTGATATTAATAAAACACTGTTTTACTTTTCACTATTAATTTATTATTACTCAAGCGCTTTCGTCAAGTTAGCTTGACATTTTCAAGAGTACTAATTACAAGAAATTTTTTTCTCAAAGTCACATGCAACAACAACATTTTTTATATGTAGGTACCTAAAAACAGAAAAGAAGGGGTAAGGAAGTAAGAGTAGTTAAGACAATGGTGGATGAACAATTGGTTTCAACAATGGTGATGAATGGGGTATTTGAATATTTACTATATTTTTAATATTTCTATGTATTTCCAATGTTTCCAAAGCAATTAATTTTCTATACCGGTTTTCTGAATGTAGGACCCTTACACTATTCACATCAAAATTGTGATTATGACTAATGCAATGATCCGCCATCTCCGAACAATTAGATAAACCCCTTAGTGCTCTGGAATGTTCTTTGATACGAGTGTCTATCGATCGACTGGTCTGTCCGACATATTTGGCATCACAATCATTGCAATCAATACAATAGACACCGCTGCTATTAATTATATTGTTACGGTCCTTATTATTAAAAAGAAGTTTGCTTAAATTGTTGTTGGTGTAAAATGCTGGATTAAAATATGGTTTTGTAATATTATTTACTTTTTCAGTCAAACTATTGACGTACAAAATCTTTCTCCAATTCTTATCACTATCTTTTACAATGGGTGCATACAAATATCTATGAATCATTATTTTATTCTGTTTCTTTAATAACATCGTCTCAATCATTTCCACATTGTATCCGTTATTTTTGGCTATACATTTGATTATATTTAGTTCTGAAGAAAATTCATCTTGTTCTAAAGGGATATTTAAGAGTCTATGTAACATTGAGTGAAAAGCAGACATCTTATGACTAATATGGTGATTTGAAGATGCGTGAATGATATTATCCGTATAAGTGGGTTTTCTATATATGCCAAACTTAAATTTATTATCACATATCATTATCTTTAAGTCTAAAAAATTAAGAATATTATTTGATCCAATTTCTAAAGTGAATTGCAGGTTAGGATTTATTGAGTTCATAAAATTAACAAACATATCAAGCTGTCTATGGGTACCTGTCCAAACACACAAAATATCATCCACATATCTGAAATAATTAAAAACAAACTTTAGCAAGTAATTATTTGACGAGAATAATATCCTTTCACTTCTTAAAGATTAATTAAAAATAAACACAGTATGTAGTTTACTTTCAAAAGACTTTTATTAACTTTGCTTCGGAGACTCTCGACTTCATCATCAGGCGATTAGTAAAAAGTGAAATAAGATATAGAGACAAGCAGTATTTATAAGATTGGATCAAAAGAATGTTGGAGAAGCCCGTGTTGATAAGAAAGTATATAATTATAATTCATTGATAAAAACAAGTACCTTTCAACAAGTACCTTCGGTCAATAACATCGAAATTTTTCACTTCTTTAAAACTAATTTATTCTAGAATACTTATCATTATATAACTTGATTTACATTGTCAATCCAACTATAACCACACCTTCACACCTTGTCCCAAGCTAAAATCCTCAAAAAATTTAATTTTACTCTATCTTTGGGAAATATACTTTCTCTAGAACTAAAACGTTCATGTTCACGTCCAAAAATATTTTCTCATTATGAGAAAACTGATAAGCATAAATAATTTATTGAAACTAATAAATAATTATAATTCCTCCTTACCATCGCGTTTTTTTCTACGATTGAGGTAGTCAGATTATGGATTGAAGAAGCGTGAGAGGCCAAGAAATGGATACTGAGTTAGAAGACAACATTTTTCCTTATACCCTATGTGAAATGAGAAGATTGTTCCAACAATGAGCACCAAAAACTGAGAATGATTGAGAGAGAAAATTGGCACCGTATGCAGGAATTTTCAGAAGATTTTCACAAAAACATATAAGATTTTCACTAAAATATTAAAATAACTTAAACCATAGCAGATAATGGGCCATTCAGAATATAATAATAATATGTAACATACGAAGTAAAAATAGTAATATTATTATGAATAAAACATTCGTGTGTATAATTCTGTGAAGCTATTACACTATATTTCAATTCTATCGCGTTTTTTCCAACACTTTCCATATCCTACAGAAGACGAGAAAATAAACAAACACCATTATCGTTATATTCAAAAAGTTTTTCCGGCCCGCTTCTGAGCGTTGAAAAGAAAACGGATATGATATTCCTGCTATTCACTTTTGAATCGTATTTTTATTTGGACGGAGCAGGAAGAAAGTGAAACAAGTCACCATTTTAATATTTTTTGGAAATTATTCGCGCCCAGGGTGTAGTTACCCATTTTTTTCAAATTGTTCTGGATATGGATGTTACATGTAAATGTGTTTATATTATTGTTTTATATGTGTTTTAGTGCGTAAGTTCCCATAATACAAGATTTATAGCTTAGTAATTCAAATGTTTGTAAATTCACAAAGTGAAAATTCATGATAACAAATATCAATATTTCTAAACACAGTTATTTTTTCACATTTTTTTTAACCCCTTCACCATTATTGAAGCCCTTAGCTACACCCACTTCTTCCACTGCTATCCCATTCCCTTTTATTCATCTTTCTTAACTAAGATTTATATTTTTTCCAATCAGTCCTCTTGAAACGGATCTTTTGACGAAAGCGCTCGAGTTCTTTTGAAAAAATGTGAAAAATTAACTGACATGTTTAGAAATATTGATATTTGTATTCATAACTTAGTTTGAGAGTATCTATAAATTATTATTTCTTACAACATGTAAAATTCAAATAAATAATAACATTCCACTTATTTGTGCCAACACAAAATTAAGATATTTAGGTGGGCAATAAACTTAATCTCTGAATTTGAAACGTTAAATGTTTTTTGAAAAAAATGAGACTTATTTTGATTTACATTTACACCTCCGTATGTGTAGATTTTGTGTAAACTTGGAATGTATTGAAGCTTACTCTATGTACAATATTTGCTCATAGATTGATTCAATAAAGTTTACATAGAGCAAGCTTTTAATTTACAAGATAAATGTTTACTTCCTCTAGTCGCATTTATCAAAATATTCTACGATTCAAATCGAATTTTCATTGACGACTGCTTTTTGTATAATTTTCATCACGATTTATCCTACAAGTAGGGAAATCAATAGACAAACTTCAATCAACAAAACATGCAGTCCTCTCTGTGCCAATAGAAAATAAAACATTCATGATGGATAGCAAATTGAATGTGTTTGCAAAGTTTTACGAATAAGTAGCTGCATTTTAATCGGCACACGAAAACTGACAGAAAATAGTAAAAGTACCGATACCTGGGACATCACAGCAACACGGGAAAGTTGTTTTTTTTGTAATTGGTAACTTGTGAATAGCAGCGTCCACTCAGCTGAATGAAAACGTCAAACAATCATTAATCATTCGGTGCCATTTTCATTAAGCTGTGTGGACGCTGCTAATCGAAAATTCAAGAGCAGCCGCGTCTTTAGTAACTAAAATTGTCATGCGTGCTTTCTTATGCTCTCTCTCTATTTGACATATTTTATTCAGCGATGACAATCTGAATGTTTTAATTTTTAATGTGCACACAGTTGGAAGAAATATTAGTTTGGTTATATTTCTTAGCACATAGTTGGGTTAGTTAGAAGAAATCGCACCTCAGCGATAAACTCGCCCTCTGTTTATTTATTGAATGATTGTATTTGTTTTAAATATGTATTTTTGTGTAAATTTGCTTGCAATCATTGAACAGTTAGAATAAATAAATGAAATAAATAAAAATAGAGGGCGACTCACATATTTGTTACATGCGGTTGGTCTGCTGGTTACGTCACATGTGGAATATGCCGTGATGGTGTAATAGTAGTAGCAGTAGTAGATTCCCAATATTAAGGTATACACATTAAGAATTTCCCACCACTTTCCCTTGGATGTTTTAAGAGCTGGCAAGGCACACACAGTCAAATCAAACAATATTACACAGAAAAAAACATTATCAGCTAACAAACCACCATAGTATCTACTCTTACCCATTCAGAGAACGCAGCGGCATAGTTAAAAGAACAGTTTAGTAATGAATCTACATATTAGTACTTATTATGTCAAAATATATTATCAAAACCATCGAGCATTGAGCATCATAACTATATATAGACATAACATCTAAACTTTTTTGATTAAAATATATTAAACCAAAAATTCCCAACATATTATTATGGACTAAATTACTTGTCGAATTTAGGCAAGCATAAAATTTGAAAAGGTATTTTACAAAATCAAAGTCTCTTTATGATATCGTCCCTAATATATGTAATGCTTCAAATAGTTGTGGGAGCTTTATGAGTGATCTGCCTGATTACCCTCAACAACCTTTATCTCTTATTAACCCTACTTACATACTAACTTATACTTAATAAGTGATATTATGGTTCTATGAAATTATATTAATCTACCTTCATTTTGATATTAAAAAATATTAATCGTATTGGCAGCTAAAAGAGCTTTATTGTTAAAACAAAAGATATTAAAAAAATCTCATTAATTTTTTAACGTTTCGAATTTTCTTTAAAAAAGACAGTTATACAGAAAACATGACATAATAATAATAATAATAATAAAAAACTTTATTGCACAAAAAAACAACAAATGAAAAAATTCAATTTAACTATACAAAAAAATTTGTGCAATGGGCGAGTTATAAGCGACATACCTATTAGATATAAATAAAACAAATTAAGCGATGAGGTATGTCACCCTATTTGTGTATTTTTATGGCACGGGGAGGATGATCCACATATCTACTAAATTTTATGCAATAAGTCCACAGACTATCTCACCCAGCAGAGCAATAATGATATAAGAGATTGATAGGTTACCGATGGCTTGTACAACCTTCTTTCTCTAGAGACAAAATAAATATTATTCCTCGTAGGTAGGTATTTATTTATTTAAAAAAAAAGATACATCTGGGTTTTGTTTTAAACCCAAATTCAACCTTATACACCTTTCACAGTAAGCTAAAAGCTTGTGTCGTGAAAGGGGAGTTTGCCGGCACCTGGGATCGAACCACAGACCCCCCCGTTCACGAGGCCGAGACTCTACCTACCGAGAGGCTACCGACAAACTCAAACTTATTATTTATTTGTTTTATTCTTCACTGTACATTGGTCACAATATAACAAAATAAAACAGTGATATAAAAATATCATTTATACAATTCAATGTACAGAGGGCGAGTTTATCACTAAAATGCAATGTCTTCCAACTAACCTTTTATGCGCGTTCATGGCCATAAAACATATGTAAAAAGTAAACAACCTTTGAAAGTCAAAAGTATTAAATGAAACTAACGTTAAATTTCTGTATATAAATTTTTTTTTTTTTTTTTTTTTTTTTTTTTTTTTTTTTTTTTTTTTTTCGCGACAATACTCTGTCAATACGGTTAAAAGAATACGCTCCTTTATAAAAAAATAATTTATTACTAAACTGTGAATAATTAAGCCTAAATTTTAAGCTTTCTGACAACTGAAATACGGAGAATCTGCTTAAATAATTGTATTTGTGGCATTAAGTGTTCTTAGTGAATAAACTCATAAAGTGTGAATTGTAAAAATTTGCGAAGTAATTTAAGTATACAGGGTAGAACTCTCAACATTTAGAGTTTCAAAAACTAAGATGGAAAGTCCGTTCGAGAGATCCCTTAAGACACCTAGATCGCCAACTGAGCCAGCCTCTGCTGCAGATATCCCTGCAAGAATACTTGAATTGGAGACGCCCCCAAGGGATACTCAAAAACGAGATACTTTGATGGAAACCAAAGAAATAATGCAAGAAATTAAAACGATTGTAGCGGATGGTAAGGGGAAATTGTCAGGTCTTGGTCGAGATAAAATATTTAACGACATAGATCGACTCTATGAGCTAATGTCGGCTCTTTATATGGAAAATACGAAGCTCAAATTAAGGAAAAATGACGAACCTCTTTTGTCTACAATTTCCCAAGAAGTAAAAGAAATAAAAGAGACGCTGTGTATGAGTGGCCCGCCAACAAGAAGTGAAGAGATACAACCTAATTCGACGAGACATGGCAGGACATATTCTTTGATAGTGTCCTCTGTGGGTGGTGATAAGACTCCTGATGATATAAACAGTTTTTTAAAAAATAATCTGAAATTGTCCTCAATTGGTGTGGCAGTTATTTATACAAGAGGATTAAAACAAGGAGGACTGCTTATTGCATGTCCCACCCCTGGCGATGCTGAAGTCATGACACAATTAGTGAACGAAAAATTTGACGGAGTTCTGGTGTCTAAGATTTTAAAGAAGAAGCGTCCATGTGTTGTAATTAAAAATATTGCAGCAGATTATGATATTGATAGCTTGGCGGGTGACATAATGCAACAGAATAATGACTTAAGAAACCTTAAAGTCCAAAGTAATGATCTTGTTATAAAGAAGGTAATTAAAGTAAAGAATAACCAGAGTCAAAACCATGTGCTGCTGGAGACTACTCCTGCATTGAGGCGAGTATTGATGAGGGATGGAAAAGTGTACATCGGATATCAGAGGCTGAAGGTGGAGGACTCAAACCCTGTGACTCAATGCTACCATTGTCTGGGTCTTGGGCATACTTCCGCAATGTGCCTTAATAGAAATAAACCACCAGTATGCTCTCACTGCGCAGGCAGCCATCACTATAGCAAGTGTGAAAAGCAAGACCAACAGCCTGTATGTGTCAATTGCCAACGTTCAAGCATGAAGTACAAGCGTGTAAAAGACAGTAATCATAATGCTTTGGACAAAAAGTGTGAGATTTACCAGGTTGCGCTTTCGAGGGCGATGCAAAGAATTGAATATTGACTACTGTTTATCTTTTCAGAATTACATTTAAGTGAAAAAAATTTATTGGCATCGATGTTCAATAATATGCCCTGTATAAGTCTTGAGATGTATTGGATAAAATTCGGTTTCTCATTGGGTGTTGATTGTGTGAGTTGCAATGTTATTCTATTGGTTAATTTGTTCACATTGCATAAGTACATTAATGCGACTATTGTACGTGTATTCGTTTTTCGGATATTATTTTTTGCGGATGCATCGAGGCGTTGTCATGGCATCGGGCATACAGATTGTGTTGATTTTTCCTATCTGAATATTGAAGGAAGCTGTATTTTGGAACGTGATAACGCTGGAAGTAGGATGAATTTAAGAATAGATTGCATGGTTATGATCTTGTCGAAGGAAATATGTACATATGAATGTATTTCTGACGGGTACATGGGTGTGTTGAATATTGTTTTTTGGTGCATATATACTGCAAATGCATTCGGCAAGCTTGGTGCGATGTGGATGTGTTCATTTATTGGACTGCATTATTACTATTTTCATTTTTGCCATGATTGTTGTTTATCTGCTATGAAATACAATAACTTTGGATGGAGTGTACTTGATGCGCTATGTATTGGTTGGATGCAATTGAATTTCGCCCTCTGTGTTTTGTGTGGTTGTGCGCGTACATTAGTGTTGATGATTTTCAATAGGATCCATTATCCTGTGATACCTACATTGCTAACAGCGCTTACGCTGCGTTATTACCAGCAACGCTGTACTAAAATCAACCCTATGTTGTTTTATATTGTGAATCAAATTATTGTAAAGAACGAAATGTTGATGTTTGTCGTACTAACAATATTCCAATATGGTTGCTTTGTCAATGTTTGTTTGTCTTTAGAACTGTCATATGCGAACATTGAATATGAAGTATTTCATTTTTATTGCAGAATGAAATTATTTTTTGATCTTATAACTGTGCTAATAATGATTGAAGTTAAAAAGTGTTTAATTGATTCTGATCTCAGTATATACTGCCAGGGTGCGTCATATAACTTCTATGTCTATTGTGCGATGCCTACCACTTGTTGCCTGATGTGTGCATTTTGTGTAACTAGTAGTTTTAAGTATAATATTACATTTTTTTATTACTATCATGGCTTATATATTCTTGTTAAACACGCAATATGCAGTTATGGCATGAGTGATTGTTTGTATCGCGCGATAGAAAAACTTGGTAAAATAATAAGCCCATTCTGGGACTCACTGATGAAGATATGGTTAAATATAAAGATTGTACAATTTCATATTTATCAGTATTTAACTCTTGATATATATTATAGAAAATTAGACTGTCTCATCCCCGTTGATGCTCGCTTGTGTGGGACTAACCCCGTACATCAATTAATGGGGTGCATACGTCATACTACATCTTATGACACTGACGGAAGCAGTGACATGGTCGGGATGAGTAAAGAGGTGTTTGCGGATTATGATGCTGAGTGTGAGGAGATGTGGGTTGATGGAGTCACTTTGTTAACGCTATTAATGTCGTTCTATTGCGGGAGACGGATTAATGTATGCATTTGTATTGACAATCCATTTATTACATTGTCGTTATTTATAGTTAATGTGCTAACTATATGCCATCATAACGTTGTTTTAGACAATTTCATACATATGAAAAACTACATAAATCGTGACAAGATGTTAAATTATATAAATTTTAATATGGGTTACTTTTTGTGGTGCACTTTGTGGTTTGATATGGGGACGGGAGTGAGTGATGTACCTATGTTGGTCGGTCTGTCTGGGTGTTCCAAATACACGTTCTGTGTTAGCTATGGACTGCAACTTTCTCATATAAGTTTCTCTTTTCCTTACTTTTTTCTACTACTTCAAACATGAGTATTGATATTTTGGAAGATTTGGATAATAATTATAATATCTCCGAGGTGGAATGACTGACGACAGATGATTGTAACCTTTTCTTAAATAAAGCGCCCTCTGAAGGGTCACTCATTGTTCTGCATCAGAATATTCGAAGTATACAGAAAAATTTAGATGTATTTTTATTGCATGTGAGTCGCCTTGATGTTTTGCCTGATATAGTGGTACTAAGTGAGGCACATCTGAACAGTTGCAGTGCACCACAACATATGCATGGTTATACTTACTACCACATGCTACAATTTCGTCCACTAGGACGTTCGCATCATATCATAATACAAAATTATCAAAAGAGAAATTATCAAATATTATATAAGAAAAGAATTTACATGAATTGTACATAAGGAAAGTATATAAGTTGGCTCGTAACCCCCAGCTTCGCTACATACATTTTGCAATGTACGTAAGCGAAACACATAGAAAATTAATTATATTATATAGAGAAAGTTACAATTATATTTGCAAGTAAAACAGATTAATATATTGGCTCAAGTTCATGTCTAGGGATGATTCTACTTGGTTTGTACAAGAGGAATGCATTGTGTGTGGGTGTGTACATATTTCAATTATACATATTATACTTACGTAAAGTTCAGAGAATTCTTTATCCTTTGGTTTCATCATTTTCTTATGGTCATCATATCATTATAGAATACTTAGGTAATTTATGCAATAATGTTTCTTCTGTTAGCACAATTTATATTGCAAAGATTCTACTTATATCTTTCCTTGAATAGAATTATAGATATATATCTCCAAGTAAACAATAAAAAATTATATCAAGTGGAACAAAGATTATCATAAGTACATCAGACCTTTCCAAGAAAGTGGATATATTATTTCCATCAGTGGAGCCATTCCTTTAACTCTTTGTTGCTTTCATAGTAAAATAATAGGGTCTTTCATCCATTGGTTGATCAAGGAATTGAACCTTTGTGACATAACTACTCCAAGTATAACTAGGTTATTTGAATTCCACTTACAAAGAGGCTAAGAAATGCACTTTAAACAGAATAGAAGCACAGAAGGTACTTGTAGGTATAATAAATGGATTTCAACAGAAAGATAACTTATGGTAAGTGATTCACGTTTATTGTGTATACATATTATACATAACAAGACAGTAACTTCAAAGTAATTTTGTATGGAATATCATTCCGTCCAATATACAAAGTTATGAAAGTTATACCATATTCGGACTGAGACAATAAAACAAACAATGGCAATTATCAAATACACCATCCTTGGTATTATCAATATAAATCAATACCTGGTTTATCATGTGATTTATAAATAATTAAATGGAATCATTCATTCTTCATTCAAACTCAAAATCTTAAATTATTACACAACGGAAAATTAATATATAGTTATCATACAACGGAAAATAATATATAGGTCAGTTCAATGATGACATGAACTCTGTTACGGAACAAATACATACAATATTCAATAGCAAGATAGTCACTTACGGATGGACAGGCGATCAGGTGTTGAATAACACAAAGTCAAGCATGTTACTGAAGACGTATTTTGCACACATTGACGGTAGAAGGCAGGATCGTGAAAGAAACATACTCTGATGCTTCTATGGCGGTCGCTGGTTATACTCAAAGACGTACAGGGGTGTGGTGGTGTTGTCAGAATCAGATGGATCCTGTCCTCAAGGCGGAAGAGATCACTACTTCTCAAGAGACATGGGATATCTTATACGTTCTTACAATATCCTCAGTGTGAAAGGCAGAAGGCGTCACTATTTCAATATTCCTTTCAGAAATACTCAGCTAGTCTTTTAATCACTCTTTTGACAAGGGTATGGACCGGAGAAGTTACTAGGGGATTACACAGTTCACATTGTAATGAGAGTTATATCGGTAAATCACCGCTATGCGATATACTGACTATCCGAGGTGAAGCTGTACACGCTGAAGATTTAGGAACACATTCTCAATTTCAATCAAATTCACAATACTGAGAAAGTAGAAAGAACAGTTTATGTGATTGTTCATGATTCCTAACATAGAATATTTGTTCAGAACTTATGGATTATCCAATTTCACACGGTTATGAATAATGGCGGCAACAGCAAAAACCACGCCCAAAACCAACATATATTGTTATTATACTCAAAACTTCCAAATATTATCATTATCACCATTAGAATCGTAGTCTATATATATCTCAAATATAATATAAGCTTGTCTATAACATTATTCTGTTTATTAATTACTATTAATTATTAATCGTTATTATTGTTCCTTGATATTGGCGGTATGATTGGTCGCGCACGTAAAACTAACACAGATATTTAAAGTACATTATTAACGACACACAATAAGAATTGTTTTACGTACAACAGAGGGCAACACACTTGTTTATCACATTACGAAGTTAAGTACTATTACATAATTATTGTTAGTATTATTATTGTGTCGGAGTTACGCACATCGCTGTTCGCGACTAAGGCGGGAAGGGACAAACCCTTCTTTCGTCCAACCTATGCCATGGTTTGCGGGTAACTGAATTTGCTTGCAAGCGACGCGAGGAGGAACAGGCACGTTTAACGGTTATTCTTCAAGGGCTTGAGAATCATACGATGTGGTGCCGTGTGCAGATCGAAGCATCAGCCAGTCACGTGTTCCTTGTAACGTACAATTATTATTATTATTACGGAAGACTCACAGACAACAAATGACTGTAGGAACATTAGCCAGTATGAACTTTTCCGCAGCGATTATTTAATGCGTAGCATTCACTGATTACCATATAAACAAAAACAGTGGCGTAGCAGTGTTTACACGCGACAATCATCACGATGTTATTGTAAATGAAATATTAATTGATAAGGTAAATTGTTTACAGGTTGATTATACTAAAAACGGTCGACTATTTCGAGTTTTTGCTCTCTATAGAACACACGATTCTGAAATTTCAGCATTCATAAATGGTTTTAGGAATGTCCTCCTTCAAAATAAATGCAAGGATACAATAATTGTCGGAGATATCAACATAAATGTTGCGGTGGATTGTTTTAGTACTGAAAAGACTGAATATGTTAATGCGCTCACTGAAATCAATTATAAATTGTGCACTACTAAGTATACAAGGGAAGTACTGGCACAGCAGCCATCTTGCCTTGATCATTATTGGAGTAATGCTCCAATTGACGAGATTCCAAATATTACAAGTCTAATTTGGAAAAATTATATTACCGACCATCATGCATGCATTTTTATGATGCCCATTCAAAGTCCTAAAAGTGATAATAATGGTAAACCTCTTTTAAAGGAAAAAACTATAATTGATTACGATGCACTGAGCGATTCGCTGGCCGGTGAGGAGTGGGTAACAACTTACTCTTCTTATGATGCCAACGTGAGTGCTCTCAACTTTCATAGTACACTTGATAACCATATACAGCGTGCTACTAGAATTAAAACGATGCAAATAACTAGATCTAAGCTCAAAAAGATAAAACCTTGGATAACTGAAGGTATAGTCATATCAATCAGACATAAGGAAAAATTGTTTAAAATTACCAAGCGATTTCCAAATGATTTGCTAGCAAGGGATAGATATAAGCGGTACCGTAATATGTTAAATTCTTTGATTAAAAGGGCAAGAAATGATTATTATTCAAGTAGAATGATGGAAGCAGCAGGTGACACAAAAAAGGTGTGGAAATCTATTAATAATATTATACATAGGAATAGAAAGTCGACCGAAATAAAACATATCAGGGTAGATGGGATAATTGTGGACGCACGTAGGGAAGCAACTAGAGTGGCAGACGTTTTCAACGACTATTTTACAAATGTTGGTGAAAATCTGGCCACGGAAATTAATCGAGATTTTGTTGATGAACCTATACTGCCAGATTCACTTAACAGCCTTGATACTGGATTGAATTCATTCCAGTCAATCAACAGTGAAAACATATCGAAAATAATTAAAGAATTGAGGAGTGCCTCTGCTCCTGGTTTCGATGGAATTACGGTTGAACTTCTGAAACGAAATAGAGATACTCTGTCTCGTCCATTGGCGCATATAATCAATGTTAGTATAAATAACGGTACATATCCTGAAATATATAAAACTAGCATAGTCTCTCCAATATTTAAATCGGGTTGTCCAATGCTGATTTCAAATTACCGTCCTATTTCTCTCATCTCGAACATTGCGAAAATTATAGAGAGGGTAATCAAAGGTCAATTAGTGGAATATTTAGTGAGAAATAATCTCCTACATAAAAATCAATACGGGTTTCGTGAGGGATTGGGTACGAACGATGCCATCTCGAGACTATCATCCGAGATTTATGAAGCCCTCGATGAAGGTGATAAGTGTGTCGCTGTATTTGTCGATTTGAAAAAGGCTTTCGATAGCATAAGCCACAATAAGTTGATAAATAAATTAAACTCCTTTGGTATCACTGGAACTGCCCGTAGATGGTTCAAAAGCTATTTACAACAAAGAATGCAATCCGTGAAGGTTAATTCTTTGGTTGGTGATCGCGCATCGTCGCGATTCGGAATTCCGCAGGGGACCGTACTCGGACCGGTGCTGTTCCTGATTTACATGAACGATATATTCTCTTTGCAGGCAGAATCTAGAGTCCTTTCATTTGCTGATGACACAGTAGTTGTCTCTAGGGGTAGAACTTGGGGAGATGTGATGGCATTGGCTAGCAGGAGTATTTCAACACTTAAAAAATGGTTTGATGATAATCTGCTCTCGCTGAACAAAGACAAAACACAATGTGTACCTTTTTCACTGCAGAATAGATCAGCATCTGACGAAAGTCAAATTGTTAAAATACATACTGAAAAATGTATGGCTGACGTAAGTTTTTGTGGTGCTGAGTGTACGGAGATCGCAATTTGTAAAAAGGTGAAATATTTAGGGATTTGGATAGATTCCAATGTTAAGTGGAAAGAACATATTCAGGCAACGATAGAAAGGTTGAGAAAGATGCTGTATATATTCTATATGCTGAGAGACATACTTGACTTACAGGCACTTAAGATGGTTTATTATGCCTTGGTCCAATCTATACTGCAGTATGGCATTGTTGGATGGGGAGGTGCTTTTAAGACTACTTTAGCGCCATTAATGGTACTGCAGAGAGGCGTGCTAAAGATCATTCTGAGGAGGCCAATAGATTACCCGACCGATAGACTGTATAAAGATTTGCCGGTACTGTCTCTCGATAAATTGTACAAGAAAGCTTCACTAATACAAATACATAAAGACTATTTTGTATTGGGAATCCACTCGGAATGTTGTATTAGTCTCAGGGCGCGTGGAGGAGGACTTCTTAAAGTCCCCTTCAAGAGAACTACAACAGGCCAACACCACTATACATACAAAGGTGTGAAGTGGTACAACCAGTTAGATATAGAACATGGACGTGCTGATAATGTTGACCTACAGCAATTTAAAAAGTTTGTCAAAAGATATATTGCGCGAGACTGAATGCATGAATAATTATGGTATGACTCTTTTTTGATTTTTGTTTGTTTTTTTTATTTTTTATTTTGGTATGATGTCTTGTATATTTCTGATTTGATCTATATGCTATGATTAAACTTGTTAAGTGGAATTTCTAGTCGGAACATTATGACTGTATGTGTATGTCTTTTTTCTGATTGCTATTTATTTTTATTTTGATTGCTTATATAGTATAAAATAATTCTCCCCAAAGCACGAGCTACGCTCAATTTTGGGGAGTAATTGTATTAGGAAAATAAATGTATTGTGTTATTGTTCGATTATTGTAAAATGATATTGTGTTTAATAAACTGTTATTATTATTATTATTATTATTATTATTAAATATTCAGGTAACATAACTGGTTTTATTCACAACAATTTGGGTAATCTGTTGTAGGTAGTAAGTACTACGATTATGAATCCAATATGTGTATGTTACAAACTGATACATGTGTATCTACATATTATAGTGGAGAAATATGACAAAAATTTTCCATTTTATTATTATTATTATATCAAGTAGTGAAGAGACCAATAGAAATTTGGCAGAATACTACATGGATACATAACGGATATATCCGCAGTCACTTTTTGATCTCTATGTTCTTCAAACATCTCCAAGTAAACTTTTATACTAAAAAAAATAATCCACCAATAATCAACAGAGTCAACAAGTCCCGATTCTATGACACAATTTTTAGCTTCGGGTAACCTGTCACCTGGATTTGACTTCCCTAGAACATATGCAGAAATTAATCGATCACAACATCTCTCTTCCGATTTTGCCTTTCGTGATCTAGATACGAATACTATATTTTTAACAGCGCCAGAAAAACCATCCGTCATCAATAGTGTCATCATTTAATTGCCCGATGCTTGACAAATTTTCACTCAAGTTCAAATTATCGACCTAAAACACGAATCTCGAATTTTCAAGCCCCTAACCCCTATATTGTGAGAAATCTCAGGTAACACAAGGTAAATCACGATTTTTTTTATATACCTACTTCTTATATTTTTATAGCATATAACCAAGTATTTGCTGTGAAACTTATCATTTATTACACGTAATTCGATATTTTTACATATTGCATGTACTACTACTACAACGACTATACCATCACGGCATATCTAGCTATATATATCGGGGTAGCTAGCAGACCAGCCGCAAATAACAAACATGCAAGCTTTCATCTCTGTGCCAATATAAAATCAAGAAATTCAAGGTGGGTGGCAAACCTCATTGCTGAATTCAAAATGTTAAATGTCTTAATTTTTAATTTTCCAACACCTACATCTTACAGGACACTCGAAAACTTACGGAGAAGAGTGGGAGGGCAATTCTATAACGGGTGCTCCACTGGATAAATTGGGTTGCATGTAGGGGATTCGATCCCGGTCCTTTTTTCTAATCCCGGGATTTCGGGATTATCTACCGTTGATCCCGGGATCCCGGAACTAATCCCGGGATTGTATTGGTAATGTAAAGTGGTAACAAAAAGTCAGTAAACCATGTCAAAATCAGCTTTTTTTCATTTATCTGGCAATGAATTTATGTTTTAAATCTGCAAAAAGTAAGCAAGGGATACCGGGATTCGGGATCCCGGGATTGAATCCCCTAATTGCATGTAGTCCAAACTTAATAATAACTTGAGTCTTGCCTTTGAGTCACGAGGTCCCGGGTTCGACTCCCGACCAGGGCAAAGTGAAGAATGAACTTATTCAAATCGTCCTGGGTCTAGGTGTTACATTTATTATGTGTTTAGTGCTTCGTATATAATTATGTGTACCGTCGCGTTAGTACCCATAATACAAGACTCATATATTAATTTGGGACTAGCTCGATCTGTGTGAGTTTTCAAGACATGTTAGTTATGTTTATGTTTAACTATCCAAATACCCGTTTCAAATTTGGAATTTTTATATGATGAACAATGTAATGACATACAAATATTTTGAGGAGGAAATATGTTAATAATTAAGAAGTATGTTATGTATAATTTATGGTTAAATGTTCTGCGAATTCTTTAACAACACAAAACAGGTATTATATATTTCATACAAACACAAAGTCTTCATATAATATGTAAAACAACTTATATACGCTTAATGTAGGTATATATTATAATTATCACAAAACCATTTAAATGTTATGCTGGTATTAACAAACAATAACGAAACTTCAAAGACAAAAACGTTCCGACACGGGAGTGCTTCACAAAGCATACAGCACGTGGAAAATTCCAAAATTGTTAAACCCATTTTTTTATTTACGTGAAATATAATGAAGGAATTTTAAGCCACTTCTTTCCGAGGACGCAAAGATTTCATGATCACGTTTATTCATATAAACAGCAAATACTGATTTTATTTTAAAAATTCATATTTGTAAAACATTTTTTAAATTGTTTATGTAGGTATTTATGTTAGTAAATACTAGTGATTTTAGCTTTGATATTTACGAATTGTAAAATCATTGTCAAACTACAGCCCACCTAGACAAATTGCATTTGGAGATCGACTTCAAACGAACTTTTCGACAATGCACATATAATGTTATGGTACATTGTCGAAAAGTACGTTTGTAGTCGATCGCCAAATGCAATTTGTCTAAGGCTACTGGTCACTTTATAATACAAAAAGTAGTAACTTGCTTTATTTGTAAATATCTCATCGTATTATAAACCTTAAAATAATTTTATCCTCTTAAAAAATTAAGTACTAATGCATGTAGGAGTAGTGTAAACAAAGAAAAAGAGAAATGAAATAAAGAACACAAAAAACACGTACACCATACATTCAGTTGCAGGAATTCTTTTGGATGAAAATATAAAGTTTATGTACATCGTCAAAAATATGAAAACAAAATGTTATTTTTTATAAGACATATTCTTATCTATGTATATACATAGATGTAGCTTTTGTTAAAATAATATAATTAACAATTCATAAACAGGAGACACCTCATGTCTGAAAATATTTCAGATCGTTCGAATGAATGTAATTTTTCTTTACTATACTATACTATACTATACCCTCACGCCATGTCCCAGGAGGGGTAGGCAGAGAGAACGGAACGCCATATAGATCTATCCTTACATACTTCTTTCGCTTCCTCTACATTCATCCAGTTTCTCATACATGCACGCCGATTTCTCTTACTCAGCACGCGTCCGTTTTAAGAATTTGGTCCACGTGATCAAGCCACGTGGTTCTTGGTTTCCGCGCTTCCTCACACCCTTTCTTTCAGATTTTTCTTTAGCATTATTATATCTATCTAGCACGTCTTTTAAAGAAATTGTATGTGAACAAATAACACTTATTAAAATTATGGCATTAATTGATATGGTTTCATGATAACTAAATGTGCAGTGAAAAGGTCCATGCCCACCATAAACTTCGTACCATACCTGTAGGTATGTATCCCTTTAACGACACACACACACACACACACACACACACACACACAACAAACAATGCACAATTTAACGATGCACAACAGAATTTTAATGTCACGTTGAAGCGAAAAATACTGAACCTAGGGAGCACTCTAGATAACTGCCATACACCAAAAAATCTAATTACTACTTTTATACTATCACGGCATACCCCACAAGTGGGATAGCCAGCACACCATTTGTAATAAACATGCAAGCTGACTTCTTTGTGCCAATAAAAAAATTAAGACACTAAGGATAGGTCTTCACCGCTGAATTTAAAATCTAAAATGTCTTTATTTTTTATTTTGTTAATCTCCACATTATTTATGGAAACTGTTTGAGTTTTAATATATTTAATAATAGATAGAGTAAAGTGTTCACTGAGAAGAATGGTTGGTAAAACGTTGCGAGATAGAGTGAAGAATGAGGATATCAGGAGAATGAGCGGATGTCAGAGGAGTGTTGTGGACAGAATGCGTGTAAACAAGTTGAGATGGTTTGGACATGTTGAGCGAATGCAAGATGAAAGGATGACGAAGAGGATGTATTTATCTGAAAGAAGGGGTGTGAGGAAGCGCGGACGTCCAAGAACCACGTGGCTTGATCACGTTGACCAAATTCTTAAGGACGGACGCGTGCTGAGTAAGAGAAATCGGCGTGCATGTATGAGAAACTGGATGAATGTAGAGGAAGCGAAAGAAGTATGTAAGGATAGATCTATATGGCGTTCCGTTCTCTCTGCCTACCCCTCCTGGGACATGGCGTGAGGGTATAGTATAGTATAGTATAGTAAAGTGGTTTCGACACAATGACTTTTTAAGTCAAAACCAAGTGTTGTGTTTATTTCCATAAAATAATGTGAGTCATCATTCATCTATTGGAGTGGAAAGATTTAGATTGGATATGTAAAGTATTATTTTTTTTTTTTAAAAGATATATCTGGGTTTTGTTATAAACCCAAATACAACTTTATACACCTTCCACAGTAAGTTAAAAGCTTGTGTCGTGAAAGGGTAGTTTACCGGCACCTGGGATCGAACCGCGGACCCCTTGTTCAAGAGGCCGAGACTCTACCTCCAGGCTACCGACGAACTCAAATTGATTGAAATTGATTTAGACTCATTTAGGCTTCTGAGCAAAACTGTAGGTTTAAAAGACTAGTACGAAAATATAATAAATACACCACTTTCAACATTTCTTGTTTTATATTTGCTAACATTGTTGTTTGTTCTTACTCCTATATTTTGTATCACTGTATTATTCAACTCAACTTGTGTTGTGAAGATGTAGTAGCAACAACATTAAACTCGTACTTGCATTATATTATTATACGAGTATACCATACCACGCCATTCACCATCTGTGTTTTGCTCTGTGCGGTTGTATTTTGAAAAAGAAATTGAAATAAAAAAAAACGAAATATTCGAGATAAAAATATACTAAAATAATTATTTTGCTATTCAAATTTCTGACTTATTTCCGTCTGGAGTTACTGGAGTGTTAATTTTTAAGCATATGACATATTGCTTAAGTCAAATGTTGAAAGATATTTCTCGTACTCCTTAAAGGATCTAAATCGATACACTCGCCCTTTAATGAAATAAGCATTTAAATCGTTCAGGGCTATTTTACTGAATCGAAACTTTTTTGACGATCTTTCAATTTGTTGTCATAATATGAACGGTGCACCTATTGTGAAAAAGTATCATCCAGATTGTCAGACATTTAAAATGTTAATATATGCTCCCAGTTGGATATCAAATATTTTGTCATGATAAATTCATTTAAATTTTCATGGAACTTTGGATTATTATCAATTATTAGTACATATTAGTATGAAGGAGGTCAGAATAGCTAAGAAGATACTCTCACAAAACTGAGAGAAATGGTGCTTGGAGACGTGGCCGTCCGAAGATTTAAGATAATTTAAACCATGTTTTATAAAACGGAGAATTGCTGAGCACATTAAATAGCAGAAAATTCCAGGAATTGTATGGCAATGGTGGAAGCGGAAAGTGTACGCAAGAATAAGACGAGTTCGATCCTTTCTGCCTACCCCGAAAAGAAAGGATAATGATATTAGTGACAATTTATTTTCAATGCATTCTATCATAAAATTCAATCATATTATAATAATTAAATAGTAATAATAATAATAATACTAATAAAAATCTTTTTTGCACAAAATTTGTATACAAAGAATAATTTAAAAAAACATGACCACATTACCACTGAATACATAATTTTGCGCAATGGGCGAGTTAGTACCTACCTATACAAAATCCATGCAAGATTGTGGGTATAAAATACATCTATTGGAGTGAAAAATATAATTCTGTATATTTTACCTACAGGTTGAATGGGTTAAGTGATTGGATGCATCCATCACAATACACGTAATAATATATCGGCATCTTTGATATTTGAAATCAAGCCTTTCAGCAACGAGAGCTTTTAAATTATATTACATATACCCACTTACGTAACAAGCTTGCAATCCATATTTGCTCAAGAGTAATCATCTAATTGACAGGAAGGCATAAGTTTCGTTGACAACGTAATAAAACATCGTGTTTCTTAAACTCATATGATAAATGTTTTGTTGAGTTAGTTGGAAGAGATCATCGCGACTTAGCGATAAACTCGCCCTCTGTTTATTGATTGTTTTTAATTTGAAAATTGAACGTATTGTGATCTACCTAAGTAAAGAAGGTAAAAAACAAAATACCATCCATTTTTTTTTAAATAATACTCGAGTGTTTTTATAAGCATTTGGGTTTTCGGTGCATGTAAATACTGGACGTTACACATGGAAAAAATAAGGTATACTGACCCACTTTCGTTAAAAATTGCAATTTAATTAAAACAACTTTTTGAAAAACATGTTGAATGATATATTCACTTATATCTGACTGAATTCAGTTATATAATGCATTCAACGTGTAACTTTTCAACCAACATTCATCTCAAATATACTGAGATTGAAAAAATCGGTTGATCAAAGAAGAAACTTGCTAACATATACAGTATACATATTGGCATTTAAGTTCTTACTCAATATGTGAATTCTAAAACATGGAGTCTATTCAGACACAAAGTTCATACAACGATGCAGGACGGCGACTTTCTTCATATAAACTAAAAGCTTTATCTTAAATTTTACTATTTATAAAATGATATAAAATATAACTGAGTTTCTCTACAAAAGAAATGGCAAGGGAGAGAGGGAGCATTGGAGAATTCTTGAAGAACTATGTAAACATTCAGATTCACAGAGTATTACGTAAAATGGGAACTATGTAAACTTGTGAAAATCTTTGCATTTCCTATATACCTTCATGCATATAGATTTATACATATATGAGTGCCTACTTTATTCCTATAAGAACATATCTAATACGCCCCTGAACTCAGACTATCACAAATACAATACTCGTTGTAAGCGAGATGTAAGACCCCTAGAACATAGATTGGCTAAAGTTTCAAAAAGCTTTATTTGTCTTAGCATAAGTTTATATAATAAATTGCCCAGTAATATTAAGGCACTCAATTATGTAGAATATCAGAGAGAAGTGAAAAGGTATCTTGTTGGAAAAGCTTTTTACAATATCTACGAAATGCTAAATGGGACTGTTCAGTCTAATTGGCATTGATTCAATTCATTTATTTATGTATAATTATTAGAATTTATTTTTTACATACACTGACGAGAAGTTACTTTGGGCCTTTTACACTCGAAAAACTTTGATTCAATGGAATTTCTTTATTTATTTATTCATTGTATTGTTGTAATTTGATTATTTTGTCATTTGTAAAAAAAAAAAAAAACTATATAATTGTCTGACGATTCCAAGTGCCAAATCAATGGCCTACGGATGATAAGAAAGAATAAAGAATAAATAAAGATACAACGTTGGATCTTTTATATTACTCCATAGTTATATTATTAAACATTATAAAGAACTAAAGCATTCTCTCTGTTTGTAGAGTAATCAGGGAAGAAATTATTTTTAGATTAAATTCCATTATAATACTTTAAATGTTTCAGTATTCTTTTTCAGCCTCATTTGTACGTGGTTTGTAATTAAAATTGTAGCTCTAACTTTTCCTTTATCACTAAGTTTTTTTTATACACAAAAGTTGCACTTACATTCCTGAGAGCTTTACCTTAAAAGCTCTGTTCTAGAGATTTTTGAAAATCAGCATCAATATATAGCTGTTAGTATTTCAAACAATTTCTTGCTGAGTTAGAAAATTTAAAAAGAGAAAAGTCATTTTTTAAAAATCATTTTTATTTAAAAAAATATGTGTACCTATGTAGAACTTAAAATTTGATTATCATTTTTCTATAGAATATTAAAATATATTATAGACGTCAAAATAACCACAAGGCAGGTTAAATTACTAGTTAATATATTAATGTTACGAGGCTAGAAGCTCTTCCAAAAAACTACCTATCTGAACTTTATAGAAGAGCTATACAATTTGGTCTTTATAATACTTAACTCTAGAGTAGACTTATAAGGTTATAATATAAGTACACCTTTAAATATTACATTAACTACTCGTATACGCACGTCTTCAATATTTTTTTACGATTCAAGAAATCATCAGAAACATTTCTACGTGGTCTACAAACTAAACATGAATTAAATGTTAAAGACAAAAATATTTTTCAAAAATCTTTTTATACGAAGCGATAAATTTATATTACTTTTATTACAAACAAACTTTTCACGAAAGTTAAAACTATCAGCCCTTTTTTATTACGCAACACTGACTATTTTGAATTTATTTCGTCATACCTGTTACGAGATAGGTAACTTTTTCAGAAAAGTTTTCTTCTTCTTTTATTTACCCATTTGAAAAGTTATATTAAATTTGATATATGTAGGTAAGGTAAAGCTTGAATATACTTTGAATTGGACTATAAAAACTGATGAAACCTTTGTGAATTTTGCATTTTATTACCATCGTTTGTTTTTTTTTTGCCCTCTTTTCCAGTGGGCTCACACTCTACAGAAACCTGAATATAGGTACATTATTTTATTTTATTTTTATTTTTACAATATTTAGAATCAAACAGTCGTTACACAATATGTTGACAATTAATACATTTAACATGTAGACCAGCGAAGATTCCACTCTTACCAGAAATGTCTCAGTCTTGAGGAATATTATATAGTAGAAACGTCTGTAGATTTGCTAGTTCATATTTTGATAGTGTCTAACGATATAAGTAGGTTGAAGGGATGAAGAGGGAATACCTATTTATCTGAAAAGGGGAGTGTGAGAAATCACAATCATCCAAGAACTCTGTGGCCTGACCACGTAGATCAAATTCCCAAGGAACCCCGCACATTGAGTGAAAGAAATCAGCCTGCATATATGAGAAACTGCGAAACTGAGAAGCAAAAGAAGTGCATTTATGTATGAATAGGGTTCATATGGCGTTATGTTTTCTCTGCCTCCTCTACCTGGGGCACGGTATGAGGGTACATATGGATAAATATATTGATGATTATTAGTCAAAAAGCTTTCTATTTTCAGCTACAAGGTCGGTGAATTAATGTATTAAAAAACATTTTTTTTTTAAATCCTGTTGAAAATGTGTCCAACTTTTGTGCAATACTTTAGAGAAAATTTTATATCACAACTATATACAAGAACTTTTTTCTCAAAGGTAATTCAATTACCTCAAAATCTTTACCAAAATCGATCGCGATTTAAATAATCAAGTAACGGAAGTGCATTGTAGAATACTCAAAACATTCAAAATGTCTCGAAACTGTTACATAGTTAATCCTTCTAAAATAAATGACACCTAAAAAAATCGCTCTGAAAGGCCACACCTTGTTACAATTTTATATTCTCTACATAGGCAACAAATTACCATATTTTTAAATAGTATTTTTATATTGATGTTTCACTTATATCAATATCTCGTTCCCATCATGAATTTATGTTAACTTTATTTCAATATATTTTAAATTATATTCTTTACAACGTACAAGAAGAATATAATATGAAGGTTATAAAGAGAACTAGAACCTAATAAGACGGTAAAAGGATATTTTCTTTATATCGAAGGTATTTCAGCTGCTAATAATAATAATATATCCATGTCTAAGCTATCAAGTGAACAAAGTAGAGAAAGAAGATCGAGAGGTTATTGTATGGAGTCGTATAACAAAGTGTTAGATGGAGTAATAATACCAAGCAATAGTAGTAGAAGTAGTAAATTTAATATTAAGTTTGTCTTGAATATTGCAAAGAAGTGCCGCTGAGATCAAAAGCTTAACTTCTGGGATCCTTTCCTATCCCAACCCTTACCATGATAAATCAAATAACGTATGATGATATACATATTATACATCTTTGACATGTGATATATGCTATAGTTGACCCGTCAAACGTTGTTTTGCTATATACATTACTAGCTGGCCCGGCGAACTTCGTACCGCCTAAGAATCAATGAACGATTTCATACATACATCTTCTTCCCCTTGTCCTAGTTCGGTCGGGGGCCCATTGCCCCTAAGTATCTCCTCCAGAGATAACTGTCCACCGCTGCTTCCAGGATCTCTGGCCACTCCAAACCAAGCCTTTCAAGACATGTTCGACACCTGCCCTATCTTCTGCCCTCTCCCACTGACTTTATGAATGATAAATATTATTAATCTCTTTACAAACTCCCGTAATTGTCAAAGTGTGTCATCAAAGGTATAGTGTAAAAAAAGATAATTCATTTGGAACTTTCGCAGTTTAGCGGCCCCACCCGTTGTCGAGTACTTTTTTCCATAGAAAAAGTAATATTTTCGAAACTTGAGGAAATTGTTGCCATATGGTGAATTATTTGTTGGTCACCAAATTTTTGAAAAATTCTTTTATAGGAAAAAAAATTCGCAACTATGAAACTTGAGCGGCCCCACCCGTTGTCGAGTAATATGTACGGAATTTTAGGAAATTAATTTTCGAAGTGGATTTTTTTTGCCGGCAAATTAAAATAATTCTACATATGGCAACAATTTCCTCAAGTTTCAAAAATATTACCTTTTCTATGAAAAAAAAGTACTCGACAACGGGTGGGGCCGCTAAACTGCGAAAGTTACATTAATGTTTTTTTACATAGACAATTCACACACATCGAGCTAGTCCCAAACTTAGATGAATCTTGATTATGGGTACTAACGCGACGATACACACATAGGTATATGTACAATGCACTATATACATATATATGTAACACCCAGACCCAGGACAATTTGAAAAAGGTCATTCTTCACTTTGCCCTGTCCGGGAATCGAACCCGGGACCTCGTGACTCAAAGGAAAGAGCTCCGCGCCACACCGGCCGACATGAACAATTTATGTTGAACAATTTATTATACTCAACTCAGATTTGTTTATAAATTATCTGCAGTACGTAATATAATTATGTAGGTACTAATTTTTTTTTCAGGTAGATTTTACCTCTTCTGAAAATTCTTTCCATGATTTTTTAAAAATTGAAATACCAGAACTACAGATGTTAAATTGTATGGATAACGATTCTAATTTGAGAATGTATAGAAAAATTGGCACTATATGAGATGGTAGGCCCCACTGTTGTCAAATGTGAGATTTCATAGAAAAAGTAATTTTCACGAAATTGTTGCCATATGTAGAATTATTTGTTGGTCACCACGTTAAATTATTTTTGGGCATCAAGTTTTTCGGGTTAGATTTTATTTTTGCTGGTTTTATTTCAATTTTTCCGGCAAAAATAAAATAAAACCAGACAAAAAATAAAATCTTATTCGAATACAATTTTCCTAAAGTTTACATTCTAGTAAGATTTCATTTCTACTTCGAATAGGTACAAATTTCTCAAAGTTTATATTTGAATTAGATTTCATTTTGCCAGTTTTATTTTATTTTTGTAAATAAAAAAAGAAAAAAAAAATCGCCAAAAAATCCAAATAATATTATTGTAGCAACAATTTTCCTCCATACAAAACTATATTTGACAGATATCTGACATTGGGGCCTACCATCTCAATGAGTTCCGAAAAATTATCATATAAATAGGCCAATCTATAAAAAAAACTTCATTGTTGATTTTGTATAATTCTCCATATTGCACTTTTTATTGAAATTAAAAATGTATGGCGTAAATAATTTTCTTCGTAATTTTTTTTCTCTGTCTGCAAATTTCACTACACAATCTTGCATCAGAACTACTTACATGAACACATTCTTATTTTCATCTTTAATAGCACAATTTTTGGTTCAATAATAATTTTCCATCTGCAAAAATAAAATACAATTTCAAATATAATCTGTGCACGTCCACATTTATGTGACAGAAGATCTATCGATACATAAATATTAGTCGAATAATTCGGTAGTTACATGGCAATAGGTTGTATCTCGCATTTTTTGCGTTTTCAAGTTTGTTCCATAAAATGCTCAAAATAGTGTAATATTTGATGTGGCAAAAGGATATGTCTCTTTATAGTCAGAATAAAGAGAGAAAAGACGTAACTTATTGACATGTAGAAAGATTGTTTTCATCAACATGGCAAAAAAACTCAAATATTTTTAAACTGCAAGAAATTATTTAGTGAATGTTACATACATCTTGTAGAAGAAATTATTAAGAGAATGTTACATCTATCTTGTAGAAATAATAATTACCTTCATTTTGATATATAATGCTCGAAATTTGGCTGAAATATCTCTTTTGCAAACTTTGGTTTTGCTCTCCTGTAAAATTATGTTTTAGTGAGATACAACCTATTGCCATGTAACTACCGAATTATAGTAAACAAATATTAGTACACATATCGTTCATATTAGTTATAGTAATTTGGTTCTTAATATAGCAGAACCTACGGATTATTTTAGCACAATGCAACAGGCGACGTGGGGGCGTTAACAGCGCCATAACTCTCCATATTGTTTTTGTCTTTGAAATTAAAAATGTATGGCGTAAATAATTTTCTTCATATTTTTTCTTCCCGTGAATTTGTAAGATGTTTTAATAGCCTATAGTTTATTCCGGGCGGAGAAGAATCCAACAAATCAGAGATCATTCAAATCGGTACAGCCATTCTTGAGTTATAAGTGTTGTAACACACACGACTTCCTTTTATACATTAGACTTCCTTTTATATATTAGATTTCTAGATAACAAATATCGCTATAAAAATTGGGGTTAATGGTAGAAGTGTAAAAATTCAGGACTGTATGTAGTTTTTAATCCCTCACCATAAGAAAATAAATACAAAAAAAAAATCACTTATTTTAGAGGCATTAACTATGTAACAATTTCTAGACATTTTTAAATAAAAATATTTAAATTTGAATTACTATGTTTATTTGTTACATTAATTTAAATTACGCTACCGCGATTTCAGTGCACTTGCACCATTGACGAGCTTTTCAAGACTGACTTACAAAGATAGAACTATAAGTAAAATAACAACAATAATAATAATAATAATAATATGAGATAATTTTGAGATAATAATAGACAAAAAAAAAATTGTCCAAAAAATAAAATAAAAAAATCGGGGTGGACCACCCTTAACTTATAGGGACATGAAAAATAAATTTTGACTGATTCTCAGACCTACTCGATAAGCACACAAAATTTCATCAAAATCGGTTAAGCCGTTTTGGAGGAGGATTACAAACACCGTGACACGAGAATTTTATATATTAGATACTCGTATATTGCATAATGCTATGAGGATTATCATTTCATGATATTATTATATTATGTACATAATTAAATGTGACAGGTTATCCTTTATTGTGTTGTATCATTTCATTCTGACCTTATAGGACATGGATATCTATATTTATTTATGCGTATTTAATTGGTTACTTTAAGTATGGAAAAGTATGATCTAAACTGACTTTCATCACGTAATTAGGAAAGCAAATTCCGACAAAAAGTGGACCAGATCAGAGAAGCATCTCTTGGCTGATCAATTTGAGACAGACCAAGGCTGAAGTCAACAAATCAAAGATAGTCCTAAAGATCTCAAGCCTTTGCACTTAGAGAAGAAGAAGGAGAAATCAACTCGAAATAAAATAAGTGTCTAGATTTCATATTTTTTCCCACAAATGAATTTGGACACAAATGGAACTACTGGACTCACGTTTATTGTCTGTTTGTACATGCTTTTAATTCATCTTCTTTATTAATTCATTATTTATTGTTCATAGATCACAAAACATACAATTTCATAGAAAAATGCATTCAAATAAGATACTCGTATTATCAATATGCAGCTGTTCTGGTGGCTACCCCACTTGTGGCATATGCCATAAAGGTAGGTATGACAGTAGTACCAGTAGTCATATCACTTTACATATAAAATCTTCCTAAGACACTTATTTTCAAAACCAGTTTCTGGGTGACAATAAATCCTTGTTTCTCTATTTGAGTGGATATTTCTTGATAGTGGTTTAGTTTAAAATAACCGTTAGATACTAACTTTAATAATAATTTATTATTCTTCTAGTACTCTTCCAAATCCACTTTACAGTGCTGCTGCAGTAGTAGACTAGTAGGAATCGTTTCATCTCGTTCCTATATCCAAATAATAATATACCTCTAAGCCCAGGCATTCAGTGTAATACGGAATGCGGCTACATACTCGTAGAACATTATTATATAACACTTAGATGTAATCCTATGCAAGAAAGACATGTATTGGAGAATGTTAGACACCTACTTGGAATTGCAGGTAAGCAGATTAGAGAGCTTGTGTATAAATAGCAGAATAAACCAAAATTTGCGCTCAATATCTGAAATCGTTAAGTGAAATAACCCAAACAAGAATGCTTAAAAAAAACAAGACGAGTTGCTCATTCATATTGCAGTTTGTCTTCTAGTTGCCCACTTATACTAAAGGCCGTGATGACATAGGAGTAGATTGATATATTGAGAAGGAGAGATCCTGTATCTTTGCTATCTACCCTGAATCTTTTAATTTTTTATAAGCATGGAGAGAACAGTCCGCATATTTATGACACGAGGCTTATTAAACAGTCTGCTAGCCACCCTATTTGTGGAATAAATCTTAATGGTATCGATATCTAGAAAATCCAATTTTATTTTTAAAAGTCTTGCTAGCAAGCTTGTATGTATTGTGTAGAAAAATAATGTTCAATGTTTTTATATATTTTGTATGTATCTTTTTTTGTGTTTGTACTGTACTGGCAATAATAATAATAATAATGAACTCAAAGATGGGCTGGTCAAGTACAAGAAATATGTTTAATGGTTATTATGTTATATTTTGTAAAATTTTATTGTATGTTGCCCATTTTTTTAAATAAATAAATAAAAAAAAAAAAGTCACAGAGTTTATAAATTATTACGTAATTAGATACTTTATTATTCCTGAGGCTTGGTGTATATGTAGATCCTTACCAAATTCTTAGCTCCAGCATTGGCAGCCAGTCCACTTCTTCCGGTCTTGCCTAATAGATATCCTGGAGGTCGCCGTTGAAACTTTTGAATTGGCAGTCCTGCACTATGTGTCTCATGATTTGCAAATTCACAAAAAGAGATATATTTTTCTCCACCACCAGAGCAAGTAAGAGAATTTACAGCATCCATGTTTATCTCTAAGCTGTATTGATGTACCCGAACCTTTCTCGGTAGATCTAAACCGGGTATTTAGATTGTCGGGTCCACTACTAGGTAAATTTTTCTATTATGAGTGAATATTGATAATTTTGTCACAATTTTAATATTTTATCTATTTTAGTCAGCTGGAAGTGTACACAATTTACAAAAATAATATCATTGATAACATTTTATTAATATTGTGGTATAAAAATTTATGAGTTTATTTTATTTTATTACGGAACTTTTACAAAAACTCAAAGTAAGTATGTAAATAAATATTCGCTTACCATATTCCTGAAGAACGCTGAGAAAATAAAATAATAAAATTGTAGTGGAACTTTTATTGTAAAAGCAATTTCAAACGTTTATTTAATGATATTTAAAATATTTTTATGGACTTTAAAATTTTCCACATTTCCTTCAATTCGTTCCCCGTCCCCAACTGTTTTACGATTAAAGCGCTGTCATTAAATTTGCATTGCACAAAAAGAACTTACACACAATACATCGGCTGAAAGTAGGTTCTATCAAACATTGTAACAATATACAGTGTCACACTACTTAGCCCAAGGCATCGCTCTCATAGCAATGAAATTCTCAAAGTAATCCACTAGCAAGCTGAAGTGCTTAAAATAAACCCTTTTCTACTATAATATCCTAGAAAATTGTAATAAAAATCTTAAGTGATTAGTTTGTCATATAATTATCGCTATTTATTAAGGTGATCTTTGATATTAAGCGATTGCTCTATTATGTAATCGTTTTCTAGTTCTCTTTTTTTATATTCGCTGACTAGCCAAACAACTGTAACACATTTTCACTATATCAAAATTAACTAATCCTGATAGAATATCTTTCACCTTCTTGAAACATGTACAATCTCTGACACATAAAATAAAGTGTTTTGCATTCATAGCAATTTTGTGGTTCTGACTGTAAATTTTCAAGCACACTTAAAATATAAATTTCATTTTAAATTGAACCCTTCGCTCGCTAGCGAACTAACGGTATTAATCAGAAATGAATAACCTTCTTAACGTTCCCATTATACTTACACAATGTTTCTTTGGAACAATTTTGTTATCAGATCGCCCGCTTTCGACTTAGAAGTTTACAGTTTACATTAAAACTTTTGATAGAATAATAATACTTGGGATAGTGCTTTCATCGTGACAGCAAAGGAACACAGTTTACATAATATCGATTGTATTCAAGTGATGCAATCTTAATGTGCCAATATCGCATGTAATCAAATGCATTTCGCGTTCTACATTTTAATAACAAAATTTTCATGCACACAATAGGTGAATGAATGAAGTCTACATATTGTTATTTATAGTTTAAAACTCAAGCATAAAGACTCGTGCATTCAAACACCTAAGAGTGGAATTTTTATGAGGTTATTGTAAGATGTCTTGTCATAGTTATGTAGATGGTTATTGTCTTAGAAGGATTTTGGATGTCAGATGGTATGAACATGTTACAAATGATGCTGTGCGCCGGCGCACCCAGCAGAGACCTGTAATCTCCGTAATACAAGAGAGACGATGGTCCTGGCTGGGACATGTTTTGAGAATGCCCAATGATAGTTGGCCAAAAAGAGCACTGTTCTTCCGTCCGCAGGGGTTCCGTAGGCCCGGGCGTCCCTCTTTCACAATACACCGTTCCTATGACAACGATATCAGAGCGCAAGGAATGTCGTGGGAAGAGGTGACGCAATTGGCATAGAGACGCTCTGAATGGAGGAGGCTGGTTTCTGCCCTGTGCTCCCGAGAGGAGCGTTGAGGGCGATGATGATGATGATGATGATGATTGTAAGATAACCTATGTTTGTAAAATAAGAAATTAAGAGACTCTTAGGTTCAAAGCATTCAAAATAGGTAAAGCAACCATATGTCCCATGTATGTATTTAGTTTGAAAAGTCTCGAATTTTTCGTAAGAAAACTACTATGGTCCAAATATCAATGCAAATGATATTGTTCAAATTTATTTAGAAGCATAGACTCTTCATCCGCAATGTTAGTATTTATTTATGTAGGTGTTAAACAAAAGTTACTAATTTCACAAGATTTAGATCTAGTTTAGTTATCCGCCTATCTATATATATTTAGTTACAATCCATTGGATTGGTCTGCAACGAGTTTGGTTTTTCTTCTCCATTCCTCCCTATTCTCAGCCAGTCTTTTAAGCTCTACGTATGAGCCACAGTTCATGTCCCTCTTCAGTTGGTCCATATATGCGTCTCTTGGTCGGCCTCTGCCATTTGTTCCCTCGGTCTTACCCTCCGCGATGGCGATGAGTAGTCCTGGGTGCCTGATGTTGTGGCCAATCCAGTTAGCTCGTTGTTGGCTGATTCTCTTAAGGAGTTGCCTTTTTTCGCCTACCCTGGTTACTATCTACTATAGTGAAAAACAGATTAAGCTTTATTTTTATTCTGACCATAAGTAATAATATTATGTTTCCTTTCAAAATTCTGTACTACTGATATACATATGTCTGACTTAAATAGGATAGCAATACTAAAAATAAAATTTCAAAAAGGTATTTCGTTTATACCGGATATAGAACCCGTTTTATAATATCTCCTATTGACAATTTCTGAAAAATAGCATAACAAAGGCAATAGAAATAATATTATTACTTCAAATGTGGAACACGAGGTTGAGATAAAATTCTTTTAGATAAAACATAATAAAATAAAAATTTATTGATGTGTCCGGAGGGAATGTGAACGATTCACTGAAATGAAAATCAAGTTTCCGAGAATCAAAACGTTTTAAATATTATATTAACTAAAATCTCTTGTTTATTTGGAGATTATATTTAATTTTTCAATACTTTTATATCGGTTCGTAATGAAGGGTTTAGATGAATTAATATTGAATAGTCAGCTAAATATCGCCTACTTGTCGAAAAAAATTGGAAACATATTGTCAAAAACCGTATCGTCTAATAAAAAACGCATTTACATTTTCATCAAATATATTTTTGGCAAAAATTAAACCAATTTTGAAATCTTATGATGAATCAAAAAAACTACAGAAATGTTCATATAATTAAAAAAAAATCATCGGTAGTTTGGAGGTAGAGTCTCGGTCTGTGAAAGGTGTATAAAGTTATATTTAATTTTCCAACAAAAACCCAGATATATATATTAAAAATATATATATGTGTCTACGGTTATTACAGATTTTAATCATCTGATCTGTCAATTATTATTTATGAACAAATAAATCGATAACGATGCTTTGTGAATATTTTCGTAAACAAGTTCTCTTCCAATCTGCAAGCGATATCGACCATTCAGCCGAATAGAATCGCCAGAAAATGTTATACAGAGTACAAGTGAGATTATTAAATTATACAAACTATTCAAATATTGTAAAATCATTAAATTTTCATAATTAAATTTATCTTTGCTCTATTCAAACTGTTCGATATTAATAATTTTGTTAACTACACAGACTATTTTTAATTTTTTATAAAGCAAGATCACTCTAGACTTTACATTTCAGTTCATTCCCTACACACTTAGAGAACCTTTATTTTGATAAAAGTAAGATTACTGGAGTATTTTTTATTATAGAAAGGTAGTCAATTGTTACATTATATTTGTTTAAGTAAAATTAAAATCGTTATGCTCAATCAATGTGGCTAGACAGGGATTGATTTTTAAATAAACTCACATTTTTCTCACCGTCTCAAAGTTTTCTTTCATTAATACGAGTGCTATTATCATCAAAATAAAAACAAATTCCTGAATACTTTATGATAATTTGATTTTAATTTAAAAGAAAACGAGCATGAGCAAACAACTTATATAAGTTAACTAAGTGAAAAAAAAACTGCAAAAATAACGTATAAAAAACTGTTTTTGAAAGGAAATTTTGACAATTGTAAAAATATAATTTAGTAATAATAAAATATACCTATATCATGAGAGTACAGTCAAAGATATCAAAAAGTAATCATCGAATTTTAAACTCTGTATTCAACATACGAGTATGTGCAGTTAGTATGAACTTTTTATAAACTATGATTTCTTGTTGATGAAGATAAGGCTTGTTAGTCTGCAGAATCGCAGAGTGTTGTTTGATCTCATAACGTTGAAAAGGACAGTTACTGATTCTTTGTATTGCCTGGAGTTGCTTGATTTAGTGAACCTGCGGATCCAAAATAGGAGCACCAGAAGTCAGGCAATGTTCTTTATTAAGGGGTTATCAACATACTTTGATTTTTTTTGCATCTATACTCGTATAATAGGGAATAGTTACAGCGTTACAGTGGATTTTTTCAATGATTCAGAGTGTGAGGAAATAATATGCTCTGAGCAATTTTGTTCATAAGTACGTTGTATCCACTGAGGACCCCCCGTAGCTTTTTGTTTTTTTTTTTCTTAGTGTTTTGTTTTTCAAAAACTATTTTGTAATACTATGTTGACTGTTTTTGATTCGATTATATTTATATTTTTTTGAACAATAAAAGCTGTTTTGGCTGTATATTCTGTTAATATTTGTATATATAAATTCACTAGCTTCTTCGTTCTAAGGGGATTCCATATAAAATAAGTGCAGGGATCGTCCAATTTTTCTATCTTATAATGGCATTTTTGAAAATTACTTTGAATGATAGAGATTTTTTCCCACATTGAGATCTTAGAAAAAGGGTAAAAGGACGAATAAATAAATAAAAAAACGTGTTCACGTGCAGATATTTACGGGATGGTTTAAAAGTGATCGTGCTCATAATTCTCTAATAAATAATATTAAAATACGAAAAAATTATGAAACAAATGACTCCTCCTGGAGGTATGTTAATATATTTTATAATAAAAGATCAAAGAAGAATTTCTATAAAGTAGCATACGGGTTAGTACATAAATAGGCGTAGAATTTTATACATCAGTGAAACCAGAGCCTGGATATATTTCTAGATAATATTCCTGGATACATTAGATAAGATAATACTGTGTATATTTTAAGCAGCACATCGTGTTAAATGGAAGGGCTGCGAGTTTGAGTCCTACCTGGAGAACTGTCTAATTTAATAATGTTGTTTTTTTCTTACTTCTATGTTATTTTTTGTATTATGAACTGCATTGCGTACAAATGTACTTAGATGACGAACGTTATATTATTAAAATACAGAATAAATTATACAATATATCATTAGAGCCATCTTTTCAAGAACTTTGTTTAAATTGCTTGATGTAAAAATGGAAGCTTTTGTATATTTTATTTGATGAGGAAATATTAAACTCATAAAAACTCACTTCTCAATAAAATTAAATCAAGTGATTTTTTTTATAAATTGTATTTTTATATGTAGGTTATATTATATTTAAGAAGCCATATAGGTTACAACAACCAATTTTAGATATATTAAAATTAAAAACTCTTTGTATATCCGAGAAGCTTCTAATTTTAATATACCTATCAATCGAATATAAGTAAAGAATGTTTTTAAATCCAAATAAATGTGTACTAGGCTAGCTATAGCTATAGTTAGTATATATATTAGTTTGATCACTTATTATATGCAGGTATGTGTATATGTAGGGGTTATATTGTTTATAATTAAATGAAAGTGGGTGTATGTACGAGTACATAGTTGAAACATTTTATAACAAATACTTGTAATTTATCTTGTATAGAACTACTGTTGAGTGGGGAATAAGATGCCACTTAATGGAAACTTTACTAAAGTAGTGGAGCTAATGGGACTTAGGGAGAATACCAACCTTTGAATCGAATACAGTTGGAGGCACTGAGCTTCTATAAATTTGGAAATAAATTTCATAAAGTAGGTTATATAGTATCATTTTTCACAAGGGACACTGATTCTATTTGTAGTTCCCGGCTGAAAATTGACTTCAAACTCTTCTCTGTAAATTTGAGTGTTCTGCAAAAGGCAAATATTTGTAAAATTACGCACATAAGACATCTTTAATAAATTCAGTAATAAGAAATGCCACCCATCTTGAATGTTTTAATTTATCAATGATAAACTTATCGACGCACGGTTATTGGTGGAAGTTAGGAATAAGGAATTAAAATTAAACAAATTATTTACTATGTAATTCGATTTACGTTTTGTTTCCTTACAATTTCTCACTTATAATCCTAGACTGGAGTAATGGATGCGAGCTTAATGTGAATTTATGAACTTACATTGGACGGGCTCAATTGGTTTGCTCATTACCTTTACATTATTTTTTTATAATTTTGTTTATACGTGCATGCTGTAGATACGCTTGATTGGGGGGTTTGCCTGACCGGATCAATGTGGTTTTATTTTTGTTCTTTTATAAATCTTTTATCAACTCCAGGAATAAATTGATAATTTACATGTTTTGTGTGAATTTAATATATAAGCTGACACTCTTGTTTAAAAGTACTTACTTTTTCCGGGCTATCTTTAAGATTCCAATTTAAAATTCCGTGATGATATACCAATATATTGAGATAAACATATATTTTCCTATTTTTTTCTAAAAGAATATTTGAGACCATTAAATGCAGTGTTTTTGTTAAATTCATATTTTCATATACAATAGAAAGCTCGTATTAGAATTTAACGTTAGTTGTTAATAGTTCATTAGACAATTATATTATATAATAGAATGTAGCACCGAAAGTTACATATATACAATATGTTAGATCTTATTAGTTTAATGTACCTTCATAGGTACATATTATATTATAATAGGCTTCTATATAAGGCTGATGAAAGTTCATAATGCACACTGTATTAGAATATTCCTACTCTATTATAAGAGGCTACACTCATCTAAATCGTGTAATAATAACGCAATGTACCTACATTTGCGTAATGGGTATAATGGAACCAGGTATTCCCTATGGAACTAATATTATATATTATTTATATATAATATCGTCGTTTTTTTCAAAGAGTTTTAGAATAACCTTTATTTATTCTGGCTTCTAGAGAGAGGTAGCTTTCCTCTTTGATGGCAGTTTTCCATACTAACATCTAATTTTGCCTATTTTCCTACTATTTTTATGATTCTAAGGAGTAGACAGTTCCTCCCACCCCTTTCTCCCTCCTAATAGAAAAGAGTTGGAGATCTTTTGTTTGCTGGCTATTCTAAGAGAGTACGCTATTATATAATATTATTTTCTACAGTTTTATACAAATAATTTGAGTTCACCCTTAACACTACCATATTATTCCAAAATTCAGTAATATCTATGGTGAGCTGATAACAACGGTATTCAGATCATGGTCATAAGTAGGTACTCATTTTCTTTATAATATCAACACGCTACCAATCGACCATTTACCTCATTGTAAAGGTATCGTATCATATTAACTACCTATACCGTCTCGACATCTCTCACAAGTGAAAAAGCCAGCAGATTAATTTAACTTGTTTAATGAAATTAAAAAAAAATGTTTTATTCTACTATTCGATTTATTCATGAGAAAGACGTCTTTCGTCTTGTTATGACATTGTCAATGCAATGATTAACCAGGTTAGTTGGAAGACATCACATTTTAGCGATAAACTTGACCTCTGTATTATTATTATCTCATATCTCATTTATTTAACAAAACAATATTAGATTCTACATTTGAACACAATATAAGATTAACAATAAAATTTAAGAGCCATGGCTTGCCCTTACGATCCAATAGCGAGCGTCTTCTGGCGATACCAGCTCATAGCTCAAACTTTTTTACAAACTCTTTTTCTGTTCATGGTGCTCGCTGTTGGAATAGTTTGCCTTCCAGGATAAGGTTGCTCCCCACTCTTCAAGCTTTCAAGCGGGCGGTCAAGGACCATTTTATCACACAAAATATGGCTTCTGTATCCTAGTCCCTTTTCCTACATATTCTTCTCCTTCTTACCTCCTCTTTCCTTTCTTTAAGATTTTTT
This sequence comes from Athripsodes cinereus, assembly GCA_947579605.1. Taxonomy (NCBI): domain Eukaryota; kingdom Metazoa; phylum Arthropoda; class Insecta; order Trichoptera; family Leptoceridae; genus Athripsodes; species Athripsodes cinereus. The sequence continues at coordinate 29,249,517 of OX388314.1, forward strand.
TATGTGAAAGTTTTATGAAATTGGGTTAGTTGGAAGAAATCGCGCCTCTGCGATAAACTCGCCCTCTGTATATTGATTGTATGATTGTCTTTGTTTGAAATGTATTTTTGTGTGAATTTGCTTGTTATCAATGTACAGTAAAGAATAAATAAATAAAATAAATAAAACATTAAATAACAAAAACCATAAAATTTTAAAATAAATTTAGGTATATTCAAATGTAGAACCCCAACATTATTCGAGTTGATTCTTCCATGATGTTCTATGAAATAGTACAATCATGGGAGATCACTTACAGAGCTACAGGGACAAAAACATTCTTACTATCCTGGTGGACGATAGAAGTACGGCCTTCTGCATGCTGTATTTGAGCCTGTCATCTACTCCCAGTTTTCTGAGATTGCTTGACAGACTCTTAGGTATTAAACCATTCACAGACAACACTATAGGCACGATGATTGTGGTAGGTGTTCTCCACATATCTTTGATTTCATGAGCAAGATCAAGATATTTTATTATCTTATCTTGCTCAGCTTTATTAAAATTTTCATCGTGCGGTATAGTGATGTCTATGATGTATGTTTTACGGCATCTGCGATCAACCAACACAATATCTGGTCGATTAGCTATAATAGTTCGATCAGTTTGAATTGGTCGATCCCAGTAGAGTTTAGTGTCATTGTTTTCAAGTACCGATACTGGACAATAATATTATAGTATGGTAATTTTGATTCCTGTTCAATTAATTTAAATTTCAAAGCTAAATTTTGATGTAATATTTTTGCTACCTGATCATGTCTTTTCAAATAGTCTGTTCCGGAAAGAAGAGAACATCCAGACAAAATATGTCTTAATGTCTCTCTCCTCTTCTTTTTTTATTATTATTATTATTATTATATTGGATGATTTATTCGGTACCGTTTAATGGAGTATCCATCTCAAGGGCGCGGGAAACTATGTTGGAAGAGCGAAGTCTTCAGCTTGCTCCTGAACGTTGTAATCGGCTGGTTTTTACGGAGGTCCTCGGGGAGTCGGTTCCAAATGACGGGTCCTGTATATATGTATGAGTACATTGAATTGTATAACTGATATTTTTATGATACATTGTTTTGATTTATAATATTGTCCCCAATGTACAGTGAAGAATAAAATAAATAAATATTTGAAGTGAAGTAGGCGGAGATAACGGAACACCGTACTAATCATTGTTTCCATAGGTTACTTCTTATTTTGCTTTGTGTAAATTCATGCAATTTCTCATGCATAGACGTCAATTTCTTTTACTCAACACGCGGGCATCATATAAAATGTTTTCCATGTAGTCAAGCCACGTAGTTCAACGCTTTCTTACAATCTCTCTTTCGTTCGTATTATACATTTTTATTACTAACAAATTGTTCATATCTATATTATAGGTAGCTCTATGTAGCTCTATTTATACTTCGTATGTTATGTACGCAAGACCAGTTATTTTCCTATAAAGCACCTTTATTTTATAAAATTTATATTTTATAGTATATAGTTGACTACTTACACCTTGCACTTTATAGTCAATTGAAATACTTTACAACATAAGCTAATGGATTATCCAATGCCTTTCTATGTAACTTGAATATTGAGAGTAATGATATACATACATAGGTGCTTGTGTTACTTGATAAAATATTATCCACTGGGAATACAGGTAGGTACTATACAACGACAGATATTTTGTACTTTAGATTTACAACATCATACATTTTTTTTATTTCATTTATAAATGGACAGTATGGCCAATTCTGCATCATAAAATAGTTTAGTTGCACTAACTAAGTCAACTAAGTGTGAGAAGATAGTCGAGTCATGATAATTAGTTCTAATTCGTATTCACAGTTTTCCGTACTAATTTAGTTCATTATTTCATTTGGACACCTTAGTACAACTATAAATTTCGAGAATCTATGGATTTCGTATTCAGAATGAAATTTTAGTTGACAGCCGACGACTAAAATAAGTTGGATTTGGCAGAATTTTATTCGCGACTTTTAATGTGCGAATATTATTAGTTGCTGTCATTTTACCGCAGAATATTGCTATATTTTGGAAGTGTTAAGTTGTTTTTTTCAATTATAAGTAAAAATTTATATTTTTTGGGCCCTCGCAACTATTAGCATGTATAAATTGTAAAATTACACCACCACCGACGCAAATACGAACGCCAAAATATATCGGCAAATCTGACATTTCACAATTTTCACGCGCGACAGCTATTAAATTGTTGCCAGAAGTGTAAATCGGAACGTGAAAAACATTTTGTATTGCGGCATCACTGACTAATATTAGTTTGTCCCATAGATTTAACCGTTTGCACTTGGTGGTTCTTGAGTTTATAGTTGTTTATAGTTCATAACTAATGCTGAATACGACATAATAACTAATATTAATCAACTTTTTAGTTAGTTCATTAAGATTCAGAATTGGCCCTAGTATACATTGAAATTACAACAACCAAAAAATATTACACAATAATAAAATGCTCCCTCCATAAGCAACCAAATGCTTTACTGTGAAAATATTTACCTGTCCATCCAGATATTTCTGCCTCAGTATAATATATTAATTTCCATTTCTTTACTTTATTGTAATTCTCATCTTGTTCTAGATACTGGTTAGACTTTTTTCTTCGTCCATCTCGCAAAGAATAATGGGTTGCAGGTTGAAGTCCCGTCTGGGAAATTACCACCAATAAAGTGTCCATGTTATTTCTTAGCCTCACATTTCTTACTAGTCTTACATCTTTGTTTTAGATTGATAACAAGTAAATTTACACAAAAAATAATGGGTTGCGGGTTGAAGTCCCGTCTGGGAAATTACCACCAATAAAGTGTCCATGTTATTTCTTAGCCTTACATTTCTTACTAGCCTTACATCGTTGTTTTAGATTGATAACAAGTAAATTTACACAAAAATACACCTAAATAAAATACAATCATACAATCAATATTATTATAGAGTTTCATGTGCTTAATTTATCTACGTAGGTATTTGATAAAAAACATCTAAATATTTTTGTATAACCATAAATTTTCAAATATGAAAAATTGAACGGGTTAAGCTCTTAAAGTGAAATTTTGTTCATTTATTTAAAATCATTTAATTCTCCGAAAAATCAAAAACTTTTTTATTCAATTCATAATGGAACAGAAAACACTATTTAAAGGTAAATTGAATTCACAATTTATTCAAATGTTTGTGTTCTCGTTAAAAACCTTATACAGAATATTTAAATTAATGATTAAAATTGGACCATCGCATACCATTGTTATTTCAAGAGACGTGCTTTGTAACTTGCGGAAGCTCGAATTTATATAAAGATAGGTGGGTACAATCTAATGATGTTGAAATATTTTTTGGTTTGTTAATTTAAATTAAAATAACCGTGCCCAATGTCGCAAAAAAAATATGATTGAATATGTTGGAAAAAAATGGATGCAAACGGCTCGAGATCAAAAAACGTGAAAAGAAATGAAGGAGAACTTCGTTCAGGAGTGGACATAAATGAGTTGAGAAGAAATAAGAAGAATGAAGTCATATTATAACAAATAATAATATAGTTCCATGCAGAGACAAATGCTAGGCATTAGCTTGAGAGACAAGATAAGAAATGAAACCATCCGATAAAAGACAATAGTTGTCGACATTGTAGATAAAGTCTCCAAGCAATTGGCTGGTCATGTGGAAAGGGGAGAGGATGGCAGGTGGACTTCCTGAATTCTTGAATGGAGGCCGTGGGAGAACCAAAAAAGTGTTAGGAAACCCCAAAAAAGATGGGTCGACGATATCGTCCAGATTATGGGAAAACAGTGGTGTCGTGTTGCTCGAGATCGAAAAGTGTGGAAAATTTTTGAAGAGGCCTATATTCAGCAGTGGAGAGAAGAAGGCTAGCAGTAAGTATAAGTAAGTAAGTAATATAGAAATATATGGTTATAGTTAACTTTCTCTGTTAACAAGTGAGGTAATAATCGTTACACCACAACCTTTTGTTATCACCTGCTTCTGATAATCCTTCTCATACAATGTAATATAGTAATCTTGATTAGTAATACAATATATTGTAGGCGGCTCTATTCGCTATGTACATAGAAGATAATATCAGCTTTGTATCCAATGACCTTTTGTTAAAGACTGGAAGTTCAAAAAAAAATTATAGTGCGACTAATATCATATCGTATTAACCAACTTTAAACGAAAAAATAATTATGAAGTAGGTACCTTTTTATTTCAAAAAGATACTTCATAATTATTTTCTCCGTCGAGTCTCTTGTTGAATATGTATTAGTTTTTAAAAATACGTTACTGTTGATACAAAATATATTGATGGTCTATGTATATACAACAATGATCGCCTATCACTATTTTTTTTACATAATTATCTATTATGTTTATATAGTTACAAAATACACATAAGTAGGTACATATTATCTTTTATGTTGCAGATTTGAAGGACATTCATTGTTTTATGTTCCTATGGTTGGAGTATTTTTATTAATTTCTCAGGTTCATACAATGTGCAATAGGTACTTCAGTATGAGTAGAAAAGAGATCATTAATGCTATGGAGAGAGACAACATAAAATTATTTATATTTTTTTCATTTTGGAACATGCTTCTTAAGAAAAATTGTATTTCGTTACTGGTCTATTAGGTCAATGTCTGTAATATGAGACCTGCTGATTAAACAGTTCTAATAAATAAACAACAGGACAATCTTTAGAGTAAATACACAAAGTTGATGCAAACTCCGTACTACTCGCATGTCTATACAAAACTAGGTCGATGAATCTGACAAAGTCAATAGTAGTCAAATTTCAATAGAGACCAAACATTGATGACAATGGAACACAGAATATATCTTATACACCACACACACAAAAAAAATACATAATTTTTGTAACAAAATTATTCATCCGATATATTATTGACAACCTTTTAAAAATTTCATTGATTAAGATAATATATCTATTACATATTCGCATCTCATTCTGGCTTGCAGACGGACGCTGTTTCGACTTTTCCATTACTTATTATTTTTTTATTTTTACAATATTTAGAATCAAACAGTCGTTACACAATATGCTGACAATTAATACATTTAACATGTGGACCAGCGAAGATTCCACTCTTACCAGAAATGTCTTAGTCTTGAGGAAAAAAAGCAAAAGTTAAAATTCTCTAAAAAAGTCAAAGTAAATTTAAAAACAACGATAATACAATACTACTACTACTACTATACCATCACGGCATATCCCACAAGTGGGGTAGCCAGCAGACCAGCTGCATATAAAACATGCAAGCTGACTTCTCCGTGCCAATATAAAATTAAGACATTCAGGATGGGTGGCAAACCTCATCGCCGAATTTAAGATGTAAAATGTCTTATTTTTTCGAACACCTACCTGCCTTTTACAGGACACTCGAAAACTTACGGAGAAGAGTGGGAGACCAATTCTCTACCGGGTGCTCCACGGGATTAAGATATTGATTGAGATAATACAATACTTAAAAATAATACAAAAATACAAAAGTGACAAATCCCAAAACATTAGAAATCAGTCTTTCAGTCTCATTAGTCTTGAGAAAAAAAAAGTAAAAGTTAAAATTTTCTAAAAAAGTCAAAGTAAATTTTAAAACAATAAAAATACAATATTTAAAATAATACAAAAATATAAAATATAAAAGCAAAAAATCCTAAAATACTAGAAATCAGATTATAGGGTTTAGATTATAGGGTTGTTTTTTTTTGTGATGGTTTACCAAATGAATTTGTAACGGATGTACCTACTGTGTAATATAAGCATAATTCACTCAAACTCGGGTGCCTTGCCTTAAAGCAGAAGAAGAAGAAGATAATATATTACCTTTCTAAAAAAGCTTTCTCTCCGTTTAAAAAAATACTGTTATGTCATTCTTTGAGTAGGTAACTTCTTTATTCAACAAAAAACCAACAATGGTAAAAAAGACGTTGAATTGTTTTTCGTCGCGTTCGTTATATTTTCATTAAAAAAAAACATGAATTATTCATAAGTTCATACCTCGTGTAAAATTGATCAATCTCTCCCATAGCATTCAGTAATGAGCAAATATTTATTTTCCTTGAAACGAATATTTTTTTTAAATTTTATTTTTTCTCAAAAATATTAATTACTTCGTTAGATACAAACATTACGTTTAAATTTTGTCAATGAAAATATTTATAAAATGCTTGAATGAGATCAGCCAATTTACTTCTAATACTTTACCTAACATACATAGACAATGCACAATACTGACAAATGTACTTTCATTTATTCTTCCCCGTGTCTCAGTTAGATCGGGGGCCATTATTTCTTTCCATTGTCCATCGCTTCTTCTAGGACAATTGGTTAAATACATGTTATTTTTTTTATCACTTTGATACAATATATTTTTGTAACCTGTTCTTTATGACACACCAGTTTTCTCTCACAACTTCTAAATAATCTTAGTAATTGGCTGTTTCCTGCCATAGGAACATTGTCATCTAGTAGTCTTTGTTTTTTTTTTATTATTCATACTGTATTCATTACAAGCAATTTATAAATAAATACATTATGAACTAATTAAAAATAACACTTATATTATATTTTTTTAATAAAAATGGGTATATTTAAAAAAAAGAGGGTAAACACTTCCAAATTTTCAGAAAGGAGCTTAAGCGTCGCGGGGTCAACTGCCTGAAACCGATGACCAGCGGATCTAAGACAAAACCAGCCTACTGCTTCATTCAAGAGTAAGCTGAAAACAAAGCTAGCGCCCTTGAGATGGTCACGGATCATTAAACGGCGCCAAATTAAATTGCCTGTATCAGCTTTAGTATTATAATTTATTTTAAAGAAAAAATAGGTTGGTTGGTATACATTTCTTCTGTAATAAACTCTCCTATTGCACAATATATTTTATTTGAATCGCATTAATTAATAATATGTGCATTAAATTTTATCAATTTATTATAATTATTATTATTCTCAACCTTCTGGACTTTTATCCTATCCACTCAATTTACAAAAAGTCCTGTATCAGATTATCACATTTTGTATATATAGTAATCTATGTAAATGTGTTTCAAAAGGTGCTTACATATTATTATGTATCTACAATGCTTATATAGAACTTTAGCAATGATATTCTATACTTGTAGGTTTATATATAAATTCCAATTCAATCCTTTTATAATAATATATAATGATTCCCACATAATGGCGTTTGTACAAATTGGGGGTCGCAACGAATAACCAAATGTCAAACCAGGGCTCGCTTCGGATTTGAAATTTTAATTGGAACTGTACGTATAGTGTGATAATCAGATTAAGCGTGTACTTGCATACCGCAAACTCTTCCTTAGGAAATTGGTTTGTACGTACATACCTACAATATAATGCGGTTTACCAGATTTTATTTCAACATGTGTTCAATTTTAGGAAATGCCAACATAATAATTCGTTAAATTATAGTGTGGACCGGTGTGACGCGGAGAGAACACTTTTGCCTTTGAGTCACTAGATCCCCGGCTAGGACAAAACGAAAAATATCGTTCTGGGTATCACATGTACCTAGTGATGAGAGAAGAGAAAATTCTCCAAAGAAATTTCTCGAGAACGAGAAATTTCTCCGAGAATTTCTCCTCTGATGGAAGAGAAATTTCTCTCCATATTTTTTCTTAGTGGTATTATGACCTTTCGCCCAGTACACTTTGAAACCAACCTGATTGATCCAAAAATTTGTGGGGCTGATTAAGGCCCAAATCAGAGGTTATTTACACTTTTTTCCATGAACGTACCTGCAATTTTTTTTTACTTAAATATGGGCATGTGGGGTGTCAAACATCAAGACTTTTCTTCAGCTATTAGCACTTTTTTCTATATAGGTACCTTTTTTTCCATATTGAATTTTATCCATATTGGTGATAAATTTTCTCAACATTTGTACATTGTTATTGATTGATTGAATAAAGTATTTATAATTATTACACTGTTAAATAAAAAATAAAAAAAATTCTCCGAAAATTCTCTACTTCGAGAAATTTACCGAGAAATATTTAATTTCATAATAATTATGATGTTGGTTATTTTTTTTTGCTCTACATATTTTACGCTTTCAACATTTTTTATTTTATTATTATTGCATCGAAGTGTGTTAAAAATAATAATCCCTATTTTAAATTTCCTTTCATTTATGATTCTGTTTCTAAAGGTGATATTATCACAATACTGCGCTAAATAAATTGACATATTTATATTATTATTTTTCAATGGTCAAATACGAACGTCACCATCAGTAAAATATAGATTGTTTATTTTATTTATTGCTTCACATTCTTTTATCATTTTATTTCTTTACATGAATAATGACACATGTAAATGGCGTAGACAGCTTGTGAAAATTCGCCTCTGATCTTAGTTCATACATTTAAATATTTAATACGCTGATAGATATCTTCTCTCTGAGATCCTCTCTTTTCATACTAACTCTCTATTACTCTCTCTCTCTTTTTGTTTCCTTTTCAACATCCTTACTCTTTTTCTATTCCTTATAAAGTGAACCGTACAAAGAAATAGGTACTTTTTATTATTACTACGAAGCTACTTATATTTATATTTTTATTGAGACTGATGGTTCCCTTATTCCTGTACCCATATTTATAAAGAATAATTCAAATGCAAACATATTCAACGGAATAAAGCGTTACAAATTACATGCCTATTTATTGATTGATTGATGATAGATAAACATGAGATGTATCGATGTATTTATCGAGGAAGTTACGTCGGAAAAATACAATGTAATACGTTAGTAGTTGTTGCAAAAATATGTTCATGAAGATAAAAATACTATGTTTCCTTTTATTTGTGTGTTTTATTTTTTGTACCATTGTTATTTTTGAAATTGTGGATCGCAAGAATATTTTTGCTGATTACAACCCCGTGTGCGATGTAAGTAAATATAGAGTACCTACACAGTACACTATATTTAAGTACCTATCTAATATGTAGTAGATATTTTGGCAGAAAATATCTTAATAATATGTATACGTTTTCAATAGGTTTTCCCACATTCAGACTCTACCTGTTGGCATTTCTTGGAAAATATGTACCTGAGGCTTTGGCATTATATTGTTTTTGATTTTTATCCGGAATTAATAATAATTAAAAGAAAAAAATGTAATATATCATGTTTAAAAAGTTCATGCACCTCTTTGAATCTAGTTGCATTACAAAGACTTTAATATTTTGTGAGAAAGTTTCAAGACACCTTTAAACCACTTCTCTTCTTATAATACGAGTGGATACACATAATAAAATATATCCTGAATTATTTGACTACAAAAGAAATGAATTTTAAATATTTCCTTGACTGGTATAATAACTGCTTTCTAAGTACTGCTTTTTGCACTTAGTTTCTGTATTTTCCTGCATCTTTGACTAAAAGTAATTAAATAATCGGATGGTGTTGTGCCACAATACATGAAACCAAAAATTGTAAAAATTTCTTCATTTCCAGACCAAAAATTTGCGTTCCGTGCTTCTTGTAAATAGTTGAGCAGCTAAGCTCAATGAAGTCTGTGTAAAACCTTTGCAATCAATTATACTGTCAGTTTTGTCACAATCAGGACAGATGCCTGGAGATAAATGGGGAGGCTTATGTTCACCAGTGGACAGGAATAGCTACATAAGTAAGTAAATAAGTTTGTCACAATAGTATAGGATAGTTGGCCTTCAGCGTCCCAAGAGGAGACGAACTCCGAACAAATATATTAATGATCTAGTACAAGCAGAAGAACAAGTATTGAACTGGACATAGAACCGTGGATATGCCCCAAACAAGATTGTTTGATAACGTTAAGAGGGTGATGGACTTCAAGTGAAAGAGAGTCGCCTCCAACAGAAAATTATGGAAATCCAAAAAGGAGGTATTTGTGCAATGCTGGACACGAGAAGGCTGATGGCAAAGCAATCTCAATACTGATCAATATCATGAGGTGGCTGCGCTGTGGCTTGTTGCTTGTCTATTTAAAATCAAAGAAATAAGAAAGTAAAATGAGAAAATGTTATTAACGGAACAGTGCACTGTAGGTATTATAGATATTTTGTAGGAAACAACAAGAACAAGTCCTGATATTATGTATACCAGTATTACTGATATCATTGTGTGAGTCGGGGGCCCCCAACCTTGTTATCACGCGGGAACAATCGAAAGTGTATAGATTATAACGGCGGGCGTTTTTTTTTTTTTTGGTAGATGGTGCTCTTCTAACTGCCTGGACCCATAACTTCTCCTTCTTTTAAATTTAAAATAATAGTTAAACATCAATTGATTTTATATATTTTTGCATTCCGACTGAAATACCCTTGAGATGATTTGAATAATGAAAACGGCGCAATATAAATGATCCAAGTCTGATTAAAAAAGTAATAATTATGAGGTGACCGTTTTTTTTAAAGTGAAAAGGTGGACCTTTTTCAGGTCTCAGTTTTCGGAATTTGATGATTCCACTTGCAACCAAAACTTCTACTCCCCCTTCGCCATATTTTCGAGTTGGTATGTTTTACGATCTCCTCGGTTTTGATCAGTAAAATTTTCTCAAAATATCAAATTTAGTAGGTAATTTTTTATTTTAAAAAAGATATATCTGGGTTTTATTATAAACCCAAATACAACCTTATACAATTCCGATACATTTTTCAAAACTAAAATCCTTTTTTTATGTCTCAGGTTTCGCAGATGTGGAGTTTTGAATAGTTATTCAGGAATATTTGATATTTGATATTAAGTGCTTCTTATTTAAAAAAAAATATCGTTTTTCATAAATAAATCAAATCAACTCCAATTATTTTCCATTATTTGAACATTTAGTCGCGGGCATATTATACAAATTTGCGAAAAGTTGAGATCCCCTGGTGTAACTGAATAACTTTGCTGTAACATTAATTTCTCAACATCATTAATAACAGCAAGTAATGTTAAACCTAGCTAGTCATCAAACCCGTCTAAAAAAATAAACTTAAATGTAACCATTTAAATGCATCTTGTTTTTTTATTTAACCCCTTGGAGCTCCCAACAATGATAAGGCCTTGCACTGTTATCAAAACAAAATTTTCTTTTGTCTTCCGAAGTCGTTTCATACAAATTGATAAACTTTTGTCATAAAAATGTACCTACCCATTTAAATTTGAATTATGTGGATAACTTTATGTTCAATTGTATTGTTGTAATATTTTGTCCTATTTTTACATATTGATAACATGCAAAAAGTTTGTGATGTGAACTTATAAAATAGTTATAAGTAATTATTAATGAAGATGGACGTAGGTACCTTTATCTGAAAAGTTTCTCTCTTTAATGTGTCAATCAAATGAGAGTAAACAGTGTTATTTATCAATGTTAATTTATAACCTAAATTTAAAATAAGTACGTGTGAATACACGAATATACAAACAGTCTCGTATATTATATACATAAAGTGGACTAACTACCTATTTCTATAAAAAGCTAGTAGACGGAAACTGAAGCTACATGCAGTAAGTTGAATGCAGCTTTTGTCAGTAGAGTCGCATGAAAAAGACTTAGCTGTATCATAAATTTCAGCGTTATCTTTGTTTGCACAACTGCATTAGTTCTATGTGTTTTAGAATAAAGGTATTAGAGTATGATTGTTTGTGAAAATATAATCTCCAGTCGTCAAAACATTTTACATGTACACCTGTACCACACAAATCCACTGGATTTTCTTCACAAAACTTATGAAATAATTATGTAATCTTCAATAATATTCTTTAGAAGGTAGTATTTCTATATCATTAAGTATTGTTAAGAATATTTACAATTTTTTTTATTACCGGATTTGGTCACAACACGAAGCTCACTTAAGCCAACCCAGAGCCAATTCATAAGCGTCGTGACGCCTTTCTCACTTATTATTTCGATTGGATTTTGCACAATATTACATTGTGTAAATATGGTTCTCCAATGGCGGCGTACAGACAGCTGGATGCGAACGTCAATCATCAAGCAAAAATCTTAAATCTTTCAGCGACAATTCGGAGCATTCTCCGAAGAAATATTCAAATTAATGCCTTCGTTACGTCTCGTGGACGGGTAACGAAGGCATTCATTCGAATATTTCTTCGGAGAATGCTCCGAATTGTCGCCGAAAGATTTAGTATTTTTGCTTGATGTTTGATGATTAACGTTCGCATCCAGCTGTCTGTACGCCTTTTCCACAAGTAAGGTTAGCAGTGGGCTAACAGCATGTACTGTACCATTAATAAAATATTCAAAACGAGTGATATTAGAAAATGATAATAATATTTTGGAATTTATTATATTCATAAATAGGCTTTTTGCCACAATCGAGTGCCGGAAACTAAATTTCACTAGCTCTAAAGTATGGAAGTTAATCTTCTTTTGTATTTAAACCATTCTAGATGAATTATGTTCAACTAGTGGCTAACACACGTGGGTTCAATATGCAGAGTGACAGAATGTTTCTGATTACTTTTCGGAATAAAATCTACGTAAATAATTCATCTACAATGGTTTATTATGTTCTTCTATTTATTCACTGTGTCGGTGTTTAGGTAGTAGAATTCCATAGCGAATTAAATAAAACAAATGTTTTATTCTACTATTAGATTTACTAACGAGAGAGACATCTTTCGTCTTGTGAGGACAATGTCCATCTTGATTGATTGACAATGATTTACAATGACCTAACAAGACGAAAGACGTCTTTTTCGTTAATAAATCAAATAGTAGAATGAAACATTTGTGTTATTTAATTCGTTCTTCAATTTCTTCAAATTCAAATTATTTTAACTCACTGGGATATGATAGCTTATATTATTATATTCTAAGGAAAATAAATTCAGAATTATGTAGTTGAAAATACGCTGATGATACACAAAGAACTCGTTGATAATAAAATACGTAACATATCTTTAATACTATTTACTTGAGAAGATAATACAAAATAATATAATATTACACATTGTTTAGATGTTTCTGTCTAAATATCTTCATAATAACATCTACACATGGAATATTCAGAGGAGTGAATCAAATGAAAGCAATAGTATTCATACTCACAAAAATAAAATTTAGACCAGCATGGTGACTTTTGACACAACTTAAAAATTTGTGTTTGATTGATATTTTTCAACCGACGGTTCTTGGTGGAAATTCATGTTGAATTAATTATAAATAAAACACTTATCTAAAGTATATCCACTGTGACTCTTTACTGGACGCATCCTAAATGCCTTATTATTTTACTGTCACGAAAAGGACAAATTGTATTTTTATCACATGCAGTTAATCCGCTGGTTACACAACTTGTGGGATATGTCGTGATGGTATAATAGATTATATTATAGTAGTCATAGCAGTTATTCCGAGTTTTTGAGTACTTTCTTCTGAAGATAAAACTAATTTGCTTCATTGTTTTGTTATGGTAATTTCTTACTTACGGTCTACTTATATTTGTGTCTAATTTACAGTATTCATTCGTTAAAAGTGCTTCTCAAATACAAATCTGAAAATGCGGCTTGTATATTATTATTCACACTCGATTTATTCTAGTAATTTTATTTTTAGATAGTTGTTAAGTATGACATGAAAATCTAATTACTAAAGACAGTGATTACTTACGAATTTGAACACATATCGTTATTATTATTTCTTCGTTAAGTTTTGAAAAAAAAATTACTAGGTATGTATCCTGTAAGATGCTAGAAAAATTCTTAGAAGTCTGAAAATATCTTGTATTTACTATACTATACTATACCCTCACACCGTGTCCCAAGTGGGGTAGACAGAGAGAACGGACGCCAAATAGATCTATCCTTACTCACTTCCTTACCTTCCTCCACATTCATGCAGTTTCTCATGCACGCACGTCGGCTCCTCTTACTCAACACACGGCCATCCTTGAGAGTTTGATGCACGTGATCAAATCCCGTAGTTCTCGGATGCCCGCGCTTCCAAACATCCTTTCTTTCAGACAAGTTCTTCAATTTCAGACAAGTCAATCTATTATTTAACAAAAATAAAATGTCAAACATTAGTTTTTAATTGATATTTTCTGAGTTCTTTGTTTTCAAAATTATTCCACTGGATAGTTACTTTTGGAAGTGTATATTTATTTTATTCATAAGGTAATTTTTTTATAAAACTGATACTTTAGACGCATTTTGATGCAAAACAAATAGGTCAACATTTAATCATATTTAATATCAGAAGGAAGTATTTAAAACTTTGATGGCATAGCGTCTTCGAAATCGTGAGTTGTATTAAAAATAGATAGATATTGACATTATAAATCATTGTTAAACTAAATATTCAATAAATAAAATTCGACTTCTTTGAACAAGAAAAATCTCGTTTTATTAAGCTTTTGAAGTACGGACGTTGAGCAGTAATAATATTCCCGTACAAGGATATGCCAGTTCTAGAGGGAATTGTTATACGAGATTTATGAACTCGATTCTTCCTACTGGAGTAAGGATGTACTATGTGGAATGGTTTTCCCTATTGAACAACATTCTCGCATAGTGAACCTATTTCCTATGAATAAAACTATTAAGTACCTTCCTAAATTATTTTCATCAATTATTATTAATTATTTCAGTAGCATGACGTCTACTAATTATTTTCTTACAAAAATCAATATTAATAAACACAGTTAATTTTTCACTAATTTTTGTATAAAACTCGTGCGCGTGGTCCATTCCATTCGCAATGTCAATTGGAGTGTGTTGTGCAGCAATATATCAAGCCACAAAATTTACAAAATATGTTTATTTTATACAATAATGATTATAATGCTCGAGCGTTTTCGTCAAGTTAGCTTGACTTTATCAAAATACTCTTCATTTCCCTTCTCGTGATAATGTTTGAGAGTGGTCACAAGCCACACCACTCTCAAACTGAGATTCTCTCAGTTTGAGAGTGACACATTTTATTATTAGACAGTCCAATTGTCCGAGTTTGAAAGTCTCTTCTATAAAATTTTGTGGTGACGGTGTGACTTTTACGTAATTTAAAAATATTACCAAACTTTGTTTCTCTACGAGATTATTAGATTATATGTATAGACTCTACGATACCCCAGTTGGAAAACACACAAGCCATAAATTGTGTCAACATTTTAACCAATTTACCCAACTACAGGTCCCTTTTGGGAATCCCATAAGACCCTTGCAATTTTTCAGAAAGTTTACGAGATCAAATATAATTTAATTCTGGGATACAGCGAATAATAGAAACACAGAAATGTTAGACATTAGCTTGAGAAGCTGAAAAGAAACAATTCGAAAAAAGACAAAGATTCTACAATTAATTAATAAAGTCTCCAAGCTAAAATGGCAAAGAGGTAGTCATATACTTAGAAAAGAGGATGGCAGATAAACCTAGGATCCGAGAGTGGAGACAGTGGAGGGACAAGTGAAGCATAGCGAGACCCCAAAAAAGATGAGCTGATTACATTGTGCTAGTAGAAGTGGGTTCGTGCTGCTCAAGGGACAAAGAAATTGAAAGAATTTGAAGAGGCCTAAAGCCAGCAGTAGGTAACAATACTTAGTAGATACAAAATGAGATACTCGGCAGTTGTGTTATTTTAAACCTCTGATATTCTGTTCTGAAGACTATTAAATGCGATGATGATCCAAATTTTAATAAAAATCTGTAAAATATTATTTATAATTCCAATTTGAAGGCTGATGTTTGAGAAAACCTTGAACGTTATTTATAAATTAATTATTTAATAAATTCCTCATCATTAATCTTGTAACTTGATGTAGCAATTATTATTATTCTTGTTACAATATCTTTTTGGTTTATATTAAGGATATTATTTTTGGTTATCGTTGTAAAAATAATACAGCACCCATTTCACTGCCAACCAACCATTTATCCTTCTATCTATAAGTTGTAACATAAAATTTTGTACCTGAGAGCCATTTAGTCTTAAGTACTAAAATGCCATTTTCAAATTCAATTTTTTAATCGAAAATATCTCGACATTTTACTAGTAATAAGATGTATATAATATATACAGCTTATTACATAGACTCTATAGTATAGACCCTAAGCATTTCTGTACTTAAGACTCACGACTTATGTGTTATTTTCGCTTTTTTCGTAACTTTGGCATTTTTGTCAAAAATGCACTTAAGTCCTAATGGCTCTCAGGTACAGAATTATTTTTCATTGAAATTCCAGTAAAACTCTTTTGTAGTGGACATCGTTATAGCGAATCTATCACAATAATGAAAGATTTTAACCAAAATAGATATATCAACAATACTCAAAAGGATTTTTTATAAAACAGTATTTTCGGTTGAACTTGCTTCTCCTAACATTTATTAAATCATCATCATCATCGCCCTCAACGTTCATCTCGGGAGGGGCAGAAAGCAGCCTCCTCCATTCAGAACGTCTCTGTGCCAATCGCGTAACCTCTTCCCGCGACATTCCCTGCGCTCAGATATCGTTGTCGTAGGAACGGTGTATTGTGAAAGAGGGACGCCCGGGCCGACGGAATTTTGCGGGCAGAAGAACAGTGCTCTTTTTGGCCAAATATCATTGGGCATTCTCAGAACATGACCCAGCCAGGACCATCGTCTTTCCTGTATCACGGATATACTTAGCTTTGAAAACAAGTGTTTTAAGAGGATTTTAGATGTAAAATGGTATGAACATGTCACAAATGATGTTGTGCGCCGACGCATCCGGCAGAGATTCGTAATCTCCGTAATACAAGAGAGTCGATGGTCTATTAAATAGTGAACATGAAACTAAATAAATTCAGAAATGCCGTGTAATTTATGTAAATATTGTAATATTATGTTTAAAAGTTGACAAACATAATTAGGTATATCTACTGAAATTTTTATGTAATAGAAAATTATGAAATCTTAATCATAACTTGTCCCAAAAACCTTTGTGTGACCTTAGTATAATACAAATATTCCTTGATTTATAATTCTTCAGTTTTTATAACACAATAATATTTCCGTTATAGCTTTAATGTCGACATAGTGAAATTTTACTCTTCGTATCGACTTGAGTTTTCTCCATAAACAAGCATCCATCTTATAATTATTATCTTTTGTTGCGTTATTAAAACATCAGTGGACATTATAATATTATTCTGCATTGTAAATCTGCGTTGTATAACAACGACTCTATATTTAATATTTTTTGTTTAGAAAATGTTGTATTTATGTTAATTATGAAAACTTTTTGGAACACAATACTTATCATGATACATACAAGAAAATAAAATCGACCTATAAAGTATTAAAGTACCTACCTAAAACGAGTACTGAATGTTTAGTGTTTGTCATTCTTAAAGATATTTTCACATTTTTTGGAAAAAAATTGGTTTCGAGCCGAAGCCGTCGTGGATTCAATTTGCTAACCAATCTCGTTCTGTCAATTATAATTTTTGCCGTGTAAATCAATGGACTCTGCATAATATCCTTTTGAAAGGAGTCAATTTTTGCATAAGAGGAACTTAAGTTATATCTCAATAAAATTATCTTAAATTAACAATAATTTTTAATTACAACTCAGTAGGTACCTACCAGGGATGTTGCGGATGTCGATTTTTACACATCCGCGGATGTGAATGCGGATGCGGATTTTTGAAGGCTCACATCCGCGGATGCGGATGCGAATGCGGATGCGGATGTTTAAGATGTTATAGAAAAAAAAGTAGGGACTATCTTAATTGGTAGGCCCCACTGTCAAATTTGTGACGAAATTGTTGCTGCAACAATATTATGGATTTTTTGGCGAAATATTTTTATTCTTTTTTGTTATTTGCAAAAATAAAATAAATCCGGCAAAAATAAAAACGTGTCGGATCTTGTCACCAATTTTTTCGTTCCCATTGGTAAATGTCAAGTGCGAACGGCACGTGCCATTCGCCGGCCCCGCCCCATTTCTTTCTTGTCGCAAATTGTCTTACATCCGCATGAACATCCGCATCGATTATTGCGGATGCGGATGCGGATGCAGATGTCCAAATACATGCGGAAGCTCCGCATTTGCGGATGCGGATGCGAATATTCGCAACATCCCTGGTACCTACTCAAGAAATTTTAATCAGAATTTTGACCTAGTCCGCAAAATAAGAGCACCAATATTAAAAATTTCGTCAATCTTGTTCCATTTAGATAACGCAGAAAGAACAGAATGCTAAATTACTCTCGTAATATTATTGTAATCACAATGATAGAAATTTAGAAATATTCGATGATAGTTCTGCTGTAGGTACCCTGAAAATTCTCAGTTCTCACAGCTTGATATTAAAGAGGTATTTTATAAGACGTTATTATAAAAATTCCTCAATGTGACACCAGATGGGAGAAGACATCTAGACGAAGAGTCACGTAATGTTAAGGAGCGTTGATAAAACACTACCATCACTCTTCATACATTAGGCGGGAAGTAGCAAATGACAGTAAGTAGTAATAAGTAGCAGTATCGTTATACCTATACTTACCTACATATATTCACAGAAATGGGAAGAATGGAAATAGAGAAATATAATATATAGAATTAAATGTCGATTTTCACTTACTATAGTTGAAAAATAAAATCAAGTTAAAAAGACAAGTAAAATATTAAAGTCAGAGAATATGGCAGAAACATTGCACCTCCATTTAGTGTGATTCTACGTTAGTCGAATCACTTTTCCGCGACGTTTCTAATCTTTTCAAATGAGTTTTGTATGTATTGTGAAAAAAGAGCATTTCGGCAAACCTCGTGGAGAGAAATGTAGTGTTTAATTTTGACTAATAGGTAGGTATTATTGTTTGCTTAATTATGTGTTATGTACAAATTAGGTTACCTTATACACCGACATTCTTAATGCTCTGATATCATTAGCAAATGTTGTAAAAAAAACAGAATGATGTAAAAAAGAGTCACTTTATTATTTTTGGATTTATTCAAGAGTAAATAAACTCTGAAAGCCAAAATTTATATCGAATATATTCGGAGCTAACTTAACTATGGACCTAACGTAAAAAAGTGTCTTAGTTCTTAAGCTCTTGCAGTTTCTTGTATTTTCTTTTATCTATGTATGTTATTAACTGGACATTCTTAGAAGTAAGCATTTACCCAAAATAGTAAAAATAACAATAATAACCATGGCTGAGAGTAAAAAGTATGTTACTTTAATAATAATAAGAGTAGATGATATAAAAGGCACGTCGCCACAAAGGACACGAAATGAAATAATAATTGTGTAACTTAATTACTTTGTCCGTTTCACATTTCATCAAGTACAACAAAAAAAGGATATAATATAATAAAATTGTTCCATTCATGACGTAACAAAAAAACAGGCCAATTTGTTATTTTAATTTATACTAATATTTCAGATCTGGGTTTCCAATAAATCTAAATATACTTATGTAACAAGTGTGAAACAAATATGTTTATATTGTGAAAATGCAGCGAGAGAAATCGAACCCGGTATCTCTCAATTGAAAATCATAGACTTTACCAGCAAGCCACGTACCCCTCCCATATTTATTTCCTTTCGTTCATATTGTTCTATACTATACCCTCACGCCGTGTCCCAAGTGGGTTAGGCAGAGAGAACGGAAAGCCTTATAGATCTATTTTTGTACACTTCCTTAGCTTTCTCCACATTCATACAGTTTTTCATGCACGCACGTCGGTTCCTCTTACTCAACACACGGCCGTCCTTGAGAATTTGATCCACGTGATCAAACCACGTGGTTCTCGGACGCCCGCGCTTCCTCACACTCTTTCTTTCAGACAAGTATGTATATTCTCTTTGTCATTCTTACCTCGTTCATACGTTCAACATGTCCAAACCACCGTAGCTTATTCACGGGCATTCTGTCCACAACACTCTTCTTGCATCCGCTCATTCTTCTAATATCCTCATTCTTCACTCTTCGTTCATGTTGTATTTTTTTATTGTATATCCTCTGAAGACACCTTTATTAAACCATTTTGTCTTTTGATCAATATGCATAAGTATCTTTTTTTATAATTATTCATCAAATAAAATGTCGCCTTATGACGTGTTATCTTATGTTAATATCCTGCGACACGGGTTAAAAGAGAGAGAAGGGGAAGGTGAATAAAGGTGGTATATAACCATACATACGTCTCATGGTTTGAAGGGATGAAATATTTTTATTGTACGAGGAACAAGAAGAAGAGAAGAACATTTATTATATTTATCAAACCGATATGGTTCTTTGCATTATTATCCGAGCACATCAGCCATTAGGACAGTGGCGGAGTACATTATTAAATTCAAACATACAATCGCCCCAAAAACAATCAAATATTTATCTACATTAAAGTGTTCTTTTGAAGGCACAATAACTGGAAAGAAAACTTATTTGCAAACAATCATGTATGAATATAAATTATGTCATTTACTTCAATTGAGGTAGCCAGTGGAGCAGCCGCATATAATGTAATCCATTTTGTGTATATCGTGCTATAAAAAAACCAATAACATAGCATTACATGTATAGACAATTCACACAGATAATGTATTTGGTGCGATTTGTGTACCTCATGAATAAAATAAAAATGTTTCAATTTCTTGTACGGGTTTTATCGTTGCTATGTAACAATCTTTGAAAACTCAAATAGTCGTTATACAAAATTTAACAACAAAAAATTACCATCAATACGCGAACTAGCAAAGTATATTATTTTTTTACAATGCACTAGAAACCTAATTGAAACTTATTGTATTCCAGCGTAACGGGCCACAATAACGAAGTTTTTTTTTAATCCCAGACAGAATATGTCCCAGAGACTTTTAAATTAATACTTATTTGTAAAAAATATATCAAACAATCATCCGATATTTTTACATAAAGGTGATATCAACTACAACAAACTAAGTAGAGGTCGCATTGCCAAATTAAACTCCTTACACCCCTGTGTTTTGGTGGAGTTATCGTATTATCTCTCATAAACATAATATAATATGTAATCTCCTCACAACACCACAGCAACATAACATGCAAAGGAAGAAGCATAAAGCAGATGAAAACATAAAGCAACGAGCCTGGAAGAGACGCGACTCGACGTGGTGGTATTGTGCGAAGACATTTAACACTCTATAAACAACGAATAACAATATTTAGAGATGTAAAAATAATGATTATGGCGGATACCAGATAAAATACTTTATCCAGATCTTAACCTCGATATTTATCCACGATCGCAATCATGATGTTTTTGATTTTTTTCTCAATATTCTTTACGCAAGTTGATCTTTTTTTATGTAAATTTTACACTTTAAACTATCATATAAGACATTTAACACTCTATAAACAGTGTCTATATCCGTATATATGGTCTGCAAGAGGAAGTGAATGGAGAGAGCTTTAAAAGAGGGCTGAAGACACACTTTTTTTGCTGGGAGTTTTGGGTGATAGACGTGGTATACGGCGCCCTTGAGGTCATGTTATGTGTAAACGGCTCTTTACAAATTTTCTATATAAATATAAGACTTAAAAAAGACAGGGTAAACGTATTTGGTAGTGCCCTGGATGAGATTTGAACCCGCAACCCAACCTTATCGCAAGATGTGCTTTGTCTAATGAAGTTACAATTTTCGGTTTACGTATAGATATTGTTCTAGCATATCAAAGTTTGAATGTCTTATGCTAGATACAATCAATCAGACCGTATTTTAGCTTATTCATACATAGTAGACTTGTTAAACACTCAGTTTTACAAAATTGGTATGGGTATTTGATGAATCCATCAGCATAAAATTGATACCTAGATTTAATATATCTATTAATTTAACAAAATACCTACCCGATGATATAGAAATATTTGCTTGTTTTTTTTTAATTATCCATATTTTATTTAAAAATAAATTTACGAAAAACTTTTACTAGCGAGATTTTTATGTATTCCTTAAAAATTGACACCACCTTTTCGGCTAGTGATGTACACAATATATTATAACACTTACAAATCATAACATTATTCACATCAGATTATAATAAAACAAACTAATTAGCAATAATATAAAAAAAAAATAAAAAAAATAAACAAAGCACATTGCACCAAAAAACATCATTGACATTACAATGCACAATCACCATTCTGACAGTGGCACACCATTGGCCGACAAGACTATCCAATAGAATCCGGTATCAGGCTGGCTTTATCAAGTACCGGATATTTACCGGACATCCGTTACATTTATTATATTATATACACGTAGTAATATTATAATACTCGGAAGATCTTTTGCTGCCAACAAAGATTTATTGTATGATATGGATGAGAGAAACATTATCGTACAAACTCAATGTTAATTTACATATTTGTAAATATAATAAATTTTGATAAGCTTTCCGCAGTATGCCTGTGGAAAAAATTTGGCAAGTTTGAATCATGTTTTGTTTTAATAGGAATCGCTGATGAATAGAAGTGATTTCATCGGAAGGCTTTTGAGAGGAGAGGTTGCTCTCCCCGCAGATTTAATGGATTTTTTTTTGTCCAACTGCTGAGATTTAAAGAATTTTTGGATGTGAATGATGTGCGTTTGTAGACATGAACATTTTTAAGCAAGTTTACAGATAAATGCAAGTGCATTAAAGTTGCTCATAGATAAGTGACATAGCTAAAATTTTATTCTTATTTGAGACTTACAATCAGATTTATTATATATCTCAGTTAGTAACTGATTTCCATCATAAATCATTTTTGACCCATCATTTATGTAAAAAGTTCATTTTTATGAATACATAATATTCCGATAGTCAATACAACAGTACAAAAGGTCCGGACCTTTTCATAACATTGACGAGACAGGTTTGTATAATGCTATCGCTATTACCATTCAAAAGATACATAATAAGGTAGCAAATAATATACCAATAGTGGTGAATGTCATTATTAAACGTGGTGTACTGAGTACCTACTTCGTATTGAAATTAAACGAACCCATTTTCAAATTCAAATTTATTTATTCATAGAACATTTCTTACAAACATATATCCAATAATAATACATTATTTGTGTAATAATTAACAATGTGTTGGTGTTGCTGCTCCACAAGGTACAATGCACCTGTATTGGGGGCTAAATTGGCATTGCTACTACTATAGTTTTTGAATAAACCGTAGTTTATAATTTTTGCGCCATAATAAGAAATATTTGTTTCATAGTTTTATATATATTTACCTATTCGTGTTGATTTTCTTTTAAAGGATAAATTATAATTTTATAAACAAACTTTCACAAATTGAGCATTTTGTCGTATCGTTTACATATTTTTTTGTTATCAAATCACAAAGTTTCAGCTCAAATTGACAATATCCTTTCAGTCAGCTTTTAACAAAGAAGTGAATGAATATGCAAATGAAATTTCAGTTTTAAAAATCTTTTATGTACAAGTATATAATATTATCAACTTCCAAATAAAATCATAATAAATAATTTGAAATTTGACTTTGTACATCTTTAAAATTATAATTTTGCATGTAGGTACTATAAAAAAACGAAAGTGGATGAGATGATAATTTTCAAATAAAAATGCTCCTTGTTATATGCAACATCACTATCATATAAATAGTCATAATCTTCTGAATTTATGCGTAACGTTTAATTTTGTTTTTCATTAATTTAATACGGGTGAGCATAGCTTATCATTTAAAGAAGTTTCCGAATACATAAGTATGCTGAAAATAAAATATTATCTTGAAAATAAAAGTTGAAATTTAAGTACTTATTTGTAATTGACTAAATAATTAAGAAATTTAATTTACCTACAATATTGAAGATACAATTTAGAGTGAGTTGACAGTACACAATTTTTATGTTTCTTTAGATACATGTAAAAATAATTAAAATCCTTCGCTTTGTGTCAAAGAATTTTCATAAATTTTGATATTAAGTTTCTATAAACATTTTACCAAGAAAAAGGGAATAGTTTCTCAAGACCATCAAGAATGCAAGAGTTTTCCCCATCCCGACATAGAAGATAACAAACATGAATGGGTTCATATCTCGGGATTTTCATGAAAGGGACATGAGTTAGTCCCAGGGTATGAAATCAAAGTTTTGTTGTTGCGGTCAATCGAAGAAGGGACTCTATATTATGTATGTAGTTTAAAATTCAGGGAAAAGTTTCAGGGGTGTGACAGAACTTAGATAATTTCAATTAAGTATTCGACAGTCGTACAAAGCCATTGCGTGATAGAGTGAGGAATGAGGATATTAGGGGAATTAGCGGATGCGAGAGGAGTATTGTACATAGAATGCGTGTAAATAAGTTGCGATAGTTTGGACAAGTGGAGCAAATGGATGGAGAAAGAATGTCGAAGAGAGTGAATATTTCTGTAAGAGGGGATGTGAAAAAGCGTGAATACCCATGAACGACATGACTAGAGCATGTATGTAACTTAAGTTATCAAAGATGGCCGGGCGTTGAGTGAGAGAAATCGTCGTGTGTGTATGAGAAATTGCATGAATGTGGAAGAATCGAAAGAAGTATGTAAAGAAAAGCTTGATAATGACAGATGATAATACAAAGTGAAATTTCAGAAACATCTATGGATGAGGGAGGAAACAACCCTTAATCTATTATAAATGATAGTGTAAAATTATTTTAGTACTACGTATGTAAGTTTTATACAATACTACGATTAATATTCCCAATGGTTGAAAGCTATCAAACCCATCCTTAGATTAGCTTCCGATAACCAAGAGAAGAGTAGTACTTAAGGATTTAAGTAATTCAATAGTTTAATAGATTTACCAATCAGAAAGTATGTTTTCACGCAATCTGTTCAACAAAGATTATCCAAACTAAGATTATACTATTCCAAATCCCCTCATTTAATCTCAAGGCAAAACAGATTGATCTTTCAGATATTGCTTAATCTACATAATCTTCTGCTTATTTGATTTTCATACTTTTGTTACAATAGAGATTAATGAAACTAATTAATTAAATAAATTATAGTTTGCTGTGAAATTATGAAAACATTAAATTGCTTCTCATTTAAATTAACAAAGTTTTTTTTATCTAACAAAAGTTCGATCTTATCTTATCTTTTATGGAACCTTAATATGTTTCACTTTTTCCATATACTTGTAATGAGTAAAACGGTCGTATAATTCGAGTCATCGTTTTTTAAACCTTTAAATGTTTTTGTTTAACTATCAACCATTTTATTGCATTCTAATAAAAAAATATCTTATGAGGACTGCTACTGTCGACGTAGTTTTGAAGCAGAATCTTTATATGAAAAATTGAAACCATCGAATTAAAACTCTTCGTGTGCCTATAGCCTGTAGGGGTAAATATAATGGCAACGAGAGGGTTATGTAATTAACACGGAAAAGAGCGAAGTTTAATGATTTTCTTAGCCTTCAACAATAAATGTTAGTATGTAGGTAGGTACATAAATTAAGACTACATCAGTTTGTTGTCAAAGTTATCAATTTTGTGTCATCTTTGCATTTCCCGCGAGTAGATTAGCCAGCGAACTAAGGCCCGATATTACAATCAGTAGCTTATCGTGGAGCTTTAGTGAGGAGGCTTACAAGTTAAGTCGAGCTTACTGCACACACGAGAATTTCAATCAATATTCGACTGCGACTTGACTAAGCCGCAAATATGGTTAAGTTGGTAGCTTTACTAGTTGTTTTATCGTGATTTTGTCTATGCATTAACCTCATATCTGTCATGTTAACGGAGAAGCGCGCCATTTTTCGTATTGTAGTTTGTAGTTTTGATTTCGTGAACGCTTTTGGATTTTTTCGTGACTGACGAAACAGGGTCAGTAACGAAAGCATCCAAATAGAAGCGCAAATGAAACAACCGAAGCAACAACAAACAAAAAGCGTAATGATGGCGCGAACATATGACATTAATGTCAGTTTGTTCTTATTGTAACTAGTGGCGCCTCCTGATGATGAAAAAATTAACTGAGTTTAAGCGAGCTTAACGTTGTTGAGGACACCCCCGGGTATTTCTTAACTTAAGGAATAGGTTAAGCCGCAAATTCGTGCTAAGGAGACATTGTAATTCGCGTAATTTTGGTAAGCGAAGCTTTATGTGTTCCTTAAGGTTAAGGAGGATCTTAAGCCTGAATTGTAATTTTGGGCCTTAGCTTTATGTGTTCCTTAAGGTTAAGGAGGATCTTAAGCCTGAATTGTAATTTTGGGCCTTAGCTTCATTGAATAAACATGTAGGTAATCCTTTCCATGCCAATAAAAAAAGACATTCAGGAAGGGTGGCATACATCATCACTGCATACTGAATTGAGGGTGTTAATTGAAGCTTTACGAATATCTGTCTTTTTCAAAACACTCGAAAATTTACAGAAAAGAGTCTCAGGAGATATTTCCTTAGCCAAGAACTCCGTGGAATATATTGACGATAATACTGAAAGAACACGTCTGGACTAAGTCACTAGTGATATTATATCTTGTTCATGTGCACCCAATAAAATATCTAAAATAAAAACCCTGATTCAAACGGAAAATAATAAAATAATTTAGCGAATAAACCTTTACAATACATTACGCTTTTTAGAACGCGTTAAAATTTCCCATTGAATTTTTCAATTCAGAGATTAAATATTTTATTTCTGTATTTCGATTTGGTCCATTTCACTTGATTCGCCTTTTTATTGTGTCGTATTTCAATCATACTTACGTCACTAACAACTGTGTGCTAATCAATAACCAAGTATTTCGAGAACTTTGGTGATTTCCTTTTCTATTCATTGAAGACCCCCTCCCATATCCGTTTTAAACATTTTCCGTTCAAGCAATTGTGTATGTTTAATTCGGTAACCAATAGATAATTAATATTATATTTCCAGCGTAATGAACAAATCTGGCTTCTCTACTTATGGGAGCAATGTGTTTCATACGTAAAAATATAGTTAGAACAGTAGGCCTGGTCAAAACACATTTAAGCGTTACGTTTTCGTTCAAACACGGACGACGTTGCGAGAACGCGTCAATTTTCGGAGCTACATAAAATACCCAAGTAGCTCCGAAAATTGACGCGTTCTTTCAACCTCGTCTTGTTTGAACGAAAACGTAACGCTTAAATGTGTTTTGACTAGGCCCACTGTTGTGACAGGCGAAATTTTAGAAATCCATAAATTAAAAAAACTAGTACTGATACTTCAAATAGTCCTGTAAAAAACAAATCATTTTTTTATCATGCTCACCAATTTCAAACTAATTTTTTTTTTTTTTTTTCTTGTTTTTTTAAAAAGATATATCTGGGTTTGTTATAAACCCAAATACAACCTTATACACCTTTCACACTAAGCTAAAAGCTTAGAAATTAAAATCTATTATAATTAACTTACTATTTTCACGGCTTATTGATAGTGAACCAAATCAGTTATTTTAGAAGGATTCTATGTAACGGTTACGAGACATTTTGAATGTTTTTTTTATAGTATTCTACAATGCACATCCGTTACTTGATTATTTAAATCGCGATCGATTTCGGTAAACCTATACCATCGACGAGCGATACAATACAATCAATGGTATAGGTTTACCGAAATCGATCGCGATTTAAATAATCAAATAACGGATGTGCATTGTAGAATACTATAAAAAAAAAAAACATTCAAAAGATAGTGAACCAGTTTTCAAGAACATCCGCTCCCATTATTAATGTAATTTAATTTAAATTCAGGATGTATTTATTTTTTGAACACACATTTTACAGGACACTCAAAAATGTACGAAAAAGCGTGGAAGACCAATTCTTTACCTGTTTCTCTACGGAAATGTTGTGGATTTTCATACTAAATACCTACATACATTTCAAAAAAATTATACATTTGAAGAAATTGACAAATTCAAATGTATATAATATATATTATGTTTATTAAAATGGATCAATTTTTTTTAAATGAAACACGTTATAAAGTTATTCCATTATTGACTTTATTTTTGCGAGCCGGCTTTCAAGAGTTTCCGCTCTCATCGTCAGGCAAAAGTAAAGTCAATAGTGAAATAATTATACAACGTGTTTCATATAAAAAAAAAAAATGAACTTCCACCAAGAACCGTCGGTCGATAAATTAAACTTTAACAAATTAATCTACTTCATTATGAGGTCAATGTTCATTACTCTCCTGTTCTTATTGATACAGTTTTATGCTTTGCTTTTTAAATTCTCGTTGTGCGCCGTTGAAATGAAATAAAACCTCTTTAATTTCTACTGAAGAGACAAAGTGTGAACAGGTAAAAATAAAAAGGTGTAGTATGAAAGATGCTTTCAAAAAATTACTCTCATTTACGGTTCCCTGATTCCGTCTTCACCTTCCACACCTTAATCACACCCTCATACTCCATTCCTCATCCCTTAGTCACTATACTCATCCATCTTTAGGGATTTCTATTTTTTTCTTACCTAACCTTTTATTGCGCCCGCATTTTTATAGCCCATTACATAAATTGTGTTTCCACGCGACTTTTTCAAACTTGAATTTCAAATATTATTATCATTCATTGAATTATCTATGCTAGGAACTTACGCGACTAATGAAAAGCTAATTTTAAGTACCTACTTGCTTACTTTACTACATAAAAGTTATTATCTTTTTGTTTTAAGATTTTTTAAACGTTTGTGAATTTTATAAATTTTTATCTTTTGTCCTTTCACAGATATGTTGTAGGTATATATTTACATCGTAGAGTAGATAATATGTAATATTTTTGTAACTTTCTTTTAAATCATAATATTATGTAATAATGAGTTTGAACTAACCTCTCAAATCAGGTGCAATGCCTCGAAAGAGAACAAGGAACATTTATTTTACATTAGGGTTACTTGGAGGGTAGGATTAGGGTTAGAGTGAAAGAAGCCATAGGCAAAGAGTCTACTGGTGGCAGTTTTCACACTAATATTGTTAAATATACATAACATATTAGGTCACAGCTTTAAGAATTTCACTGGCACCCCCTCCCCCTCGTTGCCAGATTTTCGACTTGGTATTTGGAATTTTTCACGATCTGTTCGATTACATTAAAAAATATTTTACAAATTTGGCAGAGAGCGATTAGTCACCTAGCATAGGTTTTCTAAAATTCTGCGCCCCCAGGACAAATAAATGCCTTGTCTTTCCATTTAGTCTATCTGCCGGTCTGCCTGATGTGCTACCATTTTGACTTATAATTGTTGTTTCTATTTTTTTTTATGCATTAAAGATTAAAGGCTCCTATTATTATACCTACTGGTGTTTTCAAAATAAAACTTGACATTGGCACAAATCGATCGAATCGAATGGATTACCTAAATTTAAAAATATGTGCTTATTTACATTTAGGGGACTCAAATGATCCGCTGATGAGTTTTGTATAATTTTGTTTATATTATTTGTAATATGACTGTTTTTATCCATCTCAACATGTGAATACATTTAACTAGTTAGCAAGTAAGGGATCTTTCCTGGCTTTTTCGCTGTTTTGTATTTTACTTCTTGTTATAAACTGTACGAACCATTTAGATTTTAAATAGATAAACAAATAAAAACGCAGTAAGTATATTTCTTAGTGTGAGGGAACTTGGAGGGTATCTAGGTACATTGTTTTTTGTTAAAAATAATCTGCAGACATAGACAAATCCTTACCATTTACTTTACCATTAATTCCAGTTTCCAACTTCATTGCCTTCTCCACATATCTTCATGAAGAGTGTACTTACTTATGACGTTAATACATTTTGTTATTTCACTTTGAAGTTTGTTTATGTATACATCTTAGTACCTAATGGAGACAAATAGAGATAAAATTACTTACAAAATAGTAGCTAAAATACACGAGTTGAAAAGAAATTTGGTGACAGAGCTATTGTTATGAGAAAGAAGACCAAATAATTGTCAAACTTTGATACTTAAAATAAAGTTTTTACAGTGCTAATAAAAACAATAATAGACATTGTTTTGTCGGTCAAAAATATTAATTCAGCACATTTGTATGTCTTATGAAAAATCAAATATTTTCTTTGAAAAGCTCTCCAATTGTTGAGGGCAGAAAAAAGCCCACCTATTCAGAGCAATTTTGGAGCAGTCGAGTCACATTTTTCCACAATTGTAAGACTGATCAGTAATTACTATTATATACAACAAGACAAATCTTGCTGTAATCATTACAGCTGTAAGCAGAAGAAAGTATTTTAAAAAATACTGGTATTTTCTTTTTCAATATATTCTCAATGTTCTTAATAAATTCTGTATAATAATATGTTACATGAAATATATGCATTTTTTTTTTTTTTTTAAAAGATATATCTGGGTTTTGTTATAAACCCAAATACAACCTTATACACCTTTCACAGTAAGCTAAAAGCTTGTGTCGTGAAAGGGGAGTTTGCCGGCACCTGGGATCGAACCCCGGACCTCATGTTCATAAGGCCGAGACTCTACCTCCAGGCTACCGACGAACTCGAAATTTGCACACTATTGAGTATTTGTATGGCCCTTCTAACTGGCAGCTCTGATGGCATATTAAATATGCCATTTATGCCAAATATGCCATAAACAAATTTTGTTCTGCTTTGCGGTTGATACAAGTGTGTGGTGACAGGAACGGGTATACGAATTTGGAGCATAAATACTTAAGTTTTCTGTTGCAGTCGCCATGGGGATGGTGTATCATGAAAGAGAGGCTTCCAGAGACCTTATGGTTACTATTTTTAGTCATTTTTCAAACGTAGATGTATTCAAAACCATCTACACATAGCCTGTGCTCAGGACAGAGGCTTCAATTCACATTAGTAAATTTTTGTGAGAGTCAAAATATTGTAGGGTAAAAAAATTACATATGTCATAATTATTATACCATCCTATTGTAATCTAGTTTTTTTTTTTATTATACTACAATAATTCAAGAGGAAATGTGCAGAAATTATCAAATCCATCAGCAAAAATTTAAAAAAATGTTGATCAAGTCCTTTGTACTGGCACACTTTAGCAACATGTAAAAGAGATTATGTGTAATGTATTTATTTATTTATTTATTTATTTATTTCATTTACGGCGTTAGCCCTTACACTTGCATAATATTATGAACAAAGATACAAATTTCAACAATAATAAAACATTAATCCAATCAGTAATAAAACTTTAAAATATACATAAAAGTTCATACACATATTCAAACATAAACAACAATCTAGATACATTTTTAAAATTTTGGAAGATGTTAATATATATGTATATTAAAGTATACCTATATATTGGGAATCCTTATAAATATACAATGAATGAGAAAAATACAATAATCATAGACAAATAATATATATTTCTCTGACAATAATGGTAAATATAAAAAACCAGTAAGTAATTATATAATATTGGTAAACATTTCAACATATTCTTAACATGGTATACATTTCAAAAAAATAGATATAGGTCAGATATAGGTACGTAAAATTAATAACATTACCTTTACTACATATAATAACATACATAAAAGTAGAAATATTTTAGGATAAAAGTGGACAACTCAACATAAAACAATAGTGCATATATGCAAACATATTTCAGATAGCATTCACGCAATTCTCAGCCAATACACACAAGTGTATATATAGTACATGGATTATGTATATTATTATGTAGTTACGTTATATTGTATCATTATAGAGAGACAAAAGATGGGTTGTAATTGACCGTTTGACAGCAGTTTGAGTGTCATAAAAAATATCTACAATGTGACCATATGTATTCGCTGTACTATGGAGACGGGGGATGATGCTATGTTGGAAGTGGTTGGTTTTAGTTCTAGGAATAGAGAATAGTGTGGATTGTCTTAAGGGTCTACTTTGAACATGATATTTTATATTTTCAACCAGGGCCGTACTGTCTATTAAATTATTTATTATTTTATGTAGCAACAATATGTCATTGATGTTTCTTCTATCAGCGAGCGTTAACATGTTCAACAATGGTAATAAATAATTATAATTAATGTCTTCTATCGGTATACCTAGTGCTACGCATTAAATAATCGCTGCGGAGAAGTTCATACTGGCTAATGTTCCTACAGTCATTTGTTGTCTGTGAGTCTTCCGTAATAATAATAATAATTGTACGTTACAAGGAACACGTGACTGGCTGATGCTTCGATCTGCACACGGCACCACATCGTATGATTCTCATTCCCTTGAAGAATAACCGTTAAACGTGCCTGTTCCTCCTCGCGTCGCTTGCAAGTAAATTCAGTTACCCGCAAACCATGGCATAGGTTGGACGAAAGAAGGGTTTGTCCCTTCCCGCCTTAGTCGCGAACAGCGATGTGCGTAACTCCGACACAATAATAATACTAACGATAATTATTCAATAGTACTTAACTTCATAATGTGATAAACAAGTGTGTTGCCCTCTGTTGTACGTAAAACAATTCTTATTGTGTGTCGTTAATAATGTACTTTAAATATCTGTGTTAGTTTTACGTGCGCGACCAATCATACCGCCAATATCAAGGAACATTAATAACGATTAATAATTAATAGTAATTAATAAACAGAATAATGTTATAGACAAGCTTATATTCTATTCGAGATATATATAGACTACGATTCTAATGGTGATAATGATATATTTGGAAGTTTTGAGTATAATAATATATGTTGGTTTTGGGCGTGGTTTTTGCTGTTGCCGCCATTATTCATAACCGTGTGAAATTAGATAATCCATTGTTTCTGAACAAATATTCTATGTTAGGAATCATGAACAGTCACATAAACTGTTCTTTCTACTTTCCCAGTATTGTGAATTTGATTGAAACTGCGAATGTGTTCCTAAATCTTCAGCGTGTACAGCTTCACCTCGGATAGTCAGTATATCGCGTAGCGGTGATTTACCGATATAACTCGCATTACAATGTGAACTGGGTAATACTCTAGTAACTTCTCCGGTCCATACCCTTGTCAAAAGAGTGATTAAAAGACTAGCTGAGTATATCTGAAAGGAATATTGAAATAGTGACGCCTTCTTCCTTTGACACTGAGAATAGTGTTGTAACGTATAATATTGCTCTTATCACTTGAGAAGTAGTGATCTCTTCGTCCTGAGGACAGGATCTATCTGATTCTGACACCACCACACCCCTGTACGTCTTTGAGTATAACCAGCGACCGCCATAGTAGCATCAGGGTATGTTTCTTTCACGATCCTGCCATCTTCCGTCTATGAGTGCATAATACGTTAACAATAACATACTTGTCTTTGTGTTATTCTTATCCTGCTCGCCAGTCTAACTGTAAGTGACTATATTACTACTGTATATGATGTATATCTATTGATAATTTTTTCATAACTGAGTTCATATTATCATTGAACTATCTATATATTAATTTTCCGTTGTGTATATTAATTTTCCGTTGTGTAATAATTTAAGATTTTGAGTCTGAATGAAGAATGAATGATTCCATTTAATTATTTATAAATCACTTGATAAACCAGGTATTGATTTATATTGTAATACCAAGGATGGTGTATTTGATAATTGCCCTTGTTTGTTTTATTGTCTCAGTCCGAATATGGTATAACTTTCATAACTTTGTATATTGAACGGAATGTTATTCCCTACAAATTTACTTTGAAAATAACTGTCTTGTTATGTAATATATGTTTGCACAATAAACGTGAATCACTTACCATACGTTATCTTTCTGTGGAAATTCATTTTGTATACCCGCCAGTAGATTCAATACTCTTAATAATACTAAAGTACATCTCTCCGCCTCCTTGTATATAGTCTTCCAATAACCTAGTTATACTTGGAGTAGTTATGTCACAAAGGTTCAATTCCTTGATCAACCAATGGATGAAAGACCCTATTATTTTACTATGAAAGCAACAAAGAGTTAAAGGAATGGCTCCACTGATGGAAATAATATATCCACTATCTTGGAAAGGTCTGATGTACTTATGATAATCTTTGTTCCACTTGATATAAATTTTGATCGTTTACTTGGAAATATTTATCTATAATTCTACTCAAGGAAAGATATAAGTAGAATCTTTGCAATATAAAGTATGCTAACAAAAGAAACATTATTGCATAAATTACCTAAGTATTCTATAATGATAAGATGACCATAAGAAAATGACGAAACCAAAGGATAAGGAATTCTCTGAACTTTACGTAAGTATAATATGTATAATGTAAATTAATGTAAAATCTTTTCTTATATAATATTGAATTTTTCTTTTAAATAACTATGTAGATCATTTGATACGAGCGTCCTGGTGGGACGATAACGTATTAATTTGGGCAGCTCGTCCTGGATCGTACAACTCGCATAGTTGTTGGCCCGAAAATTTTAAATGTATTGTGTGGTGAATATGCCTAATCGTGAAGTTCAGAATTCTTGTCTATATTGTGTAATTATGTGTATTGATATTAATTGAAAATGTAATAATTTAGTGTGTGTATGTATATGAAAACAATTTTAAAAAATGAAACAGGAATCGTAAAATAAATAATTTAAATGTCCGTATTTAAAAAATAAATGTATTGGTGTATAGCGCAAACGTTTGTCGCGAGTATTGTTATAATGTGGAGTAAAAAACCGATGCCGTATAGAAAGAATTGTATGGTGAAAATATTCTGTTGTAAATGTTTCGTATTAAGCGGTAAACAAGACATCGAAAACCAACCTACATAACATAACGAAGATATAGTGTGTATCTATAATATCGAACGCCGTAAGGATGGATATAATATTATACCGTAGTTGTACATCGCGAGAAGCGAGCGGTGTGCGAACAGTAGTATGCCTATCTATACAACGTATAGTATGTACCTATACGTCGCAAGCGAAAGAGAGACAGCGTACAGACCTACCGCAACAATGTAATAGAAATATTCACGCGCGAAACGGGAACTCCAGATTACTAGTAAAATGTATAGTTGAAAATAATAATATTGGAACGATACGAAGTATGTACCGATACTGCAGTATGTATAGTAAACCATTTTGTACAAGTAAATTTGTTTTGCCGGTAAACATAATTTTGTTGTTATGTTATTTTGATAGTGAATTCATTTTCAAACTAGAAATAAAAATTGATATTAAATTGAATTAAATTTTTTGAAACAGTAAAATGTTGCATTTGGAATAAAAAATCTTTATTGAACTCTTGGAGAAATAATATTAAATGAGCGTTGTTGTGTAAAATTATGCGTAGTAGAATTTTGATAAGAATATAAATGTGCGTACGTAGTGATGTGACGAAATAATAATGATGAATAATATTAAACAAATATTTTTGTTTTGAGAAAATTAAAGTTAAAAAAAAATAAATCAAAGTGAATAATGTTAAACCCTTCACGACCGTTCACGAAATTTGAAAAATAAATAAAGTTAACCCTTAGTGAAACATGACCGAATTTGTTAACCCTTTGTAAATAGTAATTGAATTTTTTTAATGTCAAGTTGTGAACTGTAACTGAATTTTTGAATTTAGTTAAGAAACAGTTAACCCTTTGATGACCATCGTTGAAAATTTTGACGTTAACGTAAATAGTAGAATGATGTTTTGTAAATTTTTTTTTTTGGAAATTAAAGGAGTAACCATGTAACGATGTAGAATTTTTGCTGTTGAATATTAACCCTTTGTGTACGGAAATTGTTATCTTTTGTGAAGTAATTAATTTTCTTGAAATGTTATAATGTGACTTTTGCGGCTTATTATCAGCGTGACATATTGAAGTAACCTATGCCTTGTTTATTTGAGAACTGAGTCCGTTTAGTGAATTGTTCCGTAAAGGTAAACTAACGAACGCTCTTTGATAAAAAATGAGTTATGTTTATGTAATATGTACAGCCGTGGTAGGAGAGATGTGTTTAAATACTTTTTTGTGACTTTTGTGTAATCGATATAGAGACGATGTTATCTGGATGTGTGAAAGATAAATCGTAATGCTCTTTTTGATGAATGTAGACAATGTGATTGCTAATCGTTCATGCCTATTATTTTGAAGTTTGAGTTTATATGACGTTTAATTCCGTGTAGGACACGTAGTAATCTCTTATGAATTGTAATTGGAAATGTTTGGATATAGTAGATCCCTTGTTAAATTGAATACTTTTGTGACTTTGTGAAAATTTGTTTATGTTGCTTGAATACATTGGAAAATGTGATAGAACATTTTGACATTGAACGGGAATGGCTTATGAAGGACACAGAATAAAACCTGTAGTGGATTGTTGGCTGCAGATATTCAATGGGATAATTTTAATTAATTGTATGTTAGTGAATAAAGATGATGTATGAATCTGTTTATGAAAGGTGAGCCCTGAATGAAGAAGTTAATGTTGAATTTGAATAATGATGTATGTAAAGAATTTATTGAACTTGTAACTTGTATATTGTGTAGCAAAGATCGAAAGTTGTTCAATGTATTTGTCATGTATTAAGCCTGTGTGAGGGTAGCTCCCTCTGAGATTATCTCTGTGTGAGAAATCTGTCTCTGTGTGAGAACTGTGTCGTATGTAATATGCGTAGAAGGATTTGACGCCAATAATGAATATCGGTTACTGTAAATGTGATTGCAGTCGTCGTGATGTACCATTATGTCATGTCTGCGTGTAAATTGTTTTTCTATTATGTATATGTCCTTATTATGTATGATTTCTTTCTGTGCTTTGCCAATATCTTTGTATGGTATATGGTACATGAAATCACTTGTATATGAGTGCTATTAAGCTTAATGGGTTAAATGAAGCGTAAATGTGGTATCTCTAATTCCATCTATACAAAATTGTTTATAATTATTTAGATCCCTTTATGTTACTTTTCCCTTGCCGGATACATGTAACTGGAATCGAAAATGATGTAAACCAACTTCTTAAGTATGTAACTTTTGTTTTATATGTTTGTCATGTTTAAAATATTAACTTGTCGTCGATCGTAGTAAATGAATCCATCAATGAAACGTACGTATATTGATAAATTGAAGAGAATAATTTTATCACCAGTGTAGAACGAACCGTATATTGAAACGTAATACAGATCCTGAGTTTCTTATAAGATTGTATTGTAAAATGTTTAAAGTTGTCGTTTTCATAACCTGTGTTTTTCATATACATGCACATATGCACATGTCTATATATACACACCTCTGTGTACTATTATATTGTTATGATTGTAGCTCTCAAACTTTTGTTAGGAGCCCCGTACTAAAACAACTAAAGTGAATTTTGTGTTATTATTAAGAAGTGTAAGTCAAAATATGAAAACAGTTCGCATCAATTTTGACTATGGGCAATTTACCGCGAGTGTTTAATAATAATTGAACGGGCTATAGGATGTAAGAAACATTGTAATAGTATATAAGCTACCATTTTTTGAATTGTTTGTCTGTAATTGGGTACCTATATGGTTGCTTATGTATCCAATGGTTCTCAACTTTTATGTAACCAGTGGTACTCAACTTTTTTATGTGACCAGTGGTATTCAATCTTTTCATGTAACCAGTGGTTCTCAACAATTTTTGTAGTGGTTCTCAACTTTTTTTGTATAATTGAGGAACTTGAAAATTTGTCGCTTCTCTTCAAATTTTCAAGAGGGGCCGAAAGGGAGAATGCTACGCATTAAATAATCGCTGCGGAGAAGTTCATACTGGCTAATGTTCCTACAGTCATTTGTTGTCTGTGAGTCTTCCGTAATAATAATAATAATTGTACGTTACAAGGAACACGTGACTGGCTGATGCTTCGATCTGCACACGGCACCACATCGTATGATTCTCATTCCCTTGAAGAATAACCGTTAAACGTGCCTGTTCCTCCTCGCGTCGCTTGCAAGTAAATTCAGTTACCCGCAAACCATGGCATAGGTTGGACGAAAGAAGGGTTTGTCCCTTCCCGCCTTAGTCGCGAACAGCGATGTGCGTAACTCCGACACAATAATAATACTAACGATAATTATTCAATAGTACTTAACTTCATAATGTGATAAACAAGTGTGTTGCCCTCTGTTGTACGTAAAACAATTCTTATTGTGTGTCGTTAATAATGTACTTTAAATATCTGTGTTAGTTTTACGTGCGCGACCAATCATACCGCCAATATCAAGGAACATTAATAACGATTAATAATTAATAGTAATTAATAAACAGAATAATGTTATAGACAAGCTTATATTCTATTCGAGATATATATAGACTACGATTCTAATGGTGATAATGATATATTTGGAAGTTTTGAGTATAATAATATATGTTGGTTTTGGGCGTGGTTTTTGCTGTTGCCGCCATTATTCATAACCGTGTGAAATT
The DNA here is from genome assembly GCA_947579605.1 of Athripsodes cinereus. Lineage (NCBI taxonomy): Eukaryota > Metazoa > Arthropoda > Insecta > Trichoptera > Leptoceridae > Athripsodes > Athripsodes cinereus. Next base: position 29,287,884 of record OX388314.1, read on the forward strand.
AGATAATCCATTGTTTCTGAACAAATATTCTATGTTAGGAATCATGAACAGTCACATAAACTGTTCTTTCTACTTTCCCAGTATTGTGAATTTGATTGAAACTGCGAATGTGTTCCTAAATCTTCAGCGTGTACAGCTTCACCTCGGATAGTCAGTATATCGCGTAGCGGTGATTTACCGATATAACTCGCATTACAATGTGAACTGGGTAATACTCTAGTAACTTCTCCGGTCCATACCCTTGTCAAAAGAGTGATTAAAAGACTAGCTGAGTATATCTGAAAGGAATATTGAAATAGTGACGCCTTCTTCCTTTGACACTGAGAATAGTGTTGTAACGTATAATATTGCTCTTATCACTTGAGAAGTAGTGATCTCTTCGTCCTGAGGACAGGATCTATCTGATTCTGACACCACCACACCCCTGTACGTCTTTGAGTATAACCAGCGACCGCCATAGTAGCATCAGGGTATGTTTCTTTCACGATCCTGCCATCTTCCGTCTATGAGTGCATAATACGTTAACAATAACATACTTGTCTTTGTGTTATTCTTATCCTGCTCGCCAGTCTAACTGTAAGTGACTATATTACTACTGTATATGATGTATATCTATTGATAATTTTTTCATAACTGAGTTCATATTATCATTGAACTATCTATATATTAATTTTCCGTTGTGTATATTAATTTTCCGTTGTGTAATAATTTAAGATTTTGAGTCTGAATGAAGAATGAATGATTCCATTTAATTATTTATAAATCACTTGATAAACCAGGTATTGATTTATATTGTAATACCAAGGATGGTGTATTTGATAATTGCCCTTGTTTGTTTTATTGTCTCAGTCCGAATATGGTATAACTTTCATAACTTTGTATATTGAACGGAATGTTATTCCCTACAAATTTACTTTGAAAATAACTGTCTTGTTATGTAATATATGTTTGCACAATAAACGTGAATCACTTACCATACGTTATCTTTCTGTGGAAATTCATTTTGTATACCCGCCAGTAGATTCAATACTCTTAATAATACTAAAGTACATCTCTCCGCCTCCTTGTATATAGTCTTCCAATAACCTAGTTATACTTGGAGTAGTTATGTCACAAAGGTTCAATTCCTTGATCAACCAATGGATGAAAGACCCTATTATTTTACTATGAAAGCAACAAAGAGTTAAAGGAATGGCTCCACTGATGGAAATAATATATCCACTATCTTGGAAAGGTCTGATGTACTTATGATAATCTTTGTTCCACTTGATATAAATTTTGATCGTTTACTTGGAAATATTTATCTATAATTCTACTCAAGGAAAGATATAAGTAGAATCTTTGCAATATAAAGTATGCTAACAAAAGAAACATTATTGCATAAATTACCTAAGTATTCTATAATGATAAGATGACCATAAGAAAATGACGAAACCAAAGGATAAGGAATTCTCTGAACTTTACGTAAGTATAATATGTATAATTGAAGTATGTAACTGACACCCACACACAATGCATTCCTCTTGCACAGACTAAGTAGAATCATCCCTAGACATGAACTTGAGCCAAAATATTAATCTGTTTTACTTGCAAATATAATTGTAACTTTCTCTATATAATATAATTAATTTTCTATGTGTTTCGCTTACGTACATTGCAAAATGTATGTAGCGAAGCTGGGGGTTACGAGCCAATTTATATACTTTTCTTATGTACAATTCATGTAAATTCATTTCTTTTAATATTTGATAATTTCTCTTTTGATAATGTTGTATAATGATATGATGCGATCGTCCTAGTGGACGAAATCGTGTTAATTTGTGAGCTCGTCCTTGGATGTAGCAATGTGGGCGAACGTATCGTGACACTAGTTTGTAATTAATCAGCCTCAAGAATTTGTGTTGAACACGTTCTATGGTTTTCACATGTACTGCGTAATGTGGAGACCATATCGGCGTTACATATTCCAGTTGGCTTCGGACCAATGCACAATACAAGGTTACCAGACAGTTGATAGATTTAAAATCTTTGCATATTCTGCTTATGAACCCCAACATCTTCAAGGCCTTATCTGCAATCATGGTAATGTGGGGAATGAAACTCAATTTTTCATCAAATATTACTCCGAGATCTCGGATCTGACTCACAGATTCAAGATTTTTTCCGTTTAGAGAATATTGATATTTTATTGGATTTTTAGTCCTAAAATATCTAATGACTTTACATTTTTCAATATTTAAATGTAGTTCATTTACCTCACACCACGATTGCAGCAGGTTGACATTATTTTGCAGTACATCACAATCTGTTACATTCTTTATAACCCTGTAAAGTTTGAGGTCATCAGCAAATAACAATACCTTAACATCCATGAATGTTGTTGCTATATCATTTATAAATATGGTAAACAGTAAGGGACCCAAGTGTGAACCTTGCGGTACTCCACTTGAAGCCAAAAATGCTTCGGAAACTGATGATTCAATTTTCACTCTCAATCTTCTATTTATAAGATATGACTCTATCCACGTTAACATCTTTCCTTCTACTCCTATCAGTTTTAACTTATCCAACAGCACTTTATGTGAGACTTTGTCAAATGCCTTGCTGAAATCTGTATAGATTGCATCAATTTGACTTTTCTCAGCAAGACATTCGGCAATGTCGTTTGTGTATACTGCTAAATTAGTTTCAGTTGATCGACCAGATAAAAATCCATGTTGCTCCGGAGAAATGGTTGGTCTGATTTTACCGATAATGTTATCCAACACAAGGGACTCAAACATTTTTGGCAGCGCAGATTGGATACATATCGGTCTGTAGTTGGATATGTTATTTTTATCACCTGATTTAAATATAGGAGTAAGGTATCCCTCCTTCCACACTTCAGGAAAAATACCTGAGGATAAAGATGCATTGAAAATAATTGTGAGAGGATAAATTAATGCATTTGAGCAGTTTTTGAGAAATTTGGTTGGAATTTTATCAGGACCGGCTCCTTTGTTTGGATCTAGGGATTTTATTTTTTTCTCTATTTTGTTAGGTGCAATGTAACAATCTGAAATACATATTTGAGAAGATTCTTGGACCTTCATGTAATCATTAGTATCTTCGGAAACACTTTTACTATTGCTACTTACATTATACACTTTTTTAAAACAGCAAGCAAATAATTCAACTATTTCATTAACACTTTGTCCGAAGTATATCACATGTTTTGAGTCATGCAGTTTGATGTCTTTTACCTTACCATAAAATTATGTGGATAATTATTTTTTGGTGGTAATAATGAAACTCATGCTGTTTTGAGTCCTTTAGCCTATTTGATATTTGTAATTAAGTCCTACCCAGATAAAAAATATTTTGTATTTTTTTTTTTAAATTAGATGTTTCTGGATTAAATCCTTTTACCAGAATGTTAGATTGATTCCCAAGCATAAAATCAGTTTTGATAGTATTGTGGTTTGAAGTCTTCGTCTTGAGCATAGTCGATATTTATTGTTAGCAAATTATTGTGACTTATTTCCATATTTTTCACACTTTATGTGTTAACAGCATTACCAAAAATAAATAATATTTATGATTATCCATAATAGAAAGGATTGAAAGTAAAATAAAATAAATTATACAAAGATTCATTAGGTACATAAAAACATTTAATGATTAAACTTAAATTATCATCTTAAATCAAAATATCTTAATACTATATTTCATTCTGAATGTCTAAATTTTTTGTTGGCAGGTGGTCTGCTGGCTACCCCACTTAGTAGTGGTATCTCAATATCAAAATCAGGAAGAGGAGTTAGTCTCCACTTCCTTCAGAGTTTCCGCAGCCTCAAGAAGGGAAAGTCCTTCCAGGATATAAACCAAGTTATCTACTGAGGCATCTTCATCATCATCGAACCAAATCAACAACATTCTCTTCGCTCTCTCCTGATCTGTTTTATATGACGTATGGAAGAACTCTATTTCATCTGATTTGAATCCCAACTTGGCAGCCAATTTTTTCCAGTCATCTCCAGGTAACTTCTCACACAGAGCCTCCATCTGCAGCTCTGTGATATGCTGTGGAGGAGCTGACTTCTTCTCCCCGTCTCCATCTTCATCTTTGCTCCCTTCAGGTACCTGCTCGACATCATCAGGATCACCTCCTTTCATCAGATCAGCTTCCATTTGTTCTTCAGATACTTCCTCGTCCGGCAGATCCTTAAAAAAATATAATAAATTAGCAAAACAATTTACTTACAGAGATATACATGACAAAGCTAGAAACAACTTGAGAAACGTGTACCCAAGGACTGACAAAGAAATAAAAGGATTTTATTACGAAGCTGTAAGAGTTTTCAATGATCTACCGGAAGAACTAAAAAATGGGAATAGTTATTATACATTCAAGAGGCAGTTAAGAAAGCAAACGCTAGAAAGAAGAGATAGTGACTGGTTAATTATAAATAGGAGATTTTCTTTTTTGAATAAGACATAAATTATATTTTTTTGAATATGTGTCAAGATTTAACAAGACTTAAAAACAAATATAATTGAAGATTTTCTGGCCCCTAATACCAGCTCTAAGATGCCGTCTGGGGACAAAATTTTGTAATTTTTAGTACATATTTCAAATGTCATTTTAAAGATTTATATTTGATTTGTTGTCTTGATGAATAAATTTTATTATTTTATTACTTTGTGTAAACATAGGACTCCAATAGAAATGTCTGATTAAAAAAAATTAAAATGTAAATACCAGTGATGGAAATTAATGCTATTTCACATAAATTTTAATTAGCGGTGCTAAGGTGTCAATTAGCAGACTAATGAGTATTGCTACGCTAATATTAAATCAGGATGGAAAAAGTATCTACACTAGTAACTAATAATATACTTTCTCATAAAAGAGGGTTACTGTTACTTGTATTGCTGTAAATATTTGGAAGAATGCTTCATCCCTTTTTACTGATTAGTATCAACCTAATATGTGTAGTTTGCATTTCAAAGGTAAGATTGCTAATTTAAATTAGTTTAATATGCTATCGTCCATCGTACATATAGGGCATGTCGGTTTATGCTGCGATTGCGAAGTTTCGCAGCTTAGCATTAGCAAATCAATCAATTTTCAGATAGCGTTTGCTAAGACTATTTTACCTTTAGCAGATTAGCATAGACTGTCCATGCTAATTTTTCCATCACTAGTAAATACTCTAAACATAATAAGTTGGATTTTTTTATGTAATATAATCATTTATGGTATAAAGTAGCGAAAAATACAAAAGAACACTATAGTCTTACGACGATCAGTGTGAGTTTGTTGGCGCATAAGTGAGCATACAACCTAATTTGTACAACATACACAGCTAAAATGTATTTTGATGCATTAGGACCTTTTGCATAATATGAGTAAAATACTTTAGCACTAAAATGGTTTGTGACATTTTTTTTTCATGTCATTGACATCTCTAACTGAACATTTTGAGAACAAAAACTACCTTATTCCATAATAAAGAGGTCATTATTATACTCAAAATTTCAATTATGTTCAAAATATAAAGTGATGATAGTTTTTTGACTAATGTAAAACATACTGTAGGTAAAAACAGATATCAACATGATATAATTTAAATCCGTAATAAATATTTTAATATTAACCTGTTTAGTTTGCTTGACATCCTGCATGCTGGGCATATCCTTAGCCACTTTCCTCACCATAAGGTCCAAATAGTCGGGCAGTCTGTTGATGGGATTGTTGCTGTGCGTGAAGAAGTGTGGAGAACGTCTAGCTAACAGTCGCAGAGCTCTCCAGCCCCAACTTCCATCAGACACAACTCTGTCTGTACCAGTCACACCGCTCTCACACTGAGCCATGGCCTCCGCCAAATATGATTCTAGAAAATTTTAGAAAAGAAACATTAACGACAATCTTTACCTTTATTTTACAAAGACAGCACCCATCATATTACCTCATGCTATACCTGGAGATATGTATCTCCCTATAGACACACTTATACACAAACAATTGATTTAATATAGCAATAAAGAATATATACCTACTCTTATATATTTGGATATAAACATGCAGAACTGTGATGTTTCCCATGAGGATGAACTCGACAAAACCAAGTGGCGAAACAAAACAAAAAAGTAGACCCCACTACCATGCGGGACTAATAAGTGTCCCAGGAGAAGAAGATATAATATTTGGATATAAAAATAAGTGATTCAGTATATTTATATTATCATAGGGTTTTTTTGTATATATTTTATTTACGGAATGTATTTCACGTATGTGTCTGAGTATCGTGAGCGCCTTGGTTGGAGTAAAATTCCTCAACGCCGGGATATTCACACGCTTCTCTTATTGTATAAGATTATTTTTGTTCCAACTGCTCCCGCATATCTTAAGGAGAGATTTGAATTTTTGAGTTCTCACGGTCTCCCACTGCGATCAGCATCCAATAATCTTCTGGCAATACCGCCACATCATTCCGGTTGCTACACAGACTCCTTCACCGTCCATGGGGCTAGATTGTGGAACCAGCTTCCACCAAAAATTCGTACTTGTACGTCTTTTTATACTTTTAAGAGGGAAGTGAAAAATTGTAGTCTTCTGCTGTAACTGTGCACAAAAGTCCTTTTTCAGTTATAATTTGCCACCTTCTTCGTGTTCTTTATACACAATGGGCAACCCTACCCCTTAACCCTCTTCCCTACCCTCTTTTGCTCTACTCCTTCTCCCTAATGTTGTATTCTTTTTCACATGTAGCCTGTTATCGTTATTTTACACATATATTTTAGCTTTTGCTTGTGTTCATGTACCTTCATTATATGTATAGTATTTTGTTTGCATATATCTATCTATTTTATTTTATTTCATTTTCATATATTTTATTTTATTTCATTTTCATGTATTTTATTTTATTTGGGTTAGTTGGAAGATATCGCAACTCTGCGATAAACTCGCCCATTGTATAGATTTTTTCATGCATGTTATATAATTCCTGTTATCATATTCTGCACAATAAAGTTTATTATTATTATTATTATGTACATCATTATTTTTAATTTGTATTTCCCTCATACAACTGGTTGGTTGTTAGAAATTTCCTTAATGCCATTAATCCACCATTTGTGGCATATCATTTTGAATAATAAAAGATTAACTTATGCACAAAAACAAAAAAATATTTGATTTTTCTATGTGACCTAATCTCCACTAATAGTCATTATCAAAGTCTATTTACATAACTTGTATTTAAGTTAAAATCACATCACTAGATAAAAATAGAAAAACTTACAACTGTTTGTGTTCATTTACATAAATTATTTAAAGAAAAAAACAACAATAAAATAAGAGACTCACCAAGGGAAGGTAGGAAGTCCCTCTCTTTGGTTTTGCAGGCCTCCAAATTATTTGGACACAAGTTCCATAGCTTTGTCAGTTCACTACTGCAATAGAACAAAACAAAAAACATTTTTAAATTTCAAATTCCAGAGAAATATTGAAGACTTCTTTGGCATGTACAAAATCCAAATGCAAGTCAACTTCAACTTTATGATACAATATATTATTGCATATTGTGAAGATATCTGAGATGTATTTTATTTCGGAACACCTGAATCCAAATTTATATAAAAAAAACTTACTTTCCCAAGTAATATTTCCCTTGAGCCTCATACTCTCTGATAACATCTCCTAACAGTCTTCTCCTGCGAGCCTTCAGCATCCTCCTACTCTCTTCAGAGACACCTCCTTCCATCTGACCACTGCCACTTACATTACCGCTTCCACTACAGCTAGACTTTAACTTCTGGAACTCGGGACATCCTTCGTTCTTCCAGTTATTCCAATGCTCCTCTCTCTGCAACGCGTGCCTAACACATTGAGCAAAGGTCTTCCCTTCGGGAGGAGTCTCAGATATGAGTCCGTATACCTGCTCAGTTGTCTCTTTTACCCAATCACTTTGATCTGCCTTCAGTTCAAATGATTCTCTGAAATAAAACAATGCCTTTTATTGTATTTATTGCAATGAGATGGAGGAAACAAATACAGCAAATAATAGCTTACCAAGTCAACAGAGAAATGCACAAAGCTAGGGACAGAAAATAAATGGTACAAGGCAATATATTTACATTTCAGAAAGATAAGAAAAAATTATGAGAAGTGAAGGAGTTCTTTGATTTATTGGAGACAGAGAAGGATTCCCCAAATGATAGCCAATGTCGGTAGCTTCTGAAATGGCACGGGAATAGGCAAATTACATATAAATCAAATGTTAGTGCCAATATGCTTTAAATTCGTGAATTAGTAAATAAGCATGCGAAGCAAGTTAGTATCAAAAGAAAAATTTATCATAATCTTAAAAATTGAGGTACATTTAGTATTTAAACTTACGATTTGAATTTTACTGATGAATTTAAATACTGAAATAATATAAGAAACTGTACAAGGACACATCTTCTGAAGTTTGCATCTGACAACTCTAATTCTAGAAGTTTCTGGTTTGTGAGAAACTTGGCAAAGTAATTATTTGGCTTTCCATCTTCGGTAACAGAATCTGTCTTAATTCCTTCTTCTTCCTGGTCCACACTCATCTGGGAGAAGGATCTCTTTGTTCCTTTATTATTCTTCAATTGGACTGCTTCTAATTTATAGGAGCCAAATGCAGATAACACACTTGTTGAATACTGAAAATAGAGAGATAATCAGCAAATTAAAATAAAAGAATTAAATTAAGTTGCTAAAATTAATTATGTTCATTTTCATTTACAATAAATTATTGAAAAGTAAAACGAAGGAAATAAAATAAAGTAGGTACATCAGAAAACTCATATTTCCATGTAATTAGGAACTCAATCAAATGGTTCTGATTAAGTGTCAAATTATGCACAAAAACAAACAGTTCTGCATGATTAACTAACAATCTCACATATAGCTAAGATACATACTTTTATAAATAAGGTCACATAAAAAAATAAAAAAATTATATACAATGTAAATAAATATGTACATTTCATAAATAAATTTATTTCATTGTATTAGGAAAAAAATGAAACAAGACTCACTGATACAAAAGTCTTCCATTGCACTTTATTGTAGCACATGTTGGGATTTCTGAAGTAATCCTGCAGAGACCAAAACTTGTAGTACAAATTGTAGTCAATATTCAATTTATTCTTCTGCCCTTCTTCCGAATTGACTTCTTCACTTAAAGCATCCTTCAAGCTTACACCATCGTCAGCCCCGAGCTCCGTAACATTATCCAAGTTAAACTCTGAGACAATGTTCAACCCTGAACGTTCGGAAAAGGGGAAGAACTTTGCCAAAAATAGTAAAATCCTTCCACAAAATATTGTATTCTGAGATCTGGAAAGTCGTCTTAATAGATCATTGCACATCCTCAACAAATTATTTTTACAAGCAATAAAAAATAAATCTTCCTTCCAAACACTGACGCCGCTCTCTACGTATGTAAACATATTTTCACATTTGTCCAGAGTGAGGGCATCAAATATATCTCCCAGAAGAACGACAGGCATTGTAGGAGTCACTATCTGCTTCCTACAACACTCCACACAAAATGTGATATACCTGGAATAATAATTACAATTAATAAAACAATATAAGGATTTTTGCCAGATAACATGTATGTATCTAAACGTTAATTGTATAGTATTATTTTTATGTAGATATGTAGTATTTCAGTTGGTGAATAAAAATCCGGTGTAATTTTGGAGCTTTTTTAAATGCAAAAATAATTATACTTATTTTTACATTAGACTGATTGTTGGCCAGGTTATGTTTGTTCATGTGCTATTTTTTGTTACAGCACATTTGTTGACAATTATTTTTAAGTTTGACTGATTGTAGGTTGGGTAAGGGTACGTACATCTAGTGTTATTTTTAGCTACAGCATTGTATATGAAAAATTCAAATAATTAATATTGTGCCCATGAAATAGACAAAATTAAGATGAAGTATCAATTGGATACTGGAAATAAAATAGGGGCTAAGTGCCAAACGATAAAAATGATTTTTTTTAAATAACAATGTGTGGCACTTACTAATGAATTTTTCGATGGATCTAAGAGCCGAAAACAGATAGGCATGACACTAATACTTTTTTTGGGCATTGGCTTTGGCATATAGGTACAACCAATTAATGGAAAAAAAATCTTTGGCGCCTAGTCCCTATTATATTTCCTGTATTCAATTATCGAGTGAAGGGCTATACCAGTACATGAATATAAGTAGAAAATTCACACATTTCATTTTGATGTGTTGATCTTTTCTGAAATTTTACCTGATATATTATACTACAACACTTCATTCTCATGACCAACATATTAATTATTTATTTACCTTTCCAAACATCCCTGATCCTTTTCTAGTAACTGCATCAATACATCTCTGAACACCTGATCCATGGCAGTTTTCTTATCATTCTCAAATACTGACGATTCATTGTATATCTTTAATAAATGTGCAGTATCCTTCACTTCGAAACATTTATTCAAAATAACCTAAAACATAACCATACATTATTATAGATTACGACATATTCAAAATAAAAAAAGTGTTTAAAGTGAACTAGATAAAGTACCTTGAAATCTCTTCGCAGTTCCTCAAAGCCGAACTGCTTGGTAGCAGTCATTTTAGCTGATCAACTGATAAATTTCGACTTAATTTACTTCATCAACATTAAACATGTACGATCTCTGCCAATCTCCACTTTTGCTTTGACAGTTTGACAATTTGTTGACAAGCTGAAACCATAAACAAAAAGTTTTTTCAGTATCATAAACAATGCTTCATTTGCTGTTCCCGCCAAAAATAAAAGTTTTGAAAAGCTTTAAAAATAATAATTTATCAAAATCAATTACTAAATTGTTAAAACCAATAACTCATCCCCCATTGTCACCCCCCCACTCCTCCTGCTTCCATACCCCTTCCTTTTTTTTTTTTAATTAAGTGCCTACACTTGTTCATCCTACGCTTTCACTGCCATGTCAACACTTCCGGTCATTATTATAGACCATTAAAGGTCACGTGGTCTTGTCTATGGATTTGCTTTTGCTTGGGGGGCAAACAGTCAGATTGCGCAAATCATCCTTGTAGGATGTTATGCCATAAGAGAAAAAAAAGAAAGTCAGACGACAAAATATTAACAAAATCGACACTGACAGTTTTTTTTTATTATTAGGTATTCTTTAGGCGTTCCACCCAATATTACACTGTAATCGTCTGTTGTGTTGGGATGCCTGATGCCCCTCAATGATTTTACTGTGACGTCATCCTTTAATGGTCTATAGTTTGGGAAAAAGGATCTTTCATCAAAATTATGTCGGGTGGGAATCGCTTTCATCCATCATCGTCAGTGATCACTATTGATGAAACACTTGTTCAAACGTTTCTATTTTGGAGGATCATCCAGAGTGATCACTGAAAGTAAACGCCCCTTACGCTATCACTGCAATTTATAAACAATCATTAATAAAATAAGGGAACTAATTATTTGTACTGCTTTTCGTTCGGCAAGAAAAAATCAGCATTTAAGTCATTTGCACAGCTAATAATGTTTTCATCGGCAATAAATAAAAAATAAGCGCCACACTTGTTTTACAAACAAACTTGGTTATATCGGCAAATTAAAAAAATTAACAGCTTAATAAATACTCGCACAACAAAATAATTAATTGACCAGCAGAATTGTTATTTGAGCAGCACAATTATTATTTGAGCAGCAGAATTATTATTTGACCGGCAGAAAATATTAGATAAACTATATTTTTCACACACCGATTTACCTTCGAATCCACATGAAGTTTTTGTGATTTCTTACCAAATTAATGATGACTACGAAAATAATGCCAGTTTCCGCTTTGCTATATTAACGAAATATCTCGACTGAAATGTCGAAAAACGCTAGTATCGTTCATTCAGATGCTACATAGAAAATCACATAAAAAGATGCTACATACAAAGATTTATTATTTGGACAAGATTAAAAATTTAGCTTTCACAATTTTAATTAAAATTAGCTCACGGTTTGCTGCTCATTTATTTATTTTGCTGGACAAATAATCATTATGCCGGTCAAATAATAATTTAGCTGGTCGATTAAATTTAGAGTTTTACAATATCATATTATTTGCAGTAGAAATATAATATTCTCGCTGGGCATAAGTAGCATATCAACATGATATATTTGTCGGCAGAATACATTTTTCTGCTGAACATAACATCAATATTATTATGCTGATCGTTTAAATGATAGCTTTAAAATAATAATAAACTAGATAATTTATTGCGCGCCATTTTGTGAATTAAACCACCGCAAGGGTGAATTTAAAGTTTTTTTTTGCTAGTCATTAAATATTAATATATTTTATTATTTTAATTCAATCCAAAGATTAATATATTTTATCACAAGGACCTATTTTAAAATTTCGAAAGCATTTGTTCTTTTATTGCTACATATTATGTAATATAATTTTAGCACTGTTCAAAATAAAACTGAAGAAAGATTACTTTGATGAAGGTTATGATTTTGGATGATTTTATTTTTGACGCCGTTTAACAGTCCCTAGACCGTCTCAAGGGCGCTTTACTCACTTTACATGAATATGATGATTTTTTTATAACTTTAAGTGATAAATTAATTTAAAATTGTAGGTAAGTTCCCACCATATCGCCATCATTGTCATGTTTCTGTGATTTGTCGTGGTTTCACCATTACCACCTAAAATGAATGCTGATGTTGATGGTTTCCCCAAAAAGCTTTTAAAAATAAAAACAAATACACAAAGATAATCGACTTTTAGAAACGTTAATGTGATTTGAAAAAAATCCATAAAAATAAATTAATAAAAGTCTGGGAAGTAAAATTTCATGATGAAATTGAGTCGTATAGTAACAAACACAACAATCTCCACAAAAAATCAAAATTGAGATTTTGATTGAGTCATATAGAGCATAGACTATAGAGTTATTTGAATTATTAAATCAGTAACAAAAACAACGTTTTCACATATAAAAGTTAAAAACAAAATTACACTTGGTATCAAAAAACAACAATCTCCAAAATATTCGTATCAAAAGCAACAATATCCAAATTGACCAATAGAGGGCTCCTGTTCTTGAAATAGGTACTTCAATACATTTTGGCGGTCGTACGTCTCGTGTCGTGTAGAGGATTTTATAAGTTTTAGGTGTTTTTTTTTTTTTCGTTAATTAAACCATTTTTATTTTAAATATGGAATGTTATCCTACACCTGTGACCAAAAATATGGCAAGAAAAAGAACGAGAAATCCCTCAAATTGGAAGCAGAACATTGCCAAAAAAAAGAGGTAAGTTAAAACTGTATACAGTGACGGCACCGTCTTATTTTTTGCAGTAGGTATATATTTATCCTTATTATATTGTGAACATTACTTTTTTATACGACACACTTCAAATATTTTAGTACTTACTCATTTGATATCAGCGATTTTTTTGTCCTGATTTTAGATATTCCGCTCGAGAATTACCGATCTATCCCAATCATCAAAAAGGGTAACTAAAATCACTTACAATTAAAGATTTGTTTGACTTTCATCGACATTTTTATACAAAAAAAGATTTTTTTTATCAAGATGCAATAATTTTAATAGATTTTTATTATTATTATATTACAATTTTTTAATTATTTTTATTATTATTATTACATTTAAATATTTTTTTAATATTATTTACAAATTATATTTTGTAATAATGCATGTCAATAAATGTCTATAAATTATACAAAATTAGTAATGAAAATATATATTCATTGTACTTATTCCATATATTCAACAAAAATGATAATATTGGAAAATAGCCGCCACTGTCCATCTTGTCATTCGTCCTTGTCACTCACTGCACACGTGAATCAAACACTTGAGTATCATAATCAACAATCTCACACGGTGTAAGAATCATTAACAACAATGTCCGAAACTCAGTAACAAAGTCACCAATCTCCAAATGTTATTTCGTTATAAATGCTTAATTATTTAATATTTTGACATTTTTAAAAATAATTATCAAACTATATGTCGGTATGTTTCGATAAAATAATATATCTCAACAATTCTGTTGAACATTTTAAAATAGAACGTTTATTTTGATTCCTATAAAACTACCTACAATGGAGATTGTTAATGTTTGATACTATACGACTCAATTATTGATGAAACAAAATAATAATTCTTCTACAATATTGTTTTTTGTTAAGACAGAAGTTCTACTTTGTTTTTCAAAGACATTGTCAATTCAATAAGATTTATAATATCCTTATCAAAATAATGAAAGACATCTCTCTTATAAAAAAATATTAGAAAAACATTTTAAATTGTTATTAAATTGATTCTGTTTCGTTGAAAGTGATAAATAATGTGAATAGCCTTTTATAATACGAATCCACTTTCACTTTTTATTTGAAATACCATAGAGAACAATTTCCCATGATCATAGACAAAAACTTGAGAAGTAGCGCCCTTGCGCTTGCGCGTAGCTTTCCCTGTAAGTGTCACACGAGCACAGATGTGTCGTGTGGCGTCCATCAAAACAAAGAAATTTTGATTAGATTTGCTAACTAATTTTATGTTATAATTGTAATGGTATATAATAATTTAAAATTATAATACAACGTTCACCCGTAGCCATCATATATTCGCACAAACACTCCCGGACAGAAAGAGATAACGAGGAACTCATTATGGATAGAAACATGAACAGGCAAGTCACTAACTATTATGTTTATTTCAGAATATATTTCATGTAGTGCCCTAAAAACATTTTGAGTAATATGCCAACCGTACTAAACGAATTTTATAATCGTAATCGTTCTTAAATTAGTGATTGTTAGAGGTTTAAGGGTTCGGTCGCTAAATAATTTTGTAGTCATGTCTTTATCCTCTTATTTCTGGACATTGTGTGTTATTTATCTAATCTACTTGATAATGCTTCTACGAAATATAAAGTACCACAAATATTGCTGCAATCGCTTTATTGTTGATTGCATTGTTAATGTATGGATTGAAACAATGGGGGATTCTCTTACATGGTTCAGGGTCAGAAAGGCAAAGTAAATAATTTACAAAATAGATAATGGAAATCACTATCACTACACACTTAATAGTTGTTTCCTGCGATAATATACTAAAATAATGTTAAAAGTATGATGGATTATCAAACAAACATAAATAAATAAATAAATAAATAAATAAATAAATAAATAAATCTTTATTGACCATAATTTTACACAAATACATAAACAACAAAATTACAAAACGTGACAACCAACAAAATTAGGCCAAAAGGCGGACTTGTTGCTAGGCAACGTCTTCCAGTCAACCCTAAAACATTAACATAAAAAATAAAAATAAAATAAAAAATAGGTCTATGCCTACCTAATAATAAAAATAGTAAAAAAATAAATACAGGAACCCAAAGAGAAAAAGTTTTAAATATATAAATAAATAATTTATACATATACATAAATAATACATGCATACAATAAATAATAATAATACATACATAAGATAAAATAAAATACTATAATAAAAACAAATTAAACGTATGTGATACATGTGCAAAAAATTGATATCTTTGCACTCCTGGTGAGGACAAGGGAGAGGGGGGAGGGGGGGGGGAAAGAGCTCTTTATCAAGTGTCAACAAGTTACATAAAATATCATCTAGAGACTAATCTATTTTTAAAAGAAGAAAACGATGAGCTGGTACGAATTGTTGGAGGAAGCTGGTTCCAGAGTCTAGCGCCGTGAATGCTGAAAGATGAAGAATAATAATCGGAATGATGTGAAGGAATTAAAAGCAGCCTATTATTCCCAGATCTGAGTGGAAGTCCATGCTCTGCGGCAAACTGGAATCTGTCTCTGAGATATACCGGATAGTTAGGATCTGATAATACCTTAAATAGGAAACAGAGGATGTGTATGTCTCTTCTCTGACCAATCATAGGGTCAGAATTTGGAAATTCCCTGAGCAAAGATATACAAAGCCATGCTTTGACAGCTTCTTAGTATATGACAACTTGTCATTGGCATTTGAAATGTTGTTTTAAATATTTACTACAATAATTGTATTCCTTTCAGTTTATTTGAATGCTAAGAACTCTCTAAGTGAAATTTATGTGAGAATAATCTTTCAGTATTTGGGTGTTTGTAATTTTTTGTGTTCAGCAAAGCTCTTTCCAAATAGTTATCTGATTTTAATATGTTTATGTATAAGCTTTAAACAGATTTAATTATATTTTTTCTTTTATTTATGTATCTATAACTATTATTGAAAAACTTGTGTTCACTTTATTTGTATCAAACATTTCTGATGACCAACAAAGGCAAAATGCATGGAAGGTACAAAAATTAAGATGTGTATTTGTATTTACTTCTCACATTTTTATATTCAATGTTTTAGGAAATTTGTTGTATTTAAATTATATATCAGTATTTCTATTTCATTCATACAAAGTCTTGATTTTGTGCCAGTCAAGTCATCTCTTTCCCTAGCATTCTTAACGGGCTAATTTAATTGTCATAGTAACAATTTATTGTCAAACAGGAGTTTCTAAGCCGTAATATACAACTAAATTTATTTATCAAGTTAATAATATTCCAATTAAATTATCCTTTTAGGAGCGCAGAGCAACGAATCAGCCTCCTCCATTCTGAGTGACTTCATAATTTAAGTCACCTCTTGCCACAACTGCTATGACAACGATATCTGGCGCTCAGATGTCATGTTTATAGGAACATTGTATTCTGAAAGAGGGACGTCCAAGCTGTTGGAAACTTTATGGATGAACAATTGGACTCTTTGAACAACTATAGT
This sequence comes from Athripsodes cinereus, assembly GCA_947579605.1. NCBI lineage: Eukaryota > Metazoa > Arthropoda > Insecta > Trichoptera > Leptoceridae > Athripsodes > Athripsodes cinereus. Next base: position 29,304,745 of record OX388314.1, read on the forward strand.
AACATTATGTTTGTTATGTTTGCAGGCCACACTGGTACAACAGACAGGGTAGTGGTGGTGGAGGTCTGAAAGGGGGCAGGCCCCCTCGTCTCACACCTTCTGAGCCTTCGCACTCTCACCCTCATCAGTCTGCAGCACACTCTCCATCATCTGGAGTGCCACCACCCTCCACAACTCCACCAGCTCACACAACTCCACACGATGATCTCGTCAACTACATTTATGAATCTTGGGATAAGGTATTATACACATTTATCATCATCATCATCGCCCTCAACGCTCCTCTCGGGAGCACAGGGCAGAAACCAGCCTCCTCCATTCAGAGCGTCTCTGTGCCAATTGCGTCACCTCTTCCCACGACATTCCTTGCGCTCCGATATCGTTGTCATAGGAACGGTGTATTGTGAAAGAGGGACGCCCGGGCCTACGGAACCCCTGCGGACGGAAGAACAGTGCTCTTTTTGGCCAACTATCATTGGGCATTCTCAAAACATGTTCCAGCCAGGACCATCGTCTCTCTTGTATTACGGAGATTACAGGTCTCTGCTGGGTGCGCCGGCGCACAGCATCATTTGTAACATGTTCATACCATCTGACATCCAAAATCCTTCTAAGACACTTGTTTTCAAAGCTTAGTATCTTCTGCCTTTATACACATTTATAATTATCTAATTCTTGAACTATTGCATGACACTAGTATCTGTCCATTTAGGATACTCCACTAATGATGTGTCTTGGTAGTTTTCTTGGTGTGTGCTGTTCTTTGAGAAGTCATGAAACTTAAAAAAGAAATGAAGTGGGTTGAATTGAAACTTTAATAGTTAGACACTTATTTAATGTTGGGAGAAGTAACGGAACACAGCATAAGTGAAATAAATAATATATTAATTTTGTTCTAGATATCCCGTGAAGCTCAAGTGTTTGAGCCACCACGACACTTGCCACAGCGCCCCCCACTCCCAATTCTAGACCTGAATTCCTGGTTCGGACGCAGAAATCCCCACACACAACACTCTCAACACACACACACCATTAAACACAACTCATAGTCAATACAACAATCAGCACAGTCCCAATACACAACACCACTACACACATACACACAGTACATGTATACAACATCTCAGAAGGTTCAGAATAAAAATAATTACAACTATTATATGTTGAAAATATTTGAAAATTTCTTCATCATAAGGCTGAGATAAATAAATAAATAATAATTAAAGTTCTATCAATTACTTATTACTACTATGACTACTTAATATGTCAATATAACATAACAATATATTATTATATTGTAAAGATTTCATATCTTTTGTATAGTTCAAATTGTTCACGCCGATGACGATCGGTCAGTCGATACTCGGTTATTGTTTCTGTTATTTGAAAGTTAAATAAAACAATTTGTTTTTAATTCTTTCGCAAGTTTTATATAAACCAATTTTCAATGAAAAGGGTACACATAAAATGGAAGATGTTTCCTTTTTATGAATATTCCTGAATTTTGGTTCAATATTGAAATAAATTCTTGGGGGAAAATTAAAAATAAACATAATTTTATTTAGATTTATCTTTTGTATTTAGCATTGTTGCATCATTTACCATCCGGACCCATTTGTTGAATTCAGTTTCTTCCAAACATTTCCTTGCTGCGTTACTTCAGTATTTATTTTTATTATTATTATAATTGTATTGTATTTACGTAAATATATATATTTTTTTTATTTTGACTAGTCTCGTGTTGTTTATTATCTCGTGTAATTTAATTTATATTATTTTTCATTAAATATTTCTCCCCAACCAGCCATTCAAATTAAATTATTAATGTTTAGCATTAACATCAGACATACTTTAGAATATAGAAATCTCTAGACTTTTATCTTATGATTACATTTGTTTTCATTTAACTTTTGTTCAGTTTTCTTCTCTAGGTGTTCAGTAATTCGATGGTAATTTTACAGACTTCCAAATAGGCCTTATTAGCTTTAAATCTAAATGTTAATTGTATCTGCATTTAAAACTAAGTTTTCAATCTTATTGTTGGGTGTTTTTTCTTTGTTTGGGTCAAAACTACGAACCCAAATCATTATATTTATTGTTTTGTGTTTCTTGAGTTTTTTTTTAAATGGCAATTCAAGTAATTGTGGTGGAATTTTTTTAATTCATGTGATGATGTATCATTAATTTTCTGTTTAACAAGAGATTTGTGTCTGTTTCTTTCTAAAGTATTCTGATGTAATGATGCTTAGGACTTCATTTGCTTTCTGGCAGATGTAAGTTTGTAAATACTGCGAATTCTGTACAATGAATACAAATTCTGTACGATGAATACACATTCCGTGAGAAGATACACATTTTTTTTCTACATAAAAACATTAAATAGTAGTTTATAATAATTAAAATAAACATTTTCATTCCAATAAATATAAATTCATGAACAATAAAATTTTTCATACACTATTTTGTTTTCTTCACAAGACCCTATTTCATTATATTTTTTTAATAATAATAAGTATATATTTTTTTTCATTTAATTTACATTATTTTGAATGTGACAAAACCTTTGTGCTAATTATTTGAGTTCACATTAATGGTACCTTTGTTTGTCTGATGCCTATTGTAATTATATACAAAGAAAGAGTAGAACATATTTTTTTTGTGACCAAAGGGAAGGAAAGAGATAAAAATGTTTGTTCGTTTGGAGTCATGCTTTGGATTTACTTCTAGTTATTTGGCATCATGGCTTTTGATTTTTCATAAAAATTACAATATGAGAACTATTTTGGGTTACTGAAAATCCATGAAGTGTTCATTGTAAAATCTGCTACATTTATTGTGTGTAATTTTTTTATATTGTAAGTGTTTTTGAGGTGGACACCACAAGGGTACCTATATAATAATATATTTTTTTTTTAAAAAGATATATCTGGGTTTTGTTATAAAACCAAACAAAAACCAAACCCAAATATATATTTGTATTCAAACAAAACTATTACATAATCATTTATGTCAAGTAATAAGTTTCTTTGTAGGTATATTATATAGATGATAGTAATTGGATCCCTGGTAAGACCAACTTTGATTGCATCAACTTTAGATGGGAACCAGTTTTCATTCCCCTTACATCATGGATTTAAACCATTTCCAGCATTTTGTGTGTATTTATCTGTTATTTCCTCACACAGATGGCAGTAGACTTCGGAAATTGTAAATGAACCATATTTTATCCAGGATCCTTATTTCATTTATCAACGGTACATAAAAATTATAAATATAGATTAGTACGAATAAAAACATATTTATCCCGTGGAGCACCCGGTAAAGAATTGGTCTCCCACTCTTCTGCGTAAGTTTTCGAGTGTCCTGTAAAAGGCAGGTGTTCGAAAAAATTTAGACATTATACATCTTAAATTCAGCGATGAGGTTTGCCACCCATCCTGAATGTCTTGATTTTATATTGGCACTGAGAGGACAGCTTGCATGTTTCTTACATGCAGCTGGTCTGCTGGCTACCCCACTTGTGGGATATGCCGCGATGGTATATTAGTAATAGTAGTAAAAAATGAACATTAGTTTACAATATAGAAAAGAAAACCTTATCAAATAAGAACAGCAAAATTGGTGTAAGCTAGTAGATACATAATATACAAAATCTAAGCATTCAACGTAGAGGAACTATAAATGAATAGTCACACAGTAGTATAAATGTGTGCGTATACTTGTGTAATATCAATGTATGCGTAAATATCCGATTAGCCGAGGATATACAGATCCATGATGACTGGGGTCTCATGGGGTTTAATCATTAATTACTTTTCCTCTATTCCCATTTCTATAATCTCTTCTTGATTGGAGATGATTAATTTCTATTGTATTTGAGTTTTTATATTATTTTATTAGAATTCATTACATACGGCTAAATGTGTGTTATATTATATAATACTTAACAATGTTTGCAAGCTGTACTGATTCTCTAAGTGTAATTGATTGACTGTATATTTTTAATTGTATCATATTTACATGTTTACAAAATAAAATAAATAAACGGGGAAGTTAATCTCAGCTAAGACTGGTTGATGAAAGCGATTTCTGTGATGCCATATCGTCCACTATAATAATAATTAACTCTTTATTGCTGTAATAAAAACTTCATACAATAGGCGTACTTATTCCCTGGAGGCAATCTCTTTCAGCAAACCTATATATTAGTGTGATATTGTTTTACAATAACGGAGACTTTTTTTCTTTGTTAAGATGTATCTGGGTTTTTGTTATAAACATAAATACAATGTAATACACCTTTCACAGTATGCTGAAAGCTTGTGTCTTGAAAGAGAAGTCTGCTGGCATCACGGATCAAGCAGTGCCCCCTTTGTTCATGTGGCTAAGATGCTACCGACAAACTCTTTAATTGATTATCTAACTGAATTGATTATGTGTATTTAAGGTCTTCTAAACGCAAGGGGGCAGCTGTCTGTCTCCATACCATGTTCTATACTTTAGTAAGTACTGCTTTTGTCTCCGTTCATAATAATTTATGTAAAAAAAAAAATGTGTTTCAGTTTCACTCCTTTTTAATTGAGTTAAGTACCATTTTTAAGATTTGGATGTTACTTGTTGAGTCCAAAGCAAGCCATTCAACTATTAAAAAGCTGTAAGGCTTATACCATTTGAATTTTTTTACATAAATTGTAATGGAGTTTTTAAACTCCACTCAGGCAATAAATATGCTTTCATAAGCATATTTATTGCCCACTTCAAAGCTTTTAGAACTTTGTAGCTGAAAAGCTCTCGTTGAAAGCAGCCTGTTATTGTTTTATTTTAGATGTGGATTGGGGGTTGAATGAAAGAGATATTTAAATAATTGCACATTGTTTTATATTTTAATAAAATGTACAAAACGTCAACTAACATTTCCACCATCTTCAAACAATTATATATTTACATAGCACATATATAACTATATAATAATATCTACTCACTACATTACTCACTGTATACAATGTTTATTTATTTAGTTTTGGTTTTCTTACAAAAATACTCTACGTAAGTCCATACTAATAAATAAATAATAATTTTATAAAATACACTTAATTTAATATTTTATCTACACATTCCAACAACAATCTACTCACATTTCTATAATTATATTTTATTCTGATATTTTTTTTAATATTTGGAATTATGTGAACATGGAGGGAGTTTAAATTTATTCTACGTACTTGTATTTTCTAAAAAACTCTACTATTTGTATTTTTCCTTCTACTTATATTGTCTAATTGTTTGTCATTTTAAAAATCATTTCCATCACTGAAAACACAACATTTCCAAATCAGTATGTGTTAGATGAAAATAATGTTTTTTGCCTTAAAACAAAGATATGTTAATTTGAATTTCTAACTCGAGAAATTCATTTCACATGGAAATTGATATCATATTTATAAAATAAGCATATTGATGTTCTGTTATGCAAAAAACTATTACACAATCATACATGATATTATCACGTATCTACTTTGTTTATTTGCAATTGTTTTTTTATTACGGGTATTTTCTGATGTTATATTATAAAACTGTAAATATTTATTGATCAATATGTTTCTGTCATCTAAGTTCTATCTATAACAGAGATAATAACAATATAATATGTAAAGTAACAACACTTAGGACTATATTGAATGACAATATATTAATGTCTACATTAAAAATGTTAATATTATTTCTTAACATTGTATGTATTATAAATCTATTGAGACTGTTGTGTTTTACTACGTAAAAGAACTTTGCGTTTCCAATTATCATTTGAAATGTTGTGAACAAAACAATGAATGCTGCATCACATAATAAGTATTTAACTTAACTTTCTCTTTATGCCTTCCTGATATCTCTTACATATGAGATAGTGAATTAATGGCTTGTAATAAAAAAACAGGTCGTTTTCTCCTATCCTACAGGTTGATTCTACTATTTTTAATATAAAAAAAAGTTTTTACATAATGTATTTTAAAAACCTATGTTTTTCTTTGGTAACATTGCTTTATCAAAAAACTGAATCTCTTTATAATTTGTTACATATTATGTATGTATTATTATATCCTAAATCACTCGCAAACGAGTGGATGGCCTTGAGAAGAATAGAATAGAATATTATTATATTTTATATACTGAAAAATAATGTCTTGCGATATAGTAACGTAATTTTGTTCTGGAATCCAGATTTGTAATTTTGGTAAACCATAACGGAGTCTTAAAATTTGAAAGGCCATATCTCAGATTATTAGGATTTGTTAGCTATAATGGAACTAGGTGATTGACTTATCAATGAGTGACAGTAGATCATCTCGTAAAACTTTTTATGATGAAAGTTTACAGTACTCAGTAACTTATTTTAATTTTATTAAATTACAAAATTTTATTAAAATAAATTAACTTTCATGATGGCCATTAAATGAGTAGGTGCTACCACTACATGTATTTATAAAAGATACCTAATTATTATTTAAATAAGTAATAACAGTATGATTATTTTGTAATATTGCTCTAGAAATAATATTACTTAAAACAATGTTCATTACAAAAGCTTAGTTACTTACATAATATCACATGGAAGATATTGGTTACATTACAAACTAATTCAATAAATAAATAATACTTAGTCATAATATTTATGATACCATACAATATAATAATGATAGTATATTATTATTTATTATGATATTATTGTGCATTCAGTTTTACATAATCTTGTAAAATCATTTGCATTTAATTTATTTGGTTCCCCTCGCAACTAAATTAATAGTTCATACATTTACCCATATCATTCAACAACACACTTTGTCTTTATATTTATCCCTTGACATACATTTTTATCTCAACAGTCAGTCGATCTGTTTCCAATAGGTCCTCTAGTAAACTCTTAATCTTAATCTAACATTGCAATATTATTGTTAATATCACACATTGTGTACATGGAGTAAAGTCATTATTGGATATAGGAAATTTTCTTCCATGGTTCTTTTTTTTTTGATTTCTTATAGCACTGGAATATTCTTCATATCTCAATAACAGTCTTTATATCTCATTCTCGACAGGTGCTGGGTTATCGTCGCAAGACATAACCCATTCCCAAACCCTCTGCGACACATATTTCTGATCTATAGAACTATCCAAGCCATAGGAATTTATTAATTTGTTCAATTTATTTTTATTATTTTCCTGAGAGTGTCTACTGCTATCGGGATTCCTCAAATATAATTTCAATGAGTCTTTCCTTTCTTGTACCAATGTGCTTGTGCTAACAATCTGTGAACATGAACTGGATGTCTGGATTTTACTTTCTACCCAAATGTCTTTTGAATACTTCAGGACTTCAGTACACGGTGCTCTCTTTTCTGGTTTGTGTTCAAATAGCCGTCTAAACATTCTCAAAGCTCTCGGCGTGAATCTCTTAAATGGAAGTGGTATCTTAGTGGTTCTTCTTCTTTGATAGCGACAGAATGCTGCGTAGTGTGGATCCTGTATACTGTCAGCCATTTGCCAAGGTGGACATCCTGTCAAGCAAACAAATGTGATGATACCAAGTTGCCAACTGTCACTAGAAGATTTACACATGTACCTTTCATTCTTGATGGTTTCATAGATTTCAGGTGGGAGGAAAGGTAGCCAATTACATTTCAACTTAGACACCATATCACCTTCCCTCCTTGTAGAACCAAAGTCACAAAGCTTCACTTTTGAATAGTCTGCAGCAAACACTAAAACATTCTCCAATTTAAGATCCCTGTGAACCAATTCTTTAGAATGCATAAAGTCCAAAGCTGAAGCAAGTTGTGTTGCAATCAAGGTACAGGCTGGTGCAGGGAGGCCTCCAAGCCTTACGTGACCAGCTAAGTCTCCAAAAGGTGCTGGTTCCTGAGCAAAGTACATGCAACCATCGTGACGGAAGGTGACATTGTAACTGTCTAGAATATTGGGATGTGGACTGAGATGATAGGAGTAATGAAACTCCCTGCTAAACTCTCTCAGAGGAGTGAGGTCCTCATAGATAGCCTTGAGCACTACTGTTGTATCGGTGCTCTTGTGTTGGGCTAACAGTATACGGGCATAGCAACCTTCTGCCAGAACTTTTTTGACTTCATATTCCTCGGGTAGATTGACTTCCTGAAGTTCAGGATCCTGTACCCGATGTAGCTGGCTACATGCACTGGCCTTCCTCTCCACCCGACGCTCCTTCTCCCCTCCCACGCCTTCAGGCTCCATTTCTTTTAATATAGGCTCTCCTGCCTCTCCGCTGGAGATAAACCCATTCAACAAAAGGGTTCTCATGGGAGTATAGCCTGAAACAAAAGAGAATTCCAAATAAGAAATCATATTGTTGGGTGTTTGCCAATTTTCACAACATAATATATTTATTATAATTATTGTTAAGAAATAAAACTGAAATTATTTCAATTTATGGCGATTTATTATTAATTTACGACTTCCACACCCGCTTCCAAAATGAAATTATATCCCGATGTTGTTTAATGTTTTGATTTACATTTTGCTTTATTTTATTAACGTTATGATTCAAACCGCCATTTTGTCGTAACACCCACAACAGGTGCATGAGCTAATACCTACACTAAATGGCCGCCGCCGTCTGTGTGTCTGTTGGTTTACCCAACTTTAGAATATTTTATGTTTATTTTTTATGATCCTCAACTGTGGTAAATCATATCAACACATAAAAAGTTTAACAAACTCGACACTATTTTTAAATCACCAACAACAAAATCAACATATTTATAAATAAGTACCTATGTGCATTTGTATATATATAAAATAATGATAATAATATATTATGTAGGTACCTTGATATCGAATGTGAATTTTATGATACTACTACTACTATACCATCACGGCATATCCCACCAGTGGGGTAGCCAGCAGATCAGCTGCATGTAAGAAACATGCAAACTGTCCTCTTCGTGCCAATATAAAATCAAGACATTCAGGATGGGTGGCAAACCTCATCGCTGAATTTAAGATGTATAATGTCTAAATTTTTTCGAACACCTGCCTTTTACAGGACACTCGAAAACTTACGCAGAAGAGTGGGAGACCAATTCTTTACCGGGTGCTCCACGGGATATAATATATAATTTTATGATATTCATTGATAATTGCTTCCATGTTTATTTAGATGTGATGTGCACGTGCACTATGCCCGCAGCACTTGATTTTTTTATATCTATCTCTATCTATTCCCTCACGCCGTATCCCAAGTGGGGTAGGCAGAGAGAACGGAACGCCAATTAGATCTGTCCTTACATACTTCTTTCGCTTCCTCTACTGCCATACAATTTCTCATGCACGCACATGTTCAAGCCATGTAGTTCTCGGACACCCGCGCTTCCTCACACCCCTCCTTTCAGCCAAGTATATCCTCTTTGTCATTCTTTTTTTATATGACTTGATTTATCAACAGGGGGAGAATTTTGACTCGCTGTATTTTTTATTTTTTTTAGGCTAGTAGGTATTGGGGTTGCCAATTGTTAAAAAACATGATTGTCAAAAATATTATCAACTACATTCAAAATATGTCATATTCATAGAAAAATAATAAAAAATGTTTTCAGAATGGTATCCCTTTTTTGGTCTGATTGTACTCGACGTATGGTAGCGCGTTCTCAAAAAAATACCGCCAAAAATAATTTTGACTGCAAATTTTCCTAGAAGAAAAAAATATATTATCAAAAAAGAAATTGATTGAAATTGGCTAACCGTAATATTTCAATCAGCTCTCTTTCATCTTTCTTTACTGATCATTTATCATCAGTCGTAACTAGGTTTGGAGAATTAAATAATCTTCTGTGCCTACTGCCTATAGGTATAATAATATGTTGTGACCTCTTTAACGGTTCTGACGTAGGAAATTATTTACTCATCTGTTTATTTTATTTACTCTTATGTATTTTTTTTAATTTTGTATCGTTTCCTATATTATAATTTATTATGATTGACTAGTATTATTTATTCGGAGCATTACCTACTGACGTTTTGTTTTATGCCTACTCCGCCCGATCCATGTTTATGTAATAGTATTGATGTTATAAATTCAAAATTATTTACAAAACGCTATGATATGTTCTGGGGGGCTATAAAAGGACACTTTATATGAATCATAATAGGATCATATTAGGAATTGTAAAACGATTTAACGGCAACATTTCACCAAATATGAATTGCTCAATGTGGCCATTTTAGGCCCCTTGGTGATAGAATATGGTATTCTCGTAAGTATAGGTACCTGTTTTAATACGAGTCTTTCGACTCCTAAAATATCCGAAAAAGAGGTGTAAAAAATGTATTTAAACAACTTTACTAACGACGAAACCATGTCATGATCTGAGCAATATCAAACAAGAATCAAAATATTTTTCGACTTTTTAGTAGGATCTAATATGTAAAGTAAATTCGTTGTAAAAAGTGGGCAAAGTGATGAAACAATTATTCTTATTAATAAATCGGTATGTATTATAATATATCCAGAAGGTGCACTACTCTGTACCATAGTTCTTGAGACGATAAAGTGAACGCGAACTATATGAACATCCTTATATTCTCTGATACTCGGACATGCATACAAACACACCGATAAAATATTATTATAAAAATTAATGATGTTTATTTTTTTTAATAATGATTTTTCGCCACACACGAGAATGATAGGTTATTTATTTATATTAAATCTTTCACATTTGTCTTCAGCTATTGCGGCTACCTCTACCTAATAGTAGATATAAGTATATTTATTTATATTCAGTTTTCCATTTAATCTTCCTATGACGTCAATACTCTATTCATCTCAAAGTTTCAGTAGAGAAAAATAAATACACACTATTACACAAATCTAGATGTGATTATTATTATGATATTGGGAACAAACTGATCTTTACAGATCTTTACAGATTTTCAAACAAACTTGTGAAGAATGTATAAAGAAAACATATTGTTTCATCTCTTGTTACAGAGGATTTGTTACATTAATCTGAAGATTTGTAATAATTTATAATAGTACCTACATTTAAGTATCTGGAGATGGATGTTTTAATTAACTAAAAAGTGGAGTTTTATTTTGACAGAGATAAAGTGTTTGGGTGGACATTTTCTAAAAAGAAAAAACTTTTAGGTGGAACCTATTTCAGGTTTTATTTAAAAACATAAATAAAATGCAAATAATATTCATAAAAAAAAATAGTAGGGACCTAAATATATAGTCGCGATCAAAATAAATTTAGTTCTTCAAACAATGCTTTATGAAGTTAACTTAGAATATAAATTGTCCATTTCAACTTTATGTTATATCAGCTCATGTATTGTGTAGCATCATCAATAAATAAATAATTATCTACATTGAAATTGTGATACTTTGTTGGTGATATGCTTTCTAGATAATGGTGTGATTCTTATTTTTATATTTACCTTAAAATTAGGTACCTATTATGAATATAAACGTTTTGTTTCAAAGTATAAAACTTTCCTACTTTACAACTTGCCATCACGTAACAGCATTTTCACCCATTGTTTTACAACCTACGACATTGATCAACACAACACTCGTAATACTTTGTAAAACAAATTTATGATTATGTACGAATCGTATAGTAGTTATATAAACACTTTGCCAGCTATCTAATACTGCAAATGACATGAAAACAAAACTTAAAACAATGTCAATTAATAATACTCATAAAAAATTTAGGTTCAAAGAATCCATTTATAATAATATTTCATGAAACTTTGTCACTATAACAAATGAAGCATGTTTTTCTGAAACACGTAACTTTATAGTAGGTAACTTCAAGTTGTCACATAGTTATTGCATTGTATACACGTCACAATATGTACGTAATGAGTTGTGTTTCTATGTACACAGTGGTTATGTACAAGATGACAAGACACTAACTTGCTGACACTAAACCAATATATTAGGTAATAATATTAATGTTTTCGGTTTTGAGAAGTCTGGCAATATTATCTCCTCTGTCACAAACATGTAAACGTAGAGGAGAAAGAAATATTTTTCGTTAAAATTTTTTATTTATTTTTTATTTATTCATTCTTTACTGTACATTGATGTTTTTGTTTTTGTTTTTGTAAAAGAATTTGTTTATCTGTTTTTCTTTTTTACATAATTTATTATATAGATGAAAAAATCCTTAAATTAAGAATCTTTACTATTATAAGTCATAAATAATATTGTCTTATTTACCATTTATAGTTTTCTACTGAATTGAGGATAATTTGCAGTAAGCAAAACCAGTAAATTTAAGAAAAGATTTTCCTTGTTTTTCCTCTCATTCTTTTTTTCTGTCTATTTCTTTAGGCAAGGCACCCGACATGGAGTGAATTATGAAGTTATTCCTCTCAAGCATATGTAGAATTTATAGGTACGTTTGTTACGAATTCTCATAACACGATTTATCAAATATGTAAAAATTTTAAAAATTGCATTATACTATGTGAAGATAAGTCATCTTTTGATTCTCGTCACAATAAAAGCATTATGTAAGTCCCAAGCACGAATATAAATGTAATTTTTTCCCGAATTTTAATATACCAACGACTCGACATTCTTTCATTATCCGAATAATTACCGAGGTAGAATTTAATTCATACCTAGGTATTTAATAATCATCTTTATAATATAAAACACGGCTCCTCTGTCGGCCGGTGAAATTAATGAAAGACCTTTATTAAATAAACATCGTGAAATATAATTATTATGAAACTAAATTGAAACGTCACGAATAAACGAGAAAGTTTAAAAAAATGTAAATATCGTCGTAATCAGCACGTAGGCGGTTGTAATAAAACTGGAGAAGAAACTTCAATTAAACCAGAGATGAATATTTCTGTTGAGTTATTTGATTTTAAACTTATTTTCATTATATTAAAGGTTATGGGGTCACATAATGAGAGAAGAAAAATATGCCATCTTAAAGTTAGTCATAGAAGGGAAGATTGAGGGTCGTAGAGGGGTTGAAAGAAGGCGGCTTTCCTGGCTCCAGAACATTCGTGAGATGAGAGGTGTGGAGGAGCTGTTTCGTGCTGTCCAGAACAGGAAGGATTTCCCCTAGGTGGTCGTCAGCGTCGAGGGTACACGACAAGATACGTAGAGAAGAAGAAGAAGAAAGGTTATGGGTGTATGTATGTATGCATATAATCTCTTTTTACTATAAAGGTAGGTATCTATTAATTTTATAATTTTAATAAAAAACAGTAAAACATAAAGAAAAATTAAAATTTACACTAATCAATTTTCCAGTTGGTAGAAAAAACTTCCTAGAACAAAATTAATAGTTTTCTTGAAGAATCATTATTCGCTTTAAAGATACAATATTTACCTAAAAATTATTATTTTCAATATAAAAGTTATGTACCTATTTATTAAACTTATCAATATTTCCACTTATATTAAGATTTGCGTTTAAAACTTTGTTGGTTTAGGATTGAGAGGTAGCTTATTTTCTTTATACTGTGAAAAATAAAATATTTGATACAAGAAAATATGCTAAGTTTTATCGGTAAACTTTGGATGATAGTAAGTAAAAGTTTTGTACATTCAACCAGCTTTCTTTCAAGGAATGATATACATAATATAAATATGTACCTACTGATGAAAACTAATTGAAATGTTTAGGTATATTATATACTAATCCCGTTTACATAAATATTTGATAATTGATATATAAATATAGTGATAGATTAAAGTAGTATTCGAGTACACAATGTGCACCTGAGTGTGAGCTTTAACCTCCAAAGCTCATGTAGAGGTTAAGGATGAAATAACACAGAACTGTTAGGAATGTCTGCAATTATATTATTATTGTTATTATTAAACTCGTACAAACAAACAAAACACCCGAGTGTTTGTTGTATCTATCATAATATTATATGCAATATAGCATAAGATTACAGTACAATACAGTTTGTAGGTATAAAGTGGAATCACATCTATAAATGGCTGCACTGGAGACTGGAGTACTAAAATAATATATCAAACATTTCACACTGAAGTTGTGTAAAATACACATAAAAATATGTAGTATTTATAAACAAATAGACAAAGAGATAGCCACAAGGTGCAAAAATATCTTTATTGATCTATCTATACCATCACAGCGTCTACTACAATTAGTAACGTAACCAGCTGACTAATGAATACACACAAGTCCTTCAACTCAAAATGAGTGATGTACTTAGTTTAACCATATTTTTTTTACATACGAGTACAGTAAAAAACACAGATAATTTATATTTTGTCAATAGAATTTCACACAACTCCTTTCTATGATATATATGGTATTCTGTGTAACGAATTCTAAATCTACCATTTAAAATTAGAATCCGGTGTACATAATATTATATTGTGTGTTTTGGTGTTTTGATTGTCCATACACTAACTAGTAATTGTATGATGTAGTAGAAGTAATACCATTTTGTTTATGACCTGTGTTGGTCTGTATGTGCCAACATCGCAATCTATTCCGGGCATAAGTAATAATAATTCAAAACAAACATATTTAGGTATTATCATTATTATAATCTACATCATATTTTCTAGTCCAGGAGAAAATCACAGATAACTCCAGAAGATTGTTACAAGTAAATAAAGTAGACAGACACTCGTAGATACGTTTGAGGTAACTACCCTTATCCTATGGAGACTTATTTTGTTTTTTGTATTCTATAGACTTTAATCTATTGCCACAAAATTATACCAAAATGTAAGAGACAGATAAAGTGACTCTTAGTTACACTATGATTAGTGATGCCCTTTTGACTGACTTTGGATTTTTGTAATAAAATTAATACCAGAACCTATTAACGAAGGCAAGTAAAATATCGGGCCTAAGAAAAAAAAACAAATCGCTTGACATTATAATATGAACCGTTACATCGTGAATTTAAACTTTTCTCCTACAGCGTGGGTGAGTGTTTGTAACTTGTAGAGAAATTTATTTTCTCCAAGGTCTAACAATAATATATCATGACATTTATATATTAACTCATACAGTGTCCTATCTAAACAACATTACGTGTTCATTACATAACGAAATATAATAAATCTCTTTAGACTCTTTAAACTTTTTAATTACTTTTCAGTACATAGATATAATTAAAAGAAAAAGTGTTTTTTGAAAAGAGCATCTGAAAGAATATTTTTGTAGTAAATAAAAGCCATGAAATCAAAATATTCTCCAAATTTTTAATAGAAATGAAATTAGATTCGTATTAATAATTTATTTTTAGCTACGTACTGTTTTTACAGTTGTTTTGTATTGCTAAACACTTGAATTTTTTTCTATAATGATGAGAGCTTCTGAATTTGATATTTCGAATTCATAAACCACTAATCTCAATGTGATAAAAGCTATAGATAGATAAACAATAATTATTCAATCGATAGTTTTAATAAACAGCAATGATATACGATGCATCTGGTGTAACAATAATTTAAGTTTTTTTTTTGTTTCTTGCATACAAACTACAGACTAAACAAACATTCAATACGTCAAATGTAATGTTTACATTGCGGGTTTAATATATTGAGATTTTACAAACTTTAGTAAGGCAAATCACTGAAGCTTTCGATAATAGACAATAGTGAAGAATAATGATAAATGACAGATAAGCAACGTGTTTCAATAATAAGAGATCAACAAATTATTAAGTTTTGATATTGGTATCAAATAATAAGGCATTATAACCAATTCTAGTACCTACTGTATTTGCGCTGACTAATTATTACAATTGAAATAAGTTAGATAATTATTAACTATATAAATAGAAAATTTAACATATTTACGTGGATGAGCATTTTTTTGGCAATACTACCAACGGACTAATGTAGTTTAATTCATACATTAATAATACTGTTTCGTGCTACTAAAAAACGGTTTATGATATTTTATTACAAGAAGATTCCTTTGAAATCCGTTCAAAACGCACTTTTTGTTTGAAAAGCTTTCATATGAGTGTTGCGAAGAAAATTTATAATTCTTTTTCTGAAATACTTCGTTTCTCCTTATGTATGTACATTGTACGTATATAATGAAGAAAGAGAGGATCAAACTCTATTATTTAATTCTTCACAATGCTATTCAAAATAATTAGTAAAGTTAATTTACACAGTGAATTCATTGCACGCGTATCTTTTATCTATAGGTAAGTTGCTATCCTTTTATCTCTCAAGCCACGTGCCGTGGTGTCAGAACAGAATATTGGAAACAAAACACATAAGTATTTATTAATTGCATATAACAAACAAGCTACAACAATATGTTGCATATAACTACAGTATTATGACGTTACCTACGACACACAACACAATATATTCCTGCGTCGACGTCGCTTCGGGACCTGGAAGTTGTCCAATAAGCTTTTCCTTGTTCTCCTGTTGTAAACTGCTATCAAGCAAATTGATTTTACTTTGTTGATCTCTTACACACCAACTGTTTATCTATATTAAGTGTATTGCAATTGTAGTGAAACAATGTTGTTCTATTCAGTGTTACTAAACACAAAGAGGGCAAAGAAGACGAAGTTTTCGAAGAAGATCAGGAAGCTACTAAAGCGCCATACTCCCAATCCAATACTCAAAATATTTCAAACGTTCTATAGTGCTTCCTTTATAAATAATTATTGATATTCAGAATATATAATTATACAATACAATGTTACAAGTATTGTCACAATCTTTCTCACTTTATTATTATTGTTATACACAGAAAAAGTTATTTGCTCAGGTAATTGGAAGGAGGATGGAAATCAAATAAATAAAAGATATTAATATCACGATGGGGGAAAGTCGTCATCTTCTCGAAATATTGCTTTCATCGATGTTTATATAAAAGCAATATCACCTTGATCTTGAAGTCACGGGTATCTGATATAACTTAATGAGAAAATGTAAGTGAATCTAAATTAATTGATTTTGTGATAAAGTTTTTGTTATATTCGGCGTGACTCGTAAATTGTATTTGTTTTCTTTTCTATTGTATATTATATTTGTTACCAATTAAATAAAAAAAAAAAAAAAAAAAAATATTAATTTCTATTAATAAAACAAATTTCTCGTTTCAGACGTATAACGTTTGTGTATTGAGTAAGTAATCAAATATTTAATGATTTTATTAAAATCTGAAGTATTCATTACCTATCTTAATATTTAAAGTTTTATCAAAAGTTTAATACTTAGTAGAAAACTTTTTAAAAGCTCTTATAAGGCTTTATTAAATCTGGATAATATTTGAACAGTATAAATAATTTATCTTTCTATAATATTTATTATATAACAACATAATATGTAAGTAGGTAGTACAATTCTATAATTAGATAAATTGAAACATGCGTTCACTTCGACTTAAAAAACACGAGAAAACGTCTTTCTATTCGAGACAAAATTAATCATTTATAATGACCTTAGAAGTCGAAAGACGTCTCTTTCTTGTTTGTTTTATCTGTAGTGGAAGTAAACGCTTATTAAAATATATGCAATATCTTTCTATCTATGCCATCAAAACATATTCTAAAAGTAGGGTAGCTAGTTTTCTAATTGCGTTTTATATACGTGTGTATAGGTCATCAAATTTTTAGCATATTAAATTAAATATCTAGCATGGGTAGTATATCAATAATACACAAAAAAATACGGCCAGGTACCTTCATTATTGTTGTACTATTTAAATATTCCAATAGATATTTTTAATAACAAAATTACTGCAATTTTTATACATTTAGCAATTTTATTGTGACAATAGCCAAATAGACTATTTTATGACGAACTATAAAGGAGGACGTTAATAGTTTATTACGTTATATCATAGAATTGTTACATAATTATTATCTATCATTTTATTATCCCATTCAAATAACGTAATATAATTTGACCCTTATTAGATATCTGTGGGTACAACAGTTTACGCATAATATAATTCAGAGGGTTATTATATGATGACTATAATATCACGTGACAACGGGCCGTTATGAAATACATTACAATACTGCGTTTCCGTTAGACTATTACGTAAATGATTTTACGTTAATAATACCTAAATATTTCACATTGTGATGCAACAGGAGAACGTGATTATCCAAAAATTATATGACATCATAATTGGTATTGCATTGTTGTATTGTAATCGTTTCAAAACGAGTTTTTCGGGGAGTATTCAACTCCATGTTTTCTGTTTCAACGGATTATTGTTCGTTTGTTTTTAAATTTTAAATTTTGGAAGCTTTTCAAAATTCATTGATAACGATTACCTATACCCTTTTGAAAGTGGTTTGTTTTATTTTAATAAAAGTATTTTTAATATCAAATTTTAAGTTTCTACGCTGTGCATAAATTATTACTTAATCAATAAAAAGTTTAAGTGTGTAATAAGGTGCGAAGTGCATTCAAATTATTTCTAGCTAATATTTCTTCGCAGAATGTAGGGGTAAGTGCTTAAATGAAATCTTTCAATAAGTGCAATTAAATATGTGAACCAAAATATCTTAAGTCTTAATATAGCGACGTTATAATAACGGGTGCGTTGTTCTACATTATCAAATAAAAAAAATGTTTTCTTCCATAAAGTTTATCCAAGTAATTTCTTCAAGGACTGAGTAAAATTTATATGTAATTATA
Organism: Athripsodes cinereus; assembly: GCA_947579605.1. NCBI lineage: Eukaryota > Metazoa > Arthropoda > Insecta > Trichoptera > Leptoceridae > Athripsodes > Athripsodes cinereus. The sequence continues at coordinate 29,323,427 of OX388314.1, forward strand.
CCTTTTAATAATATTATATTTAGCAGTCTACAAATAGATGCTGAGATGTTAATATGCGTTATATATATTGCAGTTATAAATATTAATAAAATGTCTCTAAAAATACAACTGCACACAATAAGAATAGCGATGGTATATGGACCAGAGACAAAAATAAGTTATACCTACATAATAATATCAAACTCCATGATTGTATAAATGCCTCATGAAAATGATGTGTATTGCTCACATATTATTGAAGATATATTCATCTGATATTGAAAAAATCAGACATTATTATTATTATTTCGTTACAGCATTTTACCCGGTGCGAGTCATTTCTGAAATTTTTGTTTCATAGATATTGTTCGTCCTATGGTTATTCACGGCTCACATTTTTATTACGTGATTTTGAACTGTGCAGTCTTCGGCCAACAATAAAATTTCTCCTTTTAGCTGTATGTTTTGTTAAGGGTACATTTAGTTACTATTAATACCATCATGACATAACTCAAAAATAGGGTAGCCAGCAGACCAAATGCATGTAATAAATTAAGTTGGTCTTCTTTGTGCCAGTAAAAAATCAAATCAGAACGTGTAATAAATCTCATCACTAATAAATTGATAATTTTGATTGTCTTATTTGTAATATTTTACAAATACCTGCTTTTAATAAGACACTCGAAACTTACAGAAAGGGTTGGAGACCTGTTTTTTCATTAAGGCAACCCAGCCAGCTGAAAAATCAAAACCGATTTGTTATCGGGTGTGCTATGGAACAACATAGAGACTTAGTATAAATAATTGAATTAAATTTTATAAAAATAATGAAAAAAAAGTGTTATATTTTAATTATTTTATCATTAACTTCCACCGAGTAGGTACTGTCCGTTGACAATATTAACTAAATCATATAATTTATTATCCTACATCAAATGACGTACTGTCATAATACATAACATAGTTTTAGTAAGACACGAAATAATATTATTAATATATTCCATCAACAACATTATTTCCAAGCGCAGCGGCGTTATTAAAGTTGGATTTATTTACTTTTGGAGGCCGGCAGTTGTAGTAGTAGTAGATTTCAAACCAAGTCGTTTTATTTCGGTCCGTACAAGTGAAGAGTATTGATTGTAGCTATTTTTGGAATAAACATCTATTTCGGAGCTTATACTACTTATATACCTAATATTATATTATACAGCACATACACATATTAATAATTTATTTTTCAATACGTAATGTGAAATCGTTTCATAATAATTTAATCTAATATATAAAATTCTCGTGTCACGGTCACAATACTCCTCCGAAATGGCTTGACGGATTTTGATGAAATATTGTATGCTTATCGGGTAGGTTTTAGAATTGGTCAAAATCTATTTTTCATACCCCTAAAAGTTAAGGGTGGTCCACCCCGATTTTTTATTTTTTAGACAATTTTTTTTTAAATTTTTTTATGGTGAGGCATTAAAAATTACATACAGCCTAAATTTTCACCCTTCTACCATCAACTCCTATTTTTTCATAGCGATATTTGTATATGGCATAATGCATATGGCAAGACAACGTTTGCCGGGTCAGCTAGTAACGTTATAAAGTTTTATAATAGCAAACTGCTCTAATTCAAATAACGCATAGTCTATTGGATAAATTGAAACAAGCGTTTCGTCCTACTGTAGATTGAACAACGTGAAAGAGACGTCTTTCTACCAACTGTGAGGTCATTTTCAATTAATTGATACGGCTGGTCTGTTGACTACCCCACTTGTGGGATATGCCGTGATGGTGTAGTGTGGTAATATTTTTATTCGAAAATTAGTTTTCCCGTAAATTTTTTTAAGATGTTTTTGTGGGGAAACATGGACTTTAATTTTTGTATTGCACCGAAGTATATGACTGATATATAATATAATTTTACACTCTTTTTAATCTGTATTGTTGCATCTAAACAAACACCAGAAAATTTAAATTTATTTTTCACACGTTCTCTACACCCATCTCATAACTGATTTTATTACCTGTTCTATTTCCATATTCTAAACATTAGATAACTTAACATCTTTCAATGATAGCATTGCAATAAATATACGACCATTATTAGGACATAAATACAACCCAATATACCTACATTAAACCAACAATACTTCACGGTACCTACTTACAGTAGTTAAGTAAATTCCTCCAAAACTTCATTAATATTTTCATTTCATTACAGGAGTAAAAAAAGTTTGACGTTGTATCAAAAAGATAGTATAGAGACTTTACCTGTCTAGTGCTCCCTCAATAATATTGTGACAATTTCTGTAGAGTTATAATAATATAAAATGTTGCAGTGGTACATAATAATATAATATAATGTATGTAGATATAGTTGGTTTGTTATTATTAGATCTCAGTCGCAGTATAATTAGACAAGGAAGAGTCTACGACCGTCCATGACTGCTCTAATTTTACTCTCAATCATTCGTATAATTAGGTAAGTAGTAGTACTAGTAGAATATAAGAATGATATCCATCAAAAACAACAGATAGATTAATAATTACCCACAGCGAAATGTCAAAATAAAACATTTTTCACTATCAGAAGGACGTTATGTTAATCAGTAGTTAACGAAACTGTCGAAAATACATTTAGAGGTAGACAGACACGAGTTCCTTGCAGTAATAATATCCCAAATGAAATATTTATATTCATTTTGTGTCAACCGCTGTCAAATTGGATTTTTAATTAGTTTTTTATTTGTGAAAAATCACTTTTCGTTACGTCTTGTTGTGTAGGTAATAATAAGATATGTATAATAAATTGTCAATCAAGTTTATTACTGTCACAATTATAAAGTCCACAACATCATTTTGCTTTGTAGTGTATAATATTATCATTTTTAGTTCTTAATAAATATAACACTGTATTTTCTTTCGTGTTGTAGAAGGTTGCAGTAAGTCGCGTGATGGACTCGTAAAATGATCATAAATCTACCGGAACATGTGTTTTGTATTTATTTCATTACTTAAATTTGTCTCAGACGATAAAATGTAAATGAAATAAAATCTGTAATATATTATTGTGCTACCAAATTTATTGTACCCTTTATTGTCATCATATAAAATAATTTAATATCGGTTTCAATGAAATTCATCGTTCATTCAATAAGTCACCTTAATAACTTCTGTATATTAATTTTAGATACAACTGAATTGTTACGAAATTGAATAGTTAAAACTTGACTAAAACTACATTTTTTAAGTGGTAATTGTAAAGTTTTCATTATAATGTTTAGAAACTGCAGCAACGTTACCGCCAAATTAATATATAATACAATTTAATTGGTCTAACAAATATGATATTTGTGTTTATTTGTAAACATGTCAATGTATATTATGTGACGTACAACAAAATTTAAATAATTAAACAAATAATTGAAGTAAACCAAATAATTAAACTTGACATTTACTATTTCATAAACCTTATTAGAGGCGCGTATAGTTGTATTAATAAAAGTGAATCTGTTAAATGCTACATAAAGTAATGTCATTTAAATAATTTGAATTAAGTGTCTTTTATATTTACTAAGTGAATTTAGTCAATATATTATAAGCTATAAATAATATTTTTCACAAATTTATAAAATAAAACGCTCTTGATTATAAATTCAAATTAAAATCTAACTTTTCTAATTAGGTATATAATTATTTTCAAAACAATTCATTCAAACGTAAGGAATAATTCCATTACACTTCAATATAAAGCTTAAAGTATTGAATAAGGCATAGGTAATATGAATTTCAATACCAAAAGTAATTTAAACGGATCTAATTTGAAATTCTCAAAGGAGAGGCGAAGCAAACTTTGAAACTGAAGATATTATCTGTATTATTATAAGAAATAAAAGTAGCAGAAGGGGCCGTAATAGAATTCTTAGTGAGATGAATATTATTAAAGGACGATGTTTGCTGGGATGTTTCTCCATTCCACATTTTCTCCTTTAATCTCCCCCTCTCAAGTCCCTGCAGACACTCGACCTCTGACATTACAACAAGACAGTTCCACCCTCCTTAACTAAAACCTATCTTAACATTACGTCTTAAGCTTATTTCTTCTTACAATAGTAATTTCAGTAAATTTACCTGCACAACGCTTTTAATGAACTCTGACATTTATTTACTGTTTGAAACATGTAAACATTATTAATTTTAATAAAGGTGTCAAGACTAATAGTGTAAAAAAAAATCATTTTCTCCCTACATAAATATATATGTAACGTGGTGTTAAAGTGATGGATGTAAATTGTCAAAGATCAACTTTAATTGAAAGAATGGCTCATTAATCATAAATTAAGTTATATATGTATGTATCTAAAGCGACTAGTATACAAATTGTTTCATTTGAAGTTTAAGAGGAAAGCTATATTTTACATGATCGTACATCCATCCAATTAGATATAAGAACAAAATATAATGAATTTCAATCAATAAAATAATATTAAAATATTGTGAATGAATAATTCAAAATATCTATAATCTATTCAAGGTCAGAATGAAATTTAAATACAGTTTACATTTTAATGAATAAATTAAATACTATTTACTTGATTATTAGTAACAAACTCTGTGAAATTGTATTAATATTTTCATAGAAAGTTTTAGAAGAGACTCAAACCAAAAGCTCTGCTGTGATGTTTTAACGACGCCGACGCTTTCTGTTCATAAATAGACGGTCTTTGAACAAATATCATTTTCGTGAGAATAACATTATTATTATTATTATTATATCAGTAGAAACCTATTTTGTGAATACCTGGAAAAGCTTTATTTATATTTTTATAGTGCCTACCTTTTTCCCTCCCTTCATTCAATCCTCCATCATCCATCCCTTGCCTTTATAGCAAAGATTGCTTTTTAGAATTTGATATAAAAAGATAGAATTTATATAAGCGTAATAATATATTACATATTATGTACCTACTCTTATAATGTAACGATATATCGACAGGTGGACCCACCTACTTGGTATAAAATGTATTGGTATGAATGTTATGTATGTACTCATAATGGCCATCTCTTGTATCGAATGACTTCTTTTAAAAAGTACCCGGACCCTTCAGATCTTTGCAAAATGTAACAATAGAATACTGAACTATTGTTGTTCGTCAATGTATTGTGAATATGAAATGTCGACTACATTATTATATAGTAGATAATTTATTTCACTTATTTTAGAGGCATTAACTATGTAACAATTACGAGACATTTTCAAATAAAATATTTAAACTTGAATCACTATGTTTATTTGTTACATTAATTTAAATTACGCTATCGCGATTTCAGTGCACTTGCACCATTGACGAGCTTTTCAAGACTCGAGTCTTCAAGACAAGACAAGTCTTTCAAAACAAGAGTCTTGAAAAGCTCGTCAATGGTGCAAGTGCACTGAAATCGCGATAGCGTAATTTAAATTAATGTAACAAATAAACATAGTGATTCAAGTTTAAATATTTTATTTGAAAATAGATAATTTATATTTTGCTACGTAAACATATTCAGCATTATGATATATTTCTCGTAATTCTATGCCTATTTCAATTATTATTTTAGTTTTTATTTGGCCTCGTTGTTTTATATTAATTTTTTACTTTGTTTTAAAAAAAATCCACTATAAATAGGTATTTCTAAATGCTACATCGAGTTAATATGCAATAATTTATTTGATATTCAACAAAAAGAGTCTAATTTTTTGTGAAATGTGTTGTTTATAAACCTACATTTTTATAAACAATTATCAGAATCTAATATTTTTCTTCAAAAGTATATTTTTGACTCCGATAATATTATCTCTTTCCACTTGATTCTGGAACAACATAATATTTTATTTAAATATGTATAGCGTTTGGATAGTAATGATATTTCTTGTTGAAATATTTGCCTCCAGCGAAGAAACATCAGCCAAACATTTATGAGCACATAAAAAACATATGTTAATATAATACCTACATCCATTCAGATGGTACATGCCATAACACCTGTACATTTAGAATATTTACCAAATACCTCCAATATCTATACATATAAGGTGGGTGTAGCTGTGTCAAGTAGAAAAGGGATTACATTTTTGTATTATTCAGTAAGTCTGGACTCAGCATCAGGACAAAATGTCGCTTGTTCAATGCGTGCAGCATCATCCCAATCCTTCTATATGGCTGCGAGTCTTGGCACTTAACCAAGGCTCAAGAGCGGAAGATACTAAGCTTTGAAAACAAGTGTCTTAGAAGGATTTTGGATGTCAGATGGTATGAACATGTTACAAATGATGCTGTGCGCCGGCGCACCCAGCAGAGACCTGTAATCTCCGTAATACAAGAGAGACGATGGTCCTGGCTGGGACATGTTTTGAGAATGCCCAATGATAGTTGGCCAAAAAGAGCACTGTTCTTCCGTCCGCAGGGGTTCCGTAGGCCCGGGCGTCCCTCTTTCACAATACACCGTTCCTATGACAACGATATCAGAGCGCAAGGAATGTCGTCGGAAGAGGTGACGCAATTGGCACAGAGACGCTCTGAATGGAGGAGGCTGGTTTCTGCCCTGTGCTCCCGAGAGGAGCGTTGAGGGCGATGATGATGATGATGATTATTCAGTAAATTCATAACCTCCCCTGATTCTCGTAATATCTTTTCATATTGTCACACACGCTGAGGTTGTATCCAATTATTGTAGAAAATGTGTTTTTTTTTTCTGAACAAAGCTTTGAAAGCTTATATAGGGTGTTTACTGTCCATTTGGAATTATTATTATCTATTAACCATTACGACATCTTTCACAAGTGGGGAAGCCAGTGGGATAATCGCACGTAATAAACGTGTAAGTCGTCCTCTCCGTGTCAACAAATAACTGCCTTTATCGGGAATATGAAAACTTACAGAAAGCGAGAATCGTATTGTTTGTATTTCAAATGTTTTTTTTTTTCGTGAACTGTATTTTTTTGTATTTTTGAACCTAATGTTTAAATTGTAAAGCTTTTACTATTACTACTACTATACCATCACGGCATATCCCACAAGTGGGGTAGCCAGCAGACCAGCTGCATGTAAGAAACATGCAAGCTGTCCTCTCCGTGCCAATATAAAATCAAGACATTCAGGATGGGTGGCAAACCTCATCGCTGAATTTAAGATTTAAAATGTCTTAATTTTTTCGAACACCTGCCTTTTACAGGACACTCGAAAACTTACAGAGAAGAGTGGGAGACCAATTCTTTACCGGGTGCTCCACGGGACGCTTTATAATAAAGCTTTTAATGTTTTGATATTTAATTTTTACCATTTGCTGCCTAGAGGAGCGTTGAATAATGAAAACAAATAAATGAGAAAGTTGAAATGTTATTTATAAATAAAACCAGTTTTGTTGTCATAATTCTATACAACACCTTCTAACCCTGAAACTTTCATATCGCTGAAAAAGTATGAAACAATAGCATCGCGGGTAGCACGTGTTTACAACGACTCCCTCAGTAGTGTTATACAAATATAATATTCACATAGAATAGTATGTGAAACTATGTACATCGTTAGTTTGTTTGTTTTATGTCAAGTTACTGTGTGTTCTGTACTTATATAATTATCTATATGGAAGAATGATGTAGATTGTAGAGCCTACCTCGGGTTGGGGTGAACAACACTGAAAAACACATCGTTAGCAGTAATTTGTTACATAATGATAGATGTACTAGCCTTCCCATACAATTTTCCACAACATTGCACACTCGTTTTTATTTGATCCCATAATGTATCTATCTTCTACATGCATACTTTTCATCAGTTTATTTTTTAGATAGATACGTATAATTCATTCTACTTACTAATTACTTTTATTCGACTAAACCATTTCAATTAATTAATAATTTATTATTCATTGTTCTTCATATTGTGTCTGTAGTATGTTTTAATTTGGTTCAATTCATTGGTGTGTCATTTGTGATATTTTGAATGTTCTGATTTGTATTTGGGTAATCTAGGTGAATTTTGTTTTGTTAAATATTGCATTGTTTTTATTAGCTGTGATGATTGTTTGTTCTGAAGGAAATTAATAATAAAATTAAACTAAAATAATCTATATCATCATGGCATCTCACACAAGTGGAGCAACCAATAGACTAACTGCACGTAATAATTGTAATGAATACACAGAAAGTCTTTTACGTATCATAAAATGTAGGTATCAATAAACAAATATATTTTCATTGAACTGAAAATGTTAAATGTTTCATTAATAATTTTACATGAATACCTACATGTTTAAGCTTGCTTGACTAAGCTTTAATACATTTTATTGCGATTCGTAAAAAAATGACATTAATAAAATGCTTTTGCAGATAAAAAGTCTACAGGTCTGTTATTTTTTATTACGATTATAAAACGATTGAAGAAAGTAAAGATTGCGATTCTTGAAATAAACTAACAATTAAATACAGAAAACACGTTGCATTGAAGATTAAGTTTTTGTAATGTCACCTTGAATGGTGAAACCATTATTAGAATAGTTTTGCAAGTTGCATTAATGATATTTTAGGTTTTATTCCTTGCTAGACTATAAAAGTTGGGTTATTAAAGTGTATGTCATATTCTGATTTGGATTGACTATAACAGGTAGACCTCTTCAACCTTTGTTGTATAATATCTCAATTCTTTTATTTTTTTGAATCGCCTCTGAGGTATGTAAACAGGTCCGACACTATTACTTCTTATACTTCGGTACTCCTGCTGCACACGGTAGGTATCAGAGTATTCAATACATTACATTATACATAATAATAAATCTCTTAGCTTGCGTCGCATCCATCACTAGCAGTGAGATAAACAGAAATAGCTCCACGCTCTTCAATTATAGACCATTTCAATGCCACCAATACTAAAAATAATGTTTATACACAGGACAGAATTTTATATGACTATTATTATTTATAGGAATGCAGTGTTACAGAGTTATAATTATTTTATAATAATTATAATGTGGGAATTCCTGTTAATGACACGTGACTGAATAAAATAGAAATTGGAGTTCAAAGTCAATACCTCCTCCCGTCGGCGTCGCGACATCATTTTACTCGCCCTTTCATTTTACGAAAAGAATAAATCTAAAACAGGGAAAAACTATTAAATCCTTTAACATACAACATAACTAATTTACATTAATGAAAAAAGTGAGACCATAATGGAAATAGTAAACGTAAATTGAAATTACACGCAGCCCTATAGGTGAATATGTATGCTCCAAAGAAGAGCTTCGAGAGGTACGAAAATCGAAGCTCATATTAATACCTTCATGAAAAATATATTGTATTATTGGAAATATATTGTAGACTGCGTGTTAAGATTGTTTAGATATATAGAAAGAATGAATGAAGAAAGGATAACAAAGAGATTGTATATATCTGAAAGAGGGGTGTGAAAAAACGCGAACGTCCGAGAACTACGTAGCCACGTAGAACATGACGTAAATTCAATTCTCAAATATGACCGAGTATTAAGTAAGACCGTGTATGTATGAGAAATAGCATTTAATATGGCTAATATGGTGTTCCGTTTTCTTTGCCTACCCTTATTGGGATACGGCGTGAGGGTACGGACAGGTAGATAGATGAAAAATATATCTAATTATGGTTTCCCGGGCAAAAAGATTTGTCGAAAGGTATTAATTTTTACCTTCAATTAATTTTTTGAACATTAAACTGTATGTTTTTAATTTGTTTAATCATTTCATACATGACGAAAGGTAATATTATTTAATTTAAAATCAAGCGAATTTATAATTAATTATATGGGGGTTCGTGGTTCGATCCCAGGTACCGGAAAACTCCCCTTTCAAGACACAAGCTTTTAGCTTACTGTGAAATTTAGCAACGTATAAGGTTGTATTTGGTTTTATAATAAAACCCAGATATAACGACAAAAAAAGTTATTTAATGTAAAATCAATTCAATGTATATTATTTCTTACGTGAAAAAAGTAGTTTAATACTTGATTTCAATCTTGCTAACAAAATGTGTTTGTAAATTTAATTTAATTCGTGTATTACGATTTGTCGTGCATTCTCGATGACATGAATTATTACATAATAATGTTGAGTTTATTATTACATCTTACAACTGTATGCTGCACAAGGTTTATGATATTTTACGATGGAAAATACTTGGACACACTTGAAGAAATTTCCACGTCAACAATATTAATAACAATATATCTACTAAATATTATATGTATCGACATAATTTTATATTCGGAACAATAATAATATTTAAACGATTGTAATGTTGAAATATGAAAATACATTTCTTCTGAGAAGTACGTATTGGGTGCAAGCTTTCCTAAATTGACTGTAACGCTAGAAATGACATTAAACTTTATATTGACTTGTTGTAACATAGAACTACCTAATACCTAAAATACATATTATTATCGGTTTGAAAAATTACAAGAATCAGAGTAGTTGATTAAATAATAATATGGTAGTTACGTTTCAGTATACCTACTCGTATTCTATTTCCATATTTCTTAAAATATAAATAAACTTTGATTTATAATTCATATTTTATAGTTAGGTATTCTGATTTTGTATTTGATTATATTGAAAATTAAGTACAAATGTGCTTTAACTAAAATCAAATTAAAATTTAAGTGTACAAAATCTAAGGATTGAAGGCATAATATAAAAAGTTCATGCATTTTGAATAGTCGACTATATAAAATGGCGATATATTCAAAAGGAACATGTCGAAATAAAAAGTGTATTTTTGCTAGCGCTATACACCTATTTCTATTTTGAGTTTTTTGTGTAATGAAAGATAGATTATTTTTCTAATGAGAGTAAAAACCCTATAAAATACAAACAATAAAAAATTTCTTTTCAGTTTTTCTAAAATAAAATAAAAAGAAGCTTTTACTATGTTTTATTGCACAATTTTAAGAAAATAAAAGTAGAGAGGAAGGCAAAGAAGGGAGATGTCTCGATGGCTTGGACATGTGGAGCGAATGGATGATGAGAGGATGACGAAAAGGGTAAGGATATATGAGGGTAAGAGAGAGGAAGAATATCTGAAATAGGGGGTGTGAGAAATCACGAACACCCGAGAACTACGTGGATCAAATACTCATGGACGGATGCGTGTTGAGTTTGAGAAATTGGGCTGCTTGTTTTGAAAAAAAAAATATGAAAGTGGAGGAAGTGAAAGAAATATATAAGGGTAACCAATTTAGCGTTTTCTTCTCACTGCCTACCCCACCTAAGACGCGGTGTGAGGTTATTAAAAGATAATACCAATAGTTTTCAAAAAACGCAAAATTGAACCAAAATGATTAATTACTGAAAGTTTGAATAAAATATTTAAAAATTAATTCAGGAAGCATTAAATATATATAGAGCTTTCATGAAATAATTGTTTAATTACCAATATTTATGTAGGCTTAAACCCATCATGGATTTGGAATATGTATTGAATCTATTTTAGAAATTATTTTTTAAGTAGCTGAAAATATTTAGAATGCCAATTCTTGTACTTTTTAGTAAGCAAGTTTTGACAAGGGTTGACATTTAAAATTTTATGATTGATGAATGAAGGAAAGTTAAATGAAATACATAAAAAATAAACAAATATGAAAACATTGATTTCGAAGATTTGTATAAACCTTACATATGAATATGTTTTTATTTAGTTGATTTTTTTTTTAATTCTAGTAAAAAAAAATTATGGTAATCAAGCAATATTTACCTTTGACTGTTGCAAGCAAAAGCTGCTCTCCCCGTTGAGCCAAAACACGAACCAGCTTGAGACTTTAGAGAACAGTTCACACAAAAAAGTACAGTACAGTTTTTCACTTATTTTTCAAAAAATCACCGAATCAAAACATAAAATGTTCAACACAAAAGTTCTAGACCTTTTTAAATTTACACAGAGAATAATAAATGTCACAAGAGTTTGTTTATAAAAACTTGTTTGGTTTTACAAAAATATCAACAATCTCGTATTTAATACACTTTGTAATAAAGCTCCGGACAAGCGCGCCAATCTGTTTCAGAATCTGCACTGAATGATGCTCGGCCGCCCACTGCCTTATATACCTTTCAGCCCATCCCGCCCGCTGACGTCATCGCTGAGAAGCTTTCAGTAATATTCAGGACAACTCCTAAACCATTTCGGAGAATATACTCTCACTCTCACCTACCCTAATTCATTTAAAGGAAGTCTTCAGTTCATTTCATCACAAATTATAATACTAAACAATATCTAGTGCATGGTATTTATTTTAATGATCTATGCTTTCACCACTTAAAAAACCATTCATCATTTTTCTTTCAACATTTATAAATAATTTGTCATACTTTCAATAAGCGGCAAGTTTTAAACAAGTCTTCTTCTTTACAAATAGAAATTATGATGAACAGTTAAATGTAATTAAAATATAGGTTACCTACATCTGTTAATATATTTGTGTTGCCTTCAGGTGGTTCGCATCAAAGCTTTATTTCATCTTCTTTGAGGTGAAGTGTGAGATTTCGCAGAGTTTTTTCTTTTATTTCATGAAAATGTTGCAATTTATCTTAATATTAATTATATCTAATATTGAGTTTATTAAATAAAACATATTATAGTGGAAAGTTCAAAAGACTAATATTTTGTTACAAACAAGGAAGTAAGATTACAAAGAGAACGCATAAAATCAGGTCACGTTGATTATATCATTTTATAAGTTTAGAATTATTTATTATATCTACTGAAAAGTAGGAATATTCTTTTATAGGAATGTAAAATATGTTGCATTTATCTTCTAAAGAAATTTTGTCATGAAATCTGCAGTTGGAAATTAATATTAAAATGGTAGGTTTTTTAGAAAATTTATAGCAATTATAGGAACATTCACATATTTTAAATTAATTTACACATTTTGTATAAAATTTATCACTCAATCCAGCAATGTTTGATTCGAAACAAATAACCCGACAAATCAGAAAATTTCAGACTTTTAAGATGCCACAAAATTAAAAGAAAAAGGCGTGGAGAATAAACACTAATGTATTTTTCTTTAACATTTGGATTTGGGTACAACCATTACGAATTGACTCCAGGCTGGCTTAAGTGTTCGCTTTTGGTGTTCATAGGCAACGCTCTTGAGTTCTGTTATTTTCACTGTTACGATATACCTACAAGAATCTAGAAACATTTTAAGAAATAAAATAGAAGATAATGGCTGCCGGTTAGGTTTTACATTGGAAACTTTATATTCATACCTATCTCACATAATATTATTATTATTATTCTTACCTACACCGAGACGTTTCCACAGTATCCACATTTAACATACATACATAGGTAGATACAATATTATCATCAACATCCCTCTCGACCCACATCTCCTGCAACCCTCACCTCTTCAGTAATAGTGAAGCCTCCACATTTATATATTATATTCTATATATTATCTATTTTACCAGGTAGCTTCAAGTGGATACCTATATCTTATTTATATACAGAACTTCATGAAGAACTTTCACTGTATACCAATACACGTAGAGTACATAGATGGAACTATATGTAATATAATATTTTTTACAACATGCGACTGCACTTTCATTTTATGTCTTTCTTCCCAGTATTAATGACAATTTCTTCTCTTTACTCAACTAAAGTACACTAAAGGTTCTCAATATTTTATTGCATATGAACCTGCTCGTATTTAAAAAAATAAATACATCCTAAATTCTACTTTTTATAAAAGACATAAAAGTCGGATATTATAAAAAATATAAACAGAATTCAGAAAAGGTTCACCTTCACCCCAATCATATTGCTTTTTGCAGAGATATTTGGGGATAGATATGAACTAATTGCGAACTTTTGATTCACCTTAAAAAATCAACATTTATCGTACATAGTTATCAAGGTGTTGTCATTTTCAGAATAATATTTTTCTCTATTCATTGGGTAGATTTGAAGTTGTGGGACTATTGGTAATTTTTTTTTCACAATATTCTTTATTTATTAATTAATTTCGTGAGCCTCTTGCACAAAAAGCAAATCAATTTTTTTCTCTTTCTCAACACAGTTGGGACAAGAGAAGAACAACAACTGCGAGGAATTAAATATGTATGACAATGAGTTAAATCAAAAGAAATAATATAATTCTATTATGGCAAACCAAAGACATTTTTTTTGTTTCTAATTTAATTTAGTAAGGGCCGATCTTATAAACATTTTAACAAATATCCGTTAGCATTTTGATAAGTTGCTGACGGATGGCAGTTTGTAAGCCAAACAAACCGATGGGTGTCTTATAAAAGGTATTGCTATGATTTATTGTTTTTCTATGCATAGCAACGGTCAAATACACACGCATTATTGAAGTTTAACCTCGCAGCTTTGCGTAATCACGTTTGAAAATATATTTTTTTGTTTGAATTCAACAACAATATTTCTTATGAGAAGTGAGGCATCACAAATACACTGTATATTTTAAGAGAAATAACCTTTTCTTTAGCGAACAAAAAAAATGACTTATAAACCGACGGTTTAAGTGTCAAAACCGTTCCCAAAACAGTCGGTATACCTACTAACCTACAGATTTTTACCGAAATATGGCTAACGGACGTTTATAAGATGCAAAAGTTACCGATTTTTTTTTTCGGTATATTTCGTCGGTTATGTAACTAACGGATGTTTATAAGATCGGCCCTAAGTAATATGATATTTAGATTTTTTTTGTTATTTTCTACTTGACAATATTCTGTTACTAAAAAATCCCATCACCTCGTTACAAATAGTCATGGAAACATCAGCGAACAGCTTTTGAGAATCAACGTTCTACAAAAGCTCTTAAAAGTAATAGGAATGCGTCTCACTGCACCAAGTAATTATTTCAACTCTACAAAGCTTTGAGAAAAATATATTTACTACAGACTCCAGGGTTCAGGGTTTACTGAAAAGAAATAAGAAAGAAAGTTATTAGAACAATATAATACTACTACAATCCCATCATGGCATATCTCACGAGTGGGGTAACCAGCAGACCAGTCGCATGCATTAAACATGCAAGATATCCTCCCCATGCCAACAAAAAGTCAAGAAATTCAAGATAGGTGGCAAATGTCATCGCAAAATTTAAGATGTAAAATTTCTTTATGTTTTTAACAACTTACTTTTACAGAATACTTGAAAATTTTCTGGTCAGTGAAAAGATTTGGAGAACCAAATCTTTACCGGGCACTCCATGTTATAAAATAATAAAATATTTATTATAATATAATACTAGATTTATTATTTTACTGTTTATTTTCCTCGTAATAACGTATTGTTTTTTTTTTTTATATATCGCTACTCCGTAATATAGAGTCACCTTCTATTTAGTATTATACAAATATATTTTGTCACTTCGTGACAGAAGTATTGGAAAAATACAAAAAGTTCTGCCAATTAAGTTTAATTCGGATGACAATATGTACAATAATAATTCACAGTAACAATATAATTATCCATCTCGTACTCATTTCCTTGGAAGTATTTTATTTTCTTCAACTACACGTTACTTATTTTATTGTATCTCTTTATCATTCTCAAGGAAAATACAATGTTTTTCTACTGTTTACTTATGTGTAATATGTTTTAAAATATATAATCGTTACTACAAAGTAAGTAAAAATAACGTCATTTTGTCGTCACAAGTGTGTTCTTGTTTACAGAGATTTTTCATATATTTTTAATTAATCCATAGAGTCCCCGGTAAGATATGAGTGTAAGTTTTCGAGTATCTATCTGGTAATGACAAATGTTTGACAGTTAACATTTATAATTCAGTAATGAGGCATGCCACGCATCCTAAAAGTCTTTTTTTATCGGTACGGAGAGGACAATCTGCATGTTTCTTGCATGCAGTTGGTTTTCAGGCTACCCCACTCGTAGAATATGCCATGGTGTTTAGTAAATATATTATATATCAACAAAAATAGCATTTAGGGTTGGATTAAACCGCGCCTCCGTTATAAACTCTCTGTAGGTATATTGATTGTACCTATAAATAAATGGTATTGAATAAATAAATTAATATATTTTTTAAACATTTTACTATTTTTCATCGCGAAATAATCGTATTAAGAGGAATACTGATTGTATATTATTCATTATAATAATATTCTTTATTATATTATTTATATTATTCTCTTGATGACACTCTAGGCCAGAGGATCCCAATTTTTTTTTCTCATAGACCACTTTCAAAAATTTCCTGGTTCCGGTGGACCCCCTGTATTACTACCCCCCCCCCCCGTCGCTTAATTTTCGAATTGGTATAGGAGTTTGAAATATTTCAAAAAATCCTCGGTTTTCTTACAGAATTTAAGAATTACGTATTATGTGCTTTCAGTGGTGGTCATTTTGTTTCAGTTCAATGAAGTCATTTTGATTCAAAATAGTGGTCTATTTTACCTACTAGGAAAAAAATTGTATAAGGTAAACTTGCGAACCTATGTGTTTTTGAGATTTTTATAAAATTTTTGCTATAATGTAGATTTAATTTCCTTTTTCTACAATGTAACGGGTATTTGTACCGACTATACCGATACTTTAACTATGGATTCGTGGACCCGCATTTTTAAGTCACGCTATCGTGGACCCCCGTCGAGTCTCTTGTAGACCCCTGGGGGTCCACCTGGACCACTTTGGGAATCACTGCTCTAGACCCACTGTAAAAATGAGATATTCAGGATGTGTGGGAAATTTTATATCTTAATCTAAGATATAAAATGTTTACATTTCTCGAACACTAGCCTTTTTCAGGACACTCGAAAACATACGAGTGGGAGACAAATTCTTCGCCGAGTGCTCAATGGAACACGTTCCAAAACCTTTGGTTAAAAAACTTAGCATTCAGTTTCTACATTAAATTTAATTAAACTATGACATTCTCGACAGTTCGTATAAACGTAATACCTAAATTGAAAAGAAATATGCACGGTAAAGGTTTTCTGATAAATCTAATATTAAAGTTTCTATCCTTTCCTACAAGGGATTTAATCTATATGAATATCAACATAAATAATAAGTATATAATTCTCTTTAGAGAATACCCACTTTTTCTAATATCAACCTCCGTCAATATTATTATATAGTATCAACTGTCCAGTTCTATAACTCAACAAGTCGAAAATTTCGAGAATTTTGATTAAAATTGATAAAACATACCGTCAACGTTACTTTATTAATTTCCTCAAACAAACATCTATAAAAATACACGGTTCCATTTATATATTAAGTTATTTTGTATACACTTTTGTATACACTGCCCAGTTTAAAAGTATACACTTTTAAATTGGGCAATCATGGTCTCTTGTAATGATTATAATTGTTTGTATTTATTTGTATGTGTTGTCTGAAGTGTTTAACTGGTTTTGAATAAATAAATAAAATAAATAAAAAATAAAATAAAACGGAAAAGTGTATCCATTTTCAATTCCACAAATAAATATTTGTAGCTGTTGAACTATTTAAAGGAACAAAGACAGAGTATGTTTTTTTACAGTGCGATTATTATATACTATAGTTTACTTTCTGTAGTGTTTTTAAATATCTATCTCTATCTATCTATACCATCACGGCATATCCCACAAGTGGGGTAGCCAGCAGATCAGCTGCATGTAAGAAACATGCAAACTGTCCTCTTCGTGCCAATATAAAATCAAGACATTCAGGATGGGTGGCAAACCTCATCGCTGAATTTAGGATGTAAAATGTCTTATTTTTAATTTTTTCGAACACCTGCCTTTTACAGGACACTCGAAAACTTACGCAGAAGAGTGGGAGACCAATTCTTTACCGGGTGCTCCACGGGATGTTTTTAAATAATGATTTAAAAATACCAAAATAACGAAAATAGTGATTTTCGAATATGAGACATTCCTACTTGTTGAGTTACGGAGCTAGACAGTCGATATGTATATACATGTAGCTAGCATTTGGATTAACATTTATTTAAAAAAATAAGTTTTTATAGGTCAAAGATCAAGTGTTGGCGTTTTTAAAAAAACATAACTTTTTAATGAACGGAATTTCCCCAGCATCACACTACAAACGTTTTGTTCTTCAAAGCTCTTTTTGAGGTCACATGGAGGAAATGAGCATGCTCCACTCAAAAGAAATATTTAAATAAAGAAATATTTTTGTTTTAAATGAGTTACATCATTCCATGAATTCCATAATATTCTAATATCTCTCTATGCACGTTTCTGTTACAGCACGTTAAATATCCCATTTAAAGAGTACCCAAAAGATTAATTACAATTTTTTATAGATTTTCCTCCACGTCTCATAAAAAATAAGAAATTCAGGATAGGGGGTCATCATAGAATAAATAATTTTCAGTTATTTGTTTATTTATTCCTTCAATCAGTAACGATGCAAGAGCCTTTTACATAATTACATATATGGTATGTATACATTGAAATGAAGTTGTTTATGGTAGCATATATATAAGTAAAATAAAATTAATTAATTAAATATTACTTTTCCTTTTACCATTGAAACTGACTAAAAACATTATTTGGTGTTAAAATAATAAAAAAATTAATATCAATCAAATGCAGAAAAAAAACTTTACAACGTACAATCACATATAACACGTTAAGTGAATATCTAAGTATCCTACTACCGGCCTTTTAAAGGACACTCAAAAATTAACAAAAAAAGTGGAAGATACATAGTTCTGATACATAAGTTTTATCTATAACCAAAATAAATTACATTTAAATCTCGTTAAACCATGTAATTTTTTTTCATAAAAACGAAGTTTTAATAACGGAAATTCATTAAAAAGATAATAAATATTTATAATATTATTTATTATTCATAAGTATTTCTATTCTGCCATAGTCTAGTATTAGTAAGTTTAGCGTGAAATTGAGTTATTTAAATACTGTATAGCGAATAATTACTATAAGAGGTATGTAGGTACTAGCCAAATACCGTGAAGTTATATCTACTTGTTATTATTATTATTGCCAAAGGAATGATCAGTATTCAATTTAATTACATTTTCGATTAGAGAAGGAACACTAATTCCTATTATTTAATTATAAGAATAATTACTTATAGTAATATGTAATAATAATACTGAAGTACTCATCAAAAGGTTCTACACTCAAATATCATCTCTCTTCTCCTCTTTTCGTTGAAGTTCAGCCAGACACGCACACAAGCCACTCTGTTTTTAGTTATTTTCTATGGAACTCGGTTTCATTTCAACAATAATCATTATGTTACTCTGACATTTAGATAGGAACCTAACAACTGCTCGCCTTTGACATTTGTCTTAGTTATTATTATTATTAAACTGATTGGATTTCAGTCAAAAATGTCTCCAAACATAGGTGATAAATATATGATATAGTAGAGATGAAAAAGTTTGTGCTTAAACCGGATCTTGTTCTTCCCTTTGAGCAATTATTTATTAGTCCCTCATAATGGTGAGCTATGACTTCTTTTATCGCCACGTAGCATCGTAGCGTCCAGTGCATCATTTTGGAAGGCATCGCACTCTTTGAACCTATTCCTAGTTAATCTCAACTAGATAATTGGATAAATTGAACCAATCTTTGTTTCCTAATTGTACTATAGATTCATAAATACGTTTGACAATGACCTAAGATGTGGAAAGACTTCTTTTTCGTATTATTTAATCTATAATAGAATGAAGCGCTTGTTTCAATTGATCCAATTATAGAAGTTTTACTAGTTGGGTACCAATACTATAATTTAAACTTAACTGGAAAACCTATCTGTGTTTTTATAATTATGTTATTTGAAACAAGTGTTTCTTTCTACTATTGATTATTATTATTATTATTTATCGTGTCGAAACCCAGAGAAAAAACCCATCAAACTGATTTCCAGTACTGCGCAAAACGCACAGCAGGTGGAGATGCGTCAAAAATATCCTCCATAGTGCAAGTGACAGGGCACAATGGACACTCCAACAAGTGTGGCATAGTCAGGTAACATTATCAATCTCGATTGATCTTATAATTGACCTTATAAGTGGAAAGACGTCTCTCTGCGAATTAATAATCAATAGTAGAAAGAAACACTTGTTTCAAATTACATAATTATGGAATTCAACTACGTGTGCACCGACACAATTAATATGTTTTTATCATCATAGCTCTTTTCACTTTTTAATTTAATAGCGGTGAATGTAATCAAACTACGATTATTATTGATTGAGTTGAAGTTCATTTTCTAAAACTTCGATTAGAAAATAGTATAACTAAAACCATTTATGTTCATACACATAAAAAAAGCTTAAGTGGTTTGGACATCATATAATCCAAATCCTAAAAGAGAGACACGTGTTAAATACAATGAAAAGGAGAGCATGTATGAGTAACTGCATGTATTTTATAAAAGCAAAAAACCTTTGCAAAGATAGGGATAATTGATGCTCGTTTTTTTCTGTATTCCCTGAAAGGAAGGGGTGCGGCGTATTGGGATGATGATGATCAAGTTAACAGCAGTTATCATTAATTTGGGAAGCCAGAACAGAATTTTTAAAATTATATTCACTTCCCATTCAGAATACTGCCAACTGCTATCCGACAGATGTCAATTTCGACACTAATATTATTTAATTCCATAGGTTCAAAGGAAAACCTATTATTTAATATGAAAGCCTTTAATATTTGTGGTTATATGATGGTGTATGCTCTATATTTAAAAGTTTTAATTATAAATTGCGTCATTAATTTGTATTGATCCATTTGCCAGTTTAAATGTGTATTTTTATAAATTAATAAGCATTTGTGGAAACAATCGAATAATCTTAACATCGAATGAATCCAATATATTATTATTTAAATAAAAGAGTTAACACATTTCCGAACAACAATGCAGTCATCAGCAGTAACATGAAATGCTGAAATCATAAAATACAAAATAAAACTTAATAATCGGCCAAAGAGACATCGAAGGGGTATAGTCGAAAGAATCCACAAGTGACGGTTTTTTCCGGTTAGCCCATAAAGCTGCAAACTATAGTAGGTACCTACATTCCGTGTAGACAGATCTGCTGGCTTTTCCATTTGGGGATAGCTCCATGTAATAAAAATACAAATTTTTCACTACATGCACGATAAAATTGAGACATTCGAAATGGGTGATATATGCTTCATTGTAGGGAGAAATATTACATTCTGAAACGGTTCATTTTTTTCAATAGTCATTCTAAATACAGGTATGGCCATAAATCATTCGGTAATATTAATGATAAATGTTTATCGATATTTTTAATTATACATTACACACCGTTTTTATTATAAGGCTACAAATTACTTATTCAAAACATAATATTTCATTCGTTTATATTTTCAGTCCATTTCTTTGAAACTTAATCATTAGTCTAAATAGATAAAATCATTAACTACTATTATTATTATGTTCTATTTAATGATTTTAAATTATTATCGGATTTCATAGAAAGTTGATACACATCTGTTCTGTAATGTAAACTAACCTAATTCTTATTCTTGATAATCAGTCAGTCATAATTTTGTACTTTGTAGCAAATGCGATGACCGTGATTACATTTTATGAAGTTAATGGCGAAAAAATCATGTAATAAATAAATCATTCCATGATGAATACTCATAAAAAATATTATTATTAGATCGCGTCAGATTTTTATTAGTTCAGAGAAAATGTTTAAATTCTGTTACAAGAAAAAAAGTTTTCGTTTTGAATTTTGTGAGTCATTGCCGGGAAAACCCTACGAGACCATGTCGTTACTGAAATCATAATATGTGAGGCTTTCAGTGCAAAAGTAGTGTAACCCCAGACTACTTCTCTAAGAGATTATGCGGGATTAAAATTTGGCTAAACTTTTATGATTTTTTTTGTGAACATTATTTCAATTGATCTATTTATTATCTAAAGGTGGCTTGCTCCACTACTGCATTGATAGTTCATAATGTAAGGAATGTATTTTAAATTTCACTTATTTTAGACGCATTAACTATATTACAATTTCTAGAAAATTATAAAAAAAAAATTATACTTGAATTACATAAAATAACATAACATATGTTTATGTTTATTTGTTACATGAATTCAAAAGACGCTATCGCGATTTCAGTGCACTTGCACCATTGTCTTGAAAAGCTCGTCAATGGTGCAAGTGCACTAAAATCGCGATAGCGTATTTTAAATTCATGTAACAAATAAACATAGAAATTCAAGTTTAATTTTTTTAAGAATGTATTTTACACCAGAACCGTAATCAACAAAAATTGTGGGTTACACTTCTTTTGCGCTAATAGACTAATTAATGAAATCATAAAGTTTTTTAAATGAATTAGTTTATGGAATGAATTATTCTATAATTTTTGTGTTTATAATATATGTTGAATAAATACTTTTTGAATTTCAATTTGTATATTTGACAAAAATCTTTTTTCATTTCAGTTGAAAGTTTTATCGTCTCGTGAGTGTAATCGTATAAACAATAAAAATAATTATTGTTGTTTTACAAATTTAAAAATAATTACATTGTCAGGAAATAATATGAATTGGGTCAAAGTTATGATGGGTTCAATATTTTATATCAATATCACGTACATATTATAATATGAAATTATTGTTCTAGGAATAGATATTTTCATGGAACCAAAATATATATGAAAGTTTATGGATTATTATTTAAATCATGATAATAATATTTATTTTTGTAAGGTTATATAAACATGAAGATGATCTCACATACATGTACGCAAACATATTATTTACATTATTTTTTGTTAGTAGGTTAAGATCAACAATTTATGATGAATATAATGACCTTTCGCCTTCGAAATAATTCATTTATTTTCGTATTATTGATTTATCTTGAAAATGGTATTTTAATAAGGAAGATGATATATGGACAGAATTATGATGGAAGGTCAAGGGGAGGGCCTTTGTCACAAAAAAGAAGGCCAAAAATAATTTTTATTTAGTATTTATTATTTTATTACAAAAATAATGTAGTGTTTCTTAATATTTTATTAACCATTACTACTACTATATACCATCACAGCATATCTCACAAGTGGGGTAGTCAGCAGACCAGTATTTAGTAAAAGTTTATATAAATTTGGACCTTAGCTATAGACTTTCCTGAATCAGATACACATTCTTGAATATTGTATGGTTTTATTTGTAACAAAATGTAACGGTAGAAATGAGATCGTTGAGAAGGATATGTGGTAAAAGTTTAAGAGATTGGGTGCATAACAGTGCTATACAAGAGGAATGTGGAATGGAGGTTAATGTAATAAACAAGCTGATTTTTTCATGAGCTACGATGGTTTGGACATATGGAAAGAACGAATGAGAACAGATTCACTGAGAAAATATATCTGGCTGATAGGAATGGTGCTCGAAGACGTAGCTTCCTAGGATCAAATGACAAGATCATATAAACCAGATCCTTCACGTCACGTGCTGAGCGTATTGAATAGGAGATCATGCATGAAGAATTAAATATATGGCAGTGACAGAAGCGAAAAGTGTATGCAACGATAGGAGGGAGTGAGGTTCGAGCTTTTCTGCCTACCCCATGAGAAAAACGGTGTGATTGTATGTATGTATACAAAATAAAGCCCCTGTCGGCAAATATCACGTTTGAAGAATAAATAAATAAATAAATCTACGATCGTTCCTTTAACCTATGTAAATAAATTATACTACCTACATAAAGATGTAATATATCATTACTACGTGATTCGCTGCTAACAAAACATTGAGCAATTAAATTTGTAACATTTTCCCTGAACCACTTATTATATATAAATGCGACAAAGTCAACATTTACCACACGACACAATACTAAATTATAGTGTATTTTAAATTATATATATCTGTGTTTTCCTGTAATAGCTTTTCCAGCAAATAGTTTTATTGAGACATAAATAATTTAATTACATTGCTTTATGATGTGTTGAATGTAAATAGTTTACTTTATAATTGATACGAGAAATTGTATTCTACTAAGTCAGATCCATTATTAAATGTAATTACACGAAATTTGTTTCTCTAAAATCTCCCAGCTTTCTTAAGTCACGTTTCAGTTAGAATTAATTTATATACAGGTTATTGTATGTAACACAGTCTGTTGTGTTGAAAACTGGATTTTCACTTACTCAGAAGTGTGGATGTCAATCAAATTAAGTTTTGAACTACTATCCTTTTGATTCGGGTTCGATCCTCAGTCTGGGCAAAAATATTAATGTCCATTTTTCTGAGCAATTCAATGTGTGCGAGTCATCTATAGTAGTTCAAAACTTAATTTGATTTATATACAGGTTTCTAATGAACGATAAAACTGGTGATAATTTGTATATATTTAAATGAATAATTATCTTATTTATGAGGTTATATTATTTTAAAACAAATGATATGTTAAAACTTACAAATCAATGTTTCCGTCATGGGTGATAACTTCTTATTTTTAACCATTATCATAATTTTGGCATATACCTACATTGACATATACCTACAATGTTCCACTTAGGGCTAAGAATATAATTATACATACATTACATAGATACATCTTCTTCTCTTTGTCCTAGTTGGGTAGGGGGCCCATCGCGCCTAGGTACCTCCTCGAGAGATCCCTGTCCACCGCTGCTTCCAGGACCTCTGGCCACTCCAATACAAGTCTTTCAACACACAAGTTTGACACCTGCCCTTGCCAGCTTCTTCTAGGGCGGCCCACCGGTCTTCTGCCCTCTCCCACAATATAATTGTAATTAAGTTTAATTTTAATTATTCATAATCAGTATTAATTACGCACATTGTCAACATAATATCACACATTACTTTGGTTAGCTGGAAAATATTTCCTCCAGGCAATAATAAGTTCGCCATTTGCTCTTAATTTGTGAAATTTTTTATTATTATTCTTACATTGAGAGATGGGTAGGAAAAGGAGACAATTCTGGGAGAAGAGAAAGAGAGGCCATATCACTGCAAAGAAGACACCACAAACTGATTTTCGTTTAAAAGGAAGGCTAACAATAAGATGGAAGGATAGCTAATCCTCAACATCACTATTGGGGACAACTTCCGAATCAACATATAAGTGATTTTCAATAATAAAAAAAGGAGCAGAAATTTAACCCAAATTGTTAAAAAAATAACGTCTTCGTCTATTTCAAATGGCAATTTTTCAGTAGAATTGGTCTCCCACTCTTCTTAAGTTTTCGAGTGTCCTGTAAAAGGCAGGTGTTCGAAAAAATTAAGACATTTTACATCTTAAATTCAGTGATGAGGTTTGCCACCCATCCTGAATGTCTTGATTTTATATTGGCACGAAGAGGACAGCTTGCATGTTTCTTACATGCAGCTGGTCTGCTGGTTACCCCACTTGTGGGATATGCCGTGATGGTATAGTAGTAGTAATTTTTCAGTAATGGAATAACCAATGAACACTTAAATATGAAATGCGATCTAAAATATTATATTCTAGGAATCTGAAAATTCATATAAAATAAATTGAACTGCGGACTTACATAACTTTGTGAATTTGTAAATTTTATTTTTTAAGGCACTCTGTTTCAAATATTAAATTAAAGCACTTTCTTTAGTTTTTCGTTTCACAGAATCTCTATCCTTGGCACCCTACATCATCTACTACTTACATCAGGTACTACTTCTCATTATTTGGTTCAATATTTCCGATCATTTTATTTATTCAATTTACGGCTCATATAGCCATTTACAATATATATACATATATAAACATACAAATTCACAAATTGGTGTTAAGTAATTCAAATATATATATAACTAAAATAATAACAACAACTAAAATGCAACCAAATATCATCAATAAAAACAACCATGTATAAATAAATGGATGGGCACTATTTATAGACAATTCAAGTTAGTAGGCATCCATACGAACAATCACACAATACAGCAATTATTAATTTACTTGTCACAAATTACAAAGCAAACATATAAACTTTGTTATTATTCTAATATTCATTTTAAAAAATCATATTATAATTTCAAGACGACTTATGTATATTCATTATTCAGGTGCACAATAATTTGTTAACTAGAAAGTACCTACATATTATATACTTTACCCAGATATAACAATAGCTGTTTGCATTCGTATTTATAATGAACTTACATGGGTCACATTTGTATCTAGTATTTTCTATTGATGTTGTGTCATCAGCTTTTTTTATCTATGCAATATGATAGTAGGTATTTAATAGTAGAATGATATGAAAGCTTATGGTTAGATAACTAGCACAATTCCACGGCACGTGAAAAAGCTCACGTACATCGATACAATATTGTTTAAATAAGTTTCTATAAACATGATGATTTAGTTAGTATACAATACGAAAATATTCAATAAAGAGTTATAAACCATCTGTTATAAAACTAAAACATAATACATGCTGACAGATATATTAGTTAGTTATTTATATTATTATTATTATAATTTATGTAAGTTATTTAGTATTCTTCTCCTCATTAAACATGAATAAGTATCTGCTTATAAGAGCAAATATATAAGTAGGAGTTCCACAACATCTGAGATATCCGAGTGTAGGAGAGTCTTCGATTTGGATAAAAACCTTTTCCATATTTTTCCACCTCGTCTCTTTCTAAGGCTTATTAGGCCACTCTTGCCTACTTTGATACCAGCAACAAGGATAATATCACCAGTCCACCTTTATCAGTGTCGATCTATTTGTCTTTTTTCGTCTCAAAGTCTCTATTTTGAATTTTAGAGATTTATTTGCCGATACATTCATACAGGACTGTTGATTACTTATCATTTTATAAATATCAATTTGGCAATCTTGAAAATAAATGTAATTGGCTCAAAAATACCAAATGTATCCAAAATAAGGTAGCATAAGGATTTTGGTATTCAGTTCATTTTCATCTATGTGAAAACCTAATCTGTTATGTTAGTTTGAGATTTTTAAGATATTTAAGAACCGCGTTTGCGGTATCTTCCTCTGTACACAATAACTTAATTACTTGTCACCATATTCCAGAAAAAATCTGAGTTGTCTCAAAGTTTATAATAATAGAGTTATAATATGTATAATAATAGTTTATAATAAATGTGGAGATGGGTGTTCTAAGATCATGGTTCGACCTAAATTTGTTAACGCTGAATGCTCGAAAGACTGCTGTGCTACCTTTCTCTATTAATGAAAAAAATATACCTAAAAATTTGGATGTTAGAATCCACCGCTATGATTGTGATACGAAATGTTATGGTGAAGAAACTGAATGTGTTAGATTGAAAGTACATAGTTCGGTTAGGTATTTGGGTGTGCTGGTTGATTCGGAATTAAAATGGAGAGATCAATTGTTTATGACTGTAGAGAGATTGAGAAAAATATTTTATGTCTTTTATCGTCTCAGAAGTTTTCTATGTACGAATGTGCTAAAAATGGTTTACTATGCTCTTGCGCAGTCGGTTATGCAGTATGGAATAATAGGATGGGGAGGAATATATTCTACCAGCTTGAAGCCACTTTACATCATACAGCGAAAAAATATTAAGATTATATTGCATAAGCCGAGTGATTACCCATCTGACCAACTGTTTTCTGACTTTGGAGTATTAAGATTGGACACAATATATAGGAGACAAGCTGTACTGCGTATTTGTAAGGAATATATAACTGATCCGATCCACCCGGTGGAGTGCATTAGCACATTGCCTCGTCTAGGTGGTCTTATAAAAATACCAAAAAAAAACACAACGTTTGCGCAAAACCACTACTCCTACCTAGGAGTGAAGTGGTATAATACTCTGCCGGTGGATTACAAGGATCTAGCAAATATTGGTATAGCTAAGTTTAAGTTAGCTTTAAAAAAGTTAATGAAGTAGATTTTTCTTTTCTTTGGGTATAGATTATTGATTGAAAATATTGTACCTTATTGTTATTTAATTTGTACTAACATGTTTATTTTTGTATGATGTGTTTTTCTTTTTTTTTTTTTTCAAGTTTATGGAAAGTTTCAGGATTTATTTTGGTAATGTTTTTGATATTGTTTTCTTTTTATTTACTTTTGTATTGTTTTGTAATATTGTAACAATGTAGCTCACTTCAAAACACGAGATTTTCTCTTTTTGAAGTTGAGTCATTGAAAAATAATGTTTTATTTCTATGTATTTGTTAACTATGTAAATATGTTATAAAAAAAATTATAAATAAATAAATAAATAAAAATAAAATAATATGTACCTAAGTAAGTAGGCGAAAGTATGTTAGAACAAAATGTAATAAATATTGGGAGCTTTCAGTCTGGTAAGCTTGCATCTCATATTATTATCTACGTCACGAGATATCTGTTTCTGAGTGATAATACATAATTATTATGATATATCCCTCTCTCTCAGAACAATCCAAATGTTTCTCCAATACGTGACGTCATAATCCAGTTTCTCTACTGTCTTATTATTAGACAACCTTAAGGCAACATTATGTATACCTATAAGGGATATAAGGTTTTGCGTAGTAAGGAGCTGCACTGAGATTTATGTAACAATGTTTAATAACGACTTGATATGTATGTACTACTACTACTACTACTACTATACCATCACGGCATATCCCACAAGTGGGGTAGCCAGCAGATCAGCTGCATGTAAGAAACATGCAAACTGTCCTCTTCGTGCCAATATAAAATCAAGACATTCAGGATGGGTGGCAAGCCTCATCGCTGAATTTAAGAAGTAAAATGTCTTAATTTTTTCGAACACCTGCCTTTTACAGGACACTCGAAAACTTACGCAGAAGAGTGGGAGACCAATTCTTTACCGGGTACTCCACGGGATATGTATGTACACGACTAATATATTAATAAATCAAATGTTTTTGTGTTAACACTTTGGAAATTCATTGTAATTAAAATGAATTTAAAAGCACTGTATAATTTCCATAATTTAATTTGGAAATTATACAGTGTTTTTAAATTCATTTTAATGACTAATATATTATTTATTTATAGAAGATCTCCTCTCATTTCAATGCCAGTTACATCATTCTCTTCACCGCACGTGATTTACGTAAAATAAATTCTTGACACTACAATATTAAAATATTACTTATAATGTGTTACCAATGAACAATATGAAAATAATTGTCTCGAGTAAAAACTTAAGTTTTTGTAAAAAGGAATTAGGTTTACAACAAACTTTCTGATTTTATTTCTATTCTAGAATATAGCTTTGTTTTATTTGATTACTTCAACCTTTGAATTGGATCGAATATAATTTTATTTCTTAATTACTTTTTAATGTAATATTTGTACTTTCAGTATTATACCGATAAAGTTATTTATTGTAATGAAATACTTATTTTACATAAAGCTGTTAAGTAAATTTATAAAAAAATAATAATTTTCGAACAATGATCTAATTTTTGTTTTTTTTTTATTTATTTTTTATTTATTTATTTAAAAAAAATGGGCAACATACAATAAAATTTTACAAAATATAACATAATAACCATTAAACATATTTTTTGTACTTGACCAGCCCACCTTTGAGTTCATTATTATTATTGCCAGTACAGTACAAACACAGAAAGAAAAAAAGAATACAAAAACTGAACAAATATTTCATTCCTGTCTAATGTGGCTCCTAAAAAGGCTCCTGGACATACAGAATATGTCCACGGACCTCACCTTCTCCAAATTGTTTTATGTATGTGGTAACACTGGTAACGCATCGATGTAGTGGCGAGTTCTGAGCAGCATTAGTACTTTTTTTACTTAAAAAGAAAGTCGAGGTGTGTCTCGTTCGTCTATTTGGTATGTTAAAGGTAATTTTTACTAAAAGGTCTGTACAGTCAATATTTGAGTTTATTAAATCGTAAAGGTACAAAAGGTCTGAATTTCTACGTCTTGTACGTAATGTCTGTAATTCGTTTTTGTAGTTGTTGCCAAATTTGTAGTTCATATGTCTCAAAAATATACGTTAAATCCGTTCTAAACTGTCAATGTAAATGTTATATTGTGGATTCCAAATGACAGACGCATGTTCCAATTGACTTCTAACAATTATTGTGTTGTATAATACATTAAATGTTTTCACCTAAGTTTGCATACTCTCATTAGGAATCCCAACATTTTGTAAGCCTTTAAAGTAATCGTGTCAATGTGTTTGTCAATTAATAGCTTACTGTCCAGTTGCACACCCAAGTCTCTACAGTTTGATTTTTCAGCTATTGGCTCCCGATTGATTTTATATGTGAATGGTACTGTACTTTTTTTTCCTGGAAAATGTAGTCTGGTGACATTTTTTTTATCAATTCAAATTTTATCCTATTACTTTTTATTTCATTCATTCTTTCACATCATCACAGCATTTCCCACAAGTCAAGTTGCCAGCGGACCGACAGTAAGTATGTAAAAAAACATGCGATTTGACCTCTTCGTGCCAGTAAAAATTTTGACATTCAGGTTTGGTGGCATAACTCATCGCTGAACTGAAGATGTTGAATGTCTCAAACATGATGTTAAATTTAATTTCAATCAATAAATATTTTTAGAAAAAAAAACTTTATTTTTAAGATGATTTTTTTTTTTTGAAATTACCACACTTTTCAGGGAGTGAATAAATTGAACGGACATTTTTTTTACTCGTCAATAGATACAAGAGTATAAAAGGGAGTAACTTTTAGTATATTGCCAATCTTCTAATTTATAAGAGACTTCGTAGCGTTTTAAAGGTCAATAAAAAGAGCTCATCCCTGTAAAATCAGCAAGATATTTCTAACATCTTATAAACAAAGATTGCGTAGTAACAATAACACAGGAGGGGTTAGTTTAAGATAGACTATAAAAAATTGAAGGTCAGGAAAGGAAAGGTTAATAGCTTTACATCTACAGGTCAACTGTCAAAAGGACACATTCAGCCTCATATTCAATTCCTTTAAACTATCAACACATAGAAGTACTAAAAAATAATAGATTTTATCTTTGAGGTTTAAAACTTCTACAATCTGTCACTCCAGTTCAGTAATAATATTATGTGTAGAATATTTTTCAACATATTATTTTTTCGCAGCATGCAACGTTAGGACACTTAGCCAAGCGTTATACATACATACATACAAACATACCGTGACCATAGATTTTTATATATAATACCTAGATGGAGTACTCGTATATATTTTCATTGTAATAAAGTGAGGCACCATTTTTCGGCACTTTTGACAGAACGGTTGGCGAAAAGAAGTGCGGTAAATCGCTAAAAACGTCGACAAGAACTTCAAAAAATATCCAATTACGTTTATTTAAATGTATAATGATACATTTTTATAAAAATGCGAGAAATAGTCCATAAAATGTAGGAAACACCACACGCTTTCGCCAAACCGTTCTGTCAAAAAATCATAGATTTTTTGCCTCACTTTTGTAAACGAGTCAGGGTTCTAGGTTTTGTATGGAATTCTGTGACCGTGACAAGAGTGTTGTCACAAACTGCATAGAATCACTTTTCATACAATATGTACATTCAATATTAAAGGAAACTTATGCTCCCAAATGAACATATTTAAAGATGAAAAAGAGATGAATTTACTTGTTCATATATTTCTCCTACTTATTTATTTATTGAAAATAAATTTGTATCATTATGTGCAAGTGATTCATCTCCCTGTTTTGAAATATTCCTTTCTTAGTTTTATTTATTTATTTATTTTATTCTTCATTGTACATTGTTCAAAATATTTCAAATCATTACAAAGCATCATTAAAATATCAGTTATACAATTCAATTATTTAACAGAGGGCAATTTTATCACAAGAATGCGAATCTGCTTGCTCATAAAAACAATGCAACGATATAAATGAATGTTATGCGTATCTAAAGTTAATTTATGAATAATTTTAAATATGTTTATTTTTGTAATAAAATATATATAATGTATTTCAAACATCTATATTTAATTATATGTTCATGAAAAAATATCATTGTCACTCTAATGTACATGTTTCCAGGAAGAGATCCAGGCAATAAGCACGCGCCTATTGTTAGCATGCTTTCTTGTTACATTGATAAAGTTTTTCATTGTAATAATCGTTTTATTATTTCTCCAGAAACGTTAATTTTCTCGTATGAACAAACAAGGTTTTTATTTTGTTTTGCACTTGTCAAAGTTTTTAGTCTCTAAATATGATTATGTAAAAGCTCAATAAGACGTAAAAAGGCTTTTCTGATTTAATAAAGCTCTAGTTTCTTAGTTAGGTAATATTTCCCTTTTGCCCTTATGTTAGGTTTTGCCCTTATGTTAGGTAATATTTCCCCCTTTTGTTTTTCTCCATTTATATTATTTTGTTTTCCTCTTTTCACTGAGAAAAATACTAACGAAATTTCACAACGAATCATTGGTACGTACTATCAGATTAGGACCAGAGATAGTACAAACGATTCATTAGTACGAATCTATAATATTAACTCTTCGCAAACAAGTTGTTGGTAAATTTACCAATGATTTGTTTGCGAAGAGTTAATATTTTAGATTTATACCAATGAATCGTTTGTACGATCTCTGGTCCTAATCTGATAGTACCGTACCAATGATTCGTTTTGAGTATTTCCCTCAGTGTTCTTCTGATATTTTTTACTAACATAAATAAATATATGTATTTCATAATAATATAATACTCCACTTGTGGGATATGCCGTGATGGAATAATAGTATTAGAAGTAGTAATACTGGCAAAATGTAAATTATATTATGTAATTCAAATTACGAATGATATTGGCATTTATTTTTGTAGCTTATTTTTTATCTTTATCAAACCAATTCTTCGGTCTATTAGATACATTGAGAGGAAAAAAATTTGATACTAACCTGAAATATAATAATAATATGAATACTTTTAATGGACGTTTACCTGGATGAAGAAGAAATTCCAAAAATTACGAAGGGGATGATTGCCGAAATTTTAAAAACTTTGAACTTTTCACGATTTGGAAATCGATTCATCCGATATAATTATGCTTAATTAATTATGTGTACGGAAAAATAAGTTTTGCAACCTGTCTGTACAATTAAAAGTAAAAACATGAAGCCGAAGGCTCAATTAAGGGGACATATTGGAGATGAAACTAACCTAAAAATTCACAAATTATTGAGACCTAAATTTCGACTTGCGATGTTTTTTTAACTACACATTTTATTTTGCTTTCAATAGATATAGAGTTTTACAAAATAAATAGGAACCGAGGAAATACTCCAAGTGAAGCTATTTTTAACTTAAGCGGGACTCATGCATTCAATATTGGCTATTTTGAATAATTTGGGAATCTCTCTCTATATATCGCAGTATGACATTTCTTTAAATTTATAATCTCTGTTCCATTTTCCGATTCATCGCAAAAAAAAATTGTCCAATTTAATCAGCCGTATACCAACACTCTGTAAATCTTGTCTTGATTTGTGTCGCCATAAAATGTGTCCGGGAGTATGTGGAAAGAACAATGATATTATTATTATTGTGTACCCACATTATATTTTATATATTATCTTCTGTAACAATCAAACAAGAAAACAATCAATCTCTCCACCTTACCTCGGGTCAACGAACCAATTACTCGTATTTTTAGTAAATATCTATACAATAAACCTTTGTATAAAATACGACAGTAAATAATATGATATATATTTTAATATTAGGTTCATATACCTATACTATTCTCGGAATATATATCTTTACACTTTTCTTGCACCCTTTCTGTTCCTTCCACTAATCACTTACATACTATATCTTTCTATGTTCGTCTATTATCTTCAGAAAGCCTATAATGCTACCACCAGAACCATTATTTACAGAGAGAACAAGCATTGCCACATCACACCACTAGGTACTTAAAGATATACATTGACCCAGTCCCAGAGATAGTGGAGTTCAGACTGTTCATGGTCCACAAGGCTTTAAGTCAGCACCTCTATGCCTCATTGCACTCTGTTGCGTCGACGAATCGTTGAGGAGTCCACTGTGCTCAGCTTCCACCGCTGTCAACAAACTTGTAGTACACAACAGGGCAGACACTTCCGATTTCGCAGAGAGGAGCTTCAACGTCATAGGGCAACTGCCTTTAACCGACCAGTGAATCTAAGACAGAACCAGCCTACTGCCACATTCAGGAGCAAGTTATAAAACATTACTTTTCAGGAACACCTTCCTTTTACAGCACACTCGAACATATACTGAAAAGAAAGGAAAAACTTTTCATTGCCACGGAACTATTGTGTACCTACTTAAATATTCTTGCATCATACATAACCTAGTACAGAAAAGTGCATTTCCCTAAAAGTTGCAAGTATTCATATATCACTGTGTTGTTATGATATCTTTCAACTAATTCAGTATTGCACGCAAACTGGACTTCTCTAAATTTCTCAGTAAATGCCTACCTATATTTTGTAATGTCAAATGTATACCAAGAAGTTTTGTCAATCGTGTAATGTAATGATTATTTTTGTAATCGTTGGAATTAGTTTTTCCTCGGTGCATCGACCGTTTTAATTACATTTTCGATTGAAACATCTCACGATCTCATACGAACCAATGTATATATTTGTATAGAATTTCATATATTGTATAAGTATGTGTTGCGACGAGATTTTGTTCTCATAATAAACATGATCCTTTGTATCTGTGTAGGTTACCTACTTTATAGACATGCTGCAATCACTTGAAGGACGGGAAGAGAGAGAAAGAGAACTAGGTGTTAAAATGCTTACGAATTGGCTGTGGATAGTTCAACTATGCTTTACTCTAGAAACTTTAACAAATGTTAACCATGTCTATCATATTAGTTCTTTCATGATGGGTGACTGGATTCATTGCGGTGAAACTTTTCGTCCAACCAACCGTCTCCATCACAATTAAAACTCAGTTCTGAATAGGATTCAGCGTACGGGGAATGAGTATGCTCACGTGGTGGACTTGTATAATGTGGGTTTATCCAGGTATAAATATAGTTTGAAATGAGCTATAAGTGTGTCTCGACAGTCTGATTATTTTTTTTTGCTGTTTGTATTTATATGACATAGGTCTTCCTGCTGTGTGTTTTTAATTATTAATTTAATCAGAATAAGTACATATTGTCATTGATGATAGGTCAAGAAGTGATTATTAAATGCTGTAAATGATTGAATAATTAAATAAATATAAATTATAGTCTACATTTTTACCATTCAATGTATTTATATTAAACAATGTATTACACAGTAGCGTGTTGTATTGTCTTATGATATATATTATGTAGGCATAAATACAAAAAGTTAGTAATAATAAGATATAAGATGCGTACAAAAGCAATAAATCCAAGGCAACGTGTCGATTACATGAGAGATAATATACTACACACATATATTTATTATCTTACTATCTTGTATGTTCTAATACACATTGCCGTGAATTTCATTTTGTTTTTATTTCAGACACTGGGTGATTCGGAAGTGCTTACCTATATTAGAAATACTTAGTAACTTTCTTACTGCTAACCCTCTTCTCTCCACTGGTGGATATAAGCCTTGTTAAAACTTTTCCATTTTTCTCTATCCCGAGCAACATGAACCCATTATTTTCCCACGACCTGGACAATATCATCCACCTATCTTTTTTGAAGTTTTTTATGCTTATTTTGTTCTACCATGGTCTCCATCTGCTATCTTCTCTTCTAACTATGTGACCAGCCCATAGCCATTTGAACTCGGAGACTTTTTCAATAACACCCACAATCTTTATTTTATTTCGGTTGTTACATTTCTTATTCTGTCTCTAATGCTGATACCCGGCATCTATTTTGTCTTTCCATAGCTCGTTGCATATATCTTAACTTTCTTTCATTTGTAATTGTTAGATATACCTATCTATATATGTGGGTAGATTCTCAATTTAAAATTATAAAATTTGTTTTCTTATTTTATATCAATAAAAAGAAATAAAAAAACAAAAGTTATTGAGTTATCAGATAATCTATACAACAGCAACAAAATATTTATATTTTGTGAATGTGTATGAAAGATTTTTATAAACGGAGTGTACGAGCTTACATGGAAAGTATTAATTAGACGTTACATAATGATGCAGTGCAACAAAACAAAGGACAAGTGAAGAGAAGAAGTAGATGCGACCAGGAAATAATAACAAGACATAGGTATATACATATATATTATATTATATTCATACTCTCATTATTCAACTTCTTAGAAGATTCGCATAAAACATTTGCACTGACAGAATATTTTGCATCAAGGTTCTGTCCCGTCGCTACACAGAGAACTTTGCAAAGAAAAATACGTGCACCTTTACAAACTATCGTAACATTTTCACTTGTTTTAGAATGATTAACTACATAATTATTATGTATATTACGGTTGCGAGACATTTTTTTATTTGCGATTTTTAAAGTCAGACAACAGATTATATAAAGTATAAATACACCATAATGGCATTCCCCACAATTGTGGTAACCAGCAGACCAGTCACGTGTCATAAACATGAAAGCTGTCCTCTTTGTGCCAGTACCTAATTAAGTTGAGACATTTAGACGGATGGCAAATCTCATCGCAGAATTTAATATGCAAAATCAAAATGACATAATTATGTCATCGATGAATTGAAGTTAAATAAAGAATGTCTCCTGAACACATACGTTTTATTTGCCACTCAAAAAGCTTTCAAAGAATAGCGTACATACATATCTACCATCCCGCTGCTTTCCTCGCGTGGTAGGCAGAAAAGATAGAGCGCCAGTTCTTACTATCCTTGCATACATCTTTCACTTCCGTCATTATCATAAAAGTCCTCATGCATGCTCTCCTGTTCAATGTGCTCAACACGTGACCGTCTGTAGGATTTGATTTAAATGATCTTGCCATTTGATTCTCGGGCGTCTACGTCTCCGAGCACCATTCCTCTCAGCCAAATATATCTTCTTGGTCATTCTTTACACGACCAAACAAAGAATAGAAGAAGCTTTTTATTACTCTGATATTGCTGTCATAAGAACGATATGTTGTAAAAGATAGGAATTAAAAAAAAACACGTTTATTTTGAATACATACGTTATTCACGTGATTTTTTATGAATATTTATTATCTATTACAAGTCACCTAAAAGTTATAAAGCCGAGTTGGAGACAAAATATTATTTTCCGGGTATTAAATAACAATAGCATTGTAGATGGCAGTTGTCTTCAGGTGACACCAGAGATACAAAGTCCTTGTATTATGACAAATTAACATTCCTCCCGAGAACACAATATATCATCCAGAACAATGCACACAAATCAGATATTTTATTGTTTATTACATACATACTCTTTGGATTCTAAATAAAATTATAATAATACTTTTATCTGCTGGTTTGTGTATCAATTTTGGGGCCATAAAATGAAAATGCACACATTTTATATTATAACCGAATAAACCGGTGTACTTTAAATGCATACCTACTAAATAGCAATGCATGAATTTATTGAGTCGATGTTTATTTTGTAAAACTCCATGTTTATATATGAAAGAAAACACAACTGGTTTTAGTTTTAATAATAATAATAAAGAGAATTTATATTTGGCGCCGTTTAATGATCCGTGCCCATCTCAAGGGCGCCATAGCTTTTCTTGAAAAGCAGTGTTTTCAGCTTACTCTTGAACGTTGCAGTGGGTTGGTTCTGTCTTAAATCCGCTGGTAATCGGTTCCAGGCATTTGGCCCCGCAACACTAAAGCTCCTCTCTGCGAATTTGGAAGTGTTTGCTCTGTTGGGTTCTACAAGTTTGTTGACAGCGGTGGAAGCTGATCGCAGTGGATCGCAGTGGGACAGAGCTCAGCGAGGCATAGAGGTGCTGTGCCGTTCAAGGCTTTGTGGACTTAATATTTATTGAATATTGATCTAGTTATGACTTATAAAGTCATTGTTAAACTAATCTTAAACTAATTAGTTGGACAATGACTTTATAAGTTGAAACCAGGTCACTTTTCAATAAATATTAAGTAAAACTGAACTGTGTTTGCCAATTTACCAATTGTGTTTTCTTCCATATAGCAACGCATGTATTCACCATTTCATGCATGACTTAGATATCCTTAGATATAATTCACATTGTAAAAAAAGAATATTTCACATAAATTTCCATCGTCTCCCTCAGCCCCGTTACAAAATCTTCCTGTCACAAAATTTCTAGAATCCAACTTTATATATATAATGGACAATTTGTAAAACGTCGTTTACTCATTACATGACCTCTAGGGCGACAATCTTTGTATTGAGTATAATACGAAATATTAACAACTACTTATTATTAGTTAGTTAAATTTAATAATATAAATTACCTATAAAGATCAAACTGATAAGTATTTATTAGAACTTTTCATGATTTTGTGTTTTATTAAACCTGACAATTTTTTCAATAACACTAATTTATTTATTTATTTATTTATTTAAACATACACGGCAACAAGCCTTTTACATGTTAACAAAATACATATGTAGACACAACAATGACATAACAATATATTAAATAATTTATAGTGTCGAAGATCAAACAGTAATCACGGAATACTATAATAACAATTGAAATAATAAACAAAAGAAATAAAATAAAATAAATATCATTATAAAATCAATAGATGCATAAAATCAATAGCATAAGAACTAGTTATTTTACTCACCGTTTTACTTTCACAAACAAATTTAATATTTTGTGTAAATCACTTCAATTTAATACTTTGTTCTCAAATATTATTATACATAAGCTATAGATCTAATATCAAAATGTCAGTATGATTTAAGTACCTACTAACAGAGTTTTGAAGGAATGAGCATGGTAGATTTTCAGATGCTTTTATTATCATTGGAATGTTCTCATTAAGTATAATAAGATCTTTATTAATTTTATTAAATAACCTGCACCCTTCTCACCACATGAACAACAGCCCTCACAATTTTTAGATTTCAGTTTCCCTGAAGATGCCTACAAGTATAGGCGAAAACGTTCGGTATCTAACCTAACATAGTGGAGATTAAACAGTGCTCAATAATATATTTTTATATTTTATTTAATAAAATAAAAAATGGATTTCCACAGCGTAAACACAAAAACTCTTGAATTATTAAGATCTTTATTATATTATTCAGTTTGTTACAATGATTTATATTTGTTGTCTCATTAAAATATTTATTTTAAAGATGAACCAGAAAACTTATTTTATCTTAATAAACTTTTATGTTTCAATATTTTATAATTTAAATTTGTTTTACGTCTGATTTACAGAATGCATAAATTATTCCATATACTTACATACATATTAAATTCCTTATCGTAAAAAACCTAAGTATTATTGAAACAATTCATTGAATAATATTGTAGAACAAAACGAATTTGAAAAACAATGCTTTTCAAATTTTTTCACTTATAATTTTTATAATATATTTTTAAATAAATGTAAACTTTTGTCATACAAAATAATATTCATACATAAATCTACATATTTTCTTTTATATTTTTTCAATGATACCAATATTTCCGTCTCATTTACATTTTGGCAATCGGCTACCGAACAATATATTAGTATTATTATTAGTTATATTGTGGTAGGTACCCTAATGACATCGTCACATATATATAAAAAAAACAATTAAGTGTCATTTACACTGAATGAGACCTTGAATATAATATTATCTTTTACTCATAACATATTATTATACATACTGTCATAATGTGTGTAGTGATATTAATAGACAATTAGTGGTTTAATATAATATAGAAATCTGACGAATATCAATCAAATATATTAATACAGACATATTAAATCTCAAATTCAGCGATGAGGATTGCCACCCATCTTGAATGTCTCAATTTTTTATTGGCACTATGAAGACGGCCTGCGTGTTTATAACATGCAGGTGTTCTGTTGGCTACCCCACTTGTGGGATGTACCGTAATGGTATAGTAGTAGAAGTAGTACAACTAACAAATCAATGTAAGATTTTTGGTATTTAAATAGGTATTTCAAAAAGCATGCCACAAGATGATGCATTCATTTTGATTAAACTTACTTCATGATAAAAAACTCAATTGGAAATTATTCTATTGACCTTACTAAAGCCTTTGTATGGAGCATTCTGCTTTATGGTTGCGAGACGTGGACCATCAGCAAGAGTGAAAGCGGACGGTTGGCGGCCTTTGAAATGTGGTGCTACAGACGCATGTTGAAGATCCATTGGTCGGAACACATCGAAAACGAAGAAGTTTTAACCAGGGTAGACGAAAAAAGGCAACTTCTTAAGAGAATCGGCCAACAACGAGCTAACTGGATTGGCCACAACATCAGGCACCCAGGACTACTCATCGCCATTGCGGAGGGTAAGACCGAGAGGACAAATGGCAGAGGCCGACCAAGAGATGCGTATATGGACCAACTGAAGAGGGACATGAACTGTGGCTCATACGTAGAGCTGAAAAGACTGGCTGAGAATAGGGAGGAATGGAGAAGAAAGTCAAAACTCGTTGCAAACCAATCCAGTGGATTGTAACTCATTATTATATATTCTTTGTGTACCAATATCGTTTATTAATTAAAAAAAATACATTTTTTTAGTATACTGTTGCCGAATTTGACGAAGTCTTAAGAAGACCAATGACGTATCTCTCAATAAGTAAAATATTAGAACCTATTTAAAATATTAGAAAAAAAAAATTTTTTTATTTTTTTATCATTGAATTGTATTACTTGGAATAATGTATATAAATAATATAGGATGAAGAATGCATCGTGAAAAATACAAAAATTAATGACTGTTTTGGGCATTTACAACACATTGTTTATTATAAAGAGAATGAAATGTTACCAAATCTATTTATGTAGTAAAAACATACAAAAAAGCCTGACAATTTTCATATTATGCAGAAGACAATTTTCTTCGGAGAATAATAAGTTACACCTAATTATTATTAGAAGACTTATTCAATGAAAAGTAAATACATATACGTGTTCAATAAATATATCTAAATAAACATACATTTTGTGGTGAGATCAGCTGATTATGTCACAATACTGAGTACTCGCATTATTGTTATCATCATTGAAAATAATAATACTTAAATAAATATATATATTTACATACTACGACATCAATACTTAGTAATTTTAATAGGCATAACCGTGGGTGGGTGACCTGTATGCGTAATTTTTCTATGTAGTCTCCTCTGGGAGTAAGTATAATACATAATATACAATATTAAAGACTATTATAGCTGTCAATATAGAGTATAGTATAGTCACACCTTGTCGCCGTTTAAACTGTCACAGTTCTGAAAAGATTAAAGTGAAATTAAAATAATAGTAGGTATACCTACTCCTATTTGATGTTCATCGTTTTTATTATGAATAGACTTCGTGGAAAATGAATTTGGTGGGTGACTCGATATTGTTTTCTGTTGAAATGAAAGTGAATATATTGAAACGAAATAAATTAGTTTAAAGTTGTTCACGCAAAATGCTGCAAGATATATAATAATAACCAGACGATTTTTTCTAAGATGCGCTATTTTGTGGAAAAAATCACCGCAAGGGCCCATTCAAGAATCATCTAACCATCAAGAAAGATCCCCTAAACAATAGGGTCTTTAATCTTGCCTTGAACACCTCTACACTCTTCAGAGTTCGCAAATCCCGTTCCACAGCATCAGCTGACCTATCACACAGAAGCCCAACTTCACAATATTGAATATGAAACAATTAAAGAAATATATTAACATAAGCATTGACATGTAGCAAGACGTGACGATGGTAGATGGACCCCCAAGATTCTTAAATGGCGACCATGGAGTAGTAAAAGATGCATCGGAAGACCGCAAAAGAGATGGATTGACGATATAACTCCAATCGCTGGACGAAATTGGATGCAGCGGGCACAGGATCGAGACGTTTGGAAAAGTTTGGAAGAGGCCTACATCCAGCAGTGGAGAGATGGCTGACTAGTGAAGCATTTAAATCATACAAGCGAAACATGGATTTGGTTGAAGAACAGCGAATATGGAATGAATGCAGTTGAGATGCGATCGCTGAGAAGAATGGTCGGTGAAACATTCCAATATATGTAGAGCAAAGAATGAGGATATCAGGAGAATCAGTGGATCCAGATCAGTGTTGTGGATAGAATGCGTGTAAATAAGTTACGATGGTTTAAGCATGTGGAACGAATTGGTGACAAAAGGATGACAAAATAATATACCTATCTGAAAGTAAGGGAAAGAGAGGGTGCGGGTATCCGAGAACCACGTAACTTGATCACGTGGATCAGATTCTCGAAGACGACCGTGTGTTAAGTAAGAGAAATCGACGTGCCTGTGTATGATAAATTGTATGAATGTGGAAAAAGCGAAAGAAATATGTAAGGATTGATATGGATCTATGGCGTTCAGTTCATTCTGCCTACCCCATTTGAAATACAGCATGAGGGTAAAGAAAGATAGAAGTAGTTAAATAATTACAATTATCGGAATATTTTTATACTGCCATGTCAGTATAATTTAGAAATTACTTCAAGACCGCTTTATAAAATCCATGATGCATATTCATGTCCACGTTTAAAATTGATTACACTAAACATGAATTAAAAAATATAATTATTAAGTTTAGCTTTACTGAAAAGATTTAAATTATGTTTTGAGTTTGGAGAGTTTTTTGCAATATTGTGATAACTTCACCTTAAGTGCTTTGATTAGTGTTTAATATGACGTGTAGGTACCTAGTTTGTTTATTCACTGAACTGTGAATAAAGAAAATAAAAAAAAATTACTAGGCATGTGTTTACAAAGCATTATTATGTCATGGACTTCCAATGATAACTTATCTACGTAAATTCGAGATCTAGTTGATAACTAGGTATGATGAAAACAAAATGGGTAGGTTCACCTAATCTGTGGATGACATTTCTAGAAATGGAAAAATAGATGACGACAAAACATAATAGTTCTGTTGTACCTAAACGAGACAAAGAACATTGTGATGTGATGTTTGCACGAACGAGCCAGTGAGCAAGTTTAACGATGTCAAAAGATAGAGTGGAAATGTATTCGTCCTTTTAAAGGGCGGACGTAAGTTTTCCATGACATGATATGTCTACTGAAATGAAAGATTTTCAACTTAATATCTACAAACAAACAAATCACATATTTAGACTTATTCACTGTATCGGTGTTTAGTTAGTAAAATTTCATAATGAAATTAAAAAAACATTTGTTTTTTAATCTCTTCATATTTAGACTTGCATAACTATGTATGACTTAAGTTCTATTCTATAGCATCACAATATCATCTCCCAAAAGTTTAGGTAGTAAATAATTTGTTATCTCTTGTTAAATGAAAAAGACAGAATAAATCTACTTTCCTTCTTATTCTTCTTCTATAAGTGCTATATCAAGTCCCGCCGACGTTGACAATCGCCGCGGGCGCCGTGGAGAAGGCCTCTCAGTTCTGCGCAACTCGAAGTAACTCCTCCGACTGTTTTACACTGACATATTCCTGTCCAGTGTAGTCCTCTCGTCTACCTTCCTGTCCAGTGTAGTCCTCTCGTCACCTCTCGTCTACCTTCGATTTAGCTTTGTATTATTGTATGCATATATGTATGTTATGTTTGTCGGATGATTTCTTCGGCGCCGTTTAATGGAGCATCCATCTCATGAGCGCGGTCTTTAATAAGAAATAATTAAAGTAAGACATAAATTTATAATATAATATGTGTGTAACT
Organism: Athripsodes cinereus; assembly: GCA_947579605.1. Classification (NCBI taxonomy): domain Eukaryota; kingdom Metazoa; phylum Arthropoda; class Insecta; order Trichoptera; family Leptoceridae; genus Athripsodes; species Athripsodes cinereus. The sequence goes on from OX388314.1 coordinate 29,367,238, forward strand.
AAGATGTCATTTAGTTAAATATTACTGTTGAAATAGTAATAAATCCTTGTTCATGATAACGGGTACTGTTTAATTATTATATAAGTTTTATGTTTTATCCTTCTAACACTTCCAACTGAACAGATTACTCAAAAGGCTCCAGTGGAAATATTGTTTGTTGTATAAAGTTGAAAGCGTAACATCCTTAATGAAAATGAGGATTGATTATCTGTACTGGAATTTATATTAAACGTGTAATAGATGCTACAACAAACAGAATGAACTTAAATAGTATCAAACCATTATAAGAGTAAAGGTCAGTCTATACAAATAGGAAATACCTACATACCTTGTGACGTTATATTAAGCTTATGCGTGAGTACTATGGAAAAGATTAAGTAGTAGGTAAATGGCACTAGGAAACAGATGACGGTAAAGATTGATAAATAATATGAATATCAATAAATGTACAGCACCTAAAGAATGAATAAATAAATAAATAAAATCTTAGTTTCGAAATAACAAAGATAAAATACATAATATTCCAATTAAACTGAAAATAAATGTAACACAACCACTCATTTCCAGTAGCTTTTGAATGTATACTCCCATCAATGACAATTTACGAGAGTTTAATCTTTTTAATGTTTTTTATACGCATAGTTGAAACAATACTTTGTGGTGTAGGTACGTATAGTAAATACAATACGATTCATATTCTTAATTCTCATTTAAGAGTATTGCAATACAAAGCTGATATAGTTTGTGTACCATGATGGTTTATATTTAAGTACTAAACTATAATATTTAATGTAGTGATAACTTCTGGCCGCCTGCCCATACTTCCCGGAACAAGTCACTCCTCATTTCACACGCGACAGACGATGAGTTCTACAGATCCTCAAATCTCCAACTAATCACTTTTATTTACTTTTTTTATGATACAATAATATATACATTACTAGTCACAACATTTCGGCGAATTTTAGAAAAGAAACAATTAATTTTGTTTTAGTAACACCCAGATGATAATAATATATTTCTCTAACGCAGACGCCTTAATAGACATTGGAAAATGTATTATATTGCTCTCTTTTTGTGAACTATATCTGATGACAAATTAAACGCTTAAGTATATGTATATTACTTTTTTATTATACTGTATAACTTTTTACCGGTTAAGCTGAGAGAAATCACTCATATGCGATAAGCCCGCCTTCCGGTACTCTCTGTAGAAATGTACCTACTTATATACCATATATTGTTATGTTAACGTATTTCCTTGTTTTAGTTGCATGGAATTTAATACTGTGGTAATACAGGGGGACTCTTGTGGTCTGTATCGTGTGTAATATTGATTTTTGTAATGTTTACTGTGTTGACTGTTTGTCCCTTGAAAGAAGTTAATAAATAAATAAATAAATATATTTGGATACCAATAAAGTTTTATTTATTCATTTACTTCTTCGTTTTGAACATTTTCTGTTTCGTTTCTTCTGGGATCGCATTGGCCTTCAGCTGTAATGATTCTTGTCAGAATCGTCTTATTGTCAGTTATAATTAATTTTGAATAGTAAATGAACAAAATGCTTGGTAATCTAATGACATTCTCGGACCTTCAAAAACTAGATCCTGAGTTTGAGTCTTGCCGTGAGTTAACTTCGCCTTCGTGACAAAATCATACTGATTACTTTGAATGTATCAGAAGATATTATATTTGACTATTAATTCTATTACAACTACATATACTATCAGGACACATCTCACAAGTGGGGTAGTCAGAAGAGAGCAGACCAACTGCATTTAACAAAAATGAAAGCTGATGGCAACAACAAATTATAAAATACAGTAAGAATTTATAGTACTTAAGTAGTATTTGAAAATAATTGACTCATCTCAAAGTATATTTTTTCTCTTTAGCAATTTTTTCAACAAATTTTCCTGTCATTGTAACAAAAACTTTTATTTAAATTTCCTCGGTATTTTAACTTGGCATTACTTCTTGAAATGTCAATTTATTTTCATTAATAGTGCAAACTTTAAACGCTGACAAATTTAAAAGCATGATTTTTTTTTACTTTAAATGTTTTCAATTAAAAAAAAACTTTTAAATCGTGCTTATTTAAGCCTCACATTTCTCGTTTAATGAAGTTTTACGTAACGAGTAAATTTAAAAAAAGTTTGTCAAAGTGTGAAAGGCTTCCCGGGGATTGTTATGTAAGTAAAAAATAAACTCATGTCCCGTGTCTAAGTTTGTGACAAAAAAAATGTGTGAATAAAAAACTTCAAACATGAAATGATGTTATGATATGTACTCAACATGTTATTGTGAAAAACATATTATTTTAATATTTTCAGCTTTAATTTGTTTTTAATTGTTTATTCCAAAAAACGCATTATAAAGATTCTTCCAAACATCCTTAAAACAAACCTTTAATTGAAAAATTGCACCTTACATTTTACTTCAGCAATAATCAATGTACTTGCATATAAAATATCATATACCTATGTACGTTTATTGAATTATTATTCCTAAGCTTTGCATAACTACGTAATAAAATACTTTCTGGGGAGTTACTGGAAAAAAAAGGTTTCCAGTCTATTCTGTAAATTTTTGAGGATCCTGTAAAAAGCAAATGATCGTAAATATTCACAAATAAGACATTCAATATCTTCAATCCCTTCTATATCCAATGTCTCATTTTTATTGAAAAGGAAAGGTCAACCAGCATGTTTGTTATTTGCAGTTGTCTACTGGCTATTAATACCCCTAACGTGCAAGATGTCGTAATGGTGTATATAGAGAGAGGCAGAGGAGGAAGAAATTTGAAACTTGTCTCTTATTTGTGTATTTATTTATTTTTCTTATATGTTTTGCTGTATTTACGGTACCTATGTATCTAAGTATCTATTTATATATATGTATTGCATTTGAGGTATGTATTTAGGTAGATATCTATTTGTATGTATTATTCATTTATTTTTTTATTCTTTTTTCGTTACTACTTATGTAAATAAATTCTCTTATAATAGCAAAAAGCGCCTGAGTATGTATTATTTATTTATGGTTTATATTTTAGTTTATATGTATCATTTTAAAGACTTATTATTAAATATTTTTACTTTTATCACTGTTTCAATTTATCTTTTATTTTATTTTACTGGGTTAGTTGGAAGATATAGCGTCCCTGCGATAAACTCGCCCATTGTGCAAATTATTTGTATGTATATACCATGTTGTAATCTAAATATTTTTGTTTAAATATTTTGTACAATAAAGTTTATTATATGATAATCTCGCCACTGCACATCATCACATTTTTTCCTCTGTATATTGCTTTATTTTATTTGTTATATGAATGATGATGTGCAAGAAGAATAAAATAAATAAATAAATAAATTATTATGTGATATTTTTAAAATAAGTTATTGATTTAGTTGGCCTTTTTTTAACACTCCATCAAGGAAATAATAATAAACTCTTTATTGTCACAATAGATTTGTACAAAAGGCCTTGAGTTGAATTATTGTTGATATTATACGAGACAATATAGAGTTAAACTACTGGCAACACTTTCTGTGGAAAATTCAAAACTTGTTCTGGATAGAATATTTTAATTAAAATGTTCGTACCAGGTATTTTATTTAATTATAATTCTTGATATAATATCTACTAGGTGTCACTTTTGCGGAGTAAATCACTGTGAAATCATCAGATGTGAATTATTGTAATAAATAATAACGGTGACACAATATAAATTCCAGTCTAATGTTGTGTGAAATGAATTTATTCTGAAAGCAATTATAAGTTTTGATTGCGGAGTTAAATAGAAAGGAATGTGGGTGGTGGCGCGGAGAGGTTGCTATCCGGAGAGTGAGAGGCAGAGGGTTGAGGGAAGTTGGATTCACGTGATCATAAAGTGTGAGGGATATTTTGAGATTTGTTTTTATAAAGTTTAAATAAGTTTAGAGTTTCTGATGTTTTTGTGTTGAGTTTACGTAATTGATATTAATTCGTAAATAGTCAGAAGTATGAGTGGTACAAATATTATTATTGTCACATCTACATAGTTACCATCAGTTACTATTCATTTTAATTTTATATTATTTGATAAACGGTTTAGAAACGAATTGAAATTCAATAAAAAATAAAAGTTTATTATAGGTACATATTTTTTTTTTTGCTTTTTCGTTTATTCATTCAAACTGTCACGGAATTTTTCACAAGTGGGGTAGCCAGCGGACTAACTGTATGTAAAAAATGTCTGTTTGGGCATGTCGAAAGGACGAATGAGGACAGAATGAAGTACATTGAATAGTATTTGCAAGGACAGGAGAAAGTGGCTCTCGATCCTTTCTTTGAAACAGCGTGGTGGTATGTATTTAGGTAAACACCCAATACTGTCTATTTATCCTTCAAGGGATGCATATCTTCAAATGAAATCATATCTATCGTGATACATATCACTTATAGTACACCAACGTAAGTGCAAAATTACCAGTTTGATACGAAAAAAATAAAAATATATTTGTGCTGTATTGTCTTATATTATCTGCCTGTTAGTGCACTTGGTTGCAAATAAAGAAAAACGGACTGAAAAATGGTTGCAATATCCTCAAATCGCACTAGCCAAAGTCTCAAAGACATAGTTGAGGTAAATTTGATACATTGTTGATAGCATAAAATATAAAATTTGAAACAAGATAACAAAAACAGAGATGTATCAGACACCAGAACGTGTGACATTTTAAATGAAACCATAGAGGTTAGATGTTAGGGATATTAGTTAACTTGTATAATTATCCACTGTGAAGGATGTTGTTATGTCTCTTATTTCAATCCATAGATCAACGCTTTTTACATTACTGATGGATTAACACCTATTTGTTCCTACAGTACTGAGAACACACATACACAGCGTCGTGTTTATCAGAGTATTTTATCTCATCCGCTTGCCTTCTACATAATACATAACATTACTTATGTATTAATGGACGCTTGGTTTATGTAAACTCACGTTCATCAATCTTCTGAAAGCTCTTAAAACTCAAATCTCTGTTATTACTTTATGATTTATAATAATAATATATTTAATGTGAACACGTTGTTGTTCCTGCATGGTTATAAAATTATATTGTATTTAATCCTATCCATTAAATAAAGCGTCTGTTAAAGCCTCAATCTGCATAATGGGCGAACAAAGAAGTTACTCCCGACGCAGATATCATCGAGTATTTATTGTTTTTTTTTCAAAACATAATGTGATACACAGTTTAGGTACAAAATACATGATAGCAATACAAATTTTAATCTATAAATTAACCAATTGACGTCTCACAAAATATCATAATACATTTATAATACTCTTTTTTTATTTAATTTGTTTTTTTTTTGGTGTGATTTTCTTGTATATTTCTGATTTGATCTATATGCTATGATTAAACTTGTTAAGTGGAATTTCTAGTCGGAACATTATGACTGTATGTGCATGTCTTTTTTCTGATTGCTATTTTTTTTAATTTTAATTGCTTATATAGTATAAAATAATTCTCCCCAAAGCACGAGCTACGCTCAATTTAGGGGAGGAATTGTATTAGGAAAAAAAATGTATTATTTTATTGTTCGATTATTGTAAATGATATTTGTGTTTAATAAACTATTATTATTTACATAAATACATGTCATTATTGACAACTGTTCAATACAGAGATGGATAGCGAGAATACAAAAATAATAAAATAAATTAAAAATCCTTTCTACTATTTATATAAAATAATATACTTTTCATAATCGTTGAACTATGCACGTACGCGTTTTTACTTATGTTTTGTACATTTTAGCCACACAGCTTATTTTAAAGAGTATGAATTTGACATTTCAAAGATACTTTACAGATTTTAGACAAAGACTGTGTTGGGAATGAGCTCTTAGTGGTTTGATTAATCGATTATTAACTTACGGAAGCTGCTATTTAAAATTAAATTTAGAAGTAGTTTGTACCATGTGAAGTCTAAAGATAATCAAAATACTGTATTGGTTTTTGTATTTCAAACTATAAAATATCGTTTAAGTTTAAACAGAGTTTTATTTTCAAAAAGCTATTAAATGACTGATATTTGTAATGCAAAGTTGCACAAACATGTCTATCTATACCATCACGGCATCTCGCACAAGTGGGGTAGCCATTAGCGTAATATTGTATGTAATAAACACGATCTTCTCTGTCAACACAGCCATGAAGCTAGTGTGGTTAATCTGTAAATAGTGCTTGTATTTTCTATGCATACTTGTTGTAATGAAAAATTTACTCGTATTGTCAAATGTTTAAACAAATAAATAAACATTGTGGTAAATGTTGTGATGGGATGGATGGATGATCTTCTCCGTGCCAATGAAAATAAGGCAATGAAGATGGGTGTCATACATCCTACAAGTTTAAATTTTTAAAAATCGACTTAGAACATTTTAAATTGATTATTTTTACTGATGATGGAGTTGAATGTCTCCGAATACTAGTACGCGAAGTTAATAAAAGTCATTTGTAAGTTAACTACATACTGTGTTTTTTTCAATTTATCTTGAAATGGACTTTCGGTCAATAACATCGAAATTTCTCATTTGACTCGATAGGTATGTCGAAGTACCAACAAATACATAAATTCTTAAACAGGTCAGAAAGTTTTTTCTCGAATCGTTTTTTTTTTGTAGGAATTCATTTGAGCCTATTTATATGCTAATGAAATGTTTTTGTGCCACTTAGTATCTTGATACCATTTAATAAATTAAAGGACTAATTTAGTATTTTAAGTTTAATTTGGCACAAAAGGACACTACCCGGAAGTTCTATTTTCTCTAATAGGCAATTAGAAAGGATCTTTTATTTCTACTTAATCAGTGAGCTTAATCTCTTTCAACTTTCTATTATTTATAATAAGTAATGATACAGATAAGGCTCAATTAATTCAGCAGACCTAAAAATAAGCTCTCTAATTTAGGATAGGAAGATATTGAGGGGTTCTAATTATAAAAAAAAAAACTTGTTATTCTAAAAGTCAATACTTTTATCACACAAAATAATCTCCATAACAATTTCCAGTCAGGCTTTCGTGAGGGTCATAGTACCACAACTACTTTGATCAAAATTACGGACGACATCAGATTTTCAATGGACAGTCGCCAGCTGACGTTATTGACTTTGTTAGATTTCAGTACAGCATTTAACACAGTAGATTTTGATTTACTGGTAGCGACACTGGAAAGCTTAAATATCTCTCACACATGTGCCCTATGGTTTGAGTCATACCTTAAGGGACGCTCCCAGTGTGTCAAACTTAACAACGGTGCTGTCTCTGAGTGGGCGGAACTGAAATCTGGTGTGCCACAGGGTGGAATACTTTCACCTCTCCTCTTCTCAATTTTTATAAGCCCTGTTTCACGACTTTTTAATAATATACAATATCACTTATATGCAGACGACCTCCAGATTTACACCCATTTTAACATAGAAAACACTTCTACCGCTGTTGAAAATATGTCACATTGTCTGCAAAAAATTTCAGATTGGGCGGCGAATCATGGACTTCTTTTAAATCCTACTAAATCACAGTCAATATTTCTTGGCAGCCATTATCTTATTTTAAAACTTAAGTCCATATCCGTGCCCAATACAACTATGGGTTCAGATATAATATCTTACTCAACAACAGTGAAGAACCTTGGTATAGTGATGGACCAAAAATTAACCTGGCAGCAGCACGTGAATTCAATCCGACGAAAATTTTTCCACTCTCTACATTCTCTTAAAAGATATCAAATGTTTCTGCCAACCAAAATCAAAACTTTACTCGTACAATCTTTGCTGCTGCCTCTCATAGATTATGCCGATGCGGTATACCTCGATCTTAATGTAGACCTAGCAAATAAACTTGAGAGACTTCAAAACTTTGGTATCCGTTTTATTTTTAATCTCAAAAGGTCCGACCATATCTCCCAGTATCGGCATACTCTGAAATGGCTAACAGTGTGTCAAAGACGTGAACTTCATATTTTATCTCTTGTTCATAAAACACTCTATTCAACGTCTTTTCCTTACTATTTGAAAGAAAAATTCGAGTATCTAGCGAACCATGGTCTACCACTGCGTTCCAACAACGAGCGTCTTCTGGCAATTCCTACACATAACACCAATTTCTTTTCTCAATCATTCTCAGTATGTGGTGCTCGTTGCTGGAATAATCTCCCTTCTTCTCATAGAATATCTCAATCTTTTAATGGGTTTAAATACGCCGTCAAGAAGTATTTATTGTCTTCTAATTCAGCATCCGTCCCCTAACCCCTTCCCGATCCCTTTGGAGTGTTAGGTGTGTGAATTGTAGTTTTTTTCATTTTTTTTTTTCAAATTAATTTGTGTGGCTATTTTTTTATAATGTTTGTGTTTTTGTTATTATTATTTCTATTTCTGTTTAGTGTTAATGTGACGTGGTTAGATGGAAGAAATCACTATATAGTGATAATCTCGCCACTGCACATCATCACATTTTTTCCTGTGTATATTGCCCTATTTTATTTGTTATATGAATGATGATGTGCAAGAAGAATAAAATAAATAAATAAATAAATAAAAGTCTGAAATCGCCAACCAAAAAGAATAATCTATATCTGGACATATTATAATCATTTTCTGGAAATTCGCCTTGGAGTTTAATTAAAATATTAAATAAGTTAATCATTTATATTTTAAAAATAACATCAGTATTCCCAGTTGAGTCTTATAATTTAGGCGGGGGTGATAATTATTATCGTCTCGTTTAATTTATTTACTTAATTATTTTTACAATATTTATTTGTATGTTTAGTATATATGTAAATATCTTTAAGGCATTCGTGGATATGTGGGTCTCAAGATGGAATCTGCTACGTCAGCCGGGTCCCCCGCCCACTGACGTGGTAGGATCGGAGATGTCAACACTGGGATATGAAACTAGAAAGAGTTAAAAAATATTAATAAATCGTCACCTAAACGGATAAATAGGAGTCCTTGGACTCCTGAAATATTCGAGAAACAAAGTTATTTCAACATATATTGTAAATGGAAATGTTTGCCGTAAATTGAATAACAAATAAAAACATATGTGAACCAGCAAAGATCCTAAATTTAGGCACCAGATATGTTCAAGCCTTAAAAAAAGCCATCAAATTTATAAGAATTATTATCAAAATACACAAAATTTAGTATCTACCTATTGATTAGCTCATAAATTTTCAAATGAATAAGATAATATATGTAATATAACACACATTAAAAACTAAAATGTACAAATAGACAAGCAATTATTTAAAAGAAATTAAAAGTTTCAAACAAATAAAAAAAAAACAATTAAAATGCTTAAAACAAGATAACAGAAGGCAAGATAATGAGAACAAGGATATAAGAAAGTAAAAGGCTAAACAATTAGTTAATAAAATGAGTAAGAAGAGTAAAGAAACAAATAAAATTAATTTATATACGACACGTAGTTAAAAAATATATAATAGGTTAATAAGAAAGGCTTTGGAGATAGAGCATTCGGATGCTGGAACAAGCTGCCTCTGAGTCTGCAAGAAGAGGCGAATGGAGGGAGCTTAAGAAGAAGGCTGAAGACGCATCTTTTTACTGGGACTTACTCGATCCGTGTGAATTGTCTCTACATGTGAGCGTGTGTGTTATGTTATGATTAAATAAAGTAAGGAAAATAACCTTAGTAACTAAAGTAAAGAAAATTGAGCGCTAAGACAAAGTAAGGTGAAAATTAGTTCAGTCTACCTTGGTACGGGCTCATGCTCAGTTAGGTAGGTTTTTATGACTTTTATATTATTTTAAATACTGTTGTATAAATGAAAGAATAAATAAATAAATATTATTCATAATGGATGGAGATATTAATCTAAGACGTTGTTAAGCATCCTTAAAGTGATACTACCTGTCAAAATAATTACTTTTATGGCAAATTCTGGGTTCCCAAAAGGAACAATGAAGTACGAAAGAAGAATATACCTAAAAAGTTTATGAGCTTAGAACAAAAAAAATATTTTAGTGTATTAAACAAACCACAGCGCTTTGCAACTAAATACAAAATCTAATTTCTGAACACGAAATTTATTCAAATTATATTTATCAAATAAACCTACCTACCATAATATAATATCTAATATTCTCCATTTTACATACATGTTTATGAATGAGTGAAGAATTCTATTTATAAGGCAGAACAGAGCGCAGTAACCTCGTCCTAACCAAAGCAAGGAGTAAAGGTAGGTACCTACATACATAATGTTAATGGGTGGGTATATGTGCCTGCTATATATTATGTAGATTGTATTTTGAAGCACTTTGTGGTACCTACCTACTACATCTTTAGGGACTCAAGGCGTGCTCATCACAAAACGAAGGAATTAACGCACCTACCTACTTTTATCTTTCAGTGGAAGTTTCTGTTTTGAAAATATTTAGAAATAATATCAGCTATATTTATACCTTTCTGAGCCACTAGTGGGGTAGTCAGCAGACTTATTGTACGTGTGAAACATGCAAGTCGTCCACTTTTGTGCCATAAAAAATAAGGCATTCAGAACAAGTAGCATATCTCGTTGGAGCAGATTTTTTGAATACTTACAATTGGAAATTTTAAATGTCTTTTTAGTGAAGTTTGATCTACCTACCTGTCTTCTATAGGACACTTGAAAATTTGGAGAGAAGATCAGGCCACCTTTTCTTTGCAGGGAGCATCACAGAGCATGATAATAAAATATTGTTTATCAATTCACTTTTGGGATATATCGTGATAGTATATTATGGTGGTACATTAATTATTTACTTACTTTGTTTAAATACGTCACATGACTATCGGTAATTTTTTTTCATTTCTTTTCAACTCCAGAATAAATTGATGCAACTTTAGTCATTGGTCATTTTCATACATTTCATGTCTATATAGGTACATAAAGAGAAGATGTTGGCTATTTCGGGTTCCATCCGGACACTCCATTCTATTGTTTTGATATAAGATTTCCACTTAATAGTGTTGATACAAGTGCAGAATAAACAGAAGAGAGTGAAAACAATAATACTAATACCAAATGTAATGTACATAATCATGTAGCTACGCTTACAGTAGGGCCAATTCTGAATCTTGATGAACTAACTAAATTAACTAATAATCGTTAACTAATATTAGTCATTATAGTACAAATTCGTATTCTGTATTAGTTACGAACTATAAACAACTATAAACTCGATAACTGGCAAGGACACGAATAATACTAGTCGGTGATGCCGCAATAAAAAAATATTTTGAGTATTTTCATGTCCTAATTTAGATTTCTGGCAACAATTTAATAGTTGTAAAGCATGAAATGTCAGTTTTGCCGCTAAATTTTTGACATGTCGTATTTAGTTGTCACTTCGTTACGTCTCGTTTGTTCTGTGATTTATTTAAAATGCCTAGAGCTGCCAGGGCCCTAAAGCCGCAAATGGCATTTTTTTTTTTTTTTTTTTTATAATAATTTTATTTAACAGAATACATTTACATTAATTGTTTCTTATATACTATACATATTTTTTTTTGCATTCTCTTGAGAACAAAAATACGTTTTTGCCCCTCCAGAAAGTGCACAAACACTTGTGTAGGAGTGGGAAGCAGTGTCTATACATAATACATATCAAAAATACATAAACACATACAAATACACATAAATACAACAAAACATATAAACACCAAAAAAATACCGGCATCAGGTGAATAAACATTCTACCCAATGCTTCCATACAAATCCACCAGGCATTACTCATCCACCAAATATTTCTGAAGAAAGAAATGGTGAATGGAAAGTTATTTAAGTTAAAACATCAACGCACCAAGTGAAAGAGATGTTTCAGAGTAAGATCGCCGGATTAAGAAGCAAAACAAAAAACGCCCTTGAGATTGTGGAAGCATCATAAAACGACGCCAAAGAAACAAGTCATTCAAGATCATCATCTGTTTTGTGCCACTGTAACCCAGTTTTTACTCGTGATTTGGACAGCATCGTCAAGCCATCTCTTATTGTTTTTTAATATGCAATTTCATAAAATATTTGTTGCATTATTCTGATGTACTTTACAGGAAACAGTAATCACACAAATGTGGGAGAATGTAGTGGAGCTTGTAAACACACGTGGCCCGGTAAAATCAATTTCAGAGTGGAAGGAAGTTAGTATTTTGAACCTGCTTTCTATTTTAAAGTTTTCAAACAGGTACCTTTATATATTTTATAATAATTGCTGGTTTATAAAATAGCTGCCCGTAAGGCCAAGGCAAAGGCCAGGAGGCTGCGCCAGTCTTTAGAGACTACTGGTGGCGGGGAGGGGACCCCAGAAACTTTGACGCCTCTGGAGGAGAAAATTTTAGACATAGAAGGGAGAGAAGCCGTATTTGGCCTCAATCTCCAAGAGGCAGGGGTAAAAACAAATACTATTTATTTATAAGCCTTTTATGTGAAAAAAATACAATAAAAACAACAAATAGTGAAAATACAAAATTACCTCTACAAACGCATTAGCAATGAGTACATAGCAAAATAGTATAATCTAGCAAGTACCTAATAATATAAAACAAATAATAATAATAGGTATGATAGTCAAAGTACACAATAAAAAATAAATAGAAGGTATGAAGGTAGGCCATAACAATATTATGACATACTTGTTTTTTTACAAACTACCTACTAGAAAATTATTGAAGGGTATTTGTATTCACACTGAAAAACAATTTTATTTACAAAATCAAAAGATTAATCACTGTTTCATCATCATCATCTCTGTCGGTCCCTCAATCCTGAGGATCGTGACCATCAAATAGTGTTGTTTTTTTAAATTTTATATGAAATAAGCTTATTTAGGCTTGTACCGTAAATCGGGGTGAATAGAGACATACTTTGCACTTTATGACTCAATATCATTATAACGATTGAGGCTAGTGTAGCTATTTGTTTATTAAAAGATGTCTCTAATACCCCCCTATCCATATTTAATGATACCGTGAGCGAATGATTGAAATATCTCGAGAAAATATTAATTTTGTGCAATGTCTCTATTTACCCGTGAGTGGGGTCAATAGAGTCCTGTTTGGGGTCATTAGAGACACTGAGAAATAAATTGGAAGTAAAACTTACCGTTTCTGATGTTGTATATATTTTTTAATAAAACGCAAAATATTAAAGAAGATGTGTATATTTATTACCAACCATATTAATAACAAGATATAAGAATAATTTTTGAAACATAAAAATCTAATGTAAAAAAACTATCTATTCGTCGCCGAAACATAAGCACTGAAGGCATATATAATCAAAAGCAACATTTCCTTCTGTACACGCAGGACACACCAAACACTTGCAGACCATGCATTTCGCCCAATTTGATTTTCCATGCTTTTTAGTGTTGCACATTTTGCAAGATATATGGTTAATCTGTATGGAATTCGAAGGATCGTCGATAATCATTTCTTCAACAAGGTCATCATTAATCACCATTTCTTCAGAAGCATTATACGAAGGAATCACCTGTTCTAAGCATTGACCAGTGCCATCAAAAATTGCAACTAAATGATTTTCTTCATTGTTTACATTTTCATTGGGTTTAATCTTTGACCTCTTTCCTGGGCCTTTTCCTTTACCTTTAAAATTTCCTCGACATTTTGAGATGTCTTCTCTATTTTCATGACCGACGTCTATGTCATCAATATTAGATGCACTTTTTCCAGGTTCAATCGATATTTTCTTTTTGGTCTTAACAATTTTTTTCGCATTATCAGGATAACGCAGTTCCTTAAGAATATTTACTACGCTTGTGTCTACAGCTTTTCGACTTTCTTCACTATTCGTTGTTGCTTCAAATCCAGGTAATCGAGACAAAACTTCTGTCCTATCGATAGGAGAAATACCAGTTTTAAAAAAACCGGATATAATATTTTGTTTTGCATTGTTCTGAATTCTTGACAACAGTTTCTTCAATAATCGAGGAAAGCACCCTTTTGGAATGCTTGACTCCTTTCTGCCTTCTGCCTTTTTCCACTCCAAAAGTATTTCTCTCCATGCAAGCTTCAGAGGACGAAAGAACGATACGTCTAGTGGTTGGGTCAAATGTGTGGAATTAGCTGGTAGAAACACAAAATGTACATCTAATTCCTTGCACAATTTAATTAAATCGAGGGACAAATGAGAAGACAAGTTGTCTCCAATAAGTATCTTTTTCCCAGGTTTATCCTTGAAATATTCAAGCGCTATTTCTTTCACCCACGCTTCAAAGCAAATGCCATCAAACCAGCCACTGGGACTCCTATTGTATTTTGTACCCTTAGGACCATTTGTGGTCCATGTATCGTACAAATGTAGTGATTTGTAGACGACAAAAGGCGGCAAAAGTTGTCCATCTGCTGAAGCAGCAAACATTAGAGATGTCGATGACTTGCTATGGTTTATTACGCGTTCCGGATATTTTGTCCCTCGCTTGGCTATAATTTTCTTTTTTGCTGGATCGTCAGCCAAATTAGTTTCGTCATAATTGATAATATTAGCTTGAGGCACATCTTTCAAGCTTTCTGTTAAATTGTTGAAATATCTGTTAATTTCGTCAGCCGTAATTTCGGCTCTTGATCTTTTGATGTTTTGGCTTACCCTCAAGGTTATTTTATCTCTGTGCCTCTTAAGGAAGGATGCCCCAAATTCCTTTCCAGGCATATTATTTTTAAATTTTTTCACTACGACCCCCAATTTGTCTAGGTATCCTTTGACAATTATCCTTAAGTCTAGTATATCCATCGGATAGCCCCATTCTGCACACGTATTCAGATTTTCAATGATATACATTTCAATGGCTGGATTCAGTGCCGTTTGCCCTCCTTGATTTTTCATGTCCCGTGTCGCATGTCTGTTCAACACGGAACGATGAATTTTGTGTTTTGCGGCTACTTCTCTATACGACAGATTATTCTCACTCATATCCTTGAGTGCCGCTTGTATGCTCTCATCGGAATGCTTTATGTAACGTTTGTTGCTCCTTGGATTGGGCTTATAATTGCGAGGCATTTTGTATACGTATCCTGAAAACAAAAAATAATCGCGTTTAATGTAAACCATAAATAAAAATTTATATATTTGCAAATATTGAAGCACCATTATTGATGTCTCTATTTACCCCACTACTGTCTCTATTTACCCTAATGGCGTCTCTATTAACCTCATATGGTGTCTCTATTCACCCTTTAGGCGTCTCTATAAACCCCAATGTTCTTAAGAAAGGAGCTTGTTGTTTAAACACATTCAAGTACACACACACAGCATTAAAATGGAAGTTAAATTAATATAATAGATAGATAAATATTGTATCTTAATGTTAATGTATAAAAAAGTACAACATACTTACTTATTCTAATATTAAAACCAAAGTTACGTAGCACAAATCTTACACTGTTCCTGCAGCTCACCTTATCAGACGTTTATAGAAAATTTTGACAGATGTTTCAAGAGCTCACTTATTACCATACGCAAATATGTATTGCCATGTAACAAAATAAAAATAACACATTCTCTTTACCCTAAGCCTAATGTCCACAATTTCATGTTAAAATTTGATTTTAAAATTGTCTCTATTCACCACGCTGTCTCTTTTGACCCCGAATTACGGTACTTTTTTTTTCAGTTCCCAATCTTGGTACAGGCTTCTATTGAGACCACTGAAGATTCAAATTCACTGAAGACAAAAATTGACACTTCTCGCAACATCGTCTATATTCGAACGATAACGACAAGAAAACGTAATGCTAGATTGTGTTATCTCTTTGAGCCCTGGCCTGGATGCCTGATGTTATGGCCAATCCAGGACATGATGCTGGTGATATTAGGAAAAGTATCTGGTTATAATCCTATCTCTTACATTTCTGGCAGCGTAAAAAAAATTATCCTCATCATTACTTCTATTAGTCACTGTTTCTTCAAGTGTATCTTCCACTGTAATGATCAAAATAAACATAAATGTAGAAAGAATAATAAATTATTATTGTATCAACATGGAAGATATTTATTATGGTATTAATTGTTAACATGTTAGGTTATAACTGTATGTTTCTGTAAGATTGTAAAATAAAATAATAAAAATGACATACTTGGTTCTTCTGGCATCGGATCATTTTGACTTAGGGCAATATTATGCAAGATTGCAACGGTGTATATTATTTGTGCTGACATTTTTGGACTGTAATGCAAAACTCTATGCTTCAGGGTACATCGGAATCTATTCTTCATGACACCGAAACATTTTTCTATCACAGCTCTCGTTTGGATGTGGGCACGGTTATACCGCTGCTCTGCTTCACTCTCGGGGTGATCCACGGGTGTTATAACCCATGGAAGTTGAGTGTAGCCAGAGTCACCTGAAATTAAATTCAAATATTATAGTCACCATGTACAATAATTGATATTTATGTATAATGGTAGACCTAAAATACTCCCCTTAACTGCATTGTTCTGGAGTAACATTACTTCAAATATCTGGTGTGATGTTATGCTGCTTGGCCATCCACAGAAAATATTAATTGTTATTCTTTCATACCAAATTTATTTATTTTAAATATTATTACCATCCATCACAAAAACAAAATTCATCTGTCAGGACTGGCATCGTTGCAGATTTAACAAATTAGTAAAAAAGTTACATACCCAACAACCATTCTTCGCATCCTCTTAAGTAGCTTAATCTTAATGTACTATTGAGCTGTGATAGCTGAAATATTGCGGCATCATGAGTAGATCCCGGATGATTTGCATTGACATTAATTATTTTCATATTTGAGTCGCAAACCTACAAACACACAAACGTTACCTTAGTACTGGTATATATGTGAAATATCATAACTTGGTGTTATAAAATAGTCATTCCTTATGTTATAAATATTTGTTCTTTGTAGTTATTATATTTCCAAATAAAATAATTTCAAAAATAAATAGTACCATTTGGCAGTTAATGCTATAGTATCCTTTCCTATTAAAAAAACGGATTCCTGGATGTGTTGGATGGTTCTTTGGTGGAGACACAATGGCAATATGAGTTCCATCTACGGCTCCCAAAACACCAGGCATCCCATACATCGCCATGAATCTGAGGTGAAATTAAATTTGTTATTTTAACATTTTGTTTTATTATTCTCTGGGATCTTATTGGCCGAAGGCTGTTATGGTTCCAGTAGATATGGTATCATTTTTAAAAATATTAATTATAAATATTTATATATTACCCGTCTATTACTCTAGCTTTATCTTGAGGGGTTTGCGGAAATTTAATTGCCTCATGCATGAAATTCTGGATAATCCCCTCTGTCACTTGTTGCAAGAACCTGAATATAAGCAACAATTGTTAATCAGTATTTTAATACACAAGCAATAAAAAAGTCAATGTTTATGGGCTTGCAACTATAAATGGACAATTAAATGATCCCTTTATGACTCGAAGAACACTCGACAAGTTATTCTTGTGAGTGTATTATGATTTTACAAGGTCACACTGTCACCTTATTTATGTATGCAAGTGAGATGTGGACATGGTTAAAGAAGGATGAAAGTGGCATAAATGCAGTTGAAATGAGATCACTGAGGAGGATGTGTGGTAAAAGTCTGAGAGATTGTGTACGTAACAGTGATATACGAAAGGAATGTGGAATGAAAGTTGGTGTAATAACAAGGATGAATGTAAATAAGTTAAGATGTTTTGTGCACGTGGAAAGAATGAATGAGGACAGAATGACGAAGAAGATATATTTGGCTGAGAGGAATGGTGCTCGGAGACGTGGACGTCCGAGGATTAAATGGCAAGATCATTTAAATCAAATCCTACAGGACGGTCACGTGTTGAGCACGTTGAACAAGAGAGCATGCATGAGGAATTGTATGACAGTGACGGAAGCGAAAGATGTGTGCAAGGATAGAAGGAAGTGGCGCTTGATCCTTTCTGCCTACCCCGCGAGGGAAGCGGCGTGATGGTATGTATGTATACACTGTCACCTTCACCACACACTTTTTTCTTAAGTTATTCTGCATCTGATTCATCACTTATTTGTATTTGTTTCCTTAGTATTGGATCTACACAGAATTTTTTTTAAGTTCTATATCCCATAAAATAAAGGAAAAGTTATTTACCTACTAACTGCGGGCTGGCTCAGACCTAGTGTATACCCATGTCCTACGGTTGTCTGGTAACCACCATGCCCAAAGAAATGTAGAGAAGCCAGTATCTGAAATTCAATTTATTATTTAAATAAGCGTGGTATCTTACGCTTAATATTCACATTACATGTTATTAACCATCAAGCCGAAGTTGATCATTGGTCCCTGGAAACAATCTGGTGTAAAATAAATTAAAGACAATTATGTGCAATGGCTTTCGACAACTAAGTTTGGCAAATGGAATGTATACTTGGCAAAGGCAAACAACGTTATTTTTTGGATACTCAAAATACCTTTATTAGAACAACCTTTAGATTATTCTTTCTCTATTTAAAATCAATTTATATGAAGTCATGCTTACCTTAATAAGTGGCTGAACTCCATGTCTCTTACGGGGCGTTAAAGATGGTCTCAAACGCGTCACCAACAGATTCACCGAGCCCTTACTTAGCCTAAACAATTTTACAAAGTAAGCATCAGGCAATTGCATGGGATCGCTACAATCCCTGATGCTCCTGTTCAAAATTCGGGAACTTATCTAGTTTTAATGAACGCATAAATACTTGATATTATTGAACTATTTTTATGTAGATATGTAGTATTCAACCTGGAGAACAAGAATCCGTCGCACAATTGTGGATTTTTTAAGCACAACAATAAATATTTGCATTTTTCGTATGCCCTTGACGTATCACAAGTATCCTATAAATATCGGGGGCCATGTTGAAATTTGCACAGAGAAATGGTTCATTGTTACCAACATAACAAAAACAATGTTTACTGGACAAAATACAACGGAAGTCAAAATTAGACAATGGGGAAAAAAGTCAAAATAATGAAATGGGAAAATTATTACAATTTATTAAATTGAAAATAGACATACCTCATATTATTATTATAAATCCTTTTTCTTATATACTGTATTTGTGTTGTTAGGTAGTCTGGTGCTAATATATGCAAAAACACATTTAATAAGTTGACTGATTGCGGGTTAGGTTTGTTAGGTAGTACGGTGCTAATATATGCAAAAACACATTTATTACGTTGACTGATTGCGGGTTAGGTTTGTTAGGTAGTACGGTGCTAATATATGCAAAAACACATTTATTACGTTGACTGATTGCGGGTTAGGTTTGTTAGGTAGTACGGTGCTAATATATGCAAAACACATTTATTACGTTGACTGATTGCTGGTTAGGTTTGTTAGGTAGTACGGTGCTAATATATGCAAAAGGTTTGTTAGGTAGTACGGTGCTAATATATGCAAAAACACATTTATTACGTTGACTGATTGCGGGTTAGGTTTGTTAGGTAGTACGGTGCTAATATATGCAAAACACATTTATTACGTTGACTGATTGCTGGTTAGGTTTGTTAGGTAGTACGGTGCTAATATATGCAAAAACACATTTATTACGTTGACTGATTGCTGGTTAGGTTTGTTAGGTAGTACGGTGCTAATATATGCAAAAACACATTTATTACGTTGACTGATTGCGGGTTAGGTTTGTTAGGTAGTACGGTGCTAATATATGCAAAAACACATTTATTACGTTGACTGATTGCGGGTTAGGTTTGTTAGGTAGTACGGTGCTAATATATGCAAAAACACATTTATTACTTTAATTTTATAAAATTAGTGATATATATGGTATTTATGGATTTAATTAATTTTTTTATTGAAAATTTATCATTTTTCTCTATGGTATGCATTGTTTTTGTCATATTGGTAATCCTGCAATTCATTTCCTATATTTTTGTGTCAACATGGCGTCAGATACTTGTTTTGATTGTGATGTGTAAATCGTGTGCAAAATATGCAAATAATTAATTTTGTGTGCGTTAAATCATCTTATTTTGGATGGATTATCATTTCTCAGGTAGAAAACTACATATTCACATAAATATAACTTGAAAATTCATAATAATTTTTTTGAATAGTTCATCTAGTCTAGATATTTACCAAAATTCGTACTGGTTGTCTAGAAAAAGGGAGAAAACTGTTTTTTTAGTGGTCACATTTGGCTTGCAATAATTGACAAGTAATCAAACAATCAAACTAACCTCCTTTCGCGTTCGTCTTCAATGATAAGGCACATAAATTCCATTTTTTTACTATAAAACTGAGAAACCAGCTATAAAATTCCAAGTAAAGCAATTTTATGCGGCAAAATGACAGCAACTAAAAATATTCGCACATTCGAAGTCACGAATAAAATTCAACCAAATTTTAATAATAATAAATGACAGCTGTCAACTAAAATTTCATTCAGAATACCAATTCCATAGATTCTCGAAATTTATAGTTGTACTAAGGTGTCAAAATGAACTAGCTAACTAAATTAGTTTTAGTATGGAAAATTGTGGATACGAATTCGAACTAAATATAATGACTCAACTATCTCTTCACACTTAGTTAATGCAACTAACTATTTTATGATTCAGAATCGAATATAGTGTATCTATCGAGAGATTCTTCTGTAAACACAGTATTGTGAGTTTATGTAAACAGTAACTACCCATGTGCTGATGGAAAACTTTCATATACCTACACATACTTTCTTGTGCACATTTTACTGAGATTACCTACGTAGACCATTATGCATGGATGGCTGCATGGACAGGTCGCCGCCACCGTGTGGCTTCAAGTTCTGATCACACCTACTGTGAGACGAATATCTAACAAATGTAAATCCTTAAACCAGCCTGCGCTGATTCGAAAGCATTGGAACACCTTTCCTGTTTCCTTTTCCCGGAAGACTTATTTTTATAAAGCATTACTATACAAAATAAATAAATTGAAATAAATAAATCCTTAACAAGGAACTTTAATAATAATAATAACTAGACAACTTATTTATGATTCGCCGTTTTGTGGAAAATCCACCGCAAGGGCCCATTCAAGAATTCAAACACCTCCTGAACAATAGGGTTTTTAACCTCATCTTGAACACCTCCACACTCTCCAGAGTTCGAATTTTATAATTTTGAATTTTTAAAATGAATGTTACAAATCGTAAATATTATATGGAAGTACCTAGTCAAAAAATTATGTTATGATATAATTTCGAAAGAGTTGAATAAATATTGAAGATTGCACAAATGTATGTACATATATCCTTTATTTTATGTTTATTCATAATTTATATACCTTCTGTTGCAGACCAATCCAGTGGATTGTAACTCATTATATAGATTAATAATTTGCATCACTCATTAATATCTCTCTCAGAGAAAGTGTTTTATCTCCATTTGATTTATTTGTACTTCCTGTGATATTTACGGATCACTCAGCATTCAATCATTTAGAATTCTTACAATAGTAAAGTTAACAACACATTAATTATTAATTTCCTTTGATATAATGAGATTTGTTGAAATATGGTAATACTTTATTTTTGCAAGATTTAACAGACTGTTACAATAATTATTTATCAACAGTATTTCTTTTTATGCGTCTGTAACTACTCGTATGAAAGCAAATTAATGCACTGGGTATGAAAATATTCAAAGACATCGGTGCGTAGACTGAAATGTATTAAATAAAGTAATATAAAATGCAGAGAAAAAAGGCAGGTGTTCGAAAAAATTATGACATTGTACATCTTAAATTCAGCGATGAGGTTTGCCACCCATCCTGAATGTCTTAACTTTATACTGGCACGAAGAGGACAGCTTGCATGTTTTTTACATGCAGCTGGTCTGCTGGTAACCCCACTTGTGGGATATGCCGTGATGGTATAGTAGTAGTAGTAGTAGTAGTAGTAGTAGAAAAAAAACAAGACTTTGTTGGTTCTTTCAGTGATGTGTCTATACACGAACTATCAAGTAAATCGAGTAGTTTCTTAATAAAAGAGATGAAAAAATATGACAATAATGGGGTATAAAAATAAATCACACTTACATATAAATTATACACCATCACAGACACAGTGTATATGGGGTATCTTATGGGGTAGGTTTAGTTCCATTCTTGATTTTATCTTTCAACTGAACAATAATAGAACTACTAGCATTGCTGAAACACAATATTCTATAGCTCTAGTTCTTGCATTGTGTTGATATCATATTACTTATAGTGTTTCGTTTATTCAAGAAAGTCTTTTGCCAAAAAAATATTTTATTTTTCTAAAACGAGGTATCAAATAACATAGATTCATTCTACGAGTAGTTGATATAAAAACATCCGATGTTTCAATCAATATGAACAAAGAAATAAAATACCGTTTGCATAAAATTTATTATTTTTACGATATTAATATAAAATAGACAAAAAAGCTGCCGATCGAACTAAAAAGCTACCGATGGAATTTGAAAGTAAAATAGGTGTTATGTTTATGACCTGGATATGTAAAGAGATTTTATAAATTTTTCAAATTATCAAAATCTTCATTGAAATTGTATTGAAATATGATTTGGAATTTTAGCGAAAAATCATTCTCAAAGAAGTTACTATATTTTTGAACTTTTACGGGAGAATGGTCGATAAATTGTATATATTAGAAAGATATTAATTACTATTATACACCACTGATAAATTTTCAACTATACAATTCAAAATAATCCTGTTCAACTCCTATTATGCGATATTCGGGAGCTTTGTCTATATAAAGAAAATTTATTAACGATGAAAATAATATTGCAATAAATTATTATTATATCAATCAAATACATGATTGATGTGAAAAGGTTTTCTCTAAATCCTCTGTTATGAAACATAATCCGAACGCGTCTTACGAACGAATGACATTCTTCTAGAAGGAAATCAATCAGCTACGTGTATTTACAATAAAAATAAAATAATAAATACTTACCAAATCATACCTACTTCGTTATGTCAGAAAAAATATTGAACGAATTGTCTAAAACGAATCAAATTGTATCTGTCATTGATTGTATTGAATAGGTACGTTAACCAAACTAATCAATCTAGTGAGATTATATACCTACAATATTGCGAACACTGTAATAGAAATACTTCCGCTTTCTCTGGAACAATGCACTGTGAAGGGCGAGGGGAGGAATGTGACAATTACAGAGGGTGTGTGACCGTCACTAAAGGGTGCACCACCCTCATCTATGACGTCAACGCTACGTCATCACGTAGTATATTTTACTCTTTGTGCCCTTTTCACATTCTGAAATGTAGTATGAATGTATCTAGCCATGATTTTTCCCATACATCCTATAACGTGGATGATTTAATATTCTATAACGAGCAAAGTTCTTATATTAGGATAATTTATTTACATAAACATAATTCTCGGCACAAGACTTTTAAATGTTATATATTTAATGTGTAGGACAGTAAATTTACTTTTGAAAAGTTGTGTGATTTATCTTGCGGAATTCCATTTTAATTGATACATTTAAAATATTTATAAAAAAAACCCTTTATTATCCACTTTTATTTTCAATGAGCTTAAGGTTTTCGAAATTTACTGTTTCATCTTCAGAAGTCCTAAAGCGAAACTTTTAAGAAAATACAGTGTTTTTATGTTAAATACCTATAAATATTTTACACCGTGTATTACATCGAAAATTTTTTGATACATTTTACACAATCACATAGAAATTGTACACAATAGGTAAAATATAACAATAATTATAGTAAAATATTACAATAATTATAGTAAATGCTGTTTTTTTTCCATTGATAAAGTACCTACTAGAAAACACTACTTCGTGTACAAATGACAACGATGATCAAATCGTTAAAAATAGCTTAATCTTTCATTAACATGGAGAAAACAGCTTGCATGTTTTTACATGCAGCTAGTCTGCATGCTACCCCACTTGTGAGATATCCGTGATGGGGTAGCAGTATTAGTAAAAGTTTAATTGTAAGGGATATTTTACGCATTTGCGATAAACTCGCCCTCTGTATATTGCTTGTATTTATTTGAATTTATGCCTTCAATTAAATTGTATGTTATCAACGTACAGTAGAGCATGAATAAATAAATTAATACCTAAATATTGGAAAATATAGCGCATAGAAAACAGTCTTATAGTGAATGGTTTTGTTATAAATGTGAATAGATCTTTAGTTGTGAAGGTCCATCCAGACGTCTATTGATAGAAACGTTTGCTTAATACTCAATAATAATAATACCATTGCTCGTAATCAAAGTTCACTCCCACTGCTGCTTTGTAGTATACGGGTTCGTATGTTTTAAATTAGTTTGGATTGATTAAATTGTCAAAAGGCAGCTCGCCTACCCACCTTACTAACCCACCCTCATACCGATTAATTTACATTTTCATGATAATGAATTTCTTTAAATAGATTTTGTATTACAACAATTGATGGGTAGAATATGTGACAGACATACGCAAATATCAGTTTTAGAGCCTAAACACTTTTTTAGATGAACTACTTATTATTAAACAGTCTTTCAAAAAATAATATCACTATGTTTCTGTATTTCAATCATTCTACGAAATTTGTGGAACAATTTAATTTCCCCAACAAGTATCAAATGAACTATGATACAAAAATGGGTACCTATCAAAATAATGATTTAGAATCTCAGCTAGAGTTTTAAACTAAAAGGTAACCTCAGTTAATTTTCTAAAATATTTACCCTAATTATTATTCTGATGATTGTGATATACTAAGTAAAATTCTAAAATCGATAAAAACTCGTTGTACATAGAAATTTTACAAATTTAGGTAAATATATGAAAAAAGACGCACGATGTTATCAAATTGCGTTAAAAAATCAAACTCGCTTTAAATTTCATTGCCTTCACGCATGCGTACCTCTGTTAGAGGCGTTGTACCTATTATGTAAATAGTTTGTAGTAGGCATATAGTATCACCCCCGTATATCGTAGTTATAGGCATCAAACCGCTTTGCTGAAATCGAGAATTTACATCTTTAAAGCTATTAAGTCACCGAGGTCATGAGTGGAATAACTTTTACTCCAAATAACTCCCACGCGATAAAACTTACAAGTCACACTTTACAATACATATAGCCGTATTCATAAAACACCCTCTATTCGACAAGCAAAATGGATCTCTTATTCGTCAAAGAAGTGCTTTTCTAAGTATTTTAATTTTATACTTATACACAGTTAGTGTTCCCGCACATTTCTTTTTATTATTTCTGTTTGAAAACTTCTTATTTATTTTCTCCTCCTCCCCAGGATTCTCACTTCACCTGCTTCGTCTCAGTAATTTAATCTATTTTGAGACTATTAACTTTTCGCTTCTTTTTTTCGTTTTGTTTTTATAATGAACCAAAAACATATTTGGGATAACATTGATCTTTACTAAATAATCACAAAAGTCAGCAAAATTAGAAGATGAATTATATTTCAGATATTAACTTTCTAAATGGCATATTTGTTTATTTATTTTGGAATAAGATATAAGCTAGCTAAAGAATATTTTTTTCTGAAATCAATATTACCTTAACCAATGAGATGATTGGTGTAAAAAAAGTCACTTGGATCTTATTTTTACGATTATTTACATTAATTTTGTATTGTTATCAAACAGATTGGATATTTATTTTAAAAACCTGCTTGCTTATTGGTTGATTAAATGTTTTTTGATGAGTTTTAATAATATGTTGTTCATTTCGTGCATTGTGAGCGATTCAGTACTGAAGTTTGTTTTGTATTGATAATAATAAATTATGTAATTCATTTAATATCAATGTTTTTTTTTACTTAAATATTTCTGGTAAATTAAGGATTTTTACTGGTTCACATATTAAATGTGTATTTTGTTGACATATTCTATATTATTGTCTGTTTCATCTTGTAAATATTGTAAAAAATTTATTTTTTTTCAAAAATACATTTTGCACCCTATATGCACTTACCAAACACATACATAAAAACTGTATTCAAAATGCCATCCTTCCAAGGTAGGAAGAGACCTGTATAAAATATCTACTAAATGATAAAATAATCAGTTATATAATTCAATGAACAGAGGGCGAGTTTATCGCAATATTACGATATCTTTAAACTAGCTCAATATTGAAAATACCCATAAAACATGTTCAAACTCCAAATAAAAACACTCGTAAAAAAATCATTTTCAATGCATTGTCAAAATTATGATTACAAAAAATACTTAACTAAAATAATAATAACTTAATAAATTTTTTTTTTTTTTTAATTGATTATTAATAATTAATAAATAATTAATAATCTTAATAAATACTTAGTAAAATAAGTAAATAGTGGTTCATAAAAAACTACGTTTTTTGAAAACGTATTATTTTGCGAGAAGAGTCTCCAGGGATCCAGGGTGAGGCGCAGCCACACTGTATTTATAGCCATGCACGAGGGAGCTCGCACTGCCTAACATGATTTATTGAAGTCAGTCACGTAAAGACAAATAACTTGTTATACTACTATTATATATGTCTATTCTTATTAAGGGTGGGATGAAAATATATTTTTGTTGATATTGATTATCCTTCCACGAATATTGTTAACACCTACATGTAGAATTTTTTTTTATACAAATCTGAACACCTACACTAAATGTATCATTTTACAGAATCTATTGTACAGTGCAAAGCTCAGGTTTTCGACTGACAGTTCTGAGTGAAAGTTTGTCATTATAGTAAGTTTGAAATGAAATGACCTATTTAGTTAATCCGCCGTCTGGGACTTGGTGGAATGACCAATAGGTCATGGTGTTGTATTTGCGGGCTGGTTTCCAAGAGCTACCGCTCTTATTGTTATGAACATTTGCATATATTTTATTGACACAGAGAGGACATCTTGTATATTTGTGAAATGCAGTTAGTCTATAAGCTACCTAGTTGTAGAAGATACCATGATTATAAAGTTCCTATATAGCAAAGCGATGAGTGTAGTTACTCACTCTGATTGATATGAGAAAAAGCATTAGAGGAATAGGTGGGATTGGTGAACGCTGCCATGGAATAAAGCACGTAAGCCAACCTGCGCCGATTCGTAAGCGTCGGGACAGTTAATACTTTCACTCTATCCTATAAGTTACGCATATCTTCATTATAAATCATACCCATCATCAGAGTTATTGATGGACTGATTCTGAAGGAGAAGCTTATTATTAATTAATATGATTTGAATTAAAGGTATATGATATACTAAAAATATCCGCTTAATTATGTTGTTTTTAATGGAAAAACTGATGACTCAATTCAAACATAAAAGCTTTAATAATATTATAAGAAAAAGAAAGCTACAAGTACCTAGGTATAATAAGAATATAAATAATAAACAATATGTGACAGACAGGTTATAAGAACTTTACTAATGATGTGTTCCAGGAATAATATTCTTATATATCTTATGCGAAGGAGTGATTACAATAGGTGAATACAATATAATTTGCTGGTGGTTCTTAATAGGGGGTGCGGAAAAGTGTTTTGAGGGATGCGAAAAGTGAATACTCTTAATAACAAGGTAAGTTCGACAAGGGAAATAACTTAACACTAAGGAACTATCTTTCACGAGGGTTCGAGAACAATTTTCATATTGAAAGGGGTGCGGATTATTTAGAAGGTTAAGTACCACTGGAATATAAACACAATACCTCATATTAATAATCATAATGATATTCTCACCTAGAACCATAATATAATGAGAAGAATAATACCTACATAATAGAAATGTATGACGCAAATAATTATATAAGAAAACAATGATTATGGACACAAGATATCAACAAGTTACAATTTTGTTCCCATATTAAAAATTATTGAATATACAATGATGTACTCCATTACCCAATGCTATTTATGTACTTACTTTACGAATCTGGAATTAAGGTTCTGCCACTCCAGTAACTATATACCTATAGTGACGTATTATATTGCCTTGTCATTAGCTAACCTCACTTCATTTTCATCGCAAGCTGGAACCGCAGCGAGCGAGATATTTATGTCTCTAATTATCTGTATATATACCTACCCAACTACACAATCATTATTTGTAAGTTCTTAAAATTTCCAGAAAGTAAATTTATACAAACTTGTTAATTGTAATAAATGTTTTAAGTATTTGTTTATCACCTTTGACATGATACTCGAATCTTTGAAAAAAGTGAGAGGCCATTCTATTCTGAAGACTTCACAGGTCAATTTTCTAAATCTTTTTTTAGGAGTCAAATGGTACGCTTCAGACAGAATTTAAGGTTCAGTATTGTCATAAAAACTAGCCGCATAAAATATATAATAATTTTTGGATAATGCAAACAGGAGTTTCCTTCCACTTTTTAGATTAAACAAACATGATAAAGACGTCTTTCGACTTCTTACAACATTATCAATCCTAAGATTTATAAATAAGAAGGAAACGCTCGTTTCAATTTATCCAATTTTGCTGGTAGCCGTGGAGTACACTGTAAAGATCTTAGATCGTCCATTCTTTTCCGCAAGGTATAAAATGTCCTATAAAAGGCAGGTGTCCGAATAAAAAGAGACATATTATATCTTTAGTTTAACGATTAGGTTTACCTATCCATCCTAAATGTCTTAATTTTTGCTGGTATAGAAAAGACAGTTTGCACGTTTATTACATATGACTGATCATAAATGAACGACGTTATAAAAGTAGATTATGTTACCTACCTATGCATCAACAAAGTAAATAATCATACTTTTTATTTAAGAACTTCATTATAATATAAACAAACGTAGGTTTAATTTATTTTTTATTTAACGCTCATGGAAATACGATATCAGAGCGCAAGGAATGTCGTGGAAAGAGGTGACGCAATTGGCACAGAGACGCTCTGAATGGAGGAGGCTGGTTTCTGCCCTGTGCTCCCGAGAGGAGCGTTGAGGGCGATGATGATGATGATAATGATGATGATAATGATGAATTACGTAAGCAGCAATATGCCTTATATTAAAAAGCAAAATGATGTGTTGAGATTTTTCTATATTTGGAATCCAATCATAAGAATATTGAATTAATATTAACATAATAATAACACATCCAATGTTTTCTGAAAAACAAAAATACTCCAATTACATTTTTTTATCACATTATTATCTCAGTAGCTACTCTTAACTCCCTATCTTATCTCCCCTATTTATTTATATATTTATATTCATGTTATTTTACCCTCCCACCCTCTTTCAACGAACTACGTCCTAAGATCAGATGTTATGAATTTTTTCATTCTTAATATATTTATTTATATCTCCGTCTCTCAGTTTTCTTCTGATTTGATGAAATTAAATAAACCTACTGTTTTTCTTATCCAATTTCCATTTGTATTTATCTTTGAATGGTATTTTTAAAAAAGCTTTGCGAATGAATCTTTAATTCATTCCCACCTAAAAATAATTTTCGTACATTTTTTTATTATTTTACTAGGAACATCAAGAAATAATTTTTTATTTTCGTTCCCAAATTATGTTATATCGCCCACTCTTCTTTTTTAAGATACAAAAAAGACGATCTGTTTGATTTATTATAAATTTGAAGTAAATATAATTCTCCTTATATATACCATCACAGAATCTCCTACTATTGGGGTAGCCAGTAGGCTAACTAAGTATAGTAGACATAAAGGTCGTGCTCTCCGTGTAAATAATAATATTATATCTTGTGAGTCCACTGACTAACCCATTTAGTGGAAAATACTGTGATATTTGACAGTATCATTTGACACAAAAACACTTAAAAATAAAATTTTAAATGTAGGTAGGTATATATAATGAGTTACAATCCATTGGATTGGTCTGCAACGAGTTTGGTTTTTCTTCTCCATTCGTCTCTATTCTCAGCCAGTCTTTTCCGGTCTACGTATGAGCCACAGTTCATGTCCCTCTTCAGTTGGTCCATATACGCGTCTCTTGGTCGGCCTCTGCCATTTGTCCCCTCGGTCTTACCCTCCGCGATGGCGATGAGTAGTCCTGGGTGCCTGATGTTGTGGCCAATCCAGTTAGCTCGTTGTTGGCCGATTCTCTTAAGAAGTTGCCTTTTTTCGCCTACCCTGGTTAATATTTTTTCTTCGTTTTCGACGTGTTCCGACCAATGGATCTTCAGCATGCGTCTGTAGCACTGCATCTCAAAGGCCGCCAACCGTCCGTTTTCACTCTTGCTGATGGTCCACGTCTCACAGCCATAAAGCAGAATGCTCCATACAAAGGCTTTAGTAAGGTTCTTCCTTACGCTTAAATCAATATTTGGGGATTCTAATATCTTCGATTTTTTATTAAAGGCAATCCTTGCCTGGTTTATTCTGCTCACAATTTCCGATTTGGAGCGTCCATCCTGGTTTATTCTGCTGCCCAAGTACACGAATTCTCTTACTTGTTTGATGCTCACTCCATTTATGGCAATGTTCGCAGTCGCTTCCTCTCTTCCAACGACCATACATTTTGTTTTTTCTTTATTTATTTTCATGTTGTACTTTAACAACAGTATATTTTCTATTTTTCCTAAGGCTTCGTTCAGCTCCATCTCGGAGTCTGCGAGCAGTGCTATGTCGTCAGTATATCTAATCATGTCGGCCTTTTTCCCATTTATTTTTACTCCTGTCCAGTTCGTCATTTCTTCTCTCAGTTCATCAATAGCTCGCTGTATATAGCAGTTAAAGAGAGCTGGCGACATTGAACATCCCTGTTTTACACCTTGTTCGACCCTTGCTTCTGCGCAGCTCTCTTCGCTTTTAATCACAGCCATTTCGTTCTTGTATAAGCTCCAGATTGCTCTTCTGTCTTTAAAACTCATTCCTATCTGGTTTAGAGTGTTAAAAAGTTGTTCCCATTCTACTTTATCGAATGCTTTTTCAAGGTCGATGAATGCTATATATCTGTTTTTATTAATCTCTGACCAGATCTTTAGTAAAATTTTCCGGAGTAGGTAGGTACATATATTAAATGAAACCACCAGTTATTTCCACTTAATTTTTTTGCACAATAGAATGTTTTCGTCTTGCAGCTCCTTTAGGACAAGAGTTTTTATTTTTTGCAACGTGAATGCACTGACGTTAAATTTAATTCACTCTAAAATGTTTATTTATTAATTAATAAGGCTAACAGTAATTAAGGCTAACATATTCAAGACATTTTAAAATCACTGAACCGAACAAAAAATATAATAAATAAAAGGAAATCTTTTAGATCTGACATGAGAGGAGCGATTGTACTATTCCAAACTTATATTCCAACAAAGATGTGCCACATAATGTATATTCAACATCTGCAAATTTGTTTACAAGACACTAATGATTTCCAAGACTCAATGTTAGAATTGACTTTTAGAATTGGGAGACAAAGTTTGTACGTGTCGTTAAAACTTATATAATTATAATGTTACGAATATAATATATTATCTATCTTCTTGTAATTATCTTGTCTCCAATTTCTTTTGTTACAAAGGTGACCCGCAACTGATTCTATGTGGTCTGCATGGAATTTTTTTCGTGTCCTAATTGTTTTTTTCTTTCATCTTAATTTTCTCAGAATCTCAAATGAGAATAAAAGTTATTGACATAGTTAATATTTACAACAAAAATATATTAATTTATTATTAAGGTACAATATTATATACGAGTACATTACATGTTGAGTGATTATTACTTTGTGGTTTCTTTAACTAGGCCAAGCTATAAACGATATTTTTTCATGGTTTTTTTTACAGAAATTGAGGTTAGTCTCAATTACAGAATGCCTGAGAATTTCTTTTTTTACAAGTTTATGTTATTAATATTGTATTTTTTTATTAAGAACATTAAGTAGATATCTAAAATATTCATAATATAGTATGAGGGAGACTAGACGGTCCATTGGTCGATCCCAGAGGCGGTGCAGTGGTTTTCTGAATGGGAACTAAGGATTTGCTGTGAAATAACTTTTGGACGCAGCAATCTAGTTAAGAAAATCAACTCAAGCCGAAGCCATACAAAAAGTAAAGTAGGTAGGTACTAAGAACGGGTCAAATTTCACGTTTAAAATTATCGCATTTTTTGATCCAAATTGAATTCCTGATCCTAAATTTCTTTCTCTTTATGGCACGGGGAGAACGACTTATATGTTCAATCCATGCAGATATAAACGTACCACTGACTATTCGCAGAATTTAACATCTTGAATGAGTGCAATTGTGGAAATTTTGACAAAACTTCGTTATTGATGTAGTCTAGGAATAAATATTACTTACTATTGAAATATTCTTTTCATTTTTTTGCATTCTTGTATAGAAGGGT
This sequence comes from Athripsodes cinereus, assembly GCA_947579605.1. Lineage (NCBI taxonomy): Eukaryota > Metazoa > Arthropoda > Insecta > Trichoptera > Leptoceridae > Athripsodes > Athripsodes cinereus. Next base: position 29,399,631 of record OX388314.1, read on the forward strand.
CCAGATTTATCCAACGAAAGTTCATCAAATATTAAGTTTTTTTTATCAGCTTATAAATAAGATAAAATGAAACAAAGATTGTGCGTTAGGTTAGTTTGAACTTTCACATATGTTATTATTTCTTCTAATTTTAGATCTTACAATATATTATATATCACAACTATAAACACCAATGGCATAAATGCAATGATAAATAATGTATTTATGTACAATTGAACACAAGTAATACTAAACAAACCTTAGTATCATCATTTGTTTGCAAATGTTTGAAGAGCGAACATTTTGTATGTTTGCTGTGTTATCGGAATAGCAGCAGTCATCAAACAATAAAGAAAGCAGTAAGAAAACTGGACATCATTAATCAAAAAATTAACTCAGTTAATCAATCGATAATTCGTTAACAAACATGTAAAAATGTATTTAACATTTTAAATTTAGCTTCGCCACCCATCTTTAATGTCGTTATTGTTAATTACAGGATATTAAAAAAAAAACACTAATAACTGATCTCTGATTTTTAATATCTACATTTTTTATGTCAATTTCTTTATTAACTTATGAATTTAACTAATATTTGTCGTTTTTTATACCACTTTGATTTCTATTTTTTATATTTTGACGAATTTTTTTTAACAATTTTAGTATTTTATTTCATAATTTTTACCTGATTAATGTTACACTGTTTGTTAAACTCTGGTTTTATATTAGTCTAATTGTTTTTTATCTTTTTTGAAAAAGATCTTACCTTTGTATACATGTGTTGTATGTATACAAAGGTTTAACATGTAAAAGGCTTTGGCCGTAAATATGTAAATAATGTATGTAAAGAAAAGATGTATGAAAAAGATCTTACCTTTGTATACATGTGTTGTATGTATACAAAGGTTTAACATGTAAAAGGCTTTGGCCGTAAATATGTAAATAAATGTAAATAAACTGGCTGTAAAATAAGAATAAAAAAATTATAAGTTAATCGCAATTTCGACGGAAATGAATTAACTTGTTAATCCATTGATCGGTAGTGGTAAGCTATGGCAGAGGGATAAATATAGACATGCAAATATTGGAGCAAATTATTATTACATACTCACAGGGGTTGTTCACCCCGAAACACTTTATTTCGTTATTCCTTCGCTCTACTCTTTCTATATACATCTACATCAAGTAGGCTATACTCGTATGTATATAATAATATATTGATGATTAGATTCCTGCACAAGGTTTTCCCAAGAAGCCTGTGTAACTATTACCGAAGTATATGTTTGTAATTTAATATAAAAGGACCGAGGAATACGGTAGTGAACGTGATTTTATTAGGTTTATATATAATATGTACCTATACTATATCCACTATTTATACTGAGTCTGTTCCTGGTAATAGCCAATAATAGTAACATTTAAAAAGTTATTAGGGTCAGCAGATCCCTAGAAAATAAATAAAAACTTTATATGAACTCTTTAATGAGAAAGTTGTACAAAGTCTGTGTTCCATAACTCATACTAACTAACTACATACTTTTACAACATTTTAAGATGTCTGAAAATTATTGTTATTTTTTTATTTATTTTTTAACGTTTTGGAAACATACGATCCTAAAATACATTTGTGATAAAAGATAACAATATTAAATAAGTCAAAAACTTGTCAAATTTACCAAAATTAAATACGTTATCTTTCATACATATACATTTTTGTCTTATTATAATTATTCCATAATATTATTTTTTCTAGAATCTTCGACTGCTTGTAAAAAAACCTCAAAAGATTTTTATACCCCAGATATATGCCAACAAAGTAATTATTTTGATTTTTTATAGAAAATTTAGTATTGAATTTATTTCTTTATTTAATTAAGTCAACAGAACACTAAAGACAACACATACATACATAATAAAATATTAAACAATCACCAACAATAGGTAAATATGCTATGGAATATCTAATTTATAAGTGTCCATATATTATTCCACTTATTTATATCATAGAACAATTTGCACATACACAATCCCCACATAAATATTTGAGTCCGTTCGTATGTATGTATGTTCGTATGTCCTTAATAGACTCTGAAATTAGGAAAGACCGAAGTAAAATAATACACTCTATACGAGGTCTTATCTCCTGGGCAGGTTTAAGGCTAAAAGCATTTTAATTATCTTATATATTGATAAAGATATTACAATTTCAATGAGACCATGTCACAAAATTAGCAACAAAATGTATGAAAAATATATGCAAGGTTTAGTAAATAGCAATATTCACAGTCAAACATTTTTCATTGTATTGAATTAATTTCAAAATGGATGTAACAATAAATCCAACAATTCTGAAACTAAATATTAAAGGTTTATCTTCGTAATGAAATATCGTGTTTGCTAATGATAAAAACTCTTGAATTACGTGAGTAAAAATTGCATATTTTTGACATATTGGGCTATTTTCATAATGGAATACATTATGAAATCATAGAAAACTATGCTGTAGAAAAAAAATAGATTTACCTATAAAATCCATAAACAATGTGAAATGATTTTGCAATGAGTGGGAACCTATTTATTATTGCCTAATATTTTTTACATGCGTGAAAGTAAAATATTCTTTAATATGAAAAGATGCAGATATGTAGATACATCCGCTCTTTAAGGTTTTTTTGGGAATACAGAGTCTTGACTTTTTTTATTTCATAGCAAATCGCTCAAATATGCATGTAGGTATTACTGCACACCAAAAATACCAATTCGAATGTGGGCAATTATATAACATTTATGTGCTTACAATTTTTTTTTACAAAATGGGATATTTTTTAAAGAAATTTGGGATGACAAATCTTCAAGTTTTTACATTAAGATGAGGTTTTTAGTAGTTTTTCCACGTAGGTACCTGTCTATTTTTCTAAATAAAATATAGGCATGTTTTTCATTTGGAAGAGGTTTTTTAGCACTTTTTTCGATGTAGGTACCTACCTATTTTTTGTAACTTAATTTGGGGGATGTAGGGAGTCAAAAATAAAGTTTTCTCATTGGGAAGAGCTTTTTACTTCTTTTATCCACGTAAGTGCTTACTCCATATTTTTTTTCAATAAGATTTTGTCGTTTTAACTTATGTATTTGCACGGTTTTCTGTTTAACTAAACCCGAGCGATGCCGGGTTACATAAACTAGTAAAAAATAAAGTAAAAATAAAAAAAATTGAAGAGTGAATGTACATGAATGTAATCAAAATGAATAAATCAATTAAAAAAACTATTACAAATCACGAACACAAAACAAAAACTTTCTACCTTTGTAAATTAAAGAAGAAAGCAGGTACTTATAGTTTAACTGAGTATCTGTAAGTGTCGCCTTTTTGAAGTTCATTCATTTTCCTGTCTGGCCTAAATATTTTCAGTCTAATAGGTGGCGACAGGTATCGCCTTGTCATATTCTAGAACCAGACCTTCAAGACTACAACCGTTCCCCGTTAGTGAACATATTAGTAGGTGACTGTCAACTGTAATGGAGCAATGTAGGACTGTATTACTGAAGATAGATGAAGAGAACTTTTGAACCTATCGTTAGTAAGAAAAATATATAACGATGAGAGGAATGGTGGTTGAAACCGCAATCATCCGAGGATCAAATAACAAAACCATATAAACCAGATCCTCAAAGACACATTGAATACGAATGCATGCATGAAGAATTGTTTTACAGTGACGAAAGCATTAGGTAAGTGTATGTAAGGATAGGAGTAAGCGGCGTTCGATCTTTTCTACTTACCCTGAAAGGGAAGCAGCGTGATGATGATGTGATAAATTGAACGTTCGTTAGAAAGTTCATAAATAAGATTCTACTTCAGTATCGACAGTAATTCCTTTGCAATGTACATATATAAACATGACATTATAAATTGTTTTAATGTATAAATTAACAATGGGCATTTCGAAGTATGTTTGGCTATCAATCTGAATTTTTGTATTAATTTGTATTATTATTCCTCCATCTATTAGTGACAATTTATTATATAATTGATATATACCTATTTAATTTCTGACATCTTACTGTATTATTTATTAATTTTTTTGACATTTCAATTATCTATTACAATTCATATACCTATATTAAATTGTTTCTTCTATCTACTTGACATCTCCTTACTGTATTACAATAATTGTTCTTGACATTTACACTCTCACCACAAATTTTTGACTTTTCTAATTGTTTTGTTTCGACTAATTTTATGATTGTTATAATTTGATTTCCAATTGTATTTGTTCTTTGCCAGTTGTTGTTCTGTTCCAACTGTGTTGTAAATGAGAATTGTGTTTTATATTTTAACATGTAAAAGGCTCACGCCGTGGATTTATGTATAAATATAAATAATAGTAGTATTTACTAATTTTTTTATTGTAACACCGGATTTGGGTGGAGATGACAAAACCAATCAGGAACCTCGATTGGAGAACCATGTCTACACAATGCAACATTGTGTAGAATATAATCGGAAGAAGTGAGAAAGGTGTCCCAACGCTTACGAATTGGCTCAAGGCTGGCTTAAGTGATCACTTTCGGTGTCCATGGACAACGTTCACCAATTCCACCATTCTTACTGTCACGATGTAAGGTCCACCAATCGAGAGACGCTTTATGCAAACCTTAGAAGCAACCATCTTTTTGGGATCTCATTTTTCAGATCTGAACATTGTGTAGACATGGTTCTCCAATCGAGGTTTCTGAATAGTAGTATTATGCGTACGCTACGTAAAATAGTGTATGTTTCTTACTGGGTTATCACGTAATAATAATATAATGTTTACAGTGTGTGTATTGTGTAGTGAAATGTATGTAGGTACATATGAAATGTCACATTGTGTTTACTCTCATTTTCTTCAAGTGCCAGTGATCTCTTGGCTTCATATCAAATACTCATCAATCTATACGCAATACAAACATACATCTTATCACATCAGCTGTTCATAAACCTAATGACATACATACATACATCTACTCTATGAACATCATCAGTTTCTTGTTTCTTTCCTTTTGATAAACAAACTAACCAATGTATACCTACATAGTTTAATAAACTGTATTTGGTCGACCTTTTTTTTCGGATCTGACAATGTGGCCAATACATGCCAATCTTCGGCATTTGAACTCACTTGTAATAAAATGTTGGTTCTTTGTTAGTTCGGAGAATAACGGTTGACTAAATGTCATCTATAGGATATAGGTGACAGAATATTGTCAGGAAGATCAAGGCAAAAGCTATTGTATAACATCAACTAAGATCTAGATGAGCTAAATGCTAAAGACGAATAGCAATCCACAACTCAAAATAGAGATCTATTGCTCAGGAGGCCAAGGTCCTACAAGGGTTGTTCATCTGTCGAAAGTAAGAAGTAAGTTGATTGTTTTTTGTCTGCAAAGATTCGTTTGAAATTCTATGAAAATAAAATGCAATTAAACGCACAGAGGACGAATTTATTACAACATCGAATATTATCATTTTTTGGTTTGAACCAAAATATATAAATGCAGAGTTGGTTGGATACAGGATATTTATTTCATATTAACCCAATAATATAATAGTGAATACCAAATAAAATAATTCTATAACATTTCTCATTTATATATGAATATTTATACTTAATTCCTACCTATTATAAATGTGCTTATGTTGAAATATAATATAAAGCTGCTACACTTTCCATATATTAAAGGCCTCATATATATTATAAAATGGGTGATAGTCATTTATATTATATACACGTATAATATACGCTATGTGTGTATTTTTTATAGACGCAAGAGTATTTCCCAGAGTGTGACGTCAACACAATATGTATAATGTCATCTCTCCCAATACTTATCTATCTTATTGATGTTACATCTATGTAGATATATACGTATTTGTCACTGAGTCTATAAGATGTAGGTACGTCTGTACAAGTCGCTGACACTAAGTGAAGTGATACTGTTTTATTTTTATTGAGTCATTGCTTTAACTTGAATAGAAATTGAGTACCCACTAAAAAAGTTATTGAATTGAGAAATTGATGGGATGGAGTTGGTGGGGTTGGGGTTGCCAGAGAAATAGCAAACGCGTGGACATTGTCCATGATTCGAGTCCTGCTACCAACCTTCTCTACTTCCTTCTTCTGTACAACCTTCTTCACTAGTTGGTGAGATTTATAGAAATAAAAAATAATCAAAATATTAATCGTTACAGTGATATTTGATTAATTTGGGAGCCAGCTTTTGAAATCTTTCGCTCTCTTCGTTAGGGACATTCAAAATCACCAGTGCAATTACCTACTAAATATTCTGTTTCATTTATAATTTCTTATTATAATGCACTCCCACCAAGAACCGTTGGTCAATAAATTGAGCTTCGTGTAGATTTGTATTTTAATTTATTTTAAAATTCATATTTTAATGACGATGTTTATTAGGTAAACAATTCGGTAGAAGAGTTTGTCTGTAGCCTGGAGGTGGAGTCTCGGCCTCGTGATCAAGGGGTCCGTGGCTCGATCCCAGGTGCCGGCAAACTCCCCTTTTACGACACAAGCTTTTAGCTTAGTGTGAAAGGTGTATAAGGTTGTATTTGGGTTTATAACAAAACCCAGATATATCTTTTAAAAAATAAAAATAATTAGATAACCCGTCAAAGAGGATGTTCTATGTTTGCATATAATATATTCAGAATATCCGCCGACTCCTCTGATTGAGAGCAATATAATGCTATTAAACAAACACGGAAAAACCAAACGAAGCTCAAATAAATGTTCATAAAGTGTCATAAAGTTACAATCAAGTCATGAATCAGATTATTTTTAAACACCTTGCGGCTTAGTGTCTGTCCACTTAAATAACATTAGAAGAGTGTTACGGAGGATTTTCCGAGAAAATTTCTTTTTATCACTGTCTCCGCTAACATAATTTTATACATACATGCATAGGTAGGCACTTACAATACTTATATTAGATGTTATGTACCAACGACACATTGAGTGTAATGTGGGAAATCGCTCATCTCACTAATCTTTGTAATAACGCTTTTTTATTTCATCTGATCTACTCGAATATAAATAAAAAGAAGCATATAATAAAAACACAATTGTAATACATACATAATTGCTTAAAATTAATGTAAGTTATGCCTATATTGTATTCAATTTTTTATTTATTTATTCATTCTTTACTGTACATAGATTACATATAATTTTATTGAAGGCATATATTCAAATTTAATACGATCGATATACAATATACATATTTTTAGTCTTTCTTATAAATGTGTAGTTGCACATTTAGTATTTTTCATCGCCCGTTTATTATTTTTAGTCGCTCATCGATTATAATAATTGTCGCCTTTTATTAGTGGCTTGGTAATGAATTTCGTTTGCCGACCGTTTGTTTTTTCTATCGTCCATATAAATATTTTCCATATAAAATATTTTATGCATATTTTGTATTTTGAGTATACATATTATTTAACATTAATTTGACCAATAGGATTTGTGTAAATCTTCACTCCTTATTATCGTAACTGAGGTGATATCATAAATAAGTTGCAATGTTCCATTTGGATCTTACAAGAAAAAAATATTCAACTCGGGGTTTCCATTTACATATAATTACGTGGACATAATAATTCACTGAACTTAACTTTTATTAAGAACTTAATGAGACAACAATAATACATTTAGTGGAAATCTCCCAGAAGCAGGTCAGCGGAGATGACAATAAGAATAAAACAATTATTTAAATAAGAAACAATACAAATCCAACAAACTCGTAATGTCAATTATTAGAATGTGTGGGCAATGTTCCACGAAATAAAAAATACGATTACAGCAATTTTCAAAAAGCCGTTTCTGATATATTTATTGTGTCATAATTTTTCTGTGACACAAACATATTTTTTCCTTGTGGTTTTCAGTTTATAATTATGTACGTATTTATTACATATTAAATTACTGTAAGGATTTCTTCGGTTTGGTTTAACTTTTCGGGTATTTTTGTTAATATACTGGAGATCTTTTCATTGTAAAAGAATAAAGCTTCCTTTTATGGTATACTTATGACTGGATAAATTACTAGTTGTTTTATAAAGTTAACTATGGAAAAAAGTTTTTGCTAGTCTTGGTTCAGAAATGGTTGATCAAGAGAATAGAAACGCTCTTATTTTATATGTGAATTCGCTGTTACTTTAACATTTAGGAGAATATCCTAAATTCTCGCCCAAACATGTGAATGTGGTTTCACTATTTATGTTATTTTTCCGTTATATCTCACATGTTACATACAAAAACGAAAGATTTAACGTCAGACTGAAAGGTATCATAACAAAATTATTATGACCCAGTTTAATATAAAAACAATTAAATACAACATTCAAATGCATTTTTTATAAGGAAGAAATAAAAATAAAATGTAACATAAAATATAAGAAATCAGTTATCAGGAAGCCATTACTCTGCAACAAGGAGGAACACAACCACAAAACGCGTGAAACTGCGCATCAGAAAATCAAAGAAACATAAAACAGCAGATGTAAAACATTTTATTGATGATTGTCAGTTATAATTCATAAATCAAAGGATGATTTATTATTATTATGAATCTTGTACCAACTGAAACAAAATCAATCTAAATACCAATACAATATTTCCTGAAAAGAGTACAAAAGGAACTCCCTCTGTATGTTGATGTGAGAGTGATGTAACATAAACAACATTTCATATCACACCTCGGATAATTAAAATAAATTATTAATAATATCTGAATTTAATCCCTGCGTTTCTCGGGAAATAATTGAATGAATCGAAAATCATTTATTTATAATCAATCTATTCTCATTCTACTCGATAGTTTTTGTTTATCAAAAATACGCCAGGCGTCTAAAAATCACTTTGCCTGTTCATTTTTTTTTGTTATTAATATGAAAGATAACATTGTATAGTAAGGGTAAAGTTCAATATAAATTTTAATATGCCTAAGAACATGTTAAAATAAAGGCCTCAGAAAGCCTAAGGTTTTTTCTCCAACTGCCCTAACATCGAGTTCGTCGGTAGCCTGGAGGTAGAGTCTCGGCCTCGTGAACATGGGGTTCGTGGTTCGATCCCAGTCCCAGATCCCAGGTGCCGGCGAACTCCCCTTTCACGACACAAGCTTTAAGTAGCTTACAGTGAAAGGTGCATAAGGTTGTATTTGGGTTTATAACAAAAACCCAGCTATATCTTTAAAAAAAAAAAATCAAAATATATATATGAATAAAAAATGCTAAACAACATTTGCATGTTGAAATTGTTAAGTTCTCTGTATTCCTTCACATTGTTAGATACTAACTTACTTCCTACGCAATACTTACTTCACTTACCTTGCTGTTTTGCACACCTACATACTATGTATTGTGATATACATAGACAGATTTTTTATTACATCTAGAGAGAATAATAATAATATTATGTTATATAATATTTATGGGCAATATTATGAAAGGCACCCACGCACAACTCTATGCATTAGGGGTAGCGAGAATAATATATAGCATTATATATTGTCCCTATAGGTATACTAAAATATTATATGAATCTCTGAAATATAGAATATACTATATTATCTTCTACATCAACAGAATTTGAAAATAGAATGAAACATAAGAACGACATTGATTTTGAAATAACCTTCGAGAATACAGATATGGCTATAAAAAGGTGATGTATGATAGAAACTAAATCGTAATAAACTTTGTTCAAAATAATAAATTAATTTTTATTTTCACAGAAATAAAGGTATTTTGATAATAAACCTACACCGTATTTTATACTGTGGCATTCCATCCCTTCGAGTCGAGGGTTAAAAGTAATTTTGTTATGGTACTTACTTATGTTCCAAATACTAAATTGTTATAAAAACATTAATAGATGGACACATCTACTAGATCGCTTTGACCTCTCTACCAGTTTGCTAAATATGAACTTACCAAGGCAATACAGTTTCAAGATTAACTCATTTGTTTCAGAGCTACTGGATTTATGTCAAATTAGAGCATAAACCTTGAACTTTTTAATTCAAGTTCCAAGTATACAAATATGGTTTTGTTTCTAGAAATCCACGAACAATAGATTAACTTTGAAATAATATTGTAGATATTTTGTAAGATTTCACACAGCCCAATTTATGTATATACGTATTATTATACTCAGGTGTGAGCTCACATGCTACATGTTTACGTTCTCTACTACCTGTTGAAAATATATAGTCAACACTGGCGGTGAGTTGTATGACAACTGAGAATTTATTTAGTAATTATGTATATAGGTATCTATATACTACTGACCGTGTGTGTATTTATTAATAGTGAATTACTACGAAACGTCCTGACGTGTGCCGCTGTAAATATTCAAATACTAGTAAAACAATAATAAATTAACGTACCTACTAGTACATACATATTGAAAATAGAATAATAGCTTTGGACGATAGAGGAAAGATCTAACGTTTTTCAGTTTATTTGATACACATATGCGTATACGATTTTGGACAATGAAATTCACGCGTGTTTATAAGAATATTGTTTGATAATTGACTTATTTGTGGGTAGGTATTATACGCATAGAATTTTGATAAATAATTTACTACATACCTACAGTATAATTAAAGAATTTCAAGATTAATTATTTTATTTTTATTTTTCTTTATTGTATATCAATAGGTTTTTTACAAAATTATAAAATCACACAATTAGATATACTTAACTCTAACCCAGTTATAGAATGCACATATATTTACAAATAATGTATTTAACTAAGATTATGATAAAAGAGCACACATATCTATTATATAAAACCAATGAAACTTTAAACTAAAATCAAAATTAAAAAAGTTATTAAAATTATTCAATTACACCTCAAAAACTCTCATAGCAAACAACATAGGTGCAAAAATATTATTTAGAAAAAGTATACAAAAGTAGTTGATAAAAGAAGGTACAATATTAAATAGACAAGTACAGTAGGTAGGTACTCAGTAATGCATATACTGTATATAGCTGTAGATAGATGACCCTGTTCAGGCCTCGTACACTGAAATCAATGTAACAATTATAATTTTCAGCATAAGCAGCGTAAGTACACAATACCCAGCAATACAACTATGTATCTATAGATAAGTACAAGCGCACCTCAGTAGTGGATCACCAAATATGGCATGGTTTGACAACCATCATCATTTGAGTAACACCAAATTCAATTGCTTAAATAGGTACCTCATGCTTTCATTGCTTGAGTACAATGCACATTCACAATTTTATATGAGAAAAAAAAAATATCGAACAGTAAGTAAAAATTACATACACACATACATACCTACATTAGAAAAAAAGTCATAAGTAAAACAAAAACATAATATCAATCGGCAAGAGTACAAAACACACTTACCATTCCCACCAAACACACCCTAATTTCCCTCGATATTATCTCCAAAATATAAAATGGTAAATCCTTAAAATCAATATAAAGCAAACAAATAGCTACCAAAAAAAAAACACTCATACACATACATATAGGTACACACACATGCAAGCATACATATCATAATATACATTTTTTTTCAATAGTTAAAAACAAAAAACAAGACAAAAATCATGAAAATTTATAGTTAGAAATAAGTAAGTATTATCTTTACTTCAAACACACATTTTAACCTCCCAATTTTATTATTTAATTATTTATTATTATATCTATACATATTAGGTTTATAGTGAGTGGTGTGACGTATATGATTACGAGTAGTTGTAGTAATGTTGTGATCATTATATATATGAAGTCCATTCTGAGAAGAACATTAGGTAGTGCATTGTATATATAACAACACTTATAGTAATGTATGTATGTATGTATAGTCTACGTTGCATTGTTGTGGGTTGGTTTTAGGAATGAGGATGGATGAGATCCAAATAGTAAATTGGCAGAGCATTTTGTAATACTACTATCAGGTACATAACGTAATGCATGCATTGTAGCAGTGAGAGAACTAGTTTTTTTTAATTCGTAAAGTTCCCAACAAAAAATATGCCTTTACTCTTTACTTCGTTTTGAGCCTCCTATGAAAGAAAATATTAAGTTACGTGGAAGCATTTTGCAAAAGTAAAAGTAACATCCATTAAATTTCAACGTTCAAGAAATAATGAGACTATAATAAGACTTTGAACATCTTCAATTCATCGATGAGGTGTGCAACTTATCCTTAATGTCGTACCTATCTGTATTTTGGCACGGGGGGGGGGACAACTTCTAAAATCGTCACATGTAATTAGTTATAACAAAAAATATTAAATTTAATTTATTCACTGTGTCGGTGTTTAAGTAGTAATTATTATTATAAAACATCACCCTGCACTGAGACCATAACAGCTTTTGGCCAAGGCGGTCTCAGCAGGAAAAAATGAAAAAACAAAAAAAAAACAAAGTAATGCCAAGTCAAGAAAAAAAAAGACATCATCAAAGGAGAATCTCTATCCTGATTGTGCACTTTTTGACGCTGAACGGAAGTTTATTTATTTTGGACCATTCGACAACAGCATGTATATCCGCCTGCAACTCAAGAGCATCCTCAAAACACCCTATACTCCGGAAAATTTTCAAACCATCAGCGAATAGGAGATATCTAGAAAATTGTATGCAAGTGCCAATATCATTAATAAAAAGGGAGAAGAGTAAGGGACCCAAATTAGAGCCCTGAGGGACGCCCGAAGTTGCCGAGAAAAGACAGGAGTTATATTATATCCTCTGGTGACATATTGTTTTCTGTCTTTGAAGTAATCAGAAAACAGATCCACCAGATTTTGGGAAAATCCCAGATTCGAAAGTTTTTTCAGCAGAACACGATGGTCCACCCTATCGAATGCCTTCTCGAAATCGTCATAATTCACATCCACCTGTACACCATTATCCAGGCTCTTCGTAAGATAGGTACTAAAACAAAGCAAATTAGTTACTGTTGAACGTGCTGGCCGAAATCCATGCTGTTCGTTTACAAGCAAGTAATATTCCATAACGAAATAAATAAAACAAAAATGTTTTATTCTACTTTTCGATTGATTCACAAGAGAGACGTCTTTCGTCTTATCGTTTCGTCGACAATGTCAATCAATGTCCTAACAAGACGAAAGACGTCTCTCTCGTGAATAAATCGAATAGTAGAATAAAGAAAATTAGTTTTTTTTTATTTATTAATTTTAAAATACTGTTTTAAAAGTATTATTTTTTACTCAATATAAACGAATTTTCATAATGTAACAACAACCAATATACAAAAAAAATGCAAATAGTCTGCTGACATCCCGATTGCTGGAATTTTCATAATTGTATAGATAGAAGATATATCAAAGACCAAAGTCATGAGTGATGCAAACCAGTCATGTAATATCGTGGTAGATGGACAAGCTATCCAACAAGTTGATAGTTATGTATACCTAGGGCACACCGTAAAACTTGGAAGAGAGAATCAAGAGGTAGAAATTGAAAGAAGACGAGGCTTGGCATGGGCGGCCTTTGGTAAATTATCTTATATCCTGAAATACCCAAATTATCTGAAAAAGAAGCTATTTGAAGCCTGTGTTCTCCCAGTGCTCACCTATGGCTGTGAAACTTTTGTGTTCACGAAAAGAATTTTACACAAATTATCAGTGACGCAAAGAGCCATGGAAAGGAGAATGCTGGGTATTTCACTGAGAGACAGGAAAACTAATGTATGGATCAGAGAAAAGACCAGGGTCGTCGATGTCGTTCACAGAGTTTCTAGTCAGAAATGGAGTTGGGCTGGTCATGTGGCCAGAACCACAGACTCTAGGTGGACAAAGAAAGTTCTGGAGTGGCGACCTAGAACAGGCAGAAGAAGTGTTGGTAAGCCTCAAGCACGATGGTCGGACGACGTAAGACGGGTTGCAGGGGGCGGCTGGATGCGGTCTGCCCAGGATAGAAAGCTGTGGAAATCAATGGAGGAGGCCTATGTTCAACGATGGACGCAAGGAGGCTGACATGATGATGATGATGATGATAGATAGAAAGATAATAAATTATACTCAGGTACGTATTATGCACACTGCACAGAGGAACTGTATTTATTTCATATCAGAATAATACTTCATATTACATACATACCTATACTGCAGGTGCGCGATACACAAATAAACATTATCTTTGTATACGAGTGTAGTGACTGATGTATTATTGTTTACTCTGCTTTGTCTGGAAATGTTTAATCAATATTAAATTATTCACTGTTTTATTTTACAGTTTTTTAAATAAATTGTTTTTATACTCTATTTCTTGTTTATTTTTAGAATTCGCGAAATCTTCGTCTAGCCGTTTTTATATGCGTTTATTATATTTTACATTGTGAAACAAACATAATATATACAATGCACCAAAGATATTATAAACACACAGACGCAAGACAATTAAAAAAAAAAACATTTTTAATTTTGCCGTATTCGAGAATCGAACCCGGGACTTTGTGACTCAAAGATAAGAGTGTTACCTTTGCACCACGTCTGTTGTCAAATAACATCATTATAATGAGTAGCAGTTCAGTATAAAAGTATATTTTCTAACTATTGCCAATGTAATTTGGGTCTAATAATATTACAAGAATTCAGTACCTACCTACATAAATATTACTTTTAATTTGGTTCAATCCAATTCTAGTATCAAGGTAGCATTAATATTATATTCTAAGAAATATAAAATTATTCTTTATACAACCTGCTTATAACACAGGTAATCTACAAATAGAACAATATAAATACAACTTTATTTATTAGATCGATATAAGAAACAGATTCAATCTAACTGATCAAGTACCTACCTATGTATACTCTATTGTAATGCGCAATTGTAAATAATTAATTACCTGCCAACAGTGCCGACTCTATGTAAATAGACTGGAACTTTCTAAAGAAATGTTCTATTCTCTTCGTTGAATTTTTGACGTTGGCTCCAATTATCAACATATTCCATTTAATGCTTGCATTAGCATACGAACAAGGTTGTAACAAAACATGTGTGCTATTTAATTCTTACAGTCGTACTCAAAAACAAGGAATAGTTGCAAGTCCATTGGGGATTGGGAAACTGGCCAGATCTTATTGTATGTTTGTAATTTATGTATTGTGTTGTCAGTTTTCTGTGAGTGTCTATAAAATAAAATAAAAATAAAATAAAAAAAACTGTTAGATATGACTAAGTAACACCTTAATCACAAACAGAGATTATTAGCATTTAACTCATGAAACTATCATGTAAGGCTTATATTTCTAAGCTTTATATGATAGTTTCGTGAGTTAAATTTACATTTTCCTGATAATGAGAGTGAAAGCTTTCCGGCTTGCAAATTAATAAATTCACCAATTGATTTACTGTAGGTACATTTTGTTTCATTTCAATTTCAAAATAAGTATTTATTAATGTTTTCAAAAGGTTAATACTACTATATAATCATGGCATATACCACAAATGGGGTAGCCAGCAGACAAGCTGCATGTAAGAAATATGCAGCTTTTTTCTCCGTGCCAATATAAAATCAAGACATTCAGGATGGGTGGATGGGTGACAAACCTCATCGCTATATTTAAGATGTCAAATGTTTTAATTTTTTCGAACACTATCTATCTATCTATCTATACCCTCACGCCGTGTCCCAGGTGGGGTAGGCAGAGAGAACGGAACGCCATGTCGCTCTATCCTTACATACTTCTTTCGCTTCCTCTACATTCATCCAGTTTCTCATACATGCACGCCGATTCCTCTTACTTAACACGCGACCGTCCTTGAGAATTTGATCCACGTGGTTAAGCCACGTAGTTCTTGGACGTCCGCGCTTTCTCACACCCTCTCTTTCAGATAAATACACCCTCTTCGTCAATCTTACACCATCCATTCGCTCCACATGGCCAAACCATCTCAATTTATTCACACGCATTCTATCAATAACACTCTTCTTGCATCCACTCATTCTTCTAATATCCTCATTTCTTACTCTATCACGCAATGTTTTACCTACCATTCTTCTCAGTGATCGCATCTCCACTGCATTTATTCCAATGTCCAAGTCTCGCTTGCATACATCAGTGTCGGTACGAGGATGGCGTTGTGCACCAGCATTTTAGCCATGTTCGAGACATTGCTATTGCTAACAATAGATCGAAGTGCTCCGTTCACTCTCGCACCAGCCACTTTTCTTTTTTCAATATCCCTTTCGTACCTACCATCCCTCACAAACATACTTCCTAAATAAACATATTCGTCCACTTGCTCCAAACATTCATTTCCAACCTTTATTTCACACATTGTTCTTTCACTCTCTCTTTCAAATACCAGCACTTTCGTCTTTGTCACATTCATTTTCATCCCATTCATACTGCAACTTTCATATACAACTGACACAATCTTTTGTAAATCACTTTCACTCTCAGCCATTAATACCAAATCATCTGCATACATCAACGCATTCACACGGTTTCCATTCAGTTCAATGCCAACATCCATCTCTTTCAAAGGACGCATACAGTAGTCGAAAAAAAGGTTGAACAGCCATGGAGACATGACACAACCTTGCTTCACTCCTTTGGTGAGGACAAACCACTCGGAGAAGGCGTTATTTACCTTCACGCAGGCGGAGCTCCCAACGTATAGCGAAGAAATTGCGTGGATCAACTGGCTGTTCACCCCATACTCCGACAACACGCGCCACAATCTCTCCCGATCCACACGATCATATGCTTTCTCCAAATCCACGAACGCACAGAAAAGCTTCTGGTGTTTACCCAGAAGCTTCTCTACGACCATTCGTAGGGAGAAGATCTGATCAGTGCACCCTCTTCCATTCAAAAAAGCTCCTTGTGCATCCCATATCTTACACTCTGTTGCCTTTCGTACAATCTCAATCAGAATTCTTCCATACAGTTTTCCTATTGAACTCAGCAAGCTAATAGCCCGATAACTCCCACATTCAAGCCTAGAACCTTTTCCCTTATATAATGGACAGATGATAGCCTTCCGCCAGTCCTCTGGAGTAACGCCTTCTTTCCAACAAGTGTTGAATAGTTCTAGGCACCATGCGAGAGTCCTCTGCCCACCAGCCTTGATGAGCTCAATTGAAACACAATCATATCCTACAGCCTTACCGCACTTAGCTTTCTTCAACGCATTCGTAATTTCCGTCAAACAAATTTCATCATTTACACTCATGTTATCATTTCTGCTATTGCACTCATTTGCATTCAAACCACCACATTCAAATAATTCTTCAAAATACTCTTTCCATCTTCTTAACACGCAATCACCACTCACTACAACATTACCATTATTATCTTTTATCCCTTTCACTGAGTTTACTTCCACACCCGTCCTCTTCCGCTTCACCTCCTTCCAAAATATTTTCAAATTTTCTTTCGCACACGCTGACAACTTCTGGCATTCCTTGTCTTCTAGCAATTTTTTCTTCATTTCCACTACCTCTCGCACTTCTTTCTTGCACGCTCTGTATGTTTCTTTCATTCGTTCCTTATCGCCTTCACTTCCCTGTCTTACACTCATCAAATCTTTCCATGCATTCTTCTTCTTTTCCACGACCTTTTTCACATCATCATCCCACCATGCATCACCCTTTTTGCGTCCAACGGTGGTTTCACCACATACTTCTTTTGCACACTCTATTAGCACACCTTTCATAACATCCCATTGTTCATTCAGTGTACATTCTTTCCTTTCATGCACGCTAAATCTTTCATTCGTCTTTCTTTCGTACTCTTCCTGTATTTTCGCATCTTTCAGTTTTTCGACTCTCAATCTTTTAAAAGGCACGGTTTTATGTGTTCTCGACCGCCAGCCAGAGAACAGATTTATCCTAGTAACAACAAGGAAATGATCTGTTTCCAACTCAGCGCCACGGTAAACTCTGGTATCTGTAGTCGCCTTTCTAAGACGAGAGTCCACACACACAAGGTCTATCATCGATCTTTCATTCCCTCTCTCCCAAGTATACTGATGGATTTCTTTATGAGCGAAAAACGTATTTGCCACAAAGAGTTCCATCTCCAAACACGCTTCTATTATACGTTTTCCGTTGTCATTCACTGTTATAACTATTGTTGTATAACTGTTGTTGTCATAACTATTATACGTTTTTCGAACACCTGCCTTTTATAAGACACTCGAAAACCTACGGAGAAGAGTGGAATACCAATTCTTTACTGGGTGTTCCACGAGATGTTTTAAAAAGATATATTTGGGTTTTTGTTATAAACCTAATGAAGCTTCATTCATTTTTCACAGTAAACTAAAAGCTTGTGTCGTGAAAGGAGAATTTGTCGGCGCCTGGGATCATACTGCGAATATTTTGTACATGAAGTAGACACTTCAATTTTAGACTACCGACGAACGATAATGTTTATTTCAGGCCATAGATTCCTACACACTGCTATCAATTAATATGTTGTGCCTACTCACTGCCTATACTGCTTACTTACCTATTATCGTATTATTACGAATATATTGACGTAAATAGCACTAATTCACTAAACAGGTGAAAGAACGATAATGTTTATTTCAGGCCATAGGTTCCTACACACTGCTATCAATTAATATGTTGTGCCTACTCACTGCCTATACTGCTTACTTACCTATTATCGTATTATTACGAATATATTGACGTAAATAGCACTAATTCACTAAACAGGTGAAAGAACGATAATGTTTATTTCAGGCCATAGGTTCCTACACACTGCTATCAATTAATATGTTGTGCCTACTCACTGCCTATACTGCTTACTTACCTATTATCGTATTATTACGAATATATTGACGTAAATAGCACTAATTCACTAAACAGGTGAAATTCCTGGGATTGCCTCTCCCAACTAACCAACAATATTATTATAATGAGATGAGAGGAACGTTAGTTAGTTAAGGCAGCATATTACATATTATATTATTATTTTGTTTTAAAATTTTCTAATATAACACTGACGAGTTTGGTTCATCTAACAACTACTGAAGTTTTCTTGAAAATTTGTGATTATCAAGAACTCGAAAACAGTTTACCACTGTGACGAGAAATCACAATCACATACATACATATTCAAGATTTATATTTAATATCTATAAACATTTATATGTATAATAAATCAATTATATTATCATATTTTGCGAATTGTTAATGTAAAGTAATAATAAATAAAAACATTGATTTGTATCATTTAATGAGTTTGAGCGTTTTCTGAAAATAAAACTACAAAAAAACCTTTGCTCTTTGAAAATTTTCGAGCGCTAAATCTAGTCCCTCTAAAGTTAACGATCATTGTGTAGAATGCTTCTTTGTTTTGAGCCAGCTGGAACAACTTGTCCATTCTTCCAATCTAGAATGTTGTTGCAGCAATGACATCTCTGCTCTCTGCCCACTCTTTGTCTCTACTCAATCTTTCTGTCCCTGCAAAATGTGACCCAAATAGGAAGATCGAATTCAAAGTTCTCTTATTACATTAACTCTACGTAAAACCTCTCTATTATAGGTAAACAATATAATATGTCCAAGGAATATGTTGTTAACAGTATACAGAGTCTTAATTAGTTGAGAGGGACTTTCGATGTTTATTTTCACTTGAAACAATCAACGTGAAGAGTTATTGTTATGTTAAAGTATAAACACTAATAATAATATATTTATACTACAAAGTAATACAGCTTTACAATAATAAACGCGAATCTTACATGCGTAGTATAGAACGCCTACACACTATTATATCAAACGTTACAATGTACTCGTACTACTGTTAAACTGATACGTTCTCAGTATTCTCATACTAATAACAATATACTTACATACCTGTATTATCATGATGAACATCTTTCGTTGTAATTGAGTTCCTAACCAAACGTCTAACATTCTGTGTAATTTTAATACAATATTAAATTATTTAATATATTAATATCATACACCTTAATTTCGTGTAGACAGGTGAATTCCTCGTATCGATATATGAATACATATTGTATATTTTTTTCAGTAATATGAAATAATACATGTACATCATTTCTCCTTGTCCTAATTGAGTTAGGGGCCCATACATTATGAGGCCTCAGTTCCACACTGAGAGCCTCATGAAGAATAATAATTATGTAGTATCTATTCTATATATTCATTTTATGTATGTATGTCCGATTATTTATTCAGCGCCGTTTAAAAGAACATCCATCTCAAAGGCGCGGGAAACTATGTTGAAAGAGCGATGTCATTAGTTTGCTCCTGAACGTTGTTATTGATTGGTTTTTACGAAGTTCCTCGGGGAGTCAATTCCAGATGACGGGTCCTACGACTCCAAAAGCTCTGTCGTAGAAGCAGGACTTGTTGGCTCTATTATCGACATCGTTCAGCATGTTGGTGAATATTTATGCTAAAAAGAACAGGGATCAGAAAGTGACTGAGGTGGCAAATTATTCAGAGCCTTGAAAATCGTAAAGCACAGTTCATATTCGACTCTTCCATCTAGTTTTACCCTCTCACCTATTTAATACTTATTATTATTTATTTAATCTGAATTGCCTGTTTGTTCTCGGTGTGGATACTTGATTTTGATATTAATTACTGCAGACAATTTAATTAATAGGAACAAATTAATGAATGTGTTTAAATATTAACATTGTTCTTAATAATAGGTATTTATTTTTAGAGTAATTCCAATTTCCTGTGTTGATAGATGTAATGAATTAAAGGAAAATAATGTGTGTTTACTTTAGTCATTAATAGATACGATTTATAAAGTTCTAGTTTGAAGTTTACTAAAAGTTGAGTCATTTCTACTATATGACGTACCATATTGTGTGCGTACAGCATGATATCACTATATTTCCTATAAGCTATTTAACTTGCTCATTATAATGAGTGTATCTGATTATGTATATTAAAAATTCAGATGATATTTAAAAAAAAGCGATATAACTATGAATGCAAAATGTGAGAAGACCTTATGAAGGCGATACGACTCTGTACATGTTGTTTTAAACTAACTGAGAATGATACAATATTGGAGAATATGGAAAGAGCTAGAGAAAGCCTTCGTTTAGGAGTGAACGAGAATATGCTGAAAAGAGGAATGTATATGGCTTGAAAGTCAGAATATGATGTTCTGATATTCAAAATGACGAAAATATTTTTCATGCAACAAACCCTTGATGTAACAGAACAAAAAAAAAGAAATACTAGTCATTCTACTTTCGACCTAAAATTTACTCCTAATACTTGTAAAGATATTCTTAAAAATATATATAGGTATTCAAACAAATATAAATTCAGTTTGGCAAAAAGTTTAATAGAATAATGTACATACGAAGAGTAACAGTGTATCTTTCACGTCATAAAGGTTTGTATGTAACGATGTGAGCCTCATGAAAATATCTGTAAAGAAGTACAATGTGTGAATTATCTCATTGTCATATGTCTCATTCACTATAATAGAATTCTAGAATAGTTCCGAATTAAAGGTGTAATCAGACTACATGGACACGTAACAATGTGTTGAAATTATATGAAATATAAGAATCGTCTACCTAACAAGAGGAAAATCGTTTACTAGAATAGAATACGTGACAAATCTCTCACAATACTTTTTATAAAGCTTTTACTCACTGTGTCGGTGTTTACGTTGTAGAACGCCATAACTTATATTCCATAACATATCTCAAAAGACGAAATATATATCTCTCAATACAGAACATAAAGTCGAAGAAAACATTTGATTTTTAATTTCGTTATAAAGCTTTTGTCTCTCTAAAATTACTTCTTTTTTTATAAGTAAGTGAAATTTACGCTAACGCTTTAAAAATCATTAGGATTTTTCACTAAGAAAGTTCTTGACTGTTCTGTTGTTCTTCTATTACTGCCATGTCATGTCCCTCCAACGTTGGCTGTCAACCTGGGGCTGGTCTATTTGCTCTGTGCCAGCTAGAACAATTCTTCCAAACTCGGGATTCATGTTCATATTCATATATGTATTCCCCATCCAGGTCACGCCCTCCCTTTCTTCCCACACCTTCTTGTTTTTGCTTTTGATAACTTTTATCTTTTGGTAAGACAATAAAATATTTTAATTTTCATTCAAATGGCAATTTTATTTTAAATGATGTAAAATATAATTCTCTTAGTCTTCAATACAATAGATATGATACTGATGGGGTAGAATAGTTGCAACCAATCCTTACGCATTTTTTTTACTTTATTTTCACATCCATGTAATTCCTCACGCATACATGCCGAATTTCCTTACTCAACATGAAAATCACCTCGAAAATTTTATCGACGTGCCATGTGATTTGTAGACTTCTGTGTATATTTTTCAGTCCATCTTTCACACATATAAAGGTACTTTCTTCGACACCATGTTACGTACACGTCCGCCCACCTTGCTACATCCACGGACGAGCACACAAATTGATACGATATCGTCCCACTGGGACGATCGCATCACATCATTTTACAGAATTATCACAAGAGAAATTATCAAATATTATATAAGAAATACATTTACATGAATTGTACATAAGAAAAGTATATAAGTTGGCTCGTAACCCCCAGCTTCGCTACATACATTTTGCAATGTACGTAAGCGAAACACATAGAAAATTAATTATATTATATAGAGAAAGTTACAATTATATTTGCAAGTAAAACAGATTAATATATTGGCTCAAGTTCATGTCTAGGGATGATTCTACTTGGTTTGTACAAGAGGAATGCATTGTGTGTGGGCGACAGGTACATACTTCAATTATACATATTATACTTACGTAAAGTTCAGAGAATTCTTTATCCTTTGGTTTCATCATTTTCTTATGGTCATCATATCATTATAGAATACTTAGGTAATTTATGCAATAATGTTTCTTCTGTTAGCACAATTTATATTGCAAAGATTCTACTTATATCTTTCCTTGAATAGAATTATAGATATATATCTCCAAGTAAACAATAAAAAATTATATCAAGTGGAACAAAGATTATCATAAGTACATCAGACCTTTCCAAGAAAGTGGATATATTATTTCCATCAGTGGAGCCATTCCTTTAACTCTTTGTTGCTTTCATAGTAAAATAATAGGGTCTTTCATCCATTGGTTGATCAAGGAATTGAACCTTTGTGACATAACTACTCCAAGTATAGCTAGGTTATTGGAAGACTATATACAAGGAGGCGGAGAGATGTACTTTAGTATTATTAAGAGTATTGAATCTACTGGCGGGTATATATAAAATGGATCTCAACAGAAAGATATCGGATGGTAAGTGATTTACATTTATTGTGTAAACATATACATTACATAACAAGACAGTTATTTTCAAAGTAAATTTGTAGGGAATAACATTCCGTTCAATATACAAAGTTATGAAAGTTATACCATATTCGGACTGAGACAATAAAACAAACAAGGGCAATTATCAAATACACCATCCTTGGTATTACAATATAAATCAATACCTGGTTTATCAAGTGATTTATAAATATTTAATTGGAATCATTCATTCTTCATTCAAACTCAAAATCTTAAATTATTACACAACGGAAAATTAATATACACAACGGAAAATTAATATATAGATAGTTCAATGATAATATGAACTCAGTTATGAAAAAATTATCAATATATATACATCATATACAGTAGTAATATAGTCACTTACAGTTAGACTGGCGAGCAGGATAAGAATAACACAAAGACAAGTATGTTATTGTTAACGTATTTTGCACTCATAGACGGAAGATGGCAGGATCGTGAAAGAAACATACCCTGATGCTACTATGGCGGTCGCTGGTTATACTCAAAGACGTACAGGGGTGTGGTGGTGTCAGAATCAGATAGATCCTGTCCTCAGGACGAAGAGATCACTACTTCTCAAGTGATAAGAGCAATATTATACGTTACAACACTATTCTCAGTGTCAAGGGAAGAAGGCGTCACTATTTCAATATTCCTTTCAGATATACTCAGCTAGTCTTTTAATCACTCTTTTGACAAGGGTATGAACCGGAGAAGTTACTAGAGGATTACACAGTTCACATTGTAATGCGAGTTATATCGGTAAATCACCGCTACGCGATATACTGACTATCCGAGGTGAAGCTGTACACGCTGAAGATTTAGGAACACATTCTCAATTTCAATCAAATTCACAATACTGAGAAAGTAGAAAGAACAGTTTATGTGATTGTTCATGATTCCTAACATAGAATATTTGTTCAGAAACTATGGATTATCCAATTTCACACGGTTATGAATAATGGCGGCAACAGCAAAAACCACGCCCAAAACCAACATATATTGTTATTATACTCAAAACTTTCAATTATTATCATTATCACCACAAGAATCGCCATGTATATATAACTCAAAGAGAATATAAGCTTGTCCATAACATTATTCAATTTATTAATTACTATTAATTATTAATCGTTACTATTGTTCCTTGATATTGGCGGTAAGATTGGTCGCGCACGTAAAACTAACACAGATATTTAAAGTACATTATTAACGACACACAATAAGAATTGTTTTACGTACAACAGAGGGCAACACACTTGTTTATCACATTATGAAGTTAAGTACTATTGAATAATTATCGTTAGTATTATTATTGTGTCGGAGTTACGCACATCGCTGTTCGCGACTAAGGCGGGAAGGGACAAACCCTTCTTTCGTCCAACCTATGCCATGGTTTGCGGGTAACTGCTTTGCTTGCAAGCGACGCGAGGGGGAACAGGCACGTTTAACGGTTATTCTTCAAGGGAATGAGAATCATACGATGTGGTGCCGTGTGCAGATCGAAGCATCAGCCAGTCACGTGTTCTTTGTAACGTACAATTATTATTATTATTACGGAAGACTCACAGACAACAATTGACTGTAGGAACATTAGCTAGAACGAACTTTTCCGCAGCGATTATTTAATGCGTAGCATTCTCCCTTTCGGCCCCTCTTGAAAATTTGAAGAGAAGCGACAAATTTTCAAGTTCCCCAATTATACAAAAAAAAGTTGAGAACCACTACAAAAATTGTTGAGAACCACTGGTTACATGAAAAGATTGAATACCACTGGTCACATAAAAAAGTTGAGTACCACTGGTTACATAAAAAGTTGAGAACCATTGGATACATAAGCAACTATATAGGTACCCAATTACAGACAAACAATTCAAAAAATGGTAGCTTATATACTATTACAATGTTTCTTACATCCTATAGCCCGTTCAATTATTATTAAACACTCCCGGTAAATTGCCCATAGTCAAAATTGATGCGAACTGTTTTCATATTTTGACTTACACTTCTTAATAATAACACAAAATTCACTTTGGTTGTTTTAGTACGGGGCTCCTATCAAAAGTTTGAGAGCTACAATCATAACAATATAATAGTACATAGAGGTGTGTATATATATAGACAGGTGCATATGTGCATGTATATGAAAAACACAGGTTATGAAAACAACAACTTTAAACATTTTACAATACAATTTTTATAAGAAACTCAGGATCTGTAATACGTTTCAATATACGGTTCGTTCTACATTGGCGATAACATTATTCTCTTCAATAATTTATCAACATACGTACGTTACATTGATGGATTCATTTACCACGATCGACGACAAGTTAATATTTTAAACATGACAAACATATAAAACAAAAGTTACATACTTAAGAAGTTGGTTTACATCATTCTCGATTCCGGTTACATGTATCCAACAAGGGAAAAGTAACATAAAGGAATTTAAATAATTATAAACAATTTTGTATAGATGGAATTAGAGATACTACATTTACGCTTCATTTTACCCATTAAGCTTAATAGCACTCATATACAAGTGATTTCATGTACCATGTACCATACAAAGATATTGGCAAAGCACAGAAAGAAATCATACATAATAAGGACATATACATATTAGAAAAACAATTTACACGCAGACATGACATAATGGTACATCACGACGACTGCAATCACATTTACAGTAACCGATATTCATTAATGGCGTCAAATCCTTCTACGCATATTACATAGTCACAATTCTCACACAGAGACAGATTTCTCACATAGAGATAATCTCAGAGGGAGCTACCCTCACACAGGCTTAATACATGACAAATACATTGAACAACTTTCGATCTTTGCTACACAATATACAAGTTACAAGTTCAATAAATTCTTTACATACATCATTATTCAAATTCAACATTTACTTCTTCATACAGGGCTCACCTTTCATAAACAGATTCATACATCATCTTTATTCACTAACATACAATTAACTAAAATTATCCCATTGAATATCTGTAGCCAACATTCCACTACAGGTTTTATTCTGTGTCTTTCATAAGCCATTCCGTTCAATGTCAAAATGTTCTATCACATTTTCCAATGTATTCAAGCAACATAAACAACTTTTACACAAAGTCACAAAATTATTTAATTCAACAAGGATATACTACATCCAAACATTTCCAATTACAATTCATAAGAGATTACTACGTGTCCTACGCGGAATTAAACGTCATATAAACTCAAACTTCAAAATAATAGGCATGAACGATTAGCAATCACATTGTCTACATTCATCAAAAAGAGCATTACGATTTATCTTTCACACATCCAGATAACATCGTCTCTATATTGATTACACAAAAAGGTCACAAAAAAGTATTTAAACACATCTCTCCTATCACGGCTTTACATATTACATAAACATAACTCATTTTTTTATCAAAGAGCGTTCGTTAGTTTACCTTAACGGAATAATTCACTAATCGGACTCAGTTCTCAAATAAACAAGGCATAGGTTACTTCAATATTTCACGATGGTAATAAGCCGCAAAAGTCACATTATTACATTTCAAGAAAATTAATTACTTCACAAAGATAACACATTCCGAACACAAAGGGTTAATATTCAACAAAAAAAATCTAGATCGTTACATGGTTACTTCTTTATTTCACAAAAACTTTTACAAACATCATCCTACTTTTTACGTTAATGTCAAAATTTTCAACGATGGTCATCAAAGGGTTAACTGTTTCTTTACTAAATTCAAAAATTCAGTAACAGTTCACATATACTTGACATTAAAAAAAATTCAATTATTATTCACAAAGGGTTAACAAATTCGGTCAGGTTTCACTAAGGGTTAAGTGGATTTATTTTTCAAATTTCGTGAACGGTCGTGAAGGGTTTAACATTATTCACTTCGATTTATTTTTTAACTTTAATTTTCTCAAAACAAAAATATTTGTTTAATATTATTCATCATTATTATTTCGTCACATCACTACGTACGCATATATAATATTCTTATCAAAATTCTACTACGCATAATTTTACACAACAACGCTCATTTAATATTATTTCTCCAAGAGTTCAATAAAGATTTTTTTTATTCCAAATGCAACATTTTACTGTTTCAAAAAATTTAATTCAATTTAATATTTAACATCGATTTTTACTCTCATCGTTTGAAAATGAATCTACTATTAAAATAACATTACAACAAAATTATGTTTACCGGCAAAGTTCTTTGTACACTTTGGTTTACTATACACACAACACTATGGGTACATATTATTTCGTTTCGCTCCAATATTATTATTTTCAACTATTTTGGACTTCCGTTTCGCGCGTGAATATTTTTATTACATTGTTGCGGTAGGTCTGTACGATGTCTCTTTCTCTCGCGACGTACAGGTATGTACCTACCATACGTTGTATAGATATGTATACTACTTGTTCGCACACCGCTCGCTTCTCTCGATGCACAACTACGGTATAACATTATATCTATCCGTACGGCGTTCGATATTATAGATACACACTATATCTTCATTATGTTATGTAGGTCGGTTTTCGATGTCTTGTTTACCGCTTAATACGAGACATTTACAACAGAATATTTTCACCATACAATTCTTTCTATACGGCATCGGTTTTTTACTCCACATTATAACAATACTCGCGACAAACGTTTGCGCTATACACCAATACATTTATTTTTTTAAATACGGACATTTAAATTATTTATCTTACGATTCCTGTTTCATTTTTTAAAATTGTTTTCATATACATACACACACCAAATTATTACATTTTCAATTAATATCAATACACATAATTACACAATAAAGATAAGAATTCTGAACTTCACGATTAGGCAAATTCACCACACAATACATTTAAAATTTTCGGGCCAACAACTATGCGAGTTGTACGATCCAGGACGAGCTGCCCAAATTGTTACGTTATCGTCTCACTCATTGCTACATCCCGGACGAGCCCCCAAATGTTACGTACACGTCCGCCCACCTTGCTACATCCACGGACGAGCACACAAATTGATACGATATCGTCCCACTGGGACGATCGCATCACATCATTTTACAGAATTATCACAAGAGAAATTATCAAATATTATATAAGAAATACATTTACATGAATTGTACATAAGAAAAGTATATAAGTTGGCTCGTAACCCCCAGCTTCGCTACATACATTTTGCAATGTACGTAAGCGAAACACATAGAAAATTAATTATATTATATAGAGAAAGTTACAATTATATTTGCAAGTAAAACAGATTAATATATTGGCTCAAGTTCATGTCTAGGGATGATTCTACTTGGTTTGTACAAGAGGAATGCATTGTGTGTGGGCGACAGGTACATACTTCAATTATACATATTATACTTACGTAAAGTTCAGAGAATTCTTTATCCTTTGGTTTCATCATTTTCTTATGGTCATCATATCATTATAGAATACTTAGGTAATTTATGCAATAATGTTTCTTCTGTTAGCACAATTTATATTGCAAAGATTCTACTTATATCTTTCCTTGAATAGAATTATAGATATATATCTCCAAGTAAACAATAAAAAATTATATCAAGTGGAACAAAGATTATCATAAGTACATCAGACCTTTCCAAGAAAGTGGATATATTATTTCCATCAGTGGAGCCATTCCTTTAACTCTTTGTTGCTTTCATAGTAAAATAATAGGGTCTTTCATCCATTGGTTGATCAAGGAATTGAACCTTTGTGACATAACTACTCCAAGTATAGCTAGGTTATTGGAAGACTATATACAAGGAGGCGGAGAGATGTACTTTAGTATTATTAAGAGTATTGAATCTACTGGCGGGTATATATAAAATGGATCTCAACAGAAAGATATCGGATGGTAAGTGATTTACATTTATTGTGTAAACATATACATTACATAACAAGACAGTTATTTTCAAAGTAAATTTGTAGGGAATAACATTCCGTTCAATATACAAAGTTATGAAAGTTATACCATATTCGGACTGAGACAATAAAACAAACAAGGGCAATTATCAAATACACCATCCTTGGTATTACAATATAAATCAATACCTGGTTTATCAAGTGATTTATAAATATTTAATTGGAATCATTCATTCTTCATTCAAACTCAAAATCTTAAATTATTACACAACGGAAAATTAATATACACAACGGAAAATTAATATATAGATAGTTCAATGATAATATGAACTCAGTTATGAAAAAATTATCAATATATATACATCATATACAGTAGTAATATAGTCACTTACAGTTAGACTGGCGAGCAGGATAAGAATAACACAAAGACAAGTATGTTATTGTTAACGTATTTTGCACTCATAGACGGAAGATGGCAGGATCGTGAAAGAAACATACCCTGATGCTACTATGGCGGTCGCTGGTTATACTCAAAGACGTACAGGGGTGTGGTGGTGTCAGAATCAGATAGATCCTGTCCTCAGGACGAAGAGATCACTACTTCTCAAGTGATAAGAGCAATATTATACGTTACAACACTATTCTCAGTGTCAAGGGAAGAAGGCGTCACTATTTCAATATTCCTTTCAGATATACTCAGCTAGTCTTTTAATCACTCTTTTGACAAGGGTATGAACCGGAGAAGTTACTAGAGGATTACACAGTTCACATTGTAATGCGAGTTATATCGGTAAATCACCGCTACGCGATATACTGACTATCCGAGGTGAAGCTGTACACGCTGAAGATTTAGGAACACATTCTCAATTTCAATCAAATTCACAATACTGAGAAAGTAGAAAGAACAGTTTATGTGATTGTTCATGATTCCTAACATAGAATATTTGTTCAGAAACTATGGATTATCCAATTTCACACGGTTATGAATAATGGCGGCAACAGCAAAAACCACGCCCAAAACCAACATATATTGTTATTATACTCAAAACTTTCAATTATTATCATTATCACCACAAGAATCGCCATGTATAAATATAACTCAAAGAGAATATAAGCTTGTCCATAACATTATTCAATTTATTAATTACTATTAATTATTAATCGTTACTATTGTTCCTTGATATTGGCGGTAAGATTGGTCGCGCACGTAAAACTAACACAGATATTTAAAGTACATTATTAACGACACACAATAAGAATTGTTTTACGTACAACAGAGGGCAACACACTTGTTTATCACATTATGAAGTTAAGTACTATTGAATAATTATCGTTAGTATTATTATTGTGTCGGAGTTACGCACATCGCTGTTCGCGACTAAGGCGGGAAGGGACAAACCCTTCTTTCGTCCAACCTATGCCATGGTTTGCGGGTAACTGCTTTGCTTGCAAGCGACGCGAGGGGGAACAGGCACGTTTAACGGTTATTCTTCAAGGGAATGAGAATCATACGATGTGGTGCCGTGTGCAGATCGAAGCATCAGCCAGTCACGTGTTCTTTGTAACGTACAATTATTATTATTATTACGGAAGACTCACAGACAACAATTGACTGTAGGAACATTAGCTAGAACGAACTTTTCCGCAGCGATTATTTAATGCGTAGCAACCATTTCATATTTCAGTTACTACTCATGTCCATGGGATTATTTTTTTTTATCCTGAAGCAAGTTTTTCTGAAAATGAATACTGCGAGCAATTTCATATTTTATGACCATATAACCATATTACCGTTACACAATATTATATTATTTCCACTTCAATGTTACGTAAATTTAAACAATCCTCATTCACAATACTCCGTGTAATTTGCATTTTTATGACTATCGTTGTCATGACTACTTCTTACGGAGATGTAAGCACAAGTAGGTACTTACCTAGGTAGGTTTCTACAATTTTCCACAAGTATTGGGACTCATAGTGCATAGAAAGACAAGTTCGACGACCTAAAATGTCTTTTGTTACCAAGTGTACCGATCTTAGTCACAAAATAACAAATATGAAACTATCCAGACAGTGTTATAATATTGTAGGTAGGTATTCACTTTAACAAGTCGCTTTATAATATTTGATTTTCAATGTCTCGCTTGTCTCTAATATCTATGTGTTTACTGCATGTAATGTATTATCCCTAGCGGAAATATTAATATTAAAGGAACAAAGTAAATAATAATATTAGTTTGTTCTTCCTTAAGTTAGAGAGGAATAATGTATTTGAATGATATATATGGAACCAATATCCGGTATATACGTCTTTTCTTCGATCAAATACTACGCAGATATTGAAATGATACTAAATTAAAATACAACTGAATATTGGACAATAATTGACTTTTTTTTTTTTAAAGGGCAGCGCCCGCCACATGCCTCGTGCCGTACCTGGAGATATGCATCTCCATAACGACACACACATGCACAAACAGGATTTAATGTCGCATTAAAGCGAGAAATGCTGCCCCGAGGGAGCACTCTAGATTTAGCGGCCACACACCAAAGATTTGTTTGAAGTGTGGAGTAGCCAGTGGACTGACTATACTGTGTGTAAGAAACATCCATGTCGTCCTCTCTGTGCTAATAAAAATAAAGCATTCAAAAGCGGTTGCATAACAGCTCATCGATGAATAATTTATATCTCAAATGTGTGATTTTTATGCAATTTTTAATTCTCAAAAAAATTGAATTATCGTCGGAGTAAGATACAATCGGATGAAATAGAAATATTTTTTATGTGAGTAATGATAGATGTGCATGTTTTTATATGTGTTTTTACATTTTTTTACATTTTAATGTATGTTTTAGCATTTTTAATTCTTCCTGTATCTTTTTATTTAATGAAGTACCTCAAATTTATGTTTGTTAATTGGTGAGAAAGGGATCTTAATTTGTTTGCTCATTGTTATAATTAATTGTTTATATTTATTGTTACAACTGAATGATCCATATAGAATAAATAAAATAAAATAAAATAAGGTACATTGTATCCGTTATCTGATATCCGTTATAGCTAAACCACTCTACACTTTATGGTTAGTATAATGTATATAATATGTATGTATGTGTAATGGCATGTTGCCAAATATTAAATCAGCCCTCATATGGGACGTATAGTAACAAATAAATACAATATACAATAATCCTTATAATCCTCAGCCTCACACATTCCTGTCTCTCGTGAAGCAGATAAATAACTCTCATTCTTCATTTCACTTCTTATTTTTCCTCTCTAGTGTCTTGTTTCTCTAAATATTCCTCAAAAACTGAATTATTGAACAGTTTCACCTGCCTACATAAGATATGTTGACTCAGACTTAAAATATGAAGCCGTGGTGATCCTTATTCTCGAATAAATATATGTCAGTTTTTATTTATTTATTTTTGAATAATATGCAATATAAATAAGAACCTAAATAAAACATTAATGGCAAATTACAAATGTAAATAATAAAAAAAAACAGGAAAATAAATATAGTACAAAAAGATGAATTTATTGCTCAGGTATTTTATAAAAAAAACACTATTTTACTAGTAAATGTATATTTAAAGGCAATTAAACTTTTCAACTTGTTTTATTTGAAAACTTAATCATAAAAAAGCTTCCTTAAATAGTAATAAACACATATAGAGATGTGCTGTGTGGTATTTCTATAAATGTTTTTCTAATTCAGTATGTACCAATTTTAAATCCATTTATGCCATTGCAGTATTAATCACAAGTTGGATTACAATGGTCGCATTGCAAATATAATAAACATACAAATCATCTTCTACATACTATAAAATATCTGCTGATAATAAATTTATTGTGCTTCATTGAGACTTCTAACTTTTACAGAAAGCAATGTAAGACCGATTATATTCCGAGAACTATTTATGTGGCTTATGACTGTAATTAATTTGTTAAAAAATTCAGCGCCCCAAGTTCCACGGTCTTTTTATTGAATATTGAGGCTTTCACGAGCAAATCTTATCCTTTGTTTTCAATTTTAAATATTTACTTGAGTATTCATCATGAACATCTTTGGGAATTCAGAAGATAAACACTTCAGTCAAATCAATTACTATTGTATTCAAACACTTAGAAGTTTTCATTATATTTTCACGGTTCCGAACACAATAATAATAATACCTAATAATATCAGTAGACTGAACATGTCATTATGCAAATATATTGAGACAGTTTTGTTATCTTTTGTTCATCTTTTTGCTGTGCAACTCAAAATGATTCTGAGTATTCCAATCCCAAATAAACTGTCTTCTCCTGGATTCTGCGTCACTCCCAACACGTCATTCCAGGAAAATGGCTTCTTGCGTTTCGTACAGTTCTATTCATTGCCTGACTACTACCGTCTTAACACAATAATTTACTGTCTACTGTGAGAATATCATCACGGTTTCAGTTGATAGATACGTTGAATTTTATGACCCACTCTAAGCTCGTAAATTATAATAAATTGTATCCAGTCTCTAACATTTTGTCATGACAAAAAAATTAATAAATCTTTATTGGCCAAATTTTACACAAATACATAAACAATAATATTCAACATTACAAAACGTGACAATTAACCAAATTAGCCAAAAGGCGGACTTGTTGCTAAGCTACGTCTTCCAGTCCACCCTAAAACATTAACATAAAAAAAAGTTTATGCCTACCCAAATAATAAAAAAAAAATTAAAAATAAACGAAAATAAATAATCCATAGAAAAAAAATTTCAACGTGCCTTGCAAGAAGAATAATCAACGGACTCACTATCTGCATTGACATACAAAACGCTCTCTCTGTACCATCAAATTAAAAAGTACCTAATAAAAAAAATCTAAATAATTGCCTTTTAACTTAAATTTCAATTATAATTTAAATTTGTATTATCTAACATAAGTTATAATTGGCTTTAATTTTGTTCAATTATTGTTTTTTTACTCTTTAATATTAGCCATTACTTTAAGTTTGATAAAAATAAATAAATTTTAAAAATCAAAAAAGGTTGCAAACACCGTTGTCTTAAATTTACAAAACTATACTTAATTGTTTTGATTTTTTGTAAGGTACCTACATATATTTTAGAAACCGCTAAATTTACGTTTTTTTTATCTAGGCTTACATCAGCGTGAGTTGAACTTTCAGAGAGACTCCGCCGTTCCAAAAACATCGAATTTATCAAAGTAGGTAGCAACTATTGTTGTCACTGGATTCCAACTCTTTTTTATTTATTTATTTATTTATTTATTTCATATAATAGATGTCTGCATCAGCCTTTACATACAATACAATAAAACAAAAACAAACAACTGAAATAATGCGTACAATATAAAGAAATCAACGTAAAAAGAACATAAGTAATAAATACCACCAACTAATTTCAAACATAAGTGTAATCAAATACAATTTTAACACTAATACAAGTATAACAGATAAAGAGATAAGTATATATTTGTAAAATGAGATATATATATTTATTAATTTCATCTTAATATTTATTTCTTACTCTTGAAAATTAATTGTCAATATTTTTCGAAATTTATTTAGAAAATTAATACCCGACCTTCGGTGAGTGAAAAAGCTACATAAATATACCTAATTATATTATTAAGAAACGAAAGTGATGTGAACTCAGGTATGAAATGTTCGACTGCACGTAGTACTAGTAAAGTTAAAAGTGTAATATTGTTTGTGAGATCATTGTACCTTCGATTTTATATGAAGAAGTTCATCGGCCAGTCCTCTATAACTTGTTCAGTTCAAATATTATGGATGGCTTATGTTCCCAGAACACATCTTATCTATTACATTACACATATATGTAACTGATGTTATGTAGGTAGATACAATAATCCTTGAGATGATTTTGACTTCTGCGAAGATTCTATGGTTGAGTAATAATGTCACGAATTAGTTTGGGAGGAATGATATCTCTCTGTCCTGTGAGTCACATAATATTAAGTGTCTCCCCATGTGTCTCAAAGTGCTGCGTTCTCCTAGTCACCTATGTAACTACAACAGCAGCTGTGAAGCATATATTTCTCTTATTCTTTGTAAAATAATTTGTCAATAGGATACAAAAGGCATTTGTGTGAATGTGGATGTTATCCCAATTTATTGTATTATATTGTCTTAGTGAAAACACTTAAATAAGCTTCAACTCAGCAATAATAAGGCATATCACCCAACCTAAAATGTCTACCTTATTATTGACATGGTGAGAATGACCATTATATTTATTAAGTACAGTAAGTCGTCCGGCTACCCCATTTAAAGGAGATGTAATGATGGTATAGAGAGGTAGAGTTAATTATTGTATCGCAAAAAGACACTAGAATGCAAAATATGTAAGTATTATAAATTGTCTGTACATTTCATCAAATACCAGAGATTTCATACTAATTAATGAAATGATTAAGTATTTATTATTTTACCGGAAAATTTACACCAAAACATCATATCTCATTGCAGCGCCTCTCATTAGTGGGGTAGCCAGCAGACCAACTAAATGCAATGAACATGTATATTGTCTTCTATGTGTCAACAAAAACGTTTAAAACATAATCAGATAATTAACGAAAATTTTAAATTGAAATTACACGAAAAGAACAACTTGCACGTTTATTAAATGCAGTTAGCCTGTTAGCTACCCCACTTATGGTATAATATATTATGTGTTTATTTATTTATTTGTAAGTAAAAAAAACACCACCCACCATGACAGTGTTCACCTTTTTGATGAGCGATGCATATAACAATATTACAATAAAACACACATTATCAAACACAATTAAAAACAGAGAGAAGAGAAATTAATACAAATAAAAGAACACGTACACACTACCTACACACACATGTATTTACATAAATTCAATTTGAATAATGCACTATTTCATTTCTTTCAAAAGCATCAAATAATTCGTGCTATACGTACTATTGTAGTACATGTGCACTGTGATGGTATAGATGTTCGTATTCAGGATGAACCAAATATTAAATGTACTCGTATAGTATCTAAACTTAACGATAATAATAATACAAAGTCAGTCGTGATCACCGACACGTATGTAGCTCTATACAACACATCAATTAGTAATAATTTTATACCTAGTCGATGTCATTTCATTTTCTCCTGTCTCCGATTTGTCTCTGAAATTTACATTAGGTAGATAGTCTTGTATACAAAACATACAAGTACATATGTAATAATTTAGTTATTTATACTCTATATTATATTACATATATACAATGCCGGAGGTGTGATGTATTGCACGACCGAGAATATTAAATTGCAAGCAGTTCTGTGAAAGCTTATAAGGAAAAATTAAATTACCAAGAAGCATCGAAGAAAAAATCAACATAATCATTATACTGTGTGGAAGGAAGCTTATTTTTCATTAGACAGTGATATTTCATTACAACTGACTTAACATCGCTCCTAAGTTTTACTATATTATAATAATGATTAATATTAGTTTTGCTTCATTCGTCATTTGAATTTACTGCACGACTGTATTTACTGGAAAAATAACACGTCCACGAAATTGTAATTTATTTTCTGAAGATTTTTAGACCACAGTTTGGTGATTAAATACGTATCCTAAAAATATCTCAGTCATTCTTGTTTCATTTTTAATACTGTAAAAATAAAATTAATTATGATAATACTATAAAATAATGGCAGGCATATTTCGTAAATTATCCCGTGGAGCACCCGGTAAAGAATTGGTCTCCCACTCTTCTGCGTAAGTTTTCGAGTGTCCTGTAAAAGGCAGGTGTTCGAAAAAAATAAGACATTTTTTCAAAGTCAAATTCAAATTCAAATTCAAATATTTTTATTAATCAAAAAAAATATACATGCAATAAAACAAAACAATAACATAAGACAAAGTAATAAATTCAAGTACTCCCCAATTTGAGCATAGCTCGTGTTTTGGGGAGGAGTAAACTACATACATATAAACATATTCTGTTTTATCTCAACCCTATATCTTAGGGTAGAAACAATTCATATATACCCAATCAATTTTACATCTTAAATTCAGCGTTGAGGTTTGCCACCCATCCTGAATGTCTTGATTTTATACTGGCACAAAGAGGACAGTTTGTATGTTTCTTACATACAGCTGATCTGCTGGCTACCCCACTTGTGGGATATGCCGTGATGGTATAGTAGTAGTAGTAGTATAAAATAATTTTAAAGAGTAATTTATTCAAATTAAATACAATCAAACCAAAGAGAACGATTTTATTGCAAAGACGCGATCTCTTCCAACTAACCCAAAATAACCGTAAAAATTGTTCACTGATGGTGTTTAGGTAGTAAAATGAAAAAGTAAATGAAATTAAGAACAAATTGTTTTTTCTACTATATCGATACGGGTGCAAACCCAGTGAGGTAGTATTAAAGTGTATAAATGAATTTAAATTGTGAAAATGTTATTTTTTGTGTTGTATAATATTTCTGGAAAAAAAATATTATTATTGAGACAGACGTCTTGTTAATCGATTGACATAATGTTTTTAATTTCATTATAAAAAATATTTTTGAACTCGTCCTGTTACACAAAATTACATGCTATTATTTCCGTCGAGCTTTGTTAAGGAATAGGCATCTCATTCTTTCCTGTGAGGTTTCATGTGGCCTATAAAAGTATTCGTATACATTTGACATCTTGATGAGGTGTGGTACCTCTTTTGAATATTTTATTTTTTCCGTCGAGCTTTGTTAAGGAATAGGCATCTCACTCTTTCCTGTGAGGTTTCATGTGGCCTATAAAAGTATTCGTATACATTTGACATCTTAATGAGGTGTGGTACCTCTTTTGAATATTTTATTTTTTCCGTCGAGCTTTGTTAAGGAATAGGCATCTCACTCTTTCCTGTGAGGTTTCATGTGGCCTATAAAAGTATTCGTATACATTTGACATCTTAATGAGGTGTGGTACCTCTTTTGAATATTTTATTTTTTCCGTCGAGCTTTGTTAAGGAATAGGCATCTCACTCTTTCCTGTGAGGTTTCAAGTGGCCTATAAAAGTATTCGTATACATTTGACATCTTGATGAGGTGTGGTACCTCTTTTGAATATTTTATTTTTCCGTCGAGATTTGTGAGGACATTTTTTTTATTTTTGATACGTGCAATTGATCTATTGGATGTGCTATGATAGTATAGATTCTAAGAATAATGCAAGATATTACAGAA
Organism: Athripsodes cinereus; assembly: GCA_947579605.1. Classification (NCBI taxonomy): domain Eukaryota; kingdom Metazoa; phylum Arthropoda; class Insecta; order Trichoptera; family Leptoceridae; genus Athripsodes; species Athripsodes cinereus. The sequence goes on from OX388314.1 coordinate 29,438,151, forward strand.
GATTAAAAGATACTTACTCATTATTAAGTATTTTATTTTAACGAAACTATTAGTTCGATTCATTGGTGATTATATTCTCAATCACACATTACGTGTAAATATCATACATAACATTATAAGAAATAAATATTATTCATCATTCATAATACGAAATTGATGCTAAAAGTAATGATTGATACATACGTCATCAACATGTTAAATTATTAATCTGAAAATAATTAAGTTATATATAATGCATCAATAAGATTAATTATTTGTTGACATTATAGTAATTATCTTATTCAATATAATTCTTAGTAATCTCCAGTATATGATATGAATCATGATCTTAAACTAGTTTTATGTTAAACATAATTATACTGAGTTAGTCTCATACGAGAAGATCTGAGCCAAATAACAGCTGACTCATAATGTCATAATACATATAATATGTTACTACTCGCTGTGAACAAGATACAATAGTAAAACTATTATTAAATTTCATATTGAAACTGTAGCATACATTATTACTATTAACGTACCTACTATAAATATCTACAAATCAAATGTTTTTGTGTTAACACTTTGGAAATTCATTATAATTAAAATGATTTTAAAACACTGTATAATTTCCAAATTAAATTTATTCACCTCAAACGTTTTCGCCAAGGCTTCTACTTGGCATCATTAGGAGGACAAGCTTCTACAACTTTCGTCAAGTAGAAGCCTTGGCGAAAACGTTTGAGGTGAATAAATTTAATTTGGAAATTATACAGTGTTTTAAAATCATTTTAATTAAATATCTACAAAGTTATTGAGTCGTGTGAAATAAAGGTTGGAAATGAATGTTTGGAGCAAGTGGACGAATATGTTTATTTAGGAAGTATGTTTGTATGGGATGGTAGGTACGAAAGGGACATTGAAAAAAGAAATGTGGCTGGTGCGAGAGTGAACAGTGCACTTCGATCTATTGTTAGCAATAGCAATGTCTCGAACATGGCTAAAATGCTGGTGCACAACGCCATCCTCGTACCGACACTGATGTATGCAAGCGAGACTTGGACATGGCTGAAGAAGGACGAGAGTGGAATAAATGCAGTGGAGATGCGATCACTGAGAAGAATGGTAGGTAAAACATTGCGTGATAGAGTAAGAAATGAGGATATTAGAAGAATGAGTGGATGCAAGAGGAGTGTTGTTGATAGAATGCGTGTAAATAAATTGAGATGGTTTGGTCATGTGGAGCGAATGGATGGTGTAAAATTGATGAAGAGGGTGTATTTATCTGAAAGAGAGGGTGTGAGGAAGCGCGGGCGTCCGAGAACCACGTGGCTTAACCACGTGGATCAAATTCTCAAGGACGGTCGCGTGTTAAGTAAGAGGAATCGGCGTGCATGTATGAGAAACTGGATGAATTTAGAGGAAGCGAAAGAAGTATGTAAGGATAGAGCGACATGGCGTTCCGTTCTCTCTGCCTACCCCACCTGGGACACGGCGTGAGGGTATAGTATAGTATAGTATAGTTATTGAGTCGTATTGAAAATTGTATTTGATGCGCTTAGTAGTAACATAATGTTTAGAGTGTGGAGGTGTTCAAGGCGAGGTTAAAAACCTTATTGTTCAGGAGGTGTTATGATTTTTGAATGAACCCTTGCGGTGGTTTTTCCACAAAACGCCGCATCTAAAAAATTGTTAAGATATTTTTATTACATATTTCATAGAAATGTGTCATCAGACTCACTGACTATTCTTTAATGTAAACTAAAAAAAAACACTGACGTGGTAAGATCGGAGATGCCAACACTGGCAAAGTGGTATTAAACTAGAGAGAATTAAAATATTAATAAATCGTCACCTAAACGGATAAATAGGAGTCCTTGGACTCCTGCAATATCCAAGAAATAAAGTTATTTCAACACAAAAAAAAACGTTCTGGATATGCCGATAACGTGAGACATTTCAGAACTTTTCAGATATTGCAAGGTGGACGAGTATGTTGATCATAATTGAATTACAATTCCAATAAATAAAAGTATCATTTATACTATAACAGTACTGTAATAAAATTTGTCATAAATTGTGACGAAATTTGAAGAAACAATAAATTAGTTATGACGTTACAAGTGTGTATTAGGTGTTACGTGTTCCGCGACATGTTTTCCACGTAATGATTTCAAGTAAACCTGTAAGGTTTATACGTACATACTTACATTTTTCTTAATTCAACATAAATGTTTATAATAATATAACATGTATGGATTAAATTGATTGTTAACGAGAGAAAAGGTAATATTTATTCTTTTGTATGAAGTTTAAGAACATGTGAAAAAAAATAATGAATTAAAAAAACTGTAACCTTTATTAAATATTGTATTTTTATGGCAAAGAGATGACGATCTTTATGTTAGTTCACTAACTACTCTTGTGAGAGAAACCGTAATGATATTGGTAAATTAATACTATGAGAAGATTCTACGTCTTTGCGATAAACTCGCTCTCTGTATATTGATAATATCTAATTCGAATGCATTTTTCAATAAATTATCATCAATGTTTGGGAAAAAGTATAAATTATGAAGAAATGAGATTTTATGCCTATTATTTTTGTAAAGTTGGAGACTAATATTTATAACTAAAATGGTAAGGATTGAGAAAAACATAAATAAAGATCTTCAATGAAGATTTGATATAATTAACAGATAAAGTTGATTTCTTTAAAACAATATATATAGTAAAGATCAAAAGATGTTTGCTAATTTTAAGGTAAGGTTGCAGTTTACTATCTTTATTTAATCTAAAATAAATGTACGATAACAAATCATCAAATAACGTAAAATTCATCACAAGAAATATATAATCCTAAACATCTGTATTTGATGGATAGCCTCTAGACTACTATATATTTTATACACAGTATTAATTATGTTGTTGTATAAGATTGTTGTTGTCTAATAAAGTCGAGCTATGATGAGCTTTTCAGATAAGTGATGTCAAAACAGAACGTCTTTAAGAATTAACGATGGTCAACTCATTAAGTATTTTATTTGATTGACTGATGTTTACCGAAACTTTCTATTTTAATAGCCACTTGCATAATAATTTGTTGATTCTTGGAATATATTATTATCACATGTCTACTTAGTTACAAAGTGTTGATTTTCTAAATGTAACTTCACCTTACTCCTAATCCAAAGCCCTTGAGATAACAATCAAATCAGATAGACGGAGACAGCCGCTTAGGTAAAGCTACCTACATATTATATTATATTATATTATATTATTCCCTTTGCCCTATATTTTATAATATTCTATATACGAGGACAGATCAATAAATACACGATTTTATTGTGTTTCCCATATTGTACATAGCTACAAAATTATTTCACGATGCTCTGGATGAACATCTTTGAAGAATATTTTTAATTTTATTGGCATATTCAATGTGATAATTAAGCGACATGATTGTATGACGAGTTTTCCACTAAATTTGATTTTTACTTAAAAAGATAAAAAGGTCTACGACAAGTTTGGACGCAAGAAAACAAAAAGTTTTCAATCTGTTTGTTTATAACACTGACATGTCAAAATCGGTCGCCGATATATTAACCTTTAAAGGTGATAATTGAACACAGTGGAAAACTGGTCAACATTAGATAAATTTGTGCCATAACAAAATTGGTTTACAAGTTTAATTTATTTGTAATCCATAATATTACCCAAATTAAGTTCCCAGTACCTAACTATTTTATGTTCTTAATTTGAAAAATGTAACAAGGCAAAAAGAGTTACAGTCATGAAGTCATCAATTAGAAAACGAATATTTTGAGGATCTTGACAATACCTACATTTTATTTTTAGGAATACAAAACTGCCAGAAATCTTGTATACGTATTTGTATTTCATCGAACTACAAATAAACTTCGAGTTCTGTCAACTTCTCCAACGTTGTGAACTAACTGGCAAAAGCATTTCGGTCCTGCATTATCTCGAAAAACTCATTCACTTTTTTTATCTAGTCCGCAGTTTCTTTTGTTTCTCAGCCACGATAATTGATCCTTACTAGGTTTTGTGCGTTTAGACTAAGTAAATTAATAATATACAGTTATTTTGCCTTAAAACAATGTATTATTGAAAATATCGCAACTATTGCATCTGCCCTCATACTCCACGCGCCGTATAGTCACTCATGTCTCTGTGATGACATAATCCCATGTCCATTATTAGTGTAACTATACCTACTTAGTTAATTATATAACATGAAGGGACAACTGTGTAGATAGTAAAAATGATAAACGTATTTATACACATACCTACCTACTTACTGCAGTCTAGATAATCTGAATCCGTCCACAGATTCGATATCACAAACTGAAACTACATATGTAGGTACCTACCTACGTCACACGTGGCCGAGACCCCATTACTTCGCTCACCATTTAATATAAGAAGGTTAGGGTCTGGGGTCCCGATCAAAACATTTTACTATCATGTATCGTAATAAAATAATATATTAACTAACACTAATGCTTACAAATAATACGGAACAACTGTTAATCCAATTATTATATCTGGCTTAGTATTCACTCGTAAACAGATGTTAGCTTAGTTCCAACTTAATATCTGCTACTACTATACCTACCATCACACCATATCCCTTAAGTTGTAAACATACAAGTTGTCCTCTCCATGCCAACACATTAAGGGTTGCACTCTCCCTCACTTATGAATGTTACAGGAATGTCAGTTCCTATGTCATCCATGCCAACAAAAAATAAGACATTCAGGATGGGTGGGAAACCTCAAAGCTGAATTTAAAAGAAGAGGATGTAAGATGTCATTATTTTAGAGGACGCTCGGAATTTTGATTTCGGGTATATATCTATCTACCTATACCCTCATACCATATCCCAATTGGGATGGGCAGAGAGAACTGAACGCCATATAGATCTTCTCTTAGATATTTCTTTCGCTTCTTCTACATTCATACAATTTCTCACACACGCACGTCGATCTCTCATTTAACACACGGCCGTCTTTGTGAATTTGATCCACGTGAACAAAGACTAAAATTATGCCTAACACTTTTTGTTGTGTTCGTTACAGAAAGAAGAAAACTACATGTTGATATTTTTTTTATTGTAGCGATTCTCTATGGAACTGTCTATGTATGAAAATTTAATATTCGTTATTATAATTAATATAGTTCAGGTACCCCATAAAAAAATGCTATGTGAACAATGTTTTGGTTTAATATTAGTTTATTAATTAGATGGTTAGTTAGCCAGGTCTTAATATACATTTCTTTTCTTAGTACCTATGAGTAGTAAGTACATTGCATATTATAATTTGTCTAAAACAAAATTATTAAAACGCGTCATTAATCTGTATTTATTTAATATATAAATAGATTATGATATTATTAATATCCTTGTATGACAGTAGTAGTCGTGTATGTAACGGTCTAATAAAGTTTCATTTAATTTGTTTGCATCAAAATATTTATCACGAGCTTTAATCGAACTCGGCTTTGCGCAGTAAAATAATCATAAATTAATACATACATACAATCGAATTTTCTACATAGCTGAGATGTATGTAAATTGTTCATATAGATTGGTGGAGAGTATGTTTGGGAGGTAGCTATGTTTTTTGAGAGGGTTTAATGTTTCCACGCCATTCGGTCACTGGTGGCTCTCGGGCTCGCGCCCTCTGAACGCCAAATAACACGTTTCTGGACACCTCACCTCGGCCCTCTATTACTCACCAATTTGTATATAATATCATTTACTTATTTGATATTATTTCTGTTTTATTACTTTAATTTTTCTTGTCCTGTTTTGTACCTATTAACTAAATTGTCATTATTAAAAGTTAATCAAATATGTAAACATAATTTCAAAAGGGGCATTGAAGAGAGATTGTAGCTTAAAAGAGTTGGCCCTTCAGGCCTGCCCAATAGCCCGACCTTGAGGATAAATTTGGTTTGAATATGCGGATAAATAGAGGATCACAACTCCTGAGATATCCGGGTGTGAGGTGGGTCTCTCTTCAATGATTATACAGATTTTAAGATGTGTTCTTCCTGCAGTGTGAATTCTCAACTGTCTCAATTTCTTTGGGTTTAATCAATGAACGTCGTCCCATAGGTTTGTCGTGGTGAGCGATGTAAAAAAATCTTCTTTTTTTTAGTGGAGGGGAAATCCATCATGGACACCCGGCCTTTCAGACCGGGTAGTGTCGGACTTCTACCGGCTAAAACCCCTCCTCTTCCTTTGCAGCTTAGTTCGGTCTACCCAAACTGCAAACTTTGGCATGTTATCCCTCCATTTGCAGTCGCCTTTCATCCCTTATGGGGTGTTCACATTTGGCGAATATCGCCAGCCGAATTTCAAAATATAACGCCAGGCGAAAAAACAAAATTCGCCGTACGCCCATTGATCGTCACACCTGTTCACACAAGTCCACCGATATAGAAACGATCTGTCAGATGCGCTTTGATTTTGACACTGTTTTCAAAATGGCGTCGAGATGGAGATCGCGAAGTGTTTATTTTTAGTCGAAAATGTTATAGTAGAGGTTATAAGGCGCCTTTTAATTAAGGAAACAAACGCCACAAACCAACAAAAAAGATAACAGCTGTCACGAAGCGGGAAACATTATAAAATTTATAGGTTATAAAGCTTTTACCATAGACACAAACGCCGCGCATATCTGCGCATGTGCAAATCGTTTGATCGCCCGAGAAAGTTGGAAGGTGGTCAACTCGAGACGATATCGTTTCTACTGGTTTTTATCGTTTCAGACTAGCTGTCATTTTGTTCACACGGTTCAAATGGCTGACGATATTTTGGTGCCCTAGCGATATTCGCCAAAGTGAGAACACCACATTACTTTCTGGGCTATTATTTCTTCCATGTAACTGCTCACCCTACTCCATACATATGGGGATTGCAGCATTGACTCTATCATGGAATCGGCATCGAAACGGCCTATCTGGGTTATCAAGGCCTCCCGTTGTTCTTGCCATCTCGTACACGCAAACAAGGTATGTTCAGGGTCATCCGTTTCCTCCTCACAGTACATACACCCTTCTGTTGGGGCCTTAATGTAAAAAAAAACTGTGAATTCATTATTTGGACATTTCAAGTGATTATGCATAATATCCTTGTTTATAAATAAAACAGTTTTATAATATTTTTTTATCTAGAAAGATGCTCAAAAGAAGCATTGATAAACACATTTACAAACGAATTCTAATATTTATTAAGTTATGTTAATCAAAGTATGTGTATGCGACTGACTGTTTGCTTACAGCTATAATAGTAATGATTAATTATTCTGTAACTGAATATTAAATATTATGATGAATATGTTTCGTAATGTGACAAGTTGATAGAGATGTCATCGATTCATGTATAGGTAGATACGTAGGTAATTGTAATTATGTTTATATTCTGTTTGATATTACTGTGATTACGTATTATATCATTAATAGTTATACAAATTAACATGACGTCTTATTATAAGACTGATTAGAATATATGTACCAATACAAGATTTACCTATTTATAAATTACCGGAACCTTGGTAGGTAGGTACATACATTACTATGAATATGATAACTGTGTCTTTCTTCTTCTTCTTCTTCATTTCATTCAAGGCAAATAATCACTAGTGAACAATGACAGATATGCAGGCTATATTATTATTATGCACCGATTAGAGTTATATATTTTATAGAATTAGGCTAAGAATAGACAATGTCAACTTATTTGGTAGTCCTTGAGACGGAACATGAACCCATAAATGTTATACAATATTTTCATATGAGATTTATGTATTTAATTTATGTAAATAATGTATTTAACTTCGCTAAATAGGCTTTTAATATTTAATTTCCTAACTAACAAACATGGAATGTATTGATTTTTTTATTGTGTGATTATGAGTGATTGGTTAAAACTTGATATTCTTATAAAAGTATATTTTTTGAGAATAGGACATATTATAATTTAATTGAAATAGATTTACAATACACGTACCTACATACATATCATCACGTCGCTTCCCTGGCGGGGTAGGCAGAAAGAATCGAGCGCCACTTCCTTCTATCCTTGCTTACATTTTTCGCTTCCGTCACTGTCATACAATTCCTCATGCATGTTCTCCTGTTCAATGTACTCAACACGTGGCCGTCCTGTAGGATATGTTCTACAATACAACCACTATTAAATTTAATAGCCATTAGGTAACCTAGGTACCTATGCTCAAAACAATTTAATAAAAAAAATAGGACATTTAGAATTATAATAACAATAATGCTTAAAATGTTATATATCTTAAAACAATTTAAGTAAGAACGCAAAAGTATGTATAAACGCGTATGTAGTAGATAACAATAAGCCGTTGTGAGAGCTTTCTGATTAGAAAAACATTAATTGGATTGTTTCGTTATAAGTAAATAGTTCCTACTCGTTAGTTGGATTAGCAATAAATAACTTTTCTAATGAAATTTGTTTCGTTGTTGCTTTTATTATTATTTAATCTCAGAAGAAGAAATATTGCTAATATAAATCACTTGAGTAGATACATAATATTTAGGTAGGTATATTGAGATATATATTGATATAAGTTATTGATTAATTACTGCGTCACTTATTCTAAAACACCTGTGATTTATAGACACAAACATAAGAGGAAAACTATTATCTAATATTTAAAGCTATGAGAGTAGGTACCTAGTATAATAAGAGTAACCAGCTGAATAATTGCGAACAAGAGTATCTCTACACCATGATTTCTTATTCAGCAATAGACGGAAATAATCATGTATAGTTAAATAAAAGAAAAAGTTACCTTATTTAGAAGACAAATAAACAGAAAGAAAGCGAATGTACCTATAAAGTAAGAAAATAAACACTTATTGGTTACACCTACCATATTTTATTCATTTTGAGTTATTTGTATTGTTTCCCCGACCGTATAGTTGATGATATTACAATTAAATTTTTAGAATGAGGTTTTAACAGTATCTTAATTATTTGAAATAACGAAGTAAAAAATGATGCTTAAAACGAATATTTAGTTTTAATTTATATATTTTTCTTGTACCTACTTACCTACCTAGAAATGGTACCCATCTCAATATTTCAGTTTCCCTGAAGATGCCTACATGTATAGGCGAAAACGTTCAGTGTCAATCCTAACTAAGTGGAAATTTAACAGTGTCCAAATAATATATTTTTATATTTTATTTTTTATATAACTAAATTTATAAATATGTATGAATAAATCTAAAGTATAATATTTTTTTAAATTAAGACTACACAATATATAAGTAACTATTTATTTTGAAACCTAATAAAATCTTTCGACGGTATTTCATTAAAAACACCCTTGAATGAGACCTTACCGAGTGAGCATTCTTGTTATCTTACGACCTGATTTGATAATCTGTTGTTAATTAAATCCTCGAATATTTCAGTTTTATGATGGAGTTTTATATGTAGGTAATAATAAAATATGCGTATGTTTTTTTATTTTAATCAATAGACGTATTATGTATCCAAAGTTTCACAACTTGCGACCTTAAGACTTTGTATATAATTATTATTAAATTATTTATTTATTTAAAAGTTAATGAAACGCGATTTCTATCACTCTCCAACTCTATATTTCTTTCCAAAGTCTTCTGAATACATTAATCTTATAACTTCATCACAAACAGCTGACACACACGCACACTTCCGCACAACGCAGTCAGTATATCAAACAATTGAATCTCATAGCATTGTTAATTGTCTATGTTCCTAGATACCTATTTGTTACTATTTTCTGTAAAATATTTCTCCTATAAAATTATACAAATTATTGATATCCAAAAGGACCCCAAAACGATGGAAGTTTGGCTAAACCTTTTTATCGGTTGTGCAATTATTTTTTTTAATTTGTGCCCTGAAATGGTAATAAAAATATTTTATTTTATTTATTATTTTTGGATCATTCAGTTAGAACAATACAATTGATTACAAGAATGAGCAAACCAATCAAGATCCCTTTCTTACCAACTAATAAACATAAATTTGAGGTACTTTATTAAATAAAAGGATGAAGGAAGAATTTTATTTTAAAGCTAAAACTGTAAAAAAAAATAAAAAATGTAAATAAATTTAAATACATATCTACCAAAGTCCACAAATTATTTTATACGTTTCCTTTCTTTAAAGATGAATTTGGATTAGAAACAAACTCAAATACACCCCAGACAGAAACCCACACAGAAAGCACTATGCTTGTGTAAGTTGGCAGCAGGTCAAAGCGAATCCAGGTCTCTCGATTGAAATTGGGCGTAATATTTTTACAAAGATATACCTACGAAGCATTACCACAAAACTAGACATACTTGCAATAACATTATTTTGTGTAACCAATGCATTTAAATGCAAATTAAATAAATAAATTCATGTAAACATTAGATCTCCATTTATTTATTATGTCACAATTTTTGTGTATCAAAATAAAATAAGTCAAATTTAAGGTATATAATGCCTTAACAAATGCGATACATTTCAAAGTTTTTATATCATGCCATTAAGTTAAACTTTGTCATTGGTTTTATAACCAACTTGTTAACAAACGATTGACAAGAACTAATATCTGTTAATATTTTATGTAAGATTTTATTTTTCACAAAGTAGTAATGAAATAAACTAATCATTGAGATGTTCCGGAAGTCACATAAATCAATTGAAAGTTCAAAAACTTGGCCTCCAATGATTTGTTTTTATTGTATGCGGCAGACTGCGTGTTTCTTCATTTTTATTTCATACTTAATTTTATTTATTTTTATTAGGTAATTTATTTAAAGTAAAAAAAAAACACCACTAACCATGACAGTGTTGACCTTTTGGATGAGTGGTGCACAAAACAATAGTATATTATACAATAAAATATACATTATCAAACACAATTAAAAACAAAAAGAAGAGATGTTAATACAAATAACAATACACAAACACACACATTAATGATTAAATGTACCTAATATTTTTATTTATTCACAATATATTTTCAACAAAAAGTCCTGAAATAGATTAGAGCTCACACTTTTTTCTCCAAAATAATTCGAGTAGGTATATTGTAGAAGCTTTTTACTATACTCCACTATTCCTTCACGCCGTATCCCATGTGGGGTAGGCAGAAATAATGAAACGCCATATAGATCTGTCCTTACATATTTCTTTTGCTTCTTCTACATTCATACAATTTCTCGATTAGTTAAGAACTGTAATGATTTCAGCAAGGTTTGTATTGTTGTTGTTAATAATACATAAGATGTAACCTCACAGTATGGTAAATTGAAAAAACAAAAATCGTGTTTTTTTTCTATACGATTATGTAAATATTTGCCGTAGCACAGGCTTTGCCTATTTGTGCAGCATGAAGTTTTAAATTTATTTTTTATTATGTAGGTATTGAATTATTGTTTGAATAAATAAATTGAAAATGAAATATTTCTACCTAAAATAGACTAAAAATATAATTATGTACTTACCTACGATGTGAATGTATCTATATAATATAGTTGTATATGTATTATGATTAAGGTACCTATAGGTATTATTAGAATCCCTTAATATAACAGTGGAACGTGATAGATTTATAGTTTAATTAATCCAGCCAAATGTATAAATCATTTCAGAGATTTATATTTACAGTACATCTCCATATTATTATTATTATACCTTCCTGCTAGCTGTGTAAATAATAATAATATTTAAGCATTAATAACAGGTACATTAGGTATTTCCGTTGCCCTGCAGACAACACAAAGACTAGAAGCAACTTTACCATATATACCTACATATTATTATTATATCCAATATAAATAACGTGTACCTATAGACTGCAAAGCATATAAGCTGTAGTATAGTCTTCTTGTGACGTTACCTTTATTCTGTATGTATTAGGCAGTAGCGTGCCTTCCATACATGCAAAAATGCACCGCATGCCCATATAATCTAAGAACAAAAATTTCAAAACCATAAAAACTAATTTTGAATGTGCTTATTTAAGTTTTTATTTATTTATATTAATAAATCAAATGTTTTTGTGTTAACACTTTGGAAATACATTTTATTTATTTATTTATTTATTCCATCACACCATAGACCCCATTATAGGGCACTTGGGTTTGTCAGGTTTACAATATCAAATTAACAAGAATTATATGAAAAAAAAAAAACATACGTACAAGAAAAATTTAGAACATTATAGCGGCTCTGATTCGAATGTAAAGGGTTCAAATCAGAGTTTTGTCAATCGTATAAATTTAAAGCTAAATAGTATAAAATGCATGAAAAAAAGTTAAGAACATTATAGCGGCTCTGATTCGAATGTAAAGGGTTCAAATCAGAGTTTTGTCAATCGCATAAATTTAAAGCGAGTTTTGTCAATCGCATTATAATTAAAATGATTTTAAAACATTGTATAATTTCCAAATTAAATTTATTCACCTCAAACGTTTTCGCCAAGGCTTCTACTTGGCATCATCCTGATGAAAACGTTTGAGGTGAATAAATTTAATTTGGAAATTATACAGTGTTTTAAAATCATTTTAATTATTTATATTACATAATCCCTGTGTTTTATTTATTTATATTCGAGACTGCTCCGTGACATCTTCGACAAAGAATAGGTGTCACACTATTTGTGTAAGTAATCAAGTGTCTAGTTAAAGTCAGGTGTCAAGTGTCAAGTGTAAAAGACATCTTCAATTCAGTGATGGGGTATATCACCCATTCTGGATATCAAATTATATTTATGACGTGGTGAGGATGATTTTTATCATCATAACTTAGGTACTTGTAGGAGACGACTTGATTATGTAGATAGATTTCCTGAGACTATTGTGTAAATATTTAACTATTACAATATATGTTTACTGTTCATTATGAATACATGATTGTATGACCAAGATGAAAAGCGTAGTCCCGCCACTGGTATTATGTAGGTATAGTTTGATCTAAATATTGTGATGCACTAACTAGTTGATTGACACCCTTTCCTGTTACTCATTACTCCATGGGCAACCTTTACTTCTACTTTCATAGTAATGAAAAGACGGAAGAAGATACAATAAGCATACTAGACATGGGCAATATAACCAGCGAGTACTCTAGGTATTATAAAATAAGCACATGTAATTGAATCGCTCTATGTTAAAGGGGCGTAAGTCCAATTCACGTAATTTTACAGGAATGCAATAAAACTCTCTGGTGAAAAAAAAATAAAGGAAACAATTTTTTGTTTACATTTATTAAAGTAAAATAGTATATTTTACATACGATTATCTATCAATCATGGAGAAATTCACTTTAGTCTGTGAGAAAATTTAATTTGAAAACGTTGGACTTACGCCCTTTTTACAAGGAATGGAAAGGAGTTGTAATTAATGAACAATTTCACAATAAAAAGTATAAATATAGTTCACAATAGTAATATTAAAATAATAAATAAATGTATTCTAACGACAGACGTAACTTTTTAAATATAAAAATGAATTATATAGATGTAGGTATGTAGAGTATTTATTAATCATTAATGCCATGATCACAGTCTATTGTCGGTGTCGTCATGTCAATGTCAATTTTGGCGGTAAAATGTTCTAATTGACAATTTGCAATGTTGCCATACAGTAAACTACCTAAAAATATTTAGTTCCTACTGATAGTATTATAATAAAGTTATAACTTTATTACAATTGTGTACCTAATGTACCCTTTTAACATGGAATGAAAAAAAAAGATATAATTTTTGTATATATTCACTCGACTTACGCCGGTTTGTTGCATTTTATGTGCTACACGGATGGGTAGGTAAGTGTTTTTTCGACATTTTTGCATAAATAACTCAATTTAACAAAAATTGTGACTTACGCCCCTTTAACATGGAGCGATTCAATTGGATAGCGTTATACGAGTTCAGATAATAGTTTTATTTTATTTTAGTAATTATTTATTTATTATTTATTTATATAATACGCGGCCTTTTGAAATAGCCTTAACAGTATAATAACATAAAAAACACATAATTGAAACAAAACACAATCAACATATAAGATACAATGAAAACATAAACTACATGGGATTCTCAGTGAAAAGCATGTACTCTCGAACAAATCCGTTCACAGCACATTAATAATATGAATTACCAAGAACCGTCGGTCGATAAATAAAACTTTATTGAATTTTATAGTAATGTTGTAAAGAATTTTCAGCTGAAACCATTTTTACAAAACAAATATCCTATACCATCATTTTTGGGTTTCAATTTTTATAGGCCATTCCAAACGGACCTTTTAACAATTTCTTTTTAAAATTAAGGAATAACACATTGCAGCATTAAGTTATAAAATTTATCTAAGTAAATTGAGAAATAAATACATCATATTATACATACGTGATATAATAGATATTGTTATTAAGATAGTAGCTATTAGCCTACTATACCTACATAGTACAAACAACAAAGTACATTTCACCTTGGTCCAATGCTGCCGGCATACTTTTCATTTTATTTTCTTTTATAGAGTGACCTAAATGCAGTATAGGAAGTATAATGTGCACATATAACCTACCTATATAATTATATAATATTATATGTACAGCATTATATAGAGGTAAGTATATACTTATTAATCGAAGGACCTCCCCTGAACTCTGTATCTAATAGCTCTCATATTATCTATTATATACATTAACAATAAATGTGTACTAGTTTTCACATTAGTATAGTACCTATTAAGTTAAAAGGATTTGCACATTAAGAAATCAATAATATTTTATAACAACACTTTGAAATAATGAAGGAAGTTTACTTTACGAACTAATTTGAATTCTAAAGTATTATTTGAGATCTAGAATAGATAGGGACATGTAACAATTCAGAAAAATTAAAGAAGATAACGTTCACCAATTCCACCATTCACACTGTCACTATGTAAGGTCCACCAATCGAGAAACGCTTTATGCAAACCATAGAAGCAACCATCTTTTTGGGATCTCATATTTCTCATCTCAATTAGTTGTCCATGGACACCGAAAGTGTTCACTTAAGCCAGCCTAGAGCCAATTCATAAACGTTGGATTGCCTTTCTCACTTCTTCTGATTACATTTTGCACAATGTAACATTGTGTTATGTTATCTGCACCCAAATCCGGTTAAAAAATAAAAATAATTGTAAATATTCTAAACATTAGGTGAGAAATATTTCTGGAGGGTTTTGAATATGATTTGATCGTATTGCAAATTGATAAACTCTGCAAAAATAATATGGCCATCATCTTCGTGGAACTAAATTCTTGACTGGGTCGTCCCATTTGATAAATGACACTGTTTCTCAGACTTCTAGTAGCTTGAAAGATATATTGAGTAAAACGTTTCTTGATGATTTTTTCATAATGTACCAGCATGAAAAGAAATACTTTTTCGGGAGAATATCACTCAACGTGAAAAAGACTTTATGTGTAATTTTTGTTATTCATTTCTTATATTGCTATTGGAGTAGTCTGCCTTCTAGAATAAGATTGTTCCCCACTTTTGTCGCCTTCAAATGGGGGGTCAATGATAATTTTATCACTCAAAATGTAGCAACAGTGCCTCAGTCCCTTTTGCAACCTTTACATTCCCCTTGTACCTACCTCTTCTCTACCTTTATTAAATTTATGGCAGAATTTGAATGAATTTAAGTAAGTTGGAAGAAATTATGCATCTGCGATAAACTCGCCTTCTGTAAATTGATAGCATTTGATATCGTCACGTACCTATTTTTAGTGCAAATTTGTAGGTACTCAATGTAGGTACAGTAACGAATAAATAACTAAATAATAATATCAGTTATTTTAGAAGGATTATGTAACTATGTAACAGTTACGAGACATTTTGAATGTTTTGATGTGTTTGACGAGCGATATATGTAATACTGATTAGTCAGTATTATATCGCTCGTCAATGGTATAGGTTTACCGAAATCGATCGCGATTTAAATAATCAAGTAACGGATGCGCATTGTAGAATACTTGAAAAACATTCAAAAAACTAAATAATATACTGCCTCTGAACAGACTCAAGTCTAGTGAGGCAGTATATTTCATTTGTATAATTGTTAAAGGAATATTTTTAGAGTATGTATTATGTATAATATTCATATATTTTTTATTGTTAAATATTTTATTAATGGCTTTTAGCCGTTTGCTGCTGAAATAAATAAATAAATAAATGTTTCAAGATTTAAGTAATATTTAGCTAGTAAAAATGTTGCAGTATAAGTTTTTTGTTGTTATATATCTGGAAATAAATAAATAAATATAATAAATATATCCAATATATTCTAATAGTTTTATTATAATTCTGTTAATTATTATTAATCTTTAGGTAATCACGATAATTAACTTAACCCCCCCATGTTGCATGTTGCGTAATAATACTGTAATGAACACATTATAAAACAATTACTTGCTTACATTTCATGGGCATTACGTACATAAGGAATTTATGCAATTATTCCGTATGTACTAACTTGCATACTTTGATTGACATTGATTAATATGTAGATGAGTAAACGCAAATAGGTAGGTATATACATTTCATTCATATAAATTTAGAGAATTATAAATTTAATTATATTTTGGCAGAAATATTATGACGATAAACTAATATAAATATTTATATTTTTTATAGATTTGGCAGTAACGATGTGGTAGTTGCTAAACATTATTACAAATGTTTGGAGTCAAAAAACTTTACTAATACTTACCACTAAAAAATTATTCTATGTGCGACCAAGGTTTCAACAGGTAGCCTGTCATTCTCAAGCGCAATATTTGACAAGCTCAAATTTGAGTCAAATATTGCGCTTGAGAATGACAGGATAACTGTTGAAACCTTGGTGGCGTGTAGAATATTTTTTTAGTGGAATTAGTAAAGTTTTTTGTCTCCAAACATTCGTAATAATAAAAATGTTTATACCTGTGTAGTAACTTAAGTACACATACCTACTACCCGGTACGTGAACTCCGGTAATGAATAGGTACCTACCTATCTTACTCTATTCTGTAAGTTTTCAAATGTCTCGTAAAAGGCAGGTATTCGTAGAACCTCACACATTAGACAATCTACAAATACAATCGGCGATGAGGCATTCTACCCATCCTGAATATCTCATTTTTTTAATGGCATGAAGAGGACAATCTCTATGTTTATCACTTGCGGTTTATCCGCTGGAGATAGATTGATGATATAATCGTAGTAGTATTGTACGCATATTTTCTTCACAATTACATAATTGGAATGTAGTTTACTTACGTATTTATTCTCCCCACAACGTAATCCTTATATTTTCGCTTCTATAACTTCTATCTTCCATTCTCTAAAGCTCACCCATCATAAAGGGAAACACTACATATACAAAAGACGTACCTAGATTTTTTCCTACTGAGATTTATAAGATCAGCTAACACTTTAGTTGACTATGGAAGGGAGTCTACTAGCTATTTCCATTTCCATTATACTTATTAAATATATGTTTGTTCTGACTTCTTGAGTCAGCAAGGTTACTCTTGACAAAACTAAACACGATCTTAATCTAGTCTTGATCTTGATCATACGACGCACGAAGGGACTATGGTCAAAAACACCGCGCTACCGCTAACGCGCGATCTGTTTGCGTGTATTTTTGGCCAATAGTCACTTCGTGCGTCGTATGATCAAAATCAAGACTAGATTAAGATCGTGTTTAGTTTTGTCAAGAGTAGCCCTGCAGTACATATTTCTCTATTTACATCAGCATCTTAAATGTCTCCCACCTGCAGCCCTAGACAAATTGAATCGTGTATTTCAGAAAGCCCAAAACTCCTTAGAATCAATTTATTGGGAAATCGAAAAAAAGTGAATACTGTAATTTTTTTGTGGAAAACGTATTTTTGTGTATGAGAGAGAAATATAGTTTTAATGCTAACGGATACGATAAGAGTAAAAAATGAAACACATTTGAGTTTCTTTATTTATTTTTTAAGTTTTGAAATTGTTGGATTATTGGTGTTTCTGCAATACACGTATTTATGGGTAAACATAAAAGTAAAAAAAAACTGTTTTTATATAAAAAAAAATTTTTTCAAATCTAAATAACAATAATAAAAATTAATCTTCATCTGGGCTAGCATCTTTATTAGGGTCACATGTCGGCCAATCAAAAATTTCTGTGTAAAATGCTGAAATTCCCTCCTCATCGGGAATATACTTTTCAAGTTTTTTTATGTCCTGCATTTTCAACGTATTTATTGGTATACAACCTTGTGTGTATGCTGTTTTTGTGGGAAAACGAATAATATCTCTATTACTATTGCGTAGCCTAAAAGAGTGATCTTGGTCGATAATAAGGTGCATTATCATCAGTGTGTTTCACTATCGTATATTCAGAGTGTATTGCAGAAACACCACAACTCCCGGATTTTTGGTGTTTCTGCAATACATGAAATTTTTGGCGGTTTATTTGTTCTATTGAATTGATGGATTTTTGATGTTTCTCTTCACTATAACATGTGTCTACCCATTAACAATTAAATTCTGCGAAAAAGTGAAATTCGAAAAAAAGGGAGTTTTGGGGTTTCTGAAATACACGATTCAATTGCATTTGGCGATCGACTACAAACGAACTTTTTGACAATGAACCATAACATTATATGTACCTACAAGATGATGACGAAGATGATGATTGATATTTTATCGAAACGTCGTGGTACCTAAGCCCTCTGCCAATAGCCATGGCGACAAAACACTACTGGAGATTGTCCAGAAACCATAAATATATATCCCATACTTTAGTACCTATTGTTTTTACCAACTTTCGCACTGTTTTATAGAGTAACTACGCCCCCAATATTGATTATATTATGTTGATATATCCTTCTATTTATTCAACAATCAGAATAAAGTATGTTTGATTTTTGGTATTTTACTTATTCCACTGACGATTGTGGTAATATTGCCTTGCATAATACAAGATTATTATTACATCATCTTGAATGATTCCGAAATTATCTACATATAATATGTGACACCCACTTATAGTTTATGATCTCCTGATATTTCTTATTACGTATGAATAATAGATAATGACGTACGTATATGATACGTCTGTTTAAATCAGCCTTATCTAATCCTCGTGTTCCCAGGAGGATTATATGTTTTATCAGAATATCCCCCAATGTTATTTTGAGAGGAGCATTGTTCTATGAATAGAAATAATGTCATACATAAATTTTACTTTTGTTACGACATCATAATAAGTAGAAAGTTATAAACAAGAAATGTTATCAATATGAATGAAAAAAAAAACGTTGGATATTTTCAAAGACGTTTTTTTAAAGATACAGAAAAAAATATGTAAGCTTCCGTGAAACATTATAGGAACATTAGATTTATACCAACTATTTCCATCTGTTATCCTAATTAGATCAAATACGGAAGGTTTGTTTCCTTTAAATATTCACTCACTCATTGACATTGCTAGATTATTCTCTGACCCATCTTTGTATTGTAGTGTGTGTTTATTTTTATAATTGACAGTATTATTGCGACATGTTTGTAAATAATTGATTTTGTTTGACTGGTTGTTTTTATTAATTTATTCTAAGGTTTTGGCTTTCTTTTTTATTTTGCTAACTTCAATAATCCTATTGTTTTATATCACATTGGTATTTCTGCCACAACACATCCCTATGGCTAGTGTGGAAGACATTTTTTTATGATTGTGTTAAGTATTATTCAACTTTGTTGTTATAAAAATGTAAGGACGATATTATTTAAATAAAGATCATTATTATTATTATTTAAATTTAATTTTAATAGTTTACACGTGTTTTAAATTTTGAATTTCATGTCTGACATTGAATTTGTTTGTGTTGTGGTTTTAAATTAAAAAAATTAAATTCTGTAATTTTATTTTTAAATTTTAATATCTTTTATATAATTTCTATTACATTGTCTTTTATATGTTTTTATATCATTGAGATTTGAGTGTGTTTGTGTTGTGTTTTCAATTTTATTGTTGTGGAAATTGTTTATGTATATGTATCATGTAATAAGGGCTTTTTGCCGTGGAATGAATAAATAAATAAATAATAATAAATAAAAATGAATTAGTGAATGTTCAAATTATCAAGGACAAAAATACAAACGCAGTGAAAGCATATTGATGTAGGTAGGTATTAATTAAAGCAATATTTTGTGATGTTGGGCTTTTTTCTTATGTATTCATATAATATACATGGAGAATATGGGCTACTCCGCAAAAAAAACTTGTGTCCTAAATACCTCACATTCTCCGTATATTATTGCAAACACTATTATTAAATATTTAAGGGACTTAGCCTGTCATTATTCTGTGGTTGGAATGTGGAAGAGCGACTAAAACAATATTATGTTATTAATTATGTTCATGCCATGGATTCCCTATTTGTTGTACGTATTCTAGTATCCTACTTTATTCAATCAGAGACACTCCTTGGTATTCCTAAATGTACCTACCTACTACAAAATAAAGTGCGACCTATCATATGAAACATCTGGCTAATTGAATTAAAGTACCAAGGGATATTGACTTAATATTGTCTAAGCTTAAAAGTTATGATAATATTTACAAATCTTAATTATTTCTCCAAAATTTGAAGGCCCCACACGAACCTAAGCTATTATTTTATATTTAGGTAATTTTTTACACGTAAGAATACGGTGTTAAATATTAAAGTTGGTAACCTCTTCTAGCGTAAAAATATCCAATACGTTAGCAGGAATAAATACTCATAATAGGCTGATTTCCTCTGTGTCTTCATAAAAGAAGAAAAACAATTTATAATTAAATACCTAAGCTACATATACTTACCTATTTTGTGAATAAATTGAATATATACTTGAAATATTTACAAAATATCTTTGGATATTAATAATATACAATATTATTAATGTTATCAAAACACTCGTTACAACTAAGATTAGTGGCTAAATAAACACAGTGAATCGAATGTTTTATAATATTATTATATTATCTACTATCTAAATATGTATTTGAAATATAAGAAACTGTATGTATCATAAATCAATATAATATATTAATCATTTAGTTCTTTAAAATCTTACTTTGCCAAACCCGCCTATACTATCATCTTAACTTATGCTATTTTAACAACTTTGTCGTGCATAGAATGTCAACTAGTGCTCTAAATAAGAGTTCATCGTAGAGATAAAATTTTAGTCAATCATTCATTTGTGTAGTTGATTTTGTTTTTTTTTTATTCTATTTTACATTTTTTTAATTAAAAATTTAAAGATCAAAGTACGTAAGTATATTAAATTTTGTCAACCATCTGTACATAGGGAAAGTTTATTTTGGCTATAGGTATATTTAGCGTTTTTACAAGATTTTATAAATAACGTTAATCTGATGTTCTCCATATAAGATTCACAATTAATATAATATTGTAGAAAAACAAAGTAATTATCTGGGTTTTATTTGTAAAATAATTTTTTAGACTTAATGTGTACACAGAAAATAAAAATTGTGTCTGTCGTTTCCGCATATTCACTCTCATCTATTCACTAAATGATTAGATGATTCTATTATAATTATCTTATATCCGTTTGGTAGATAGACATATCCCGTAGTTCTTTATGATTTGAATAACCATGTGAATATAAAAATATTGCCGAGATAAACTTGTAGACAGCTGATGATGTTCCAGTATCAATGATGGCTGAATGAATGACTTACTGAGGGTCACATCACACAAATCTTATGTCATTACTGTCTTGACCCAATATCAAAGAATTATTACATTCTGGTCAGACTTAATCTAGGAACATAAGAAATAATGAAACCATAGAAATATAAAATTGCATTCATAATCTCGGACTTTCAATGACTAAATTCTGATTCGAAACACTTTACTACTATAACTACATGATCAGTCTGAAACAGCCGTTTTACTACTATAACTACATGATCAGTCTGAAACAGCCGTTTTACTACTATAACTACATGATCAGTCTGAAACAGCCGTTTTACTACTATAACTACATGATCAGTCTGAAACAGCCGTTTTACTACTATAACTACATGATCAGTCTGAAACAGCCGTTTTCACAATAAAATCACATTATAACTGAACATACATATTATGGAGTTGCATCAATTAATTCGTTGCAGACAGAAATTAAAATTTTATTAAAAATGCGATGATTTAATAGGAAAGAGAATACAATAAGGCGAACTTGCTGTTTGAAATAAGATTTTGTTAGATATAAGAAATCGAAACTTAGGTACTCTTTGTATATTGATTGCATTTAATCTCGCATTAACACACATATTAATAAACATAATCCTGTATTAAGAGGCTTCTTAGCAATATTTATTTATATATCAATCTACCTACATATAACTACCTAAAACTGCTAGATAAGGTTTTTCAGCTGTAATGTAACAATATTCCATCCTATATTAAAAAAGCTTTCACCTGTTCAAAACTGGTTCATAAAGGATGCATTAATTCCTCTAGAGTTTCGATGCGGTTCGTTCATAATAACTCACCTAAGTATTAAAACAAATATCTACAAACAGCTATCTACGTATGTATGTCTGGTCTACCTAAGGTTAGCGTTGCACAATCACACACCAAGTTAGTATACGTAGCTGTTCCGCTGCAGTTCATATTCATATTATAATAAAGTTACATGTATTTTGGTCATATCAAAGTGGAAATAGAACACAAGGGCTAAATATAAACACCGCTTCGCTAAATATATCAACAACATGTAGGTAGGTAGGTATATAGATACAAACCATTTTATACATAGTATATCTACATCTTATAGGTAATAAATTAATACAACAATTTCATAAGAATATGACATACTCAATATCATCATCATCTCACTCTTCCTTGTTCTTTTCGAGAGCACACTGAGAAAAGGTACATCTCCAAATTCAATTGATCTATAACAATAAATTATTTTGCTCGCCTTACTATTGATATAATAAGACACAAACAATGATTCAATTTTGCGTAACTGTAAATTTCTCGGCGCTTACCAACATCTTTTGTGTGTACCTACTAATAGATTTTGAAATTATTCGGCTCCTTTACCAACGTTTTAGTTAACTAAACATCCGTACGGCGCTAGTGGATTTAAAGAGTAGTACTCTATTTAAAAAGTGATCTTATCATATAAGACAATAAAGTAAAAAATGCGTTGGCACGTCCGTTTACTTACGTTGTTAGTTCGTTTCCGTTTTTTCTGTCATTTTTCGGTATGTACCTATACAAACATGAAACAACAAAAGGTGTTCGATCATAAGAAAATATTGCGTTGCAAGTTCTAATCTTTTGTTATTGAGAAAGTGTGAATTTATTATTTTCCTGACCGTGAAGTTAGTGTGTTGTGTCAATGAAACAAAGCTATGTATCTTTTTGAGTTGTTAAAGTCCTGGGGATTTGAGGATAAAATAGAATTATTCAGTAGTAAGTACAATCACTTATTTGTTGTTTGTCATATTGTTTTAATTTAATGTGCAATATTTATTTATTTCTACTTAATATATTCTCGTAATTATATACATAGTTTCCACTCAAGAAATGTTATGTTAATGAAATGATTGCCAATGAATGTGCTTTTGCACAAAAAACATCAGACTACATAACTAACCTAACCTACAAATCAGTGTATAAATAATTTTGTGCTTAATAAAACCACAATATTACACCGCATTGTTATTCCCAGATATAATGCTACATTAAAATAATTCTGAATTATTGAAGTTTTGATGCATTGACCTATACTTAATAATTATATTCCTTATGTTTTCCCACAGAAAATATAATCGACTTTGATATTGAATGATCAAGATGTAACAGAGCTGAGACAAAAATACCACTATCATCTAAACGATATGGAGTGAGGCAGCACAATATTATTATTGTTATTAATGCGTATTATGTTGGAAGAGTTGGAACAGGAATATTAAAAAAAAATGTACTGCACTACAAGTATAGTATGTCTATGGCTGTTTTATTTGGTTTCCTATAATATGGTATATATTTTTATGTATGTTTTAATGTGTGTCTTTATTAACTGTCTTTATTTTTATTTTTTTTCCTTTGTAATTTTTAATAAACTATTATTTTACGCAAGTAACTACTTAAAAGATTTTTTTTATTTTAATTTCCTACCTACTTTTTCTACTTATATTAATCACAATGTTTATTTGTAAAGTGTGAATAATTATTCTAATAATATTATTTTTGTTGGTATGTTTCAAATAATTATACCGTTATTAGAAAAATAGATCACATTTTACAACTAAACGCGATTAATATTATTGGACTTTTGACAGCTAAATTTTGAGGTTATGTATAGGTACCTACATACGTAAGTATGACAAGTAATTCAATTGATTCTTACCAACGATTCGTTCTGCAGCGAACTTCAAGTTGATGACGTCACTGTGAAGAAGTTGTTGGTAAATGTACCAATGAATTGGTTGCGAAGTCAATAGATCTGTACCAATGAATCGTTGTTACGATCTCTGGTCCTAATTTGATAGTACGTACCAATGATTCGTTGTGAAATTTCGTTAGTATTTTTCTCAGTGCACAGGGCAGAAACTTACCTCTTACATTTAGAGCGTATCTGCGTCAATTGAGTCACCGCTTGTCACGATATTTTTTTAAATCCTCGTGGATGAAATAACAGTGTTATTTTTGGTCAAATTTCACTGGACATTCACAAAACACGATCCAACTAAGATCACTGTCTTTCCTGTATTTACAGAGACTAAAGATCTTTGCTGATTGTGCTACGCATAGTATCAATTGTAACATGCTCATACTGCCTAACATCCAAATTCCTTCTGAGACACTTATTTTATTAAATTTATTTATTACATAGAGACACACACAGTCGGTTGACAAATCATATATGAAAATAAAAAGAGAGCGAATAATATTGTTCTGATCAGGCCAACCCCCCAATTAAGAGTGTTCACATCATACAGTTTTCGAAACTTAGTAGGTAACTTACACTCATAATACTCGGTTAGGTGCCAAGATACACAGCCATGTAGAGGGATTGAGACAATACTTCGTGAATTGGAAGAGCCTTGATGTGTAATATCACTCTAAATGGACTAGAGGGGCTGTTAAGAACAATATTATGTTATGCAAAGACAAAACTCAATTGACAAAACATTACTCTGCATAGAACAAACTTATTTCGCTCTGTGTTTTCAAAAAGGGACATAAAAAGTCAGAGGGAAACATTATATATACTGAAAATAAAACACTTATGAATATGAAGGTAGTACTTCCACATAGACTTCATCAATCGCGAGCCGTCTTTCATGAGCTTTCGCTCTCATCATCAGGCTATGGTAATGTGGAAGTACTAAATATAAGTATTTTATTTTTATTAATTTAGCATGAACTTACACCAAGACAGTACCATCAGTTACTTGGTGGAAGTTCATCAACTTGATAAGTTAATAATTACTTTTTGACTCGAGGGTGACCATACACAGTAAGACTGATATCATATTTGTATAGGTTTAATTAAATGTTAAATCATTCATTGCAATTACAATATTATAGAACAACAATCTATACATACGTCATAACGAGTGTTTTATTATCAAAATCAGTCAAATCCAAAAATTATATTTTTAATTAAGAAAAAATATCTATTGAACCTTAAAACTATTCAGAAATAGTCAGTCATTATAATCGCTATAGACATTGAACAAATTTAAACACATCATAGATTACTGTCTGTCAAATCCAAAATAAAACTCTCTACTGCGTATTTATTTTTTAAAGTACGTTAATTATTTTTCAAAATTCCACTGTTTCATGGTACACTGACATACTCTAATTAATTATTTCTCCTTTCTTTCTTTTCCTCGAGGCAAGGCACCCGATACCGAGTGAATTATGCAACTCAAATAAATAATTAATTTGAGTAACAATTATTATTTTTGAAGGGTATAACTTGTGTTCACGCTGAAAATTTATTTTAAAATAATTCTAATATCCTACCACCTTCTGTGTCAGTTAAAAAATAGCAAAAATCGTTTTTTTGTGACTTAACACTATACGAAAATTCATCAAAATATATTTTTTAGCAACGGCCAGAGTGCGTCAAAAACAATCGACAGTTGGAAATAATTTTAGATAGTTATAAAGTCGAAATATGTGAAGGCAGGTAGAGGTGTAACATTTCTTGTTCTCTACTGACATTTTATTGAAAATGGATTTATTCAATTTGGTTATGAAACCATTTATGTGTTGCTTGACCACTTGCATTAAGTTCCATATAGATTCACACCTCAGAGCGACAAGATAACAATATTATAATTAAATACCTACTTTAGGCATAAAGATAGTTTATTAGATAGAAATATCATCATTACATTGTGTTGCTAATTACACTGCGGCCTATGTATATAATGAAACAAATTATAGTTTTGCTATTTAGTACACCCCGCTAAGTGATCCACAGTGCTACCTCTGCTAACTATTAGTTTATATACAAATGGCTTTATTTTATATAGTAAGTACCTACCCATATCTTTTTATTTTTAACAATTTATTTATTCTTTTCACAAACAATTATATTAAAAAAATAAACAATAAGTGAAATGGTCGTAAAAAATGAAGAGACTTATGTGTTTTCGAAAGCTTATAATAATATCAGATTACCAGTTATAAGATTATTAATAGATTAATGTCCCCTTAAATCATATATATAATACGAGTATTTCATAAATTGATGCGATAACGTTTGCCTCCCATCCTGAATGTCTTATTTTTTTTATTGGCATGTTGAAGACAGTTTGCACGCTCATTGCATGCGTCTGATGTGCTGGCTACCTCCCATTTTATTCTCGAAATCAGTAGATTTTTCATAGGTACATACGGTTTTCTGGCCCTATAGGTTGAAGGATAAATTTATTTCTCAGACAGTTGGTTGCATCGATGGCCACCTCATGTAGGTCCCGGAGTCCCCCCATCCAAACTCAAAACTATACAGAGTAGATTCCACAATATGGTTCATTGTGTCTGGCGTGTGCTTGGATTTACTCAAATCCAAAATCCTCATTAAAAGTTTTAAAATATATATGTATTGTCTGGCATTATAAGCCGAATTCACATTCAGGACTAGAGGACAAACTCCATCGGTGCATAAATATGGTCTAAACATTTGGCATGCCCTGTTCGAAGTCTATTTTGTGTATTGTTCGCATGGTATTGACGTTACTATAAATTACGATACTTAAAATACCCATTAAATGACGATATTTGCTCAAATGAATCGGTGACTTGGGATATCCAGTCCTCCTTCATGTTTGGATAATGCAGGGATAATACCAATCTCTCAACAAACTAGAAGAGAGTTAAACTCCTTGTTATACGCAATCTCTGTATCATATAACTAATAATGTTAGTAGGTACATAGGTACCTATCTGGATTAATTCGCAGTAATCTAAAAAAATGGTTGAAATAAAATTTTATGGTAGGAATCTAATTTCACAAATATTGTTATTTGATCAACATTGCGAATTTATCGATTCTTGTTGTGTTCTTATATAATTCAATGTACAATAATTGCATCCACTGCACCTAACTACTAGGTAATGCAAACTTAATTACTACCTGGGTAGGTACTAAACACTAATCAATTAATTAATTATCTAGTTCTCCATTCTTAAAACACCCGTGGCAATACTTTTTGAAACCTACTCGACAACTTTTAAAATGTTACTAAATATGAATAATTACTACTAGGTATTATCTACTAATATATTTAAAGTCTAGTCATCCAGTCACCGATTCCTTTGAACGAATTCCAAATATTCAACCTACCAGACAAATAATAGTCCACACTAAATAAACTAAGATCAGGTATAGAAGATAGATAGATATGTAGATATAGAAGATAGATAGAGGTTTATTGTCTAGTCCTGAGCATGAATGCGCTCGCTATGCCAGAAAATTAACCATATTGTGGAGTGTCATCTGTATGGCTTTGAGTTCGGTTGGATAAACCTACATGAGGTGACCACCGATGCCGCCAACTGGATGAGAAATTAATTCTTGAATCCATGGAGCCAGAATTACAAATGCATCAAAAAAATAAAAATAAGTCTTCTATAAAATACAAAATTATTGCCAACCTTGAAAAAAAAGTGTTGTAGATAGTTTATTTGTAGTATTATATATGTACCTAGGTACTTACATAATATATTGTTTTTTTTTTATTTCAGATACTATCCTTGTTATACACAAGTACTTTAGGTGTTCCGTACAAACCTTTTGAGGTGTACGGTCCACCTCCAGCAGGAGAAGTGGCTCCCGTCCACAGAGAGGTGTTCCCACTCACACCTGTCCAAGTTCATACTCCAGAGCTATTGCAGCCAGTATCAAGTCAACGTCTAAAAGCGCCATTTGTTCCAATAGTTAAACCTGTGATACAAGTAGCCCCTAGCATACAACATGTTCCAGAAGTACCTGAAGTAGATTCAGTACCGGGTAGAGAAGTGCTGCCAGAAGAAATTCCAATTGTAGTTCCTAATGTTCCAGCTCATGAGAAATCCCCACAAACTGTAGTACCAAGTTTTGAAGTACCCCCTCAAATTTCATATGTATCTCCAAATCAACCACAAGGTAAGAATTTATCTATATTTGTACAACAAATACACCC
This sequence comes from Athripsodes cinereus, assembly GCA_947579605.1. NCBI lineage: Eukaryota > Metazoa > Arthropoda > Insecta > Trichoptera > Leptoceridae > Athripsodes > Athripsodes cinereus. Next base: position 29,466,937 of record OX388314.1, read on the forward strand.
TGAGCACCCTCATATGTCCCGATGGAGTAGGTCGGCAGCTATATAAATAGAACCCAGAATCTCTCTAAGACTGTATCATCAGGCTACCAACCTCCTCTAGATTTTAAATTCACATATCTGTTATGGACTCCTTTTTTAAATTACAGTGGTCACTATGAGAGACAAAAGTGGTCAGTACAGCTTCGGTGTGAATCAGCCTGGACCAGGAGGACAAGTGGTGAAGGAGCAAGGCCGTCTCATTACAACTAATGACGGATGGGAGTATGTAATAGCAAAGAAAGGCTCTTACTCTTATACCTCTCCTGAGGGAATCCCCGTCACAGTGGAGTGGGAGGCAGATCATAATGGATTCAGAATACTTAAATCCTCTGTCTAGAAATATGTTAACACATTACTTTATAGTAAAACTTCTTCAAGTGAAACAATGGTTGTACTTGAGACACAATAAAAACTTTTTTCGACACCCAGCGCACACTTTATAAGAAGTATTTGAATTATCTAAATAATCCAAGTATGTGTGTTACTTGTGATATTAATATTTCTACTGCCGTGTAAAATGATAAACGTCTAAATGAATGGTTAGTGAAGAATAAAATATTTTATAATATATAGTATTCACACAATGCACTATCTGTTACTTAGCTTTTAAACTCGCAATCAATTTTGGCGAACCTACCCCACGTAATATTGATACGCTATCTAAGTATCAATTTGCCAGTAGATGGCATAGGTTTGCTAAAATCACTTATTTTAGAGGCATTAACTATGTAACAATTTCTAGAAATTTTTAAATAAAATATTTAAACTTGAATTACTATGTTTATTTGTTACATTAATTTATGTAACAAATAAACATAGTAATTCAAGTTTAAATATTTTATTTAAAAAAGTGCTAAAATCAATCGCGATTTTAAAAGTTAAGTAACAGGTAGAACGTTGTGTAAATACTTTATGTTATAAAGATGTCTCACAACTGTTACAAAGTTAATCCATTAAAAATTAGTGAAAAATACTAAAATAAATAATTGTACCGAATATATGTGATCCAAGTCAGTTTCTATTTTAATATTATTATATTGCGGTTAAAAGAATAAATAAGCGAAAAGATTGATAAACTTGCCACCTGTATATTGATGGTACTTAATTTGAAGATAATTCTCTATAAAATTATTTGTAACCTATGTACAGTAAAATTTAATAAGGAAACTAATGAGTTTTCTCATATGATAGGAAATCAAGTAATTCCATAATGTAAATATATATATTATTTGTTTCAATTTGCCACAGTTATATGTCATTTATACTGTAAATATTATCAATACCTAGTTATAATAATAAGTAAATAAAATATTTTAATATTAAAAATAATTTGTACAAAATTTATTAAAGATAATATTATAATATGTTCAATCAACATAATGGTATTTTCATTTTAGAATAATATAATATCATCCATATAATATTTGAATATTTCATGCTAAATTGCCATGATAAATTATATATTATTCCAAAGAGACCCTCCCATATCACTGACATATTTTCTGCTGCTAATCAATAACTATATGATTAGTTCAGATAAATTGAAACGGACTTCCAACAAGTACCTTCAATACTTTACGATCAATAAAATCAAGATTTTATACGATTAGTATTTTTTTGAATTTTCTATTCCTTCATACTGCATTTACTTATATATATAAGGACAATTTGTAAAGCACCATTTACTCATAACATGACCTCAAGGCACCATTTGGTATGTCTGTCATTTGAAACTATATCTACTTATGAGATAATGAAGGGAAAAAAAAACAATTCAGTCTGCTCTTGTAAGTCTCTACTTTTGCTCCCTTCACATCTGAGCAGTTCCTCATCCATTCACATTAATTTCTCTGAGTAATGTAGCTATTGTCTGCCACAGAAATGTTTAACTATATCTTTTCATCAATACAGCGTAATACGATCACATTAAATGAGAATCAAATAAAACTGTGAATAGTGAGGCACATTCTTTATGAGTACTGAACAAGACACATGTGATTCATAAATTATAAATTGAATACATCATCTAAATTGGAATCATCGCATGACTCAAATATTCTATTGACAGAGTTATGAGAGTTTGGTGAATTATTTTTCTGCTTAAAAGTATCTACGGATAGTTTATTTGTAATACTAATTTGTTTTTCCAGAGGCAGATTATTTTGGCATTCATCAGAAAAAGAGTGGTCAAAATTGATCATTTGTAGATCTTGATCATCCTCTGCATCATCATTGTTATCAGCGATTACATCAGACGGTTCCAAATATTTACTCCATTTTGAGTTCATCATGGAAGGTTGACTGAATATGTTATTTTGTTGTTTCTCTTTCACAGATCTATTTTCATTTGGAATAGTTTTGAATGGAATTGTCTTTTGCTGGTTTGTCACTATTGTATTAGACTTTGTATGACTGTTTGTTTCTAAATTTTCCCTGACACCAGCCTGTAATATGTTATCTTCGTCACTACAGTCATAGTATGACATATCGCAATCTGATTTCACTTGGTTGCTGATTTTAAAGATACTACCAGTGTTTCCATTAGATTCTGATGTACCTTCTATAAAATCATCTGTATTTTCAGATATTTTATTGTGAGTGTCTTTCTTCCATTGTTTCCCTTTGAATTTTTTGTTATTATATTGATTGGACACTTTCCTCTTTCTACTCGGCATCTCCAGTACATACTCCACACCATCACTTTCTATATCATTACCATCAGATGATGAAGGCTTCTCACTGTTTGTCTTTATATACTTGTTCCATTTAGATTCCTCTTCTCTAACACCACTGGTGTGCTGCAGAACGACTTCTTCTACATGGAGTGTTGTTCTGTTGGCATCTGTATAAGCTCTCATCTCATTCAGTTTCTGGACATGCAGCCGACACTCTTTAGCGCTACCTTCCCCAAACTTTTGCTTCAAGGATTGCTTATCCCCACATATCTTACATTCCCACTTATTGCTTTTCTTGATGATGTGGACCTACAATAACAGAATTTATGAAATCAACTTATTTTGTGTTATATTTGCAATAGCATACATTTTTACATACTGATGAGTGAGTAAATTAAACTACTTACTTGAAAAGTCTCACATTTATAACATCTCAACACATGAAAACTTTGAGGCATTATGAACAAAATATTTTATTAAAACAGTATGTATCTCACTGAGAAACATTCAAAATTTAATATCATTGGATATTATCCTTCTCAGATTCAGTAGTAACTATAACGTAATGAAAGTATTGCTTAAATGACAGAACCTTTATTAAACTGGGAGAATTAAATTGTTAAGATTCTACATACACGAATCTTAATTAATTATCATAATGTTTTAAATCCCAAAGTTTATCTGCAAGTTGTCCCGAAAAACTTTGACGCTAGATAATAAAAATGATAATTTCAAAAATAATATCTTCAAATTTGAAATAATTTGACAGCTGTCAAAAATGTACTTTTATTGCCAGTGTAAAATATAAATAAAACATGGCCACACTAAAGATATTGGCCTGCGTACTAAAACCATTTCCGGTTGCGAAAGATCGCAAGTGGTGCGGTGAGGTTTTGGTGCTTGACGGTTACTGTTGATTATGGTGCTGTAGTTTCAATTAGTTTATCTACTGTTTGTAGAATTTATACTTAATGAATCTACCTTATTTCGATCTTACCAGGTTATAGAGTGATCGTTTTTGTTTGGTGAACGTTAAAATTTATTTTATATGTAAAAACAAGTGTATTTAACATGAAAAAAGTGTTTGACGCTTCTCCGTATGAAATAATGGCGTGATTGTGTGTTACATTTTATAGGTTGCGCGCATGTGATTTATGTACCTAATTAATGGGACAGCAAAGTGTAAAACTGACTATTATACTAATTCCGTGTTTTAAAAATGTCTGAAAGTAGTATTCGCAAGTTTACAGAGAGCTATCACAATCTTAAAGAATCTCACTTAAACCTTTTGAAATGTTCTTCGAAAGTGAGAGTTGATTATTTAAATGTATTATGGTGAAAATATTTAGTAATCTTGGATTTTCATACATCATTGTGTACTTTCATTTTGAATTTCAGCATCAAGGATATTGTTAATGACTCAAGATTCGGTTATTAACATGACATAACCTATATAAACAATCTGATGATGGCTTAGTCAAATATTTTTTTTTAACTGTTAGTAGTACACTGCGATAATAATTGAGACTACTGAAATATCCCTAGCCAATAACTTCAAATACTCCAGATGATCTCCTCCAAGAAGAGCCATCAACTTATACATGAAATAAAATAATCATCAATTTACATATGGCACAAAGTAGGTATAACTTGTTTAATTCGCGCATCATTCCAGTTCTTCCAAAAGGCATTCATGGTATCTACATATAGACCATTAAAGGATGACGTCACAGAAAAATCCGTGAGGGGCATCAGGCATCCCAACACAACACATTCACAGTGTTTACGGTGTAATATTAGGTGGGACGCCTAAAGAATAGATACCTAATAATCAAAAAAAACTGTCAGTGTCGATTTTGTTATAATTTTGTTGTCTGACTTTCTTTTTTTTCTCTTATGGCATAACATCCTACAAGTATGATTTGCGCAATTTGATTGTTTGCCCCCCACGCAAAAGCAAATCCATAGACAAGACCACGTGACCTTTAATGGTCTATTAAGGTTCAAGAACATAAGAAATTTTGTTTTGAAAATATTTAAGAATATCATTTAGGAATATTAAGGAATCAATAATCAATAGTAGAAAGAAACACTTGTCTCAAATTACATAACAATACAACATGTTTAATTCTATGTATTTCTAGTCCTAAATAAGAGCGTAATGCTCTCTGTTTCGAAATAGATTATGGATGTAGAATTTTATATATTATAATAACATTTTACATCTTAAATTCAACAATGAGGTTTGCCACCCATTCTGAATGTTTTATTGTTGGCAGGGAGAGGACAGCTTGTGTGTTTATTACATGCTGCTGGTCTGCTGACTACCCCACTTGTGGGATATGCCGTGATGGTATATATAGTAGAAGTATAATAACTTCGCACTTACATAACATTTTTTCTTTTTCAGGCAAGGCACCAGACACCGAGTGTAATTATGGAGTAACATAACATTTAGACGAGTTGAAAAATATTATGCTTGGAGAAAAATAAAACTTATCCAAAACTAAAGCTTAGGCGTACTAGGTTAATGATAACTTGGAATGTCTTCGTTGATTGTATTTGTATATTATTCTTATACCAAAAGTTGAAATTTTATCAGTCTTTGAATAGCTCACCGAAGTTTATATATTGTATATATATTTAATTTCATTTCATTTAAGCATTCATAGTACTATTGTTTTGTACTATACATTTTATAGTTATGTATATTGTACTATATTGTATCGTAGAAAATTTTTAAAATAGTTTTACAATATTCTTCATGTTGTATGTAATGTTGGTATGTTTTCATAATTTGATTTGTTGACTAATAAATACTGTATGTTATAGTTTTATTGATATGTTAATTTACTCATGTTTTGATTTTTTCAGATCACACCTAGCTATGTTAATATTCTATTTTCAATAAACATATTTACCATCACATGACTTCTCTTTTTTATTGAACCCAACATTTACAAAAATCACATTGTAAGGAATAAGAATCAAATATAACTAAAGGGTTTTTCAACAAGGACTTTGTTTTTTAAAACAAAATAAAACAAAAAAATTTGATGAAGATGATTAAAATTTTTATTGAATTACAAAGAGAAAAGTTTGGCAATTATGCATGAAAAATGATATCTGACAAATGTCCACCACGAGCACGCTGACAGATGTCGATTCTTTCATCAAAGTTTTTAATCACTTTTTGGCAAAATGGCGGGACTATTTCGCTAATCACATCACGGATTTTGAGTTTTAAGGCTGCAATCGATTCGATTGGCTCCGTATAGACTCTGTCCTTAACATAGCCCCACAAAAAATAATCCAGTGGCGTTAAATCACACGATCTGGCTGGCCACTTAACAGCTGAGTTTCGTGAAATCATGCGATCGGGAAATTTGGTTTGCAATAAATTGATCGTTTCATTGGCTGTGTGACATGTGGCACCGTCCTGTTGAAACCACATGTCAGTGATATCCACGTCATCAATAATAGGCTAAAATTGAGTTTTCAACATCTTGCGATAGCGTGATCCATTGACCGTTACCGCATTTCCAGTCTCATCTTCGAAAAAAAACGGCCCAATCACGCCTCCAGACCACATAGCGCACCATACAGTGACACGCTGAGCATGCAACGGCTTCTCAATAATTGCTCTAGGATTTTCAGAAGCCCAAATGCGGCAATTTTGCTTGTTGACGTACCCTGACAAGTGAAAATGGGCTTCGTCTGAAAAAATGATTTTTTCAGAAAAACCAGCGGGTTGTTCCTGAATGAATTGAGCGAATCTACGGCGATTTGAATGGTCGTTCGGCTTCAATTCCTGCACCAGTTGAACCTTGTAAGGCTTCAAAGCCAAATCCTTACGCAAAATTCGCCATGTGGTGGTTTTGGATAACCCCAATTGTCGAGAACGTCGAGGAATTGACAAATTTGGATCTGCTTCAACACTGTGGCTCACGGCTGCGATGTTTTCAGTTGAACGACCCGGTCGTACACGCGTTGGTGTTAACACATTTTGTATCGAGCCTGTCGACTCAAATTTAGCGACCAAATTCTTAATAGCGGTCTCAGAAGGACGATTATGTTGTCCGAAAATATCACGAATTTGACGAAATGTCACTTTAGCAGAACCACCATTTTCATAATGGATTTTAATTATTTTAATGCGATTTTCAAGCGAAATTGAATTCATTGCAACAATTGCCAATGCATCCACTACGAATACGTCAAAAAATTAAATGTCAAAACTATCATGTTGCTGGTGTTGCCACAATTAAAAAACAAAGTTCTTGTTGAACAACCCTTTATTTTGAATTCTGATATATCATTAATATTTCAATAGTTCATTTTAGGATTATGGAAAAACTATTGAATGCTGGATGTCGCAAGTTCAAAGCTTATCTTGATTATTTCTATTTTAAATCATATTTTTGGTTATGAAAAGAGCCAAGGTATTTTTTTTACTACCCAATAAGAACTTTAAAATATAAGGCAATTTGTTTTAACAAATATTTACAAAGAAGTAGTTATGTCTTCAGGTTTTTCTCGCTTTATCTTGGTTGGTATGATTCATATATAATATATTAAAATATAGGCATGCTGCTTAGAATCATATTTTAAAATAATTTACTCTACTAGAGGAGTGAATAATTTAAAAATTACGGTACTAGGGACAGATTTGAACTACAAAATGTCACTTCCGGTTTGAGTACATTAATACACCGCACTACTCTCGTAAGTAGGTATTTCAGTATGCAGGCCATTTATCTAGTGTGGCCATGTAAATAAAAGATGACTTTTATTTATATTTTACACTGCGCTGCTGCTTTTACGCTTATTATCATCATCGATGAAAATTTTCAAAGATATAATTGTGGCTCTAAACTGAAAAATAGAAAAGTATGAAGGGGCTAAAGGGGCGTTCACACTTGTTCACTTTCAGTGATCACTCCGGATGATCCTCCAAGATGAACAGGTGTGAACAGGCGTTTCATCGCTAGTGATCACTAGCGATGACGGAGGAAAAAGGGGCGTTCACATTTGTTCACTTTATTAACTAAACATTATTTTGCTGTTCTATACTCTTTGTCATCTATTGTTATATATTTATTTGTCAACATTCAAAATCAATAACATGGAATCAAATAGTTTATTCAAGTTAAAATGTAAAGTCTTTAATTCTCGACAGCAATGCTAGAGATTTTAAATATTGTTTATTTTTATTGTAGGTACGCCGCGCCGGTACGGAACGACAATGGAAGATTTTATTTTTTTTGCTATTGGCAACACATTATTTTGTGACTTTGTATCTGTCTATTGTATGTCAAAATAATAAATATCAATTTATTAGTGAATTAAAATATGCATATTTGCCGTGATTAAATGTTTTTCAAAATAAAAATAGATGTTTGAAAGCAAGTGTTTTAATGAAAGACTTTGTAACGAATGGCTGGGTTTAGTTGGTGAGTCTCGTTTCCATTGTGCGATACTGGTGTGGTGTAAACGATATATTGCATACATAAATGTACATTGTATTGGAAGTAAGCTTTAATGAATGATTGAATTAATTAGGTTCCAACCAGATGTGTGCAGTTCAACCAGCGTGGTGTCACCTCCCACGCCATATCCTTGCTTCCTGCAGGACATACAGCTGAGGTTCCTATGTCCAGATGATCTGGAGGAGGTGACTTATTTTATCAAGATATCCTTCATTTTTTCTTTCCATATAAAAATACTTATGTATATGATAAAACGTAACTTTGTAATGCAGATTGTAGCTTACAGTTTAATTTGCCAATACAGGATCATGTCATTACAATGGGTTTCTATGTTATCTATTTAAAACATTGCGTGTAATTGATGAGCCTACACAACAATATCAGATTTTTCTATGTGACATGCATGTAAATAACAAGATATTCATGTGGAGTCAAACCATCTAACATCTAATAAATTACAACATAAAAAGTTAAGGATGAAATATAACTGAATTGTTTTGCGCATATTCAACTTTGTGCCTAGGATTAGTAAATTGCTTAGCATTGATATTATTGTGAATATTATATGTGCAGGTGCGTGCTCTGTGCAGAGACTGGTTCCCTATAGAATATCCCTTCTCCTGGTATGAAGACATCACCTCGTCAGAGAGATTTTTTGCCCTTGCGGCTGTGCACAAAGGTTCCATCATCGGTCTCATCGTAGCAGAGATCAAACCATATGTCAAACTGAATGCTGAAGATCGAGGTATCCTGCCCAGTTGGCTGGCGGACAATTCTCACACTCTAGTGGGATACATACTGTCTCTGGGAGTAGCCCGCACACATCGTAGGGCTGGGGTGGCCTCCCTACTGCTGGATACTCTCATCAACCACGTGGCGGGCCCCATACCTGCACCCCCCTACCACCATCGTGTCAAAGCTCTCTTCCTACATGTATTGCTCACTAACTCTGAGGCCATCTTATTCTATGAACAGAGGAAGTGAGTATACCCCTATCTCTCTCACTCTAACACTCTCTATATATATACCTACTCACTTTCGACTATCTTGTATTGTTTATAAAGCTATTATATTTTTAGACCTAGTGTTGTTGTCCGTATTATAACTTGATTGTAATAAATAAAATATAAAAATATATTATTGAACACTGTTTAATCTCCACTATGTGATCTCCACTAATCTTAACATAGTGGAGATTAAACAGTGTTCAATAATATATTTTTATATTTTATTTATTAAAATTAAAAATGGATTTCCACAGCGTAAACACAAAAACTCTTGAATTATTAACTTGATTGTAATTCATAGTGAACATTTCCCCAAACACTCAGTTTTATTGGAAGTGAATGCTTCTGGTAATTAATTATTCTATTAATATCTTCACTAATTATTACTGCTAACCACAAACAACATTCCAACATACATATACATGTATATATACCCACCTACACATAAACACACTTATAATACACATCCATTTTCCCAACACATGTACATAATACATTCCTAAGTATAATAGTGTAAAATATTTTCTTGTTGCTAAGCCACACATTTCATGTTTCATATGATATTATTATGAAAGGCTTCAGCTGCCCATTGGACTCTAGGTCAGTGCCTCCCTACCTGAGGGTCACATATCACTGCACCGTGTGTAATTACATGTACATTTGATGACCTTTTTACAGAATAATATTTCTTGACTTTGTCTTTGTGTATTTTAATGTCAAAGGGAAACTACTTTATGTCAAAATTGTAATTTTTCAGTTTGGGTATTTGAAGTTTTTACACCATAATTAAATGTACTCCTCATATCTTTGTTGAGATGAATTTACTGTCACGGATGATTATGGGTTATTGCTAAAACCATTTTTGAGATGTAAATGATATCAAGTTGAAATAGCAAGGTTTATTATGCTTCCAAGTTCCAACATAGGTTAATATGAATTTAGTATATTTCATAGAACATTGAGTATCTGTAGTATAGGGGAGTCATATTGATAATTGAATAAATGCTGTGATTATACTTTGATTTAGATTTAATGTAGTAATTAGTTGATAACATGTTGTCCATTTTCTTATCTATATAAATGATTCTATCTCTGTGTGAGTCATGTTCCTCAACTCACACACCTAGTCTGGTAGATACTTGCATGCAGCAGGAATATGTTCACCTACATTGTTACTATTATTATTATTATTAGTCATATTTGCCTATTGAAGATTAAATGTGATTAGGTCGGCAATGTAATGTGTGCTGAAGTACCTACATTGTGTAATACCTGAGTATATACATACATAATAAAATGATAATTGATACCAAATGTGGCAATAGGACAGAGTAAGGGGGGAGTTATGTAGTACCATACATAGACAAATAATTTGCTTCTGACTCGATTTTGTATTTCATGTGAATGTCAATCCATGTCACGTCTACTAGAGTAGGTACTCTCGGTATCCAATCACAAATGCACATTGAGAGATATTTTTGTTGCTTCTCCAGCTGCTGCATAATGGGCTCAGTATCGGAGAGATAGAATCTTACTAATTCTATATGGACGAACATGAGTAAATAAATATGTTTGTTGATATTCATTATGTACAAATATATTATAGGGTCTGGCTGGGTCATGTTCTGAGAATGCCCAATGATAGTTGGCCTAAAAGAGCACTGTTCTTCCATCCGCAAGGGTTCCATCGGCCCGGGCGTCCCTCTTTAACAATACAGTGTTCCTATGACAACGACATCAGAGCACAGGGAATATCGTGGGAAGAGGTGACGCAATTGGCACAGAGACGCTCTGAATGGAGGAGGCTGTTTTCTGCCCTGTGCTCCCGAGAGGAGCTTTGAGGACGATGAAGATGATGATAATGATATTATATTTATCTATCTCACCATGGCATCTCCCACGAGTGGGGTAGCCACTAGACCAACTGCGTGTAATAAAGTGAATATTATATCCCAGCAGTTATTATATTACTATGTGTGTATATGATTATGTTCCAGGTTCCGTCTTCACTCCTTCTTGCCATACTATTACTCCATCAAGGGAAGATGTAAAGATGGCTTCACCTATGTCTACTATGTCAATGGGGGACATCCACCATGGGGAATATAATATCCTTTTCATTTTATCATCATCAATTAATTACAACACTCCTATAATGTTAAATATCTTATTGATTGAGTCGACGTTGATTTTGTAAAACTCCATTATATTGATATAATGAAAACAAAATTGTTTTTGGTTTTACTACGATTTATTTGTTAAATAAGTAACCAGGTTTCGACCTATGAGGTCATTGTCAAACGACCTCATAGGTAGGAGGTCGATTTTGACAATGACCTCATGAAATTCGAAATCGAAACCTGGTTACTTATTTAACAAATAAATTGTAGTAAAACCAAAAACAATTTTGTTTTCATTATATCAAGTTAAATATCTTTGTTATCAATTAATGTTTTCAGATTTCAGACCTTTATGTAGTTGGTAGAAGATAATGGATGTCAAGTGGTATGAAAACATCATAAATGGGTCACATTCTATAAGACTCTGTTATACAGAAGAGATAATAATCCTTCACAGGCTATGTTTTGGTATATCTAATTGAATCAGCCCAAAATGACCACCGTTTTTATATCAACTAAAGAGTTCTCAATGGTCTGGATGATCTTATTTCATAGCACACCATTGCTATAACAATTATATATTCAAAGAATGTTTTCCCTTTAATATATTTTTTCATAGTATGTATTATTAACATTCTTGTAATATCTTCCAAATAACAGTGCATTACTATTGATATGGGCCTTCCAATTGTAAATGCTGGTATGCCAAAAATATTTGTAGGTCAAAATTGAGATTCTGTCAATTAGTATTCTAATATTCTACCATAACCTACTATTAATTATAATTTCATTCCTAAATGCTTTATTGTTCATAATGATGTTTGTGTAGATATTTTCCTTGACTGTTATGTTTACTGACTATGTGAAGTACTTTGCTGGTCTGACAATACGCGGAGGAGGCCTGTGTCCTTGGTTGTGGGGGAAGCTACGCGCCGCCCTGAGCTTAGCCTGGCACCACTGACGCCTCTCCATCACCCACACACCTCATGGATACCACACACAACGCAATAGCAAGTCTACTGTATGACCAAATAATATATTAACCCCATTACATACATATATAGGGAGTGAAACATTTATACAATAAGTGAGCATTGATTGAATAAACAACTTTTATTAAAAAAAAATCTTAAATTATGTGGAGATATTGCTTTTGAAGTAATAAATATCCTAATTATGTCTCAAACTGATTGCTCTCTACAAAACTATTATACTCAATTCATTTATACAGATTCATTAATTTATTTTACATAATACATTTTTGAGCAAGTGAGTCATATTATACTGCTGAATAAACTAATTGTTTCTTCTTGTTACACCTCTAAGAGTAATATGTACTAAAAACTATATTATTTAATTATATGAATAAATATAGAGTTTTACAAAATAAATACTAATAAAATAATACATCACTATATGTAAATGTTTATGTTTGTGACAAATGTAATATTCACTCCCTGTAATATTTATCCAATGTTTTTTTTCTTAATTTAAACTTCTTTGAAACAAACCATTTTGTTGAACGAAGTAAAGACCACTGTAAAGAGAAAAAAATAATGAAATAGTAGGTAAATAAATATTTAAGCTGTGTGTGTTAAGCATTTACACAAACACCACACACTTAGATATGCGTGGATTAGAAAGAATTACATTATTTTTATATTGATATAAATATCATTTTCCTTAAAAAAAAACAATAATAATTTGTTTCATCGAGTATTTTAGAGTTTCAGTATTATACATTATATTATTTTTTGTATAATACTTGTGTGTTGGTGATGGAAGTCAAAATTGCGTTACATAGATGGAAGGACTGTGTAGCCTCTATTGTATTTATATTTATGTAATACCTAATTCTAGTTCAGACGGAGATTGGATGTTGTGTTAATAATAACGAAATATTATATTAATATTTTGCCTTTTAAATACCCAGGATGTGTATTGTTTGGTATATATACTCTTGTGAACAGAGCTAGGCATTAACTTTCCAGTTAATTTAATATTTTTTGGTATTAGTTACATTAACTTTCGTTTAATTACATTTTCTGGTAAAATCCTAGCTTTGAAAAAAATTAACTGTAGGGACCTTTTTATTTTTTCAGCTCTGACTTTTTCACCCTGAGGATTTTTTAATCCAGTTCTTTGAAATTAAGTGTGACTTGTGTTACTTTAGCGTCACAAATTAATAAAATAAAGAGTAACAAAGTTAACTTTTTCAATAACTATTAACTGAGTTAAATGTTTGATTAACTGTGCCCAGCTCTGTTTTTATGGATTAATATATTGTTGTCCCGTATGAATCCTCCCACCTTTTCTTATGTATGAACCCACCGCCAAATATTTGTTTATTAATTTTTTTTTTTAGGTTTTACCTTACTATTTTATCTGAGTATTGTGGCATTTACATATTATTATGTTTGGAGGATTTTTATACTTTAATATTAAATAATCAAAATTTGTATTATATTTCTTATGGTATACTCTACCTTTTATTATTCTGTACAAAACTATCTGGTCCTTGCTGCAAAATTTGATTTAGGCGCTCAGTACCATGTGATGACAAAAAACAATTTTATTTCGAATTTCAGAATCATGAATCCTAAGTTGCTTAGAAATATTATAGATAGATGTGTTTCACAATCTGGCTCTACATACTATTTTATATAACAATGCAGTTTTTTAATTTTTTTTATTTAAAACACTTCATGTAATTCATATTGCGATTCGTATCTTGCACACAAAATGCATAAAGGCATATTTTGTACAAAGTTGCCAAAAAATCACTTACATTATTATCTGTTAAAAATATTTTATTAAATGAGCTGCACGTTACATAATAAAATGCAGGAAATGCCAAAATTTCATTTATTTTCATATTAAATATTCACCGTCCTAAATTGTGTTGACAGTATTACTCAATTCTTTTATAATTATGTGAATTTAACACACAAAACTATCACAAAATACAAAAAAATCATTAGTTGCATCCACGCAACCACTGCATGGATAGCTTAAATATGAACAAGTAATTATATATTTTTTTTAAAAAAGATCTATCTGGGTTTGTTATAAACCCAAATACAACCTTATACACCTTTGGTACATTGGTACAGTTAAGAAAAAAATTGTCATAAGTTGAATTTTGCGTGGCATGATGATATGTTTTTATTATTCCTAGAAATATTAGGTAATATAAAATATTTATCTGTATGACTGTATGTTTGAGTTTAATATTTTATACTATTTTATCTTTGTCTGAACGTTATTTAATGAATGTGTACTTGAAGTTTTGAGATTTAATTTAATTCTCAAGCTTACAAGATGATCTACAACAGATGTGTGAGTCATATTTTATTCCTGGACTTGTCCTCATTTAAATTATAATATACTATGACTTTTGTATGAAAAGAAATTTGTTTATTTTACTTATTCTTGATCAAATTATTGGTTTCTGAGTATTATTTCATTTAGTATTATTATTATTATATTGGTAGAATCTTATAGTATTGCATTTTTTATTTAACTTGATGTGGACCTTTTCATTAAGAGTCTGTTCATCGTATTTCTTCTTCAACTATTTTATTACTTTTAAGTCATTCTAGTGAAATTTATTTATTGTCAATTTAATTTTAGTGGTGTAAGTCCTTTGGTTACAAATTATTATTCTATTATTTTTGTGTATTCTTTTACTTTTCTTATTTGATTATTTTTATGTTACCAATGTCCTTTTTATTATTTTCTCACAAATTAATTAAGCTCTTTAATTATTATTTTTCTTTTATTGTATATTGTTTTTAGTTTTTATTTTATTATATCACTTACATGCATTTATCTTCCAAGTTTAACTCACAGGGATACTATAGCTACTAATTAATATTTGTGTTCAAAATCAAACCTGATGTCATCAGAGAAATTACCATAAACAGGTTACTACTTGATTTTGTATTACTAGGTACTTTTATATAACTTTGTTACATGGGATTGATAGGCTTTATACCCTCTCACTGTGCACCGTATTATTCTTCTACATTTTTTGTAATGTCATTAACACCTAAATAGGTAGTGCTGGACTCCTACGGACTTAAACGTCTACCTGGGGGTGCAAGTTGTTCTACTCTGCCTCTATCTATTTCTGTTACACTTCCTTTATATACGTGTGTATATTTTTTTTGTTTTCATATTAAACTGGATATTTTACACTTACGTTAGTATTTATATGTGATTTGTATCATGATATTTATGATTCAGCCTCAAGATATGCATCAATTGCGGGATAGAGAGAGAGTATTAGATGTTCCAATGCTTACAAATCAGTTTAGGCTGGCTATAGCGTTTTTTACCATGGAAATGTTCACCAGCCTTACCAATTTCTTTTGTTTTATGTATCAATTCTTTCAAAGCGGGTGACTGCACTCATTGCTGTATAACATCTGAGAAATAAGTGGAATAGGTGAACATTTTCATGATACAAAGCTCTCAAGCCAGCCTTAGCCGATTCATGAAGGTTGGAGCACCTCATACTCTCTCTAACCTGCAAGTAATGTATTTCCTGAAAATGAATCATACCTATCGTAATACATAATATGATGAGGTGAGGAACTTATAGGAGGAATATATATCATTCCCCATTTTTGGTAGGTATGTCACTAAATGTATCCATATCTAGCTGCTTAGGGAATAATGAATGCGTTTTTCTCTCTCATTGTCAATATAGAACAGAAAAGAGACATGAAAAAATATTTGATTTCTTTTTATTCGTTATACAAAAGGAGAGAATGAACATTGGTTGATTGATTTATAGCTTTGATATGGTTGCATATATTAAAATATTCCCCCCCCCCCCCTCCTACCCACACTATGGTACAAAGTATATTATTATTATATTGTATTGTACGAGTTCATTATGATATTTATTTAATATATTATGTTATTTCATTATATCTATAGATATTATTTTATTATACAATGTTTATCTGAACCTGCTCATCAGCTTGAAAAACTCTGAAAGTATGCATCAAACAATTGCTAATAAATTTAAAAGGTCGAGTTTATTTTTTTAAAGATGAGTTAAGATTTGAAATTAATCCAAATATACCCTCGTAATAAGCAATATGCTTATGACATGAAGCTGAAGTAAGTCGGCAACGGGTGGAATCCAACCTGGGTCTCTTGATTGGAAGTTGAAAATTATTCTTAGGCTACAGATCATTCTCAAATCTACTTTGGCAAACCCTGAAAATTACACATTACCTGACAGTTTTTATATAAAGTTCTTAACCCTTTCGAATCCACGGCCGTGACATACACGTTTGACATTTCCTTACCTTAGACATCTACACCCGTGATATATCGTTTTTGATTTTTCGACACTCCCAGAGACAACTGTGTTGGATTTTTTAAATTTAAATCTGTACCGATATATACCTACATTCATCCTTTATCCATTCCTGGGATGTCGGTAAAGATGTACTTACGAATTTCGTCACAATGACGATTTATAAAAGTACTGACAGCGTACATGCCGGAAATCAGTCGCCGTTCATTACCATTATAGTACGTTCGCGCGAATTGTATCATACGCGTGGCATTTTTGATACTCAATCAGTTATATTGTTTATATTATTTATTTTGTCACTTTTGTTACTGTGGATTGGTTTAATTTAATTATTTAACCTATATTTTTGTTCAATTGAAGTTATTGCTTATTTTATATTTTATTTTGACCCTTGACAAAATTTTAATACTACTTAGTAGTCCCTACACAAGTGTAAACATTTTTTCGATTACGAAATTTATGAACAGTTTTGATTATTTTTATTCTCAGTGAAGATTTAAAAAAAAAACTGTGTATAAAACAAAGTAAAAAAATAAAATAAAATAAAAAACTGTGTGCAGTTCACTGAAAAAAAATCAAACAACCGTTGTTTTCATGAACAGACTATAAACTATCTTTGTTATGTATGACGCAGGCTAGGCGAGGACACTTGAGGTTCAAATATCCCGTGTTATGGGAGTGCGTTGAGATTTTAATGTCTTATTTGTTTACATGATGTTAGTAGAAGGATGAAGGAGCTCAAATAACCCGCCAATGTGACTATGATATGCAATTTTATATTAAATAAATTAAATTGAAACTAAAAAAGTGGATTATAAATATCACGCGGTATTGAGGGCACGATTCCAATCGGGAGAGCTCGGAAATCAAAAGGTTAAAGCAGTTTGTTTATACTTAGGTACTGATATTTTGTATGTATAATAAGAGTTAGTTAAAACAATTTTCTAAAAAACCATAAGACAGAACTCCCAACAATTTTAATTTCTGTTTAGTAATTACTTGACGTATAGATACTTTCTGCATTTTGTAGCTGATGAACTAGTTGTGATTGACATTATAATAATCACTACAAACTGTGTATTCCTGCTCCATGTTTATTTATATTGTTCCTAAGTTAAGTGCACATCATGTATGTACTGCAGATATTATTATTATTATTAATATAGATTACCCAGTACCACATGACAACTATATGAAATTTTTCTAGATTATAACTTATCACATAACATATCGATGGCTAACCGGACAAATATTGTAAGTCCATTTTTGGTGAAATTGAGTTATGATACACACTTTGTAAAACGTGACATTGTCTTTGATATTTGAAAATATAGTTGATCCACACGCAATACAAACCGAGATATGATCAATTAAAAAATGCATATTACGCTCAAATACCATAATTGTGACTGAACAAATATTGCAAGTTATTTAAACTGTTAACATAATTATTATAATAGTCTAAGAGTGGTTACTACACAAACAATGTATGTTGGACATAATATTTTCAGAAATCACCATTCATTCTGATTATGCTATTAGTTGTATCAAATTTGAAAATCGGAAGCATTCATTTCTATTCAAACTTTCATGTTGAGTTTTCGCCAAACTATAAAAAGTGGATATACAATACTTGTCCAGTTAGCCATCGATATAACAAATATATGGACATTGCACTCAGATTCAGCTAGTCCCACACTAAGACATGATCTTATATTATGAGTTTTGAGTACTAACACAACAATGGATATATATTATTATAAAATATTAGTTTTCAATTTTGCAAACAAAACCTACCTATCTAAATAATAAATATATATATTATATTTGTTAAACAAAGTTGTCGCATTTACAAACCCCTAGTCAAAATAGTGCTGTAAATAAAAGAACAGCTCTCGTGCCATTTAGTGTTTCAGTTTGGTGATCAACAATAGATTGTCAACAGCCTCAAACACAGTCATAATGATATTTTTTATGCTAGTTGTCATGTATGCCCAACAGATGTTGAACATAGTGATTTGTGACAGGTTCTAGTGAACTTACCATGGGGAAACTGCACTTAAACCAATGTTTAGAATATTTACAAATTTTTTTATAGTTTAACCAGATTTGGGTGCAAATGACATAACCAATCAGAAATCTCGATTGGAAAACCAGGAATGTAACAATGCAGCAATGTAACATTGTGCAAACCTGGTTTACACAATGTACCATTGTGCAAAATGTAGTTGGAATAAGTAAGAATGGCGTCCCAACCCTTACGAATTGGCTCTAGGCTGGCTTGAGTGATCACATTCGGTGTCCATGGACAACGTTCACCAACTCTACCATTCTCACTGTTGCGATGTAAGTTCCACCAATCGAGAAACGCTTTATGCAAACCACACAAGCAACCATCTTTTTGGGATCTCGTATTTCAGATCTATATATCCAATTCGTAAGCGTTGGGACGCCTTTTTCACTTATTCCGATTACATTTTGCACAATGTTACATTGTGTAAAGATGGTTTTCCAATCATGATATCTGATTGGTTATGTCAAAGTAAACCAATTTGTAATCATTGAAAGAACTTTCCTGTCTCCTACTAAAAGGAGTTTGCACAGTCGGATGTTTGTGCAGATGAGATGTCTGTTGAGTAATAAATAAATATTTTTATTATATATTGTATTAGAAGCAGAAATTAGTTTGTGATTTTGAGACAGTGTAGTTGTGGCTCAAAGCTGTCACATGTTGCATCTTATAATAAATTACAATTTGTAGTTATTGTCATACTTGTCTGAATGAAAGGGTGTGAGGAAACGCGGGCGTCCGAGAACCACGTGGTTTGATCACGTGGATCAAATTCTCAAGGACGGCTGCGTGTTGAGTAAGAGGAACTGCCGTGCGTGTATGAGAAACTGTATGAATGTGGAGGAAGCGAAGGAAGTGTGTAAAGATAAATCTGTTTGGGGTTCCGTTCTCTCTGCCTACCCCACTTGGGATACGGCGTGAGGGTATAGTATAATCTGTGGAACTGGGTGATTATATTAATATAATTATGTATTTGCTGTTATGTGGTGAATATTATATTATTATATAAATCTTGTATAGTGTTAAATATAATGTAAGTGTATGCGCGTAGAGTATATTCAAGAGTCACAAAAATAGATAAAATAGCCACATCTACTATTTTATTTTAATTGATTATTTAGTTTCAATTAATTTATTTTATCTTAATTATTTATGATTTTGAAAAATATTTCTAATATGAGTGGTATATCTCTATTTATTTATCTAGATATACCATCATGGGATCTCTTTCAATGTGTAAGTCAATTGTCTCACTTCATGTAATGAACTTACAGGTAGTTCTCTCCAAATCTTGAAAGAATAACACATTCAATCGGGGTGGCACATCTTGTTTTGGAGGCTGATTATAAGATGTATTGTGATGACGTATTATGAATTCCTATCTTTTACACTTGTGAGCGATTTCGTGGTGATATAAATAGATACATATATTTATTAATAAATAGAGAAATGTTAACTGAGTAGGTATATACCACTAAAGGTCACACATGGTGAAGACAATGGAAGGAGTTAGACAAAGAAATTATTATTAAGATTATCTGAATGAAATATTCCCTTCATTTGATACCACCTATTTATTATTATTGAATTTATTTTATTTAAATTTTACTAGTTTATTTCCAATGTATCTAGCTGCCTAGCTATGTATGTATATTATGGTATTAATTTTATTTTATATTTATTTAAATTGCATTCACTAAAAAGGCTGCAGTTATTTTTTTTGAGGGAACAAATGAGAAGAAAGAAGAAGGTATATTTTATAAGAAAACATGGAAATCCAATAATTACGTGGATCAAATTCTCAAGAGAAATATGCATGCATGCATGAGTGTGATATGCATGCATGCATGAGTGTGATATGCATGCATGCATGAGTGTGGAGGAATTGAATTTAGTAGGGACAGATTAAATGTACATCTTCTCTGCCTATCCCATTAAGGATGTATTATAAAGAATAGATAGAAATTGAAACTAATGGTTGTCATTGCATATATACGCTATACTCATAACAATTTTGGTTGTTAATTAATTTTTCTAATATTTTTTCCTAATCATTCTGATAAGAATAATATGTTCTATTAAATTTAATTTCGTATTTTTATTGGTATTATTATTATTTGTCTCAAATAAGATGCGTATAGATTATTTTTATATAAAAAATAAATAAATTATCTATTTTTATTTTGGACATAACCTGTAATGTATAGAATACCCATGTTAGTATTTGAATGTGATGAAAGCAAAGAATTTGTGCCAGTGCAAGATAAAAATTACTTTGAAATTTTTGCTTATGTTGCAAAGAATATAATGTATGTAAATAATTAATTATTGTAATACACAGCTATATAATATGTATATAAACACATTTTTTTCACTTTATGTATATATTTGAAAACATGCTTATTCTAGTTATGCATGCTTACAGAATAACAGTCATTCTAAGTATTATGTCTGTCTAAGTTATTCCTCACTCACAAACAAAGATTAGTGTTGTTCTGACTTCATGTCACATTTAATGTAACATAGTGCAAAATCAATACATTTTTATATACAGTGAAACCTCTATCTATCGTTTTTGAAGGGACCTATTGAAATAAACTATGGATACGGGAAAACAATGAATGCGGAAGTATAGAAAAAAACACATTAATATGTATTTTAATGTTTAATATGTAGGTAAATACGAGTAGGTATATAGGTTTTATAAACACGATACATGTTTCAAAAGTTATATATCAATTTGTTGAAATAAAAAATACAGTAACAAAATAAAAAAGAAAGCTGCATGGAGAGCAAAATCATACTTTATACTGTATGTAATCTTTCATCGTCATTTGCTTTTTTGCTCTTTTACTGTACCTACTGACGTAGGTACTATCATAAAAGACAGCCGACAGAATCAACAAACTGTTCTTTCTTTCTCGCTCGCTCTCCAATGTTTTTATACATATATACGATTTTTTTTGTGTAATTTAAACGGTCAATGCGATAAAACCATATAGAGAAATGATGGATGCGATATATTTTTACGTGTTTTGTATGAAACTAATTCGGAACTGTAAAAAATAACGACAAATACGGGAAAACAATTAATCGAGGAACGATAGATAGAGGTTTCACTGTATCTTATATTTTTATTATACCTATGTCTTATTTTAGAAGAAGTGAGAAAAGAGTCCCAACGCTTACAAACTAAAATTTAGGTAATAAAAATAAAAATATAACACTGTATAACTTTCACTATTTAATATTTTGCTTAAAAGCTTTTCGGACATACGTCCATCTTCAGTAATAAATATCTTATAACTTATAGTATATGATGGACGTATGTCCGAAAAGCTTTTAAGCAAAATATTAAATAGTGAAAGTTATACAGTGTTATATTTTTATTTTTATTACCTAAATTTTAAAAATGAGCTTTCATAGTGTTACCTCTTCAAAAATAGAAAAGTTATGCTTACAAACTAGCTCTAGGCTGGCTTGTGTGAGCACTTTCAGTGTCCATGGACAACGTTCACCAATTCCACCATTCTCACTGTCATGATGTAAGGTTCATTAATTGCAAACCATAAAAGCGCCCATTTTTTTGGGTTTTTATTTATCAGATCTGGAATAAATCAAGATCTTCCATCTAAATGATACCGGAACAAATAAATTTAATAAATTCTTAACACTCCATGGACACTGCATAAAAAATGAAGTTTTGACACAATATTGAGTAGATACAGAACAAATTATTTACTGTGTAATAATTTGGTTAATTCCGATATAATTTGTTATTCTCGTAGTAGGCGTGGCTAGGTAGACAGGTCTAAATAAGCATTTTTTTAGTGAATATGGGAAAAGATGTTTTTATTCATGAAAAGAGATGGAGAATATTTATGTTGTACATGTTGTTTCTTTCTCTCTCAGTATAACCAAGGCATATTGTACAATTACTCTATAGATATATAGTAGAATACAAATATATATGTATTATTCACATTATTAGGTACAAGTTTATGTCCAAAGATTTTTTATATGTATATTATTATTCCTATAAACATATTGTTATGATTATTTCATTATATATCTTATTCTGGTTTATAATTACTCTGTTTAATATGTCCTCACATATTTAGTATTACAGGTCAAATCTCGATATAACGAAGCTCACGGGACCGAACAAAACATTTCGGTATACTGAAAATTCGTTATACCGAATTCATAGAATTTTGACACCCAAACGTACACAAGTGTACTCCTGAGTCAAAATAATGGTAACAGGATGTCCGATATTCCAGCTTGAATAATATATAGGTACCTATAGCAGGACAAATACATACTAGACTTTAGAGCGGTACATTTTTTGCGCAACATTAATAATTACAACAATAATAATATTATGCTGTCTCACTCCACATCATTAAGATGATAATGGTCTCTTTCCTACTAATGCTGAAGTATAGAACACCCTTTGTACCTGCTGAGGGTGTCGTGTTCCTATCATAAAAAAATCTTTGTTACTGGACAGAAAACAAATTAAACAGCGATTTTGGTTTAGTACATTTTGTATGGAAATTTCTCGGGGACAAATTATAGATTCGTTATACTGGAAATTTCGTTACTTCGGTATTCGTTACACCGAGATTTGACCTGTATTAAGAATGTCAGCTGTAGATGTAACATTCAATATGAAAATACATCCATAATACTGTATTGTATATACCTACTACATTGCTACATATAAGATATATTATTATTTATAATCACGCACAAACAATGTTCCGGGAACTACCAACTCGTGTTAATTATTTCCTTAAACAACATAATATTATCATATTATTGACTATAGATTCTGGTTTAGACATTGGCCAGAGTATAATTCAGTTTCTATTAAATGAAATCTATTCAGTTTAAAGATAGCATTTGGTTTGGTGCACTGTGCAAGTAACACGGTCAGTAAAATCATTATTTAATTGTTATAAAATGATACATTATTGCATAAATTCATGACCACGTGATAAATATCCGAATGCTTCATTTTCAGTACTAGGTATTTTGCTAGGTTCATATGAGATTATTTAGTGCCATCCCTCACTGGGACACCACCATGGCGACATCGTCGGCTATAATTCTACCATTGGCGGCGTAGCCAACCCGTAGCCACGTGAGTTTGTCCCGATACATTTTGATATGAATTATTTGGCTACGTAGTCGGCGACGTCGCCATGGCGTATAAGCTTTTACGTGTAACGTCACATTAGAGCTTATAAATCTGTCCAACATGATATTCTGTATCCAGATATTCTTTCATTTGTTTCTACTGATTATATTCCATACATTACATTGCAGTATAATATGATATAATTATATTGTATTATTATTTATGTATAGGTATCACTGTTCCCTACTGAGTACTGTGAATTATTGTTTGTTATATTATATTGCTGCCTATGGTGAAGTGAGGATAATGTTGTATTGAAACACTATACAAGTATATTTACATTTTATATTACAAGTTTTACCAAAAAGACCCTTCATTGTATTATTTATTATCTGTCCCAAATTTCTTCCAATTATTTACCATTTAATGCGTGAGTAATTTTTATTAATGTACCTACATTAGAAGGAACAACATTTATTTCTGTTCTTGAATAAAAATATAAGAAACCATAATATTATGTATTATGGTCGATCAACGTGCGTTCATGAGAAATTACACAAATGTAGAAGAAGCGAAAGGAGTAGGTATGTAAGGATAGGTCTATATGGTGTTCCATGCTCTCTGCCTACTCCACTTGAAATACAGCATGAGAGTATAGATAAATAAATATTATGGTGTTCTGTGAAATCTGTGTCATATAAAATTGATTTGGCATTTTAAACAGTAACTTTATCTTGTTATTTTCTATAACAAGACAAAGTTACTGTTTAATGAATACCTATGTATTCTTAATTTTATATGAATATGTATTCTTTATATCTTGCAGTTTTTATTTGAAGAAGCATACACTACATCCAGAGTGGTGAGTACAAGTTTTATTGCTACTTTCTTTTTCTTTACATTCTATAAAGGAACCTCCAATATTTAATTTTTTTTAGTTAATATTATAATTTGATTCCTATTTATGATTTGTACCTTGTCAATAATTATTGTTCTTATATTACTCCAACTGTGTTGGGAATGAGAATTTTGATTTATTTTTTGTGTTGTATATGCAAGAGGCTCACACCGTAGACATATTTTATTTTATTTATTCAATCAAACATATGATAGGTATGAAAAATATGAATAAATAAATAAAAATAAATTTGTGTTTAAGCATTAAATTGCGCAAAGTATCATTTTATTATAATTTACTGGTTATAAGCTCCTATAATTATAAAATAGCATTTATTATTCTGTGTTGATCAATTCATTAAATATTCTTAAGAAATAAAAATTGAAGCAAATGTGAAAAAAAATACAGAGGTAAATAGAACTCTATTTGCAAAACTAATCATTGATGGTGAAATATTTAAAAATTATTATTATTGTTTAAATTGTCATCATTGGAACGTAATCTAGCTGCTTATGTGTTAACCAGGAGATTCTTCAGTTGCTGAGTGGCCTCCCATCACTCTGCATGGGGAACAGGAGAGTGGAATAAGGCTAGAACATTTGTTTAAACAGATTTATTAAATGGTTTTTTTTACAATAAATAATATTTCATTACAAGACGCGAGTCACAGAGATATTAATATTAACAGGTTGAGTAACAAAAATGTTCTTTCACTGAATGTCTTTTGATGAAATTATTGAAAATATGAAAACTTTTTGTATTATCTTACCGATGCAACATTTGGGAGAAAAAGTTTATAACAACTTTACACTAACACAGTTTAAAGGTATTTTATAAAAAGCCCAATTATAATATAATAAATAAATAGTTTTATACTTAGTAAGTTAATAAATAAATAACAATCACAATGTGTGTATGTATTATACAATTCTTAATAATTATAATTTATTAGGAATATATTCAATACATTATACTACATTATATATATTATGTATATGTATAGAGTAGTAATACACAATAATATGTAAATATTAACAACCATAGAATACCAAACTACCCTGCAAGCATTTTGCAAAAAATAAAACAACCAACGCAACAACAAACTCATCCCAGAGAGACATATTGATTCTGTAGAGATTTAAATTGCCGTCACAAGTATCTAAAATTCTATCACAACTGATGCTTGTCTCAGTGCATCTTTTTAAAGTAATTTGTGCTGTTTAGCTGAATATTGACCGAGAAAGAGAAGAGATTATTTAGAAACTTAAAACCCAAAACCTGATTGAATTTTGACTGTTTTACATACTAATTTCAATTTTTTTCACTTTTTATCACATTAATTTCACTATTTAAAGAAGAATATAAGTACCTACCTATTATACTTAGTTAAAAAAATGTATTAGTGCTCTTTGGATCCCAAACTATGTACATGTGATGATTGAGAATTTACAGTTCTCTGCACCGAGGAATACAATAATAAGAAGGATACTTGATAATATTATTTATTCTTCACAATCTGTCTTGATTCTGGTTCATGCAAACACTGTTTAAGAATATTTTCATGGTCACCTATGGCCTCCACAGGTGATAATGAAAAAAATACTTTTGATCGTATTTATCTTATTAATTATTTGTTTTTTGTGCAAATGAGTTTGTTGCATGCATTGGTGATATTAACAATAATATAATAAGTAATATAAAAAGTATTTTAATGAACATTTACACAATGCAAAGTGACACCTGTCCAAGGCATTAAGATAATTGCTTATTTAACATTTCTTATTTTAATTGTAAACTAGAATATTTATCACAAAAATATTTCTTATCCCTACCACAAACAGTAAGTAGTGAGTTCAATAATAAATAATCAAACAAACAAACTATATGCCATATTCTACTGCAATACTTGGTACAAGTCACATTAAACTAAATGTTCTATTTATATATAATACACTTCTAACAGTACACTGTGCCATATTATACATATCAGGAGGTAATAATGAATTATTGCAAAGTACAAGAATCACTGCATATTGCATGTACATACTATCAAATATTCATTTTATGGTTAACAATTTATTTTGATTATTTTATTCACATTTATATAAACCTACAGATCTGTATACTATCTTTAGAATTAATAACAAGATAGTTTGGGGTATCCACAATTTAAATTAAGAAAGTCAATTTCAAATTGCACTCAAAAATGAATAACAAGTTCAAAAGAAAATTAACTGATTACACCTCAGCACATGAAATTAATTTGTAAGTTGTGGTACCATCACCATCATCATGAAGTAGTGATGTATTTTACTTTATATTTTCTCTGTTTGTGTGATTTTTTTACATTCCAGTTAATTTGGAATTTAGAAGAAATAATTTAGTTTCACTTTCCTTTATTTGATTTGATAAATTGAAATGTAAAATTGATTGATTAAACATAGTTGTTTTTATTATTATGCTACATAATGTTCACTTTGCATGAGTTAGTGTGGGTACTTTGCTGGTTTATTTATTCTGTAAAAATTGACTGTATTGAGATGTTTGCTTTAACTTTGTTATGTACCTACCTATTATATTGAAAAAATAAATTAAATAAATATTCTTGTAGTTAGAATATATTAAAAAAAAACAATTTCTAATGTACAATAATTTTACTTTAAATGCGCCACATGTACCCTTTTTAATATAAACAGATCTACTTACTTGATATAGGTAACACAATTAATTCAAATTGATTTTGCTATAATCTTTACTATAATAATTATATATAATATGTAGTGCAATTCTGAAAAGTTCTCGAGTGTCCTGTAGTAGTAGTAGTACTATAATAATTTATATTGTATCGCAAATAAATAATTAAATGACCATCAATTTGTACTTTGAAGTGCATCTTCATCCCTTGTAAATATTTACTTGAAGACACTTGATGAGTCTTATCTATTATAATATTATTATCATGTAAATGTAGCTGGTATTTATTTATTTATGGAAATACTTAAATGCAGTGTAAGGATGAGTGTCCCACAATGTGTAACACAATTGTCACAGCACTAGTGTAGTGTCACTACAGAGACTAACATACGTATGTATAACATAATATAATTTTATATTACTATGTATGTATTGCAGCAGTTCTACTGAGATTCAGGCTAATAATCTCAATACGAGTAAATTATATATTTGCTTCTTTTTTTCGTTGAAATACACTGACAAGACAGTAGAGTAATATTTTAGGTATATATTTAATAAGGCGATATTTTTTGTTTTTAGGAATTAAACCTTCACTAAGTTAAATTAGAATTTATTTATAAGAAATGACTAGAAATTGCAATATTCATATTGTCTTTGTTTTGTAAAAAGCACAAATTCATCATTCACATATAATTTGAGTTCGTCGGTAGCCTGGAGGTAGAGTTTCGGCCTTCAGAACATGGGGTCCGTGGTTCGATCCCAGGTGCCGGCAAACTCCCCTTTCATGGCACAAGCTTTTAGCTTAGTGTGAAAGGTGTATAAGGTTGTATTTGGGTTTATAACAAACCCAGATATATCTTTTTTAAAAAAAAATTGTTTTACTAATAAAAGAACATTGAAATATTTAAGAATTTTGCATATCAGGCAGAATTAGTTTGCACTTATCTCCACTAGAGGGTGAATATATATTTATTATCTCAATAGAGACACACACAGAGAGTTGACAGAAACATACATAAAAATATATAATTAAAAAAACAGTATAGGTAGCTAAAGAACGTATATTAAATCCATGGATTATACAAGTAACATACTTAAGTAAACACAAAGGAAAAAGATTCAGTACCTATCCAATGGAAGATTATATTACTATACTATACCCTCACGCCATGTCCCAGGAGGGGTAGGCAGAGAGAACGGAACGCCATATAGATCTATCCTTACATACTTCTTTCGCTTCCTCTACATTCATCCAGTTTCTCATACATGCACGCCGATTTCTCTTACTCAGCACACGTCCGTCCTTAAGAATTTGGTCCATGTGATCAAGCCACGTGGTTCTTGGACGTCCGCGCTTCCTCACACCCCTTCTTTCAGATAAATACATCCTCTTCGCCATCCTTTCATCTTGCATTTGTTCAACATGTCCAAACCATCTCAACTTGTTTACACGCATTCTGTCCACAACACTCCTCTCACATCCGCTCATTCTCCTGATATCCTCATTCTTCACTCTATCTCGCAACGTTTTACCAACCATTCTTCTCAGTGAACGCATCTCCACAGCTTTTATTCCACTCTCATCCTTTTTCAACCACGTCCAAGTTTCGCTTGCATACATAAGTGTCGGTACCAGAATGGTATTGTGCACTAGCATTTTTGCCATGGTCGACACACTGCTATTGCTAACAATGGGTCGCAGTGCACCATTCACTCTAGCACCGGCGACTTTTCTTCTTTCAATGTCCTTATCAAATCTTCCATCCCTCGCAAACAAACTTCCCAAATAGACATACTCATTCACTTGCTCTAAACATTCAACGTCAACCATTATTTCACATAGGTACCGTTCTTTCACTCTCTCTGTCAAACACCATTACTTTCGTCTTCGCGACATTCATTTTTAACCCATTTGCACTACAGCTATCATACACACACGAAACAATATCTTGTAAATTACTTTCATTCTCAGCCATTAAGACTAAATCGTCTGCATACATCAAAGCATTCACTCGATTTCCATTCAGTTCAACATCTACATTCATCCCTTTCAAAGGTCGCATACAGAAGTCAAAAAATAGATTGAATAGCCACGGAGACATAACACAACCTTGCTTCACTCCTTTAGTGAGGGTAAACCACTCCGAGAGGGTATTGTTTACCCTCACACAAGCGGAACTCCCCACGTAAAGTGAAGATATTGCGCGTATCAACTGTGTACTCACTCCATACTCCGACAGCACGCGCCACAGTCTTTCTCGGTCCACACGATCATATGCCTTCTCCAAGTCAACAAACGTGCAAAAAAGCTTCTGGTGTTTACCCAAAAACTTTTCTACGATCATCCTTAGGGAAAAGATCTGATCGGCACACCCTCTACCATTTAAAAAAGCTCCTTGCGCATCCCATACCTTACACTCAGTAGTCTTTCGCACTCTCTCAATCAAAATTCTTCCGTACAGTTTACCTACTGAGCTCAGCAAGCTAATAGCCCGATAGCTTCCGCACTCAAGCCTAGGACCTTTCCCCTTATACAGCGGACAAATGATGGCTTTCCTCCAGTCCTCCGGAGTAGTGCCTTCTCTCCAACAAGTGTTGAATAGCTCTAGGCACCATGTGAGGGTCTTCGATCCACCAGACTTGATGAGCTCAGTTGAAACACAATCATACCCAACCGCCTTACCGCACTTGGCTCTTTTCAAAGCATTCTTAATTTCAGTCATACAAATCTCATCTACACCATTCACGTTACTTTCTCCACTATTATACTCACTTGTATTTCCGCCTTCACATTCAAACAGTTCTTCAAAGTTCTCTTTCCACCTTCTTAACACGCATTCTTCACTAACTAACAAGTTACCATCAATATCTTTTATCCCTTTCACAGAATTTACATCCACACCTGTCCTCTTTCGTTTCACCATCTTCCAAAAGATTTTCAAGTTATCTTTCGCGTTCATTGATAGCTTCTGGCATTCTTTGTCTTCAAGCATCCTTTTCTTCATTTCCACTATATCACGCACTTCTTTCTTACACACCCTGTAAATCTCTTTCTTCCGTTCTTTTTCGTCTTCATTTCCCTGTCTCACGCTCATTAAATCTTTCCACGCATTCTTCTTCTTTTCCACATCATCATCCCACCATGCATCACCTTTCTTGCGTCCAATGGCAGTTTCACCACATACTTCTCTAGCACACCGTTCATTACTTCCCACTGCTCATCCAATGTACATTCTTTCCCATCATGCGAGCTGAATCTCTCGTTCGTCTTCCTTTCATACTCTTCCTGTACATTTTCATCTTTCAATTTTTTCGACTCTCAGCCTTTTAGTTGGCGTGATTCTTTGTGTTCTCGAGCGCCAGCCAGAAAACAGATTTATTTTTGTAACCACAAGGAAGTGATCTGTTTCCAACTCAGCCCCACGATACACTCTGGTGTCCGTGGTTACCTTCCTAAGATGAGAGTCCACACACACAAGGTCTATCATCGATCTTTCATCCCCTCTCTCCCATGTATACTGACTTTAGATTATATTCTAAAAAAACATATTATATTTACTCTTTTTACACAACATTCTTAATGCAACTAAAGATCTTTAATTTTAAGAAATGAATATTGCAAGAATTATCATATTTGTCCTTTTTACAAAACACTTACAATATAATTATTGTTGCTTTATATAAATAGTTTTGTGCCTCCACAATTCCCATTCACCTTCCATCATATTGCGTTGCTATGCTAACTCTAACACTACCCTAACTTAACTTACATTATCTTTTATATCCGTCATCATAATATATTCAAGTATAAATTATTTATGTATTTATATAAATATTATTATTATATTTTCCTTATTAATAAGAAGCAAACAACATCACAGAACAGACATGACTTATATTATATTGTGTAGGTAATATATTCTATACTAGATTCTTACAGAAATATGAAATGATTCACTAATACACACACATACATACATATTATGTAGATACACAATACTAATGTGTTCAGTGCTTATAATATTGATTAATGAGATCTGTGTAAATATATTTGTATTGCAAACAAACTGTGTGCGCTGCCTTATATATTTCTAATAAACTACATACATATAGGTATCTACATATTACATACATGTATGACAGAGATGAGCCAGATTGGTTGTTTGATATTTTGTATGTTACATTACTGTAATCATTTCATTAGGTATATCATATTGCCATGCGTATTGCTGAGCACAAAGTGTCTTCTAAGGCAGATGGTTGTAACTTTGTGCAACCAAAAGAGTTACTTCCGACACTCTCTTAATCAACAATCTTACCTAGTATCTTATAAATGTCAAATAATACATTTTCAATTTAGTCCCAAGAGTAACAAATAGTTACAAGGTTTACAACCCTAAGTGATGACTGCAATTTATTTTGTAGTAGTATAGATATTAATTTGATATTTAATTAGATAACAGGTAAAATAGGAAGTGATCCCTCAGAGTGTACCTCTCTATATTACTATATGTACATGTTATATCTACCATCTTATTGTTACACATATTTCCTTACATTGTACAGTGATAACTATTTTAGTATTGCATTCTCTTCACATTTACGTACCTACATTTAGTAGAGATCTAGATGTATTATAATATGGTGCCTAGGTATATCTCCCTTCATATATGAATTAATAATGTATTGTTATCTGTTATGTCTCCTCCCTTTAATAATAAGTATAACTCCTTACAACTTATACTATTGTTCATCATATCATAATATTAGGTAGGTACGTATGTATTATGTTAACTCTAATGTCTTTTATTTTATATTATATAATCTTTGGCTTTTTTGTTCTGTTTATAATAAATTCAAAGAGAATTCCTTTGGTATGTGAGACATTACCTCCTAAACTATATTGTATTGTATATTGTTTCTTTGCAGTGGTGGTCCTAACTTTTTTGGGACTCCAGGCAAATCATGTTGTGTGAGGCTCTTTGCAGAGCTCCTGATCATGCCGTGTGTGGACTAGTATAATATAGCACATAAAAGTTAGATATAAAAAATGTTGATAAAAAATAAAGTAACATTAATTAGTACTAGGTGATTTAAGTATATAACTTCATAAAAAAAATCTATAGCTCTAAAGATTTGTCTTTCACGTGAGGCCCTGGGTGGTTGCCCTGTTTATCCCCTGTAAAGACCACCACTGATTCTATGCTTGAAGTAGACACTAATTTGTAGTGTATAATATATATATATATGTAACTACACAGACCCACAATATCTTTCATTTAAGACAACATCTGTGCATTTCTGTCGTTCCTGCTCGATATTAATTGTAGTGTAGGTATCATCTAGATGTTGGTTGTATTTTATACTAAAGGTAAGGATTATAAATACATGGTGTTTGGCTGAATATTTGATAAACTGATAGGGAATAAAAAGGGAACCATTTGGAAAATCTTAG
Source organism: Athripsodes cinereus (assembly GCA_947579605.1). NCBI lineage: Eukaryota > Metazoa > Arthropoda > Insecta > Trichoptera > Leptoceridae > Athripsodes > Athripsodes cinereus. The sequence goes on from OX388314.1 coordinate 29,499,866, forward strand.
GGGTAGGTCCTACTCAATATGTGTACAGAGTCATATTTGTCAGGAGTTTTTAATTTTTATTTTTTTTGCAAAATTACTAAATTTTACCTGTTACCTGTAAAATAATCAGAAAAGAAAAATAAACTTTCCTGAAGTGTCCACTTTTATATATTTTATTTTTTAGAATATCTGTAACAATAGTAAAAATTATTTTTATTTATTTATTTGATTGATTCAGTTTATCTAATTTATCGACCGACAGTTCTTGGTGGAAAATCATAGATATTAATTATTTATTAATAAAACAGTTTTATCTTTTTTCATCAACTAGCATTACAGTAAACACCTATACACCAATTAATGTCAACAAAATAGAAAATAAAGAGCAATTTAATATTACATACATGAGTTCCTTAACAACAGACATTGGATTGGATCTGATGTATTGATAAATAAAATAAGTATTATGGTAAAAACATAAAATTTTTGTATTTTGACTTGGGCCCGTATACATAATTAATAAGTACCCACAAGATGTTCCAAATTATCCCCTCTATAAAGGTCATCAGTTTCTCTAACATTTTTCAATACACCACATTATAATATGGATGTACGTATGTATAAATATTGGTAGACTGTTATTATAATAATATTAACTTGTTACTATATATGTCTAGGTACCTATAATACTATTAACAATAAACTAATTGAATGGAATGGAGATGGGCACGAGGTACCTCATTCATATATTGACTTGTGGTAACACATTTAGTAGTAAGTACCTACTACATATAATATAATTATTTAGCTTATACAGCATAACATACAGGTGTGGTACACTAAGGTGTATACCGTGGCATATCACACATATTTGATATGTTTCATATTACCTATATTATTATTGTTATTTATATTATTATTATTGCACACAATAATTGTTCATTCAGACTTGTGAGTTTCAGTGGGACAGTGGTTCTGTCGGATGGTCACTTTCCTTATGGGAGAACTCTCATTCCCCGAGTCTCCATTAGTTCCTATGGAGCCGATTTCCTGTATCAGCAGCTCACTGTCCGTGCCTCTGGCTTCTTTGTTCTTCAATATTGACCTAGATCTACTGTCCTGCTCTGACGCCCAGCCACTTCTCTTGCTGCCATTCTTTCCTGTAAGTAATCATTTCAAACAAATGTATGTAGGTGTATCACCATGCCTATAAATAATATTCTATAATATTCACTCACAGACAGGTTAAACAATAGGTAAGTACACTAGTAGTAAATGTATGTAGGTGTATCACCATGCCTATAAATAATATTCTATAATATTCGGTCAAGTGTTTAAGCAATAGGTAAGTACACAAGTAGTATTATTTTGTTACCTCCGAATATATGATGGTTAATAATCCTAGTGGCTATACCACGCGGTGGTCTCTTATCTTCATCACTCCACTCCTGTAATATAAAGCTCATTGTATTAGTATTCAAATACTTCAACATAACTGTCAAGTATTGAATAACAAGCGTGTAGAATAACTTACTTGTTGGAATCTGGTCTTCCTATGTTTAGGTAAGGACTCACTGTAAGCTTCTTTGGGCTCTTCAGGTGTATAGGAGAGACTTGACTTGGAGCCTTTGGTAGTGAGAGTGTGCAGTGGCTGACTGGAACTGACTGCTTTCACCTTGCTACTGGGTGGGGCCTGTCCCAAACTACTTCTGGAGCCTCCCAGGGAGGAGTTGTTTTGTGCTAGGTTTCCTTTCCCCCCAAACAAAGAGCTGTCCCCCGAACTGCTCTTCTTGATGCCCTTGTAGCCTCCCTGTGCACCAGCCCCTCTTGCCCTTGCCTTGTTGTCCAGTGGGTTCACATACAAGTTGGAGTCACTCTCGCGGGTCATGTCTCCCTCTGAAGGAAAAGCGTGGGTAAGGCATGATGCAAATGTATCTGTAATGTAATTATATTAGGTAGCTAACACTACATACATACGCATACAAACATAAATTTAGTAATAACCCCTACAGCAGCCCCTCCCCCTTTCCATAAAGCTGTAATAAAACAATCAACTACCAGATGCAAGTTCTACAACATGCATCTGCATTACAGTAAACCTAAGGACCAAGTGTATAATGATAATATAATATATATTATATATAGTGATAGAACAATCAATATCAGGCAGAGAGGTGATATATATATATATATAAGTATGTAGATATATTTACCTACCTACATAATAATAGTATTCCTATATCTATAAATAAATAAAATATCTCATTAGCAGAAGCTATATATAGGTACCTGAACTGTCCAGACTGTGGACTGTCTCTGGCACAGCCCTGGGGGCAACTCCCACCCCCATTCCCATGGAGAGGCCTCCACCCCCGCCGTGCCCATAGCCATCCCTGTGCAGACATCTCATCTCCAGACACACAGGTTGCCTGAAGTCTGACGTGGGCAGAGGCATCAGATGCTCAGCATCTATGAACTCCTTGTAGCCCTGAGCACACACACACACATACACACACGTAACGCATTTCATGATTCTGCACATTACCAATACAATGAAACATGTCCCTAAGTTAGATGATGATCTCGTACATATGTAGTATTTTATTATTCGTGTGAAAGTAATCTACGTGAGAGTAAATCTAAAGCTTAGCAATTAAATTAAAGGAATGATGATGATGCTCATCAGATTATTAAATAAAGTCTCAAATACTTACATCACGTCATGTGGTGCCGTATTAGAATAGTCACCACCAGATAAAGTCTTATTCTGATGTTATCAAAGCCTCCTTCAACTTTAATGTATAATAATATTTTGATATATACACAGTAAGTATGAGCTGCAATAGAATCCCCTACATTCCTGTGATCTTTCTGATAGCATGCTCTGCAGAAATATATAGTTAGTTATATTCCGTCTAGTAATTAATTTATAATGCAGCCCAAATTCAAGAGAGAGGATTTGTGCACCCTTTATATTTATGATACAGAGTAGGGAAATGAATGTCTATGCGCCATACTAAAGCTACTGGCGAGGATGCAGTGCGAGTATGAGATGTGAGTGAGTTAGTATTAGTATCAATACCTTAAAAGTGCAAAAACAACACTCAAACTCAGAGGGCAGTTGGTCCAGGTCAATCTGCTTGTCTACAGCTTTTTTCTCCTAAAATGAGAACACCATAGGAGTGGTTTAGTGAGTTAGAAAACAAAATGCATTCCATTAGTGTTAATAAAATATGTTTATTAATCTAAGATATGTTCAACATGTTTAATAAAAGATAAAATAAAATAGATAGGTAATAATAATATAGTTATTATATTATGTAATCACATGCAACTCAGTACAATTACATCAAGAAGACTGGAGCAAACACCTGGGAGTACTCACGCAGGGACATTTAAACTGTTGACATATGCTACAAAGATATTGTAATGTAACTAAGTTTCAAATTATTTAGGGAATTTACATTTTCAGTCCAGTGATTTCCCATTCGCTCGCTCAACTCTAAGATAAACATATAACTATATCAATAATCTGCTGCATCAGTTAATCTCTTACATTCATATAATACCTACAATAAGGTAAATATGTCTATTAGCTACAAATATTACTAAATCTACAAAGTCTATAAAATTATTTTTGCATTAATCACAAAGTATCTAAATAGAGTTTGTGCTTCTCTTTAAGTGGCTGTCCCTGGTGATAATCCACTAAGTGTACGCAGCACAGTGCAAGAGGGGAGATACACAGCACAGCATGATGTTACTCTCAATGTAATTTTTTTTTATCGTAAAACTTATGAATAACACAAAATCACAAAACATTTATTTGAAAAACAAAATTCACAATTGAATTACAAAGTATTATCTCGGGGATTTCTTACTGGAGTCGGATCAGGGTTGATTAGCAAACATTTTTCTGCTTGGATACTTTCCGAAAAGTCTTTTTCATTTCCACTGCTTATTATCTGGAAAAAATAATATTTTGGTAAGTATATTCATTTTCTTACAATATTGCTATCTTTAATATACCTAGGTATATACCTATATTGCATTTACCAATATGCACATTACATTACTGGGTAAGAGTGGATACTTGACTGGTTTATTTGTTGCTCATTGTGTACACTTGTGATATTTGTTGCTCATTGTGTACACTTGTGATATTTTTTGTATCATCTGTCTGTATCCTTATTTTGATGAATAAAATAAAAATAATTACAACGTCTGAAGACTTGTTGTTCACAAAGTTTAACACATGACACACTTTTTATCTTATTTAAAAAAAATTGACAAGGACTAAATGTCAGCTGATCATAAATGCATTATTATTATTTTGTTATTTTAATTGTTAATTTGGTTGTATTATTATTATTTTATCTTTCTAATGATAATTTCTTAATTGGTAAGTACTATGTCATTCTAAAAATGGATGCGGATGTTGATCCTAGATTTTATATACTGCCTTAAAAGTGAAATCATCACAATTCAACGAAATAATCATATTATTATTATTACAGTAACTATTATATATGTATGCATGTAAATAAATACCTATTGTGTGGAATATAGGTAAGCTTATTTATATACCTGTGGAGAGTCAGTAATGTCTGGCTGCTTGTTGTGTGAGATGTAATGGTCATAGTTCCTGTAGCATCCTATGGTTGGCGGCATCATCTCCCCCTCCCCCTCGCCCTCCCCATCACCCTCCTGGCTGGTGTCCCCTTGAGACAGGTTGTGTCCTGCACATTACATCTCAGTCACCATCACTCTTTACTCCTCACACTGCCCCCCCTCCCCACACTCGCGTGCAATCTTGAACCACCTCCTCCCTCCCCTCTCCCGCACTCTATATCATCTCATCACAACTCTATCATCTACATATATAATATAGGTATATCATTGTCGACATCAGACACAAGACACGCCTCACATTCTTTTAGCTACTAGTTATTATGTTTATTTTGTGACTAAACCGATTCAATGCTCTTAATTTTTTGCAGTTCAAAATTACACTAAATGGGTGAGTGGTGGGCGTGATGAGTCCGTAATAGATAGATATATTATCATAATTATTATGTAATATACATATGTATATCAGGTGGATGGTTTTATATATATATATAATATAACTTAACACAGAAAGACAGGAATACAGTACAGAGTATAGCAGATAAACAGCTGGAAGTTACATACACTTACATATATACATAATATCATATATATATATATATATGTAACAAACACCAACACCACTACATATATAATGTCAAGTTAATGTCTCATACAATATCACAGTGCAATAATTCAGAGAATATTTACCTAGTATCAGTACAGAACAGTACAGCATAAATATAGAGAGAGAGAACAGGAAAGCATAGACACACAATAACAACACGACACGTACTAAAAACACCTGAATATAATATTATATAGAGTACACAATAGTATTGCAATGCAAGTAGTAAGACGTGTAGAATTATACAGAGAAAGTACATAGAGTGGAGATACAGTAACATTGTGGATGACATACACACACTGCAATACACTATTATTATGTCACTTCTAATTCATATACAGTCACATGGCCGCAGTATGTTGTAGGTGCATCATTATGTAGGTAGTATTAGTGTAAGTAGTAGAGGAGAGAGAGAGAGAAGGAGAGTTAGACACAGTGGTGCGAGGAGGAAGTGGCTGAGGGCTGAAACTGTGTGGCCACTATAACCACTGTACTAAGTCAGTATACGAGGGAGGGCTCTATGGCAGTATTAGTGGGGAGTTGATTTGATGTTGTCTTCTGTCGCCTCTATAAGCACACACTTGTCACCTGTAGGGAGAGGAATAAATCTCTCTGAATGCAGCTGTGTGTGAGGGTGTGTGCGAGCGTGCGTGCGTGCATCAACCTATTATGTACACGCACAGCTCGACCCCTACACATACACTACATCTGCGTGGGGCATATCACCATATACTATGGTCCATACATCTCATACTGAACTCTAGCAAATGTATACCGATTGCTGTTTGTTTAGTTTTACATAAAGTATATAGTGGTGTACACATGGGAAATATAGAGTGATATCCCCCGCCACCTGGAGGCTTATGTGAGAGTGATGGGCGACTGCAGTGAAGTGATCATGTTGATACATAATGTGTTATCTGTACTTTACAATGTGAGATGGCAGTATAGTGCGGGCTAATGAGGCTAGTGAGGCAGGTCTGTATGTATTTTATGAGTAGCAAACATCATGCACAAACCAAACATTAGATAATAAATATAACATAGCACATAGGAGATTGTCATGCTACATCTACACATCAGCACATAGTAGTTGTACAATATACATAGGTACATAAGGTTATGATAAAAGTGAGCGACTGTGAGCGAGTGAGGTACTGACCTGTATCCACAATGACGTCTATGAGGTCCATACTCTTGGCGAAAGCATCTCTCAGATTGATGTGATGGAAGGACACAATGGAACCTTCCCTCTTGGCTCTCTCCAGGGCCTCTCTTCTCTTCAAAGCTTTCTCTCTCCGCATTTGGTTCTTGTAAAACTCGGCAAAATTATTGACAATGATGGGGATGGGCAGAGCAATTACCAGCACGCCGCAAATACAGCAAACCGATCCGATGACTTTGCCCAACGGCGTAGTTGGGTAAATATCACCGTATCCTACTGTCGTCATGGTGATACCAGCCCACCAAAATGTTTCAGGTATGGAAATGAACTTAGTACCGGGCTCTTCCTTTTCCGCAAAGTATGCCAGGGAGGAGAATATGAGCACTCCCATGGCCAAGAAGAGCATGAGCAACCCCAACTCCTTGTAGGAGTTCCGCAGAGTAAAGCCCAGGGACTGTAGTCCAGTGGAGTGACGTGCTAATTTCAGAATCCTCAGGATTCTCATGATTCGAAAGACTTGCACCACACGTCGTACATCTTGGAACTGATCCGTGGCATTCTTGTTAGTTTCCAGTAGAAACAGGGATACAAAGTAAGGCAAAATGGCCAATAAGTCGATGATATTGAGGCCTCCCTTGAAAAATTTCCACTTGTCAGGGGAAGCACTGAAGCGCAACACGTACTCCAGGGTGAACCAAGTGATGCACACGGCCTCCACCATGGCTAACTGAGGGTTGTCTATGGGCGTGCCCTTTTCATCAGTATCTTGCATCTGAGGGATGGTGTTGAGGGTCAACCCGATGGTAGACAGCACTATGAACAGGATGGAGATGACGGCTATCACCTGTAAGCCACGTCACTCTCAACAAAAGGGACTTGGTATGACCACACATTCACTCAATCACAGACTCTGCTTAGTGCACTGCCCACCCACAATATGCGCCACCCCTCTCTCCCTCGCCCTTAAGCATTCTAAATTACCACTACAGAGATTCTATTAACAATCTTCCGCAATGTTTTTTAATTTTACAATTTTTAACTGAGAAAGTTAGATTGTGAATAGAATATTGAAGAGTAAGTGGCTCATTGAGAATGCTTCACAGCGTTGCTTTGTAAAATGCAGTGAGAGAAGTGGCGATAGGATGTATTGTGTCATAAATGGAGGTATCTAGACCTTTGTGATATGGGGAGGATATGTCACATGTCTGCAAGGATTTTGTGTGTGTGTGTGAGTGCCTACACGTATAATAGGTATACCTGTAGCTAACATAATATGTACTAACTTGTGAATTGCATGTTTCTAACTATTGTACAGCTCTTGATTTAATAAAGAGATGTTTTGTCTAGCGTTGTGAATGTTAGCTGGCTTTTATTTAAAATATCAACACATAAAATAATATATTCAACATAAATAAGAAAGGTGTGCGTGTGTAAGAGAGAGAGAGAGAGATAGTGTGTTGCCTGATGTACGCTTATACTGGATATGTTGGTTGTATTATGCTGGCTATGTGTTGTTAGTATAATTAATGTGCAGTTGTTTTTTACTCATAACTTGTAAACTAATATATTGATGTCAGTTTACAGATTTACGGCAGCAGCAATATGTGAATATTTCATAATTTACATAAACAATTAGCTATTTTGTAAAGTTTGTTGTGACAACATTGATACATGTTTAACAAATTTATACTGAAAGCGCTCCAAATAATTATGAATATTTACAACATGTTAAACTGAGTATATTTACAAGTTCCAATAAGTTGAATGTAAAAGATGTGTAGGGCCTTCTACAGTACATAAATGTTGTCTATGGATACAGTTACAGTTACATACACCAAATACAATGTGATGCAGTGTGAGGAATCAATATCAAAATGAATAGCAAAGAAACATAGGACTGCCAACTGAGAGCTTGAGACTACTCTTCATATTATTATGTGGTGTTACACCACTTGATGATATTAAACTGTCAGTAATAGTGTGTTTGTAAGGTTATCTGTTTTATGTACATTATAATTACCTGGTAATACATTTCTGTGTGATAAATTTGTCATTGAACAACGTAGTGTAATTTATGTTGGCAGCCCTAGACTAAATACTGTTTGTATGATTATGGCTTACAAGTTAGTTGAGTAAATAGACATTTAGACAAGTATTGCTTGCATATACTATATTATGTAATACATAGTGTGGATATGTTGTGAGTATAGATAGTAGGTATGTAATGAATATGACAAAAGCTGTTAGCTAAGTTGAGCTGAGCAATATATTCTAGTTAGTGTCAGGTGTAGGTATACTGTGAGTGGATATATATATACCTATACTAGGTGTTATATATATGTGATAATATCATGTGAACCTGTTAGACATATTATATATACATACCTAATGGATGTTTGGTGTTTTATTATTAATGAATCATTGTTTTATAATGAGTTGGTTGGTATAATGTTATGTGGAGAAGATGGAAAACTAATTTGTCTCTCTTTTTGTGTGTAGGTTGTTATTTATATTATTCACAAGATATTTACACAAACAAATTCACATGTTATCATTAGTTAGCTGTAACGACAATTATTTATATATATACGGGTGTTATTAACTTATAATAAATTTTATATATATAAATACCAATTCCACAGAGTTAGTAACAAAGCTGAAGCACATAATAGTATGTATATTATGTATAGGTAGATATATATGTAACATACACAATGTGTCCGGATGTGTAATAAATCCAAAAACATAGCATTGTGTTTTATATATGGATGGTGGATATAATATTATATTTATTATGATGGATGTTATGTTTATACGGTTAAGTTAAGTTGGGTTATGTTAGGTTAACTAGATGTGGAGTGCAGAGACATACAGTGAGTGGGCCCAGCATTATATTATAACAGAGATCCCCCACAGACACTGACCACTGAACACAGAGTGACAATACCGATATGTATTTATAATATGTAGGTACTATAAATGCAGCAGCATGGGATAATAGACAATGGAGGGAATGCTGTAGAGGGGTAGGGGGTAGGAGGCAGGGGGCTGTAGAGACAGAAGCTTCCCAACAGTCCTCCGCTTCCTCACATAGACAGATGTAGCGACTGGTCATATCACTTCTGCCCATCCACAACATAGAGAAAAAGAGTAAAAACTACTTAGTCATATAGTCACTTGCCAGATGCACACATCACACTTACGTACTAGTCGGATGTACGTACACCATGTGTGTGTGAGTTTGTGGAGCACTCTGCAGTGACATTATAATTTACATACTCATCATCCTATATATAAATGAAATAATATATATGTAGGTATATACATTGACTGTTATTGAAAAGTGAATATTATTTGATTTGGCTGGAATCATAAAACATCAATATACATAATATAGTTACATAGGTATATATGTAGATACATAATTATATTTATTACAAGAAGTGAGTGATGCTCTATGTAGAGGCGATGCTGTGATGTGGTCTGATGCAGTGAATTTCCGGAACAAAGTGAAATCAAACCAAAGCTACCAGGCGAGTGCAAGTGCAAATGCTAATTACTAGTGATATTAGTGTAACAAAGTGTTAAGTGACAAATACATAGTGCAGTATACAACATGCCAATTAAAGCAAAAGTCATGAGGCTCAATACTCATTTCATAAATACACAGTGGAGACACAGGGTTACTACACAAACATATGGTTAATTATACATTAATAAAGTTCTCCTGTGTCACATCTAAAAATTAATACATAAAGAACACACACACACCAGAACATCATTTCAAAACAAGAGAACTGATTTTTCAAATAATCTTATATGAAAACCAAAAAGGTATCTAATACTACCTACTGAGAAAAAAGTTCAAATTGATAAAAATACCGTAAATTAAAAAAAAAAAAAGAAAAGTACAAAGTGATTTAAATAGATGAGTGTAGAAGTGACAGAAGGTAAAAACAAGACATATATTAATGTATATAAAGAGACAGAATGAAGATTCTCCATCCTAATGATGTTACGTGCATTTCATAATAGATAGTAGGTAAATGTACCTAGAAGAAAATATAACAAGTTATTATACCTAAAAAATCACCTAAGTACTATCTCATTAAAATACCCAAACTCTAATTATTTAGTTATACTATTGTATGAATTACCTTTAATTTCTAATTAATATATGTTCTATCACGCATCTTATTCATTATAATCTATTGAATAATTATAATAATACATAAAGACCCTCTACAACTCCTACATAAAATAGATTACTGAACTATGATAGATCCACTGAGGCTCAGCTGTTCTACACTTCCCTACAGAATGTATGTTACATTGTTCAGTACCATTTTGTAGTTAAAGTCGTGTGTATCTCCCCCGAGTACAAGACACACCCTCAATATCCTAGCACCTGTGAGCCAAATAATACATAAAACATATTAGGTAAGTACTAAACATTCCCACTTATTAAAAATTAATCAATCATTACACAAGTATTATTTGTATTAAATCTATTTGTATTGCTTATTACTTCCATCTTCCATCCTTGCACTTAAACTCTTCATTACACAGATACAGTCCAAAGACACAGTCATAATGTAAAGTAAAATATGATAATATGCTGTTCCACCTATGGTTTTGTATGATTCTGTTGATATTGTTTATGATAATGTTTGGATTTCTGTGGAAAATGTAAAAAAAAAACTAATAATGTTTTTAGGATCAGATTGAGGATGAAATAATTTTGTTTGACATCTTAATAATTATTTTCAGTTAGGTATTTTGGGCCACATATCCTTTCACTTCAATAGAACAAATAATGTAACAAACTGCGTGCACATATTAATATAAACCACATTTGTTGAATCTCTTCCATATCAAGCTATCTGGAATAAATTTAATTAAAGGAGAAAGGGAGGTTGGTACAATAAAACTTTTGTTGCACAATAAATATCAATTGGAGATAATGTTTCAAACTTAATAATAGTAACATTTGTTTTTAAAGAAATATGAACTATTATATTATTCTCTATAATAATATTGCCTACATAATTATGACAAAGATACGTATGATTTTTTTTTTATCTATAAATACATAAATTGACTAAAGCATATCTAAATATATAATATAATGTTCCACACATTATTAAGGCATGGCAATGGAACTATTCAAGGGGGTAATCTATGAGAGTGTGTCTTCTACAAGGCAAGGATACAACATACATGCTACACAAACATTATTATTTTATTAGGTAGGTAGGTACCTATAAAATAAGATGAATAGGTTTGCAGTGTGACTTAAACTCAATATTAAGTCTAAGACTACAATGAGGTTAACGATCCCCTACTCTGACATATTACATAACAAGATACTTACTATTCTATCAGAAAATATAGCTATTATTTGATATGATTAAATAAGGCAAACAGACAAACTGTTTAATGAAAACACTAAGATGTTAGATGAGATCTGACATGCCTAAGGGGTGCAGGATAGTCAATAGGAATCTACAAATTATGACACACAGCATGATAAACTATTTGATTGTATGGATAGTATTGTACATTTGTACCTAGGTACTTATACATATATCTACAGACACACCTTGTACATATATATACGTACACTGAGTAGGTACCTTCTAATTTTATGAGTTTACACTAGTGGGGAAAATATAAATGACTGAACCTATTCACTACAGAAACATCTCCATGTAACTTCTGAAGCCATTCAAGGAAATATGGTAACTAGGTAGGGTACTAATTATTTGTAGATAAACTATAAGCAGGTAGGTACCCAAGTATATTTAATAATAATAATAATATCTAATAACAAAACCTTAATGTGGGTAGGTACTCATATATTGCAGCCATTTTTGAAATCTCAACCCTTGATGATTATGTAATATTTTAGTTGCATACATGCATAGCTGTGTAGGAATACTAGCAACCTTTCAATTGTTTTTTTTTCTGTGGTGAAAGAATTTGCTTTTCTTTTTGAATTCTAATAAAAAGTTATGATATTGTTTACTTTGTATACTTCAGTATACATATAGGTAGTAGATTAGAGGTTCACTTGATATGGAAGCAATAAGTATGAGATAGAGAAGATGGGAGACAAGGGTTGGGAAGAGTTACCCTGGCGGCTATGCTGGTGGTAGGTTTCTCCAGCAGGTCCCAAAGCCACTTCTGGTATTGTGCACAGGTTCCCTGGCCAAACTCTTCCTCCTCGCGCTGCCGCAAACTCTCAGCCTCCTTCCTCATCTCCTCGTGTACGTGCTCCTTCCTCTGATGGTACTTGTGCTGGCAACATGACTCCAGATACAACTCGTCCACTCCCCAGTACTCCAAGTCATCACTAAATGCTAACACACACATCTCATCAACTAAATGTAGTTTGCCTGTCCGGTAGAAATTTAATATGGAACTGAAACTTTTGGGATGTCTGTCGAAGAAATATTCGTTGTCGACGAGGGAGTAGTCGTCGCAGAGCTCTGTGATGGCATCGTGAGTGTTGCAGTCCCTAAGGCGGCCCAACCTCGTGTGCGGTAGTCGCTCCAGTGTGCGCCACATCACCTCGTGCTTCACCCCTCCCACGTTGATGCACACGCGCCGGTTCAGGGCCTTGGACCGCATTATCATGAACGGCTCCGGCGGGAGAGATGACATGGACCTGCAACACACACACATACAGCGTTATAAAGGTAATCCAATGTAGGTACAATACCTACTTTCAACAATTTATACAAATTTTCTAATAACCCTCATAACAGACACACCCACCCATAGGTACCAGGTGGGTGGTCACATGTAGATAAGTATATTATAATATGTTGCATGTATGTAGGTACTGTAGGTAGGTGTATTGCATCCTCCTCTACTCACTGTTGGTATTTCATTCCTTTGTGAAGATGACATACGTAAGTTGATGTCTACTCGGAATTATTTCCATATTATATCAACTCGTACAGGTAGGTACCTTCATTTTGTAGAAAATATAGTCATCCCCATATATTTCACGTAGATAGGTATGGGCTCAGAACCATCCTGTTGCCCTTCTTCTAACAGCTTCTGCCTTCTTTATGATGCTAATCACACCTACAGCCTATATTAGGGAGTCACACATTTCTTCGACACAAACCCGGGCTAGAGTAAAAGAAACCATAGGCAAAAAGTCTACTGGCGGCCGATTTCACGCTAATAGTGTTTTGTTAACATAGTCTACCTTCTTACTAAGCTCGGTTTTGAGAATTTCGATTGCACTCAAAAATTTTAGTTTTAGTTGATGAAAATATCGGATATACTACATAGATTTTCTTTTCATTTATGTACTTTCTTCTTCTTCCTAGCGCTGTACTAACTTATTGCCCCTGAAGGCTGCTGGAGTCGATTCTTCTCATCCTAAGGTTGTATATATACCTACCTACTCTTATGTTCTTTTAATTTATGCACCTATATTTTATATGTTCACACCCATTCACATAAACCTAGGTTTGCATTACTAATGTGTCTACATTAATTAGTGTCGACTTTTGAATCAAAATTACGTTAAGGTGACAAATAACCTAAATGTAAATATTGTACCCATTAATATTTAATCCATAAGTGTGCGGCTCTCAACGATACCTCGCAATGTACCCTATGCCATGGAAAATATTGTAGAAATAAATACTTGTCAACATTGCCCGAGCTGATGTAAAATTTGTGACATATATTATTTTCTTGAAAACCTTAAGTAGAAATGTAGAAAATTGATAAAATGTTAGCCAACACCGAGCGACATAATAGGCATTTTACGGCAATAGTAAATTTTGAAGTCTTGGGACTTTCTACATAATTTAGGTATGAATATCATAAACATGTTTTTATTGTTAGTTTTTCATTTTTTTTATCTTCCATTCTCATAAAAAACGATTTTAAAATTTAATTAATTAAATTAAAGGTTACCTTCAACAATGACACCATCTTATTAAGGTTTTTTGCAATTATTTGATGTTTTAGATCTTTCTAAGCTTTTCGTACGACTGGTAAGCCCATGTTTTGTGTTATACTTATATTGTCTTGAATCAATTTTATAACAACAAAATCGTAGTGCTTATATTAATCTTAGTATTTTAATAATAAGTTATTTATTTAAATAGTAGTATTTAAAAAATTGAGGAGATCATGAAATTTTTCGAATTACTGTAGGTAATTCTATCTTTTTGAAAAACTAACGATGGGGAGGTGGATATTTCTGGTATCAAAGAAATCATCAAATTCCAGAATCGGAGACCTAAAAAATAGTCTCCAATTTGAAAATTGATCAACAATATCAGTTTTGGAAAATTGGAAAAACATGCTCATGACTTACAAGGGCGACAAACAATATTTTTGCCCGGAGCAGCTAAATAACTGGATCAGACCCTGCCCCTAATTAACCCCTTTTCCCGAGGAAGACTGTAGAAGACAATATAGACCACACTAGGTACGCATACATACTATTATTATAGTGCCTCTTGTGTAATATATATATATTGTAGGTACTATAGCAAATAGACTAGGGGAGGTATCTACTTAGTGCTAAACACTAACGCGGCCTTAAGGCTCTTCTTACAACGTGTCATTAGGGAGCTATTAGAGGGATGTAGTTAAGATGCCTACACTAGACTGTATGTAGTATCATTCTGATTTCAATCATACAACAATACAGCCACTGCTAAAAGTCTCCACTCTCGTTCATAATTTGGTAACCACCCAGCAGTACCTACCTGTGTACCTATATCCACCCACCCATACACTAATCGCTTCACTCATTTACACAGAGTATTCACTTATACACCCAACCTATACTATAAGGTACTTATATAGCTGGATGGAAATTACATAATTCGTTTATTATTAGTGGGTAGGTACGTTTGTGACAACTTTTCACATTTTTCTAAATGACGAAACGAAGAGTATAAAGAAAATCAACATGATTGTTTCACAGTCATAGTAATATCTACCTGCATGTTCCGTCAATTATTGCAAAGAATTAATAGTGTTCAAAATTTTTGTTTAAATGCAAATGAATGTAGCTTGTAAGGTGTAGGTATATTGTAGTGCGTGTTGTGGTGTGATTTGTGTTTAATGCAAAGGTCAGGTTACACAGTATAGTCTGGTGTATGTATAAGATACCTGTGGTATAGTTTTAGAAATAAAGAGATGGTGTCACGTGATAAGTGTAGCTACATGTGTATTTACAATATGCTACATAATAATTATGTAGGTAGGTATGTAGAACAGTACTTATATTACTATGCAGACTTCAGCCACAGCACGGCACGGCAAGTAATTAGTAATTATCGGTAGGTACCTACCTAGCATGGACATGCACTCAACGTGTTGATGTTACGGTAATTCATCTAGATAAGGAGTTTATTAACAACTCACATGTACCTAAAGTAGGTACTATGTAGCTTTCATACACTTTACACCTAACGACCTAACTACCCCATGCAACATAACGCAACGCAATATCAGCAACCTTATAGGTACTGAGTATTATTTTCATTTAATGAAATGCAAACAACTAAAGATAAGTAATTATATTGATAATTTTAATAATATTTTATGAAAATTTGAATTTAGAATGCTTATTATCTACTTATGTATTTAATTACCGGCACATTATGCGATATTACAAAATCCTCACGACTGACTGTTACTGTTTCGTGTAAGAATAAATTTTAAGCTACCTATGTAGTATGTACCTACCTACTTATCTCATCACTTTTAATCAAAATAAAATTCGTACTTCATTATGGGCATGCCAATGCAGCTGTACCTACCTATATTATATTTTTCTTTTCAAATAAAAGACGAGCAACCTAATATCCTTATAGTACCTACCTACCTAGTACCTACTCGTACTCGCATCTCAAAAATGTTACCATGTTATTATTTGTTAATATTTGGAATATCAATTACTCGTGAAATTCTCAGGATAAACTCTATTACGTGTTTCTATGCATACCTATTATAAGAAGGTAGGTACCCTCGGCTCCCATGAGGCCGTCTCCCCGTCTGGCTCATGTAACCTTTTTGCTACAGTCACCTCCTTCTCTTGTCATGAAGTTGTACCTCATATATATTGTGTGCAGTTTGTTCACTCTAAAAGATTTCCTCTTTCGTTTGCAGTTAGATTACAAAATTCGTCATATAAAACCTGTTAACTCTGGTTCTGCCGTCCTTTGTTTCAGAGATACGGAGTGTTAACTTTTTTCAAATCCCAATATTGATAAACATTGCTCTATAATAAATTTAAAGGATTATTTTAATTTATTAGGTATATGAGTCGAAACGGTATTAGTAAATTAATAGTAGATTAGTAATTCATAAACAATCAAAACACTTATATTTTCCCCACATTTATTCAAACTCTAACGTTTTCGCCCACTTCAATGGTCATTCTCAAGAGTACTGAAAAGTAAAATGTCCCCTACAAAAATTGAAGGTGGTCACAGAGGGGGGAGAGGGGTGGGTGCAGGGATTGAAGTAGAAGAGTGGGGAGTGGCATTGGTGTGTGAACACCTTCAATTTTTGTAGGGGACATTTTACTTTTCAGTACTCTTGAGAATGCCCATTGAAGTGGGCGAAAACGTTAGAGTTTGAATAAATGTGGTGAAAATATAACAGTGTTTTGATTGTTTATAAATTACTGAATATGAATTTTCACAGTGTGAACACAAACACCCTTCAACAATTGAATAGTAGATTAAATTAATAGTAAGTAGGTACCTACAATATAAACAATATTCAAAATGTAATAACAGGACCCAATTTCCCAAAAAATATTTTGAAAAATTGACAATTATAGCTCGTGAAAAATTGTAACTATTTTCTTCCTTACAAATTGTTTAACAAAACTACCCCATGTAGGTACACTTAATTTTATATTATTTTTCTACAATTAATTATGTTTTTTTTAGTCACTCACCAAAGAGGAGACCTTTAAGATTGAGCAGGCCGAATAATAATATTCTACTTGAGATTTCCGTAGACCCCATATACCCTACCTACCCAGATGTAAAACAGCAGTTGACCTCTATATTACAGGCTGTTTGTAGGTCGCTAAGCGCACATAGGAACCCAATACTATGAATATAATGTAATGTAACGTTTTCATATTCCTATATGTATCTATATATGTACGTTTGAGTGCCCTGCTGCCTTCTTATAAACACAATACCTACATAATTATGCAAAGACTGACCTTTACGAAAGCAGCTAGAAGTAGGTATACTTAGTAATAATGATACCTATATATCAGATGCCAGTATTAGTAACTACGTATGTACAGCTGATATATCCACACCTTTTCTTATACAATTATTCCCTATTTCAATATATAGATGGGATAAGATGCAGTGCAACCCATTAGTAGGTAGATACTCCAAGTGAAGGTTGTGTATATTATTAAACTTTAATATTATTGTAGGTATACCTATCACCTACTTACCATATAGGTACGGCATATCCCACAAGAAAACTAACGTAGTGGGAAACCAATTATTTGCCAGGTGTTCCACGGTAGGTAAATGTAATATGCATGTAAATGCAGAACTGACTAAATAATCTGCTTTATAGATCAAATCCAGTTACCTCTTTTACAATATTTATTTATTTATTTATTCAAACAAACTGGCAACATAGTAGCTAAGTATAACAACAACCAATTTTAAACGCATTATAGATCACAAAAATTCCCCAATTTGTTACAACAAAATAAAAATTTAAATCAACCACAAAACAAAAATAAATTAAAACAATTATTTATTTATTTATTTATTAACATAATATACGGCTAAATAGCCTTTAAAGTACAATAACTTACAAAAACAAACTTGAAACAAACACAATTAACACATAAGTGACAATGAATACAAAAACATGACAGTAGTAACTACAGGGGATTCTCAACGGAAAGCATGTACCCTCGCATAAACCTGCTCACAGCACATCTCCTCACAGTGTACTCCGAATCGTTGAAAATATCGATCTCACTGTAATTATTCCCTATTACATGGAGTCGATTCATCGATGAGTAATAGATATAATTGGATGATGATCCCGCAGCATAGAACAATGCCTGACTTCTGGTGTTACGACTCGGGACACGCAAGTTTACTAAGCCAAGCAACTCTGGGCAATTCAGAGAGGCAGTCACTATTCTCTTCAGTGTAAGGAGATCGAACAACAATCTGCGATCATGTAGGCTAACGAGCCTCATCTCCATCAACAAAAAATCATAGTTCAGCCCATCAATGGGAATACCCAGGCGGTAGTTCACGTGTCGTAAGAATCTATGTTGAATTGCTTCAATAGTATTGATGTGCACAGCGTAATTTGGGGACCATACAGTGGTCGCATACTCTAGTTGGCTCCTAACATAAGCACAATATACTATTTTTAATGTTTCAATTCTTTTGAAATTTTTTGACATTCTAAATATGAAACCTAGTAGTCTATTTGCATTATCCCTTATGCTCTGTATGTGCTTTATGAAATTCAGCCTATCATCGAAAATGATACCGAGGTCCCTTACTTCTGAGAGAGCATTTAGAACAACCGTTCCAAGTTTGTAATCAAAAACCAGTCTCTCCCTTGATCTAGTAAAGCGCATAACATTACATTTTTTTTCATTTAGTAATAGACCGTTTTCATCACACCAGCCTGATAGAACATCAATATTGTGTTGCAATATAGCACAATCTTCTATATTATGAACTACTCTAAATATTTTAAGGTCGTCAGCATACAGTAAAGCCTCCACTCCATGCAACCTATCAACTATGTCATTCACGAAAAGAACAAAAAGGATCGGTCCCAGATGGGAGCCCTGCGGGACTCCACTAGTCGCCAAAAACTCCTGTGATACTGTTCCTCCAACCTTAACTGCAAGTTTTCTTTCCGATAAGTAACTCTCTATCCATCTCACAAATATCCCTCCAAAGCCCATACATTCAAGTTTACTTATCAGAACTGCATGATTAACTGTATCGAAAGCCTTGGAGAAATCCGTGTAAATGGAATCAACCTGACTTCCCTTCGCCATTGCGCATGATATGTAATTGTTGTATAAAAGAAGATTTGTTAGAGTCGATCTTCCCTGGACAAACCCATGCTGTTTGGCTGTGATATAAGAGCTTATGCATGGTGAGACCGTCTCCAGGACAAGGACTTCAAAAACTTTGGCAACTATAGACTGGATGCATATTGGTCTGTAATTTTCCACCGAACCTTTCCCACCTGACTTAAATATGGGAGTTAGAAAACCTCGTTTCCAGGAAGATGGGAAAACTCCAGTGGTTAATGACTTATTATAAATCATCTGCAAAGGGACAGACAATGCAGAGTAGCAATTTTTCAAAAAAACAGGAGGTACAGAATCCGGGCCAGGGCCCTTGTTTACATCAAGAGATACCAATTATAATAACAACAAGAGAGGAAATACTTATTTTTTCAAATAATTAATAGAAAAATGCTCCTAATATAAAAAAAGTCTCTGATATTCTTGTTATATGAGCGAAATATTGTGAATGAATGTGTTTTACATACTTACCAATAATAATAATAATAAACTTTATTGCACAACACATATTCACAAAGTTATAAAATAATTTAATACAAATAAATGATATTGATACCTATACGTATATCTTAATTGGGATGTGGTTTGGAAGTTGAAATTGAATTGAATTGATGTGAAGATATCTTTTTTTTCTAAACCTTATACACCTTTCACAGTAAGCTAAAAGCTTGGGCAGGTTTAAAAGATAATTTATATATTATAGATGCATGTATGTATAAGATTGTGCTAAATTGGTAATTACCTGGAGTGCATCTTGTGCATGGTGTTGGTGGGAGGGGCCAGCAGGCCTACAGGGGTGGCGGCCTCCGCGGGGTCCGTGTCCGGGGGGCCCATCTCCCACCCTCCCTCGCCCCTGTACCCGCTCGGCATCCCCCTCACTCCCTGATGGTTCTCACCTCATCCTAAACCGAACCAGCACCCGCAGCTCCACCATCTATAACAAACACAGAACACAATTAGTTACAAATACTAAACTTAATGTAACTGCAACCTGAATTGACTAATAATTCCTGAAATATAAAAACTGCACGATAATATCAAAAATACATAATAGTACCTATTTTGGTAAAAAGCATACAGAAGTTACACTTTATTCCGAGTTTTTAAACATGTTAAAACTCTATAAAATCACAGTTAAACTTGCATGTATCGATTTTCACAAATAAACAGTTCAATGTAAATAAAACATAAACTTTGTAGCCTTTAACGATGCAGGTACTTTTATTTTAGTGTCCAGATTTCGACATGTTTTGTCTTTTTCAGACTCTATCTATTCCAGTTGTTCACCTATTACATGGGACAGTACACAATTAAATTTTAATTAATGCCACTTTATAACAGTACAACATACGTACACATATTCATATTAGGTATATAGTAGGTAGATATATACTTCACAAGGTAAGTTTTTCTTGAAAAACTGTTAGGTATACCTATCTCTGATACAATAGGTATACCTATTGATATTAAAATCATCACTACATAGTTATCTATATAATCGTAATATAATATAGAAGATGAGCTTTAAAATAAACAATATGTTGGAACTTACATAGGTCTGTAGGAATGTATGTATAATGAAGTGAACAAACACGTCTAACACTTAATGTGAATAATGTAATTGTGAAAGTTTACATATTATCGCGTGACTCACACACAAGTGGTTGATTTTGTAATACCTATTAAGTATATGTATATACTGTAGTAGGTATTATATGTGTGGAATCGACGAAAGCTCAAAACAAACTGAAGTAGTATATGAACCAACCTACTAATATAATAACCATACGTTAACTGTAGAATAATAATATTATTATAAGGATATACTAACATCACTGCGTGGGTAGGCAATAGCCACCCTAGCAAATAACAGTAATAATATACCTACCTATTGCTACCTCTAATAATAGGAACAATATTTGACACAAATCTCCCGCCCAGCAGGCCTCGCATAAAATGTAGGTAGGTACTTCTAAAGGCAGGTAAATAATTTATTATTTATTCATTGTTGTTGCTCCTTAGCTTGGCAGCTGTTACATATCATTGACATACATAATCACACTCTATGTAACTTAAATAATAATATATTTATTATAAAATAATTATAATATTTCAAATAATTATAATATGTATATTATTAGAAAATATTCTGACAAGATTAAGTAACAGGAACAATAAATATACTGTTTTGTCTGGTGACTTTAACATAAATTTTGACAATGGCTCGAATGAGACCTGCATTCTAGTAGACTTATTGAATAGCTTTTTACTAACACGTAGTATCTTTACTGCTACACGAGTAACGTATAACACTTCCACATGTATAGATAATATCTTCACTGATTTACCTATAAAACAAGTTGAACAAATTAATATTGTAAGATCCGACAACTACGGTCAAATGATCACCATACAGGATACTACACACAGGCAAATTGAAAGTACTAGTAAAAACAAAGTATTTAAGAAGAAAAAATATAACAAGGAAAATATAAAAAACTTTGCAGAATCGATATCATTATTTAATATTGATATCAACTGTTACGACATAAACAATTCACTCAGAGAGTTGTTCAACTCTCTGCTGGTGGAAATTGAACACCATTTTCCATTAAAAGAAATTAAAATGAACAGAAACAACTCTTTCCATACATGGGCTTCCACAGGTATCATTGTATCCAGGAAAAAATTATTTGAATTATATGAACTAAAAAGACGTACCAATTCTGAATCAATAAAAAAATAAAGTTGATATTTTCAACCGACGGTACTTGGTGGAAATTCATGTTGAATTAATTAAAATAAAACACTTATTTGTAGTATATCCACGGTGACTTTTTATTGGACGCGAGCCGGCTTTCGATGAGAGCGGAAGCTCTTGAAAGCCGGCTCGCGTCCAATAAAAAGTCACCGTGGATATACTACAAATAAGTGATTTATTTTAATTAATAAAAAAATATGTTAGTCGTTATAGTTTAGTTTTCAAGAATGTTTGTAAAGAAGCTAAAAGAAAGTATTTAAGTAAATAAATAGCAAAATCTAAAAATCCCATAAAAACTACATGAGAAATTATTAAAAGCGAAACTGGACGATCGGTAAGTGAATATAATTATAATAATGAACTAATAACTCTTAAAGAAAGTAAAACTAAGTCAAATTTAGAAACAGCTAACTTATTTAACAATTATTTTGTAAACGTGGCGTCCCTACTAACAAAAAACTCATCACCCTCTATTGACCAATCATTAAAACATATTAAACAACCTGTAAAGCCAAATAAAAGTTTTAAATTTAGAAAAGTAACAAAAGATGATGTCCTGCTTGCTTGTAGGCTTATAAAATCAAAGTCATCACAAGATTTGTGGCATATTTCAACACGACTGCTTAAAGCTATAATTAATAGTCTGGCTCCTATTTTGGCAAATGTAATTAATATTTGTTTTGAAAATGGAATATTCCCAGATAATCAAAAAATTGCCAGAGTCTTGCCGATTTTCAAGAAGGGTGACAAGTCTGACGCAAATAATTATAGACCAATTTCAATCTTACCAGCAATAAGCAAAATAATTGAAAAAATAGTTACTAACCAACTCACTGACTACCTAGAAACTAACAAAATTATTCATTGCAATCAATTTGGATTCCAAAAAGGAAAAAGTACTTCTGGCGGAATTGCTTCCCTACTACGAATAGTTTTGGAGTCCTTAGATAGAAAAGAATCTACATGCGGAATTTTTTGTGACCTTTCCAAAGCTTTTGATTGTGTAAATCATAACATACTGATAGAAAAACTTTGATGCTATGGAATTAAAGGCACAGAAAATGAGTTTTTTCAATCTTATCTAGCAAATCGTCAACAATATGTTGAATTAAATAATGTTAAATCACAAACAGCCACGATTAGTTGCGGTGTTCCTCAAGGTTCCATACTTGGACCACTTCTATTCCTTATATATATAAATGACTTACCAAATTGTACAAATAAGATTTCTGATATTATAATGTTCGCTGATGACACCTCACTGATACTCAAAGGTAACAAAAACGATGTAGAATCTGTAGAAAATGCATTAAAAACACTAACAAAACTAACAACCTGGTTCAATGATAACCCACTTGTACTAAACCTGACAAAGACAAATACCATGAGCTTTTCTCTTGGTAGACCGAATGCACCAGATCCACTTTCAGCTCCCCTCACAGAAAGTGGTATGGAGATAGTGAAAGAAGGAAATTTTTTAGGTGTTACTATTGATTCTAAATTACAGTGGGATAGTCATATTGATCCGCTGTGTAAAAGACTAAACTCTGCAATATATGCAATTAAAAAAGTGAGGGAAATATGTGATATACATACAGCTAAATCGGTTTACCATGCATATTTTCATTCAATAATGGCATTATGGCATATTATTTTGGGGAATGGGGTCAGGAGCAAGTAGAGTGTTTGTCTTGCAGAAACGAGCACTCAGAACACACATGCTTGGAATGGGTCCCAGAGACTCATGCAGAACTGTGTTCAGGGAACAAGGCATATTAACTATGCCTTGCACTTTTGCCCTCGAGTGTTTACTATATGCACATAAAAATATTGACAACATGCCATTGAACAGTGACTATCATGAATATAACACACGAAAAAAAGGATTGATACGTCCTCCTGAACACAGACTAGCCAAGGTATCCAAAGGATTTATATGTATGAGCATACGCCTGTATAATAATCTCCCTGCAAAAATCAAATCACTGAATGCCTTGGACTTCAGGAGGGAGGTAAAAAGGTATCTTGTCGAGAAAGCCTTTTATTCCACTGACGAAATGTTACACATCGATCCAACTCGTACCTGTGATATCAATTAACATTTTAACATACTAATAAACTCACTCTCTTCTAACATATTGATAAATTTGCTTGTTTTAGTATAGTATCTTTGACTTTGTTCTTGTGAGCTTACCGCTTTGTTTTAATATAAGCATTTGGAAATTTATTTGTCATTGTATTTGATTTGTTTATCTATCTTTTACATTCCTACATTGACGTGAAGCTGTTTTGGGCCTTTTACAGTCAAAATAGCATTCTCAGGTTGCGACAAGAACAACCTTCCGCCAGCGATTTCACACTGTTTTGGCTCCGAAAGTGTATAACACTTTAAAATTGGAATGGAGACTCTTAAGAAATGGTGATGTATTTAAGAGAGCGGTCAGAGGGTACCTTGTGGACGTTGGGGTGGAAGAGTCTGAGGCTATGCTGAGGTTTTTGGTGTAATTTGATGAGTTAAATTTAATGATCTGATGTATATATTTACTGAGACTATTTGGTTTTTGTTCAGTTGTGGCTGTTGGGTCGCCTCTCTGGCATATTCTGACATATTCTGTTTTTTCATTCGTCTTGCTCTTTCGTTGACTCAGGTGCGAGCTCACCCACTGACTCACTCTTTCACTGACTAAATTGCTAGCTCGCTCACTGACTCACTCACTTGTGACATAACTCATTTTAACTATCTGCACAGACTGACATACTGACTCACTTGTTGTTTATTTTTGTTATTGTTTAACATGATAAATTTACTGTTTCTCTGCCACGACACAGCCTTATGGCTAGTGTGGCTGTCATATTATTATGTATCTTTCATTGTCTTTTGTTGTAAATTTATGTAATTGTAAGCAATATTATTTGAATAAAGAATTATTATTATTATTATTATTAAAATTATTATTATGATGAAATGAAATTCCTTAATCAGTTTATCATTTTTTTTGTATTCTTTTATTTTCGTTTCTTGTCTATGATCATTGTGAAGTGTTTGATATTATGGTGAAGTAACGAACTATTGAAAATTGTTTGTGATTGTTATATCGATAGAGCCCTTATATTTCTTACAAAATATTCAGAACCGTATAATTATAATATTAAGTAGGTAGGCACCTACTATACAGTAGTAAGTAAGTAAATAATTATAGTGGTGCAAACAACATACCACTAAGAGAAATGTCATTACAACACGAAGGCTAACGATTTAAGTCCTTGGCCAATTTTTGTAATTTCTTTGAATAACACAAAATTGCCCGCAAACTTTTGTGCCTTGAAAAATATAAGCAAGCAAAATGATCAAAGTAATAATCATTATACAGAGTTGTGTTGTATGTAAATCAACAATAAAAATAATAGATACCTACGTACCATAATAAATATTTATCTCATGGTAAATATTTATATGTTACATAATATTGCCTGGCAATACCTGCATCTATCTATTGATTAAAATCTGCAAAGTCAATGAAATAAATCAAATGACACAATAAATATCTACATCTCTAGATCTACATAATATACAACTACTATATCCCACAAGTGGTGTAGCCACCATACCAGCTGCATGTAGTACCTAAACATAAAAGCTGTCCTCTCGGTACTAACAAAATATTAAGTAGTAAACCTTATCGCTGATATTTAGGATGTAAAATGTCTTAACATAAAACAAATATTTTAGCTGAACTACACAGAGAATAATTAAAAAACACACACAGCATAGAATAGCCGCCAACTCAGGTTATCTAATTTTTTAATCAATTTTAGAATTCAGTCTCCTTGACGCGCGTTTAATACTTCCAAACCCTAGACCTATGTAGGTACGAACATCTCTCGTCTCTTGTAGATCTAGTCTCCGAAACCTTGTGCTAACTGTTTTTACCAATTGTAACTTCCTGATTTTCAAATTCTCCTCCATTTTATTACCCATACTTTTTTTATCTACCTATCTATATTCTCAGGCTTCCTCAACATTCATACAATTTTCCATATACGCATGCCGATTTATCTTACTCAACACGCAGCCGTCCTTTAAAATTTGATTCGCGAGATCAAGCCACGTTGTTCTTGAATGTTCGCGCTATCTCACACCCCCTCTTTCAGATAAGATACAATATTATCTTCGTCATCCTTTCATCATTTTTATACGATCCACATGTCAATACCATCGTTACTTATTTATTTAAAATAAAACTAGCCAAAAATTTACAAATTTTCAGAAACCTAATATTTATTTCAAAGTCAGAAATCAAGAGTTTATTTATTTATTTTATTCTTCACTGTACATTGTTTACAATAATACAAATTAACATAAAAAATATCATTTATACAATTCAATGCACAGAGGGCGAGTTTATCGCTAAAATGCGATGTCTTCCAACTAACCCGGTTATTAAAATCAAAAAACAAAACAAAACAAAAAAAAACAGACGTAAATATACATATCTACAGTAATATTATAAATATATAAAAAAAAAACAAAAATACAATATAAAGCAAACAAATGAAAAAGGCACATGCAGGCAACAATGTACCTACTCATGGACACATAATAATAAAAAAAAGTAGAACATACACACACTGCGCATAGGGGAAAGGGTTTTAGGAGTCAGATGCTAAATTCAGTGAAAGGAAGTGATTTTTGACAGCTTGTCTGAAAGAAGGAAAAGTTGTTATCATTCTGATTTTTGAAGGAAGATTGTTCCAACAGCGAGCACCATGAACAAGAAATGAGTTGGACAGAAAGTTCGTACTGTGTGCTGGTACTGCTAGAAGACGCTCTCTGTTGGATCGCAAAGGTAAACCATGACTCGCCAGATACTCGAATTTTTCTTTAAGATAGTATGGGGAGGACGTTAAAAATAATGTTTTAAAAACTAGACACAAAATGTGAAGATCACGTCTTTGACGTATGGTGGTCCACTTCAGCTGATTTCTGTAAGAGGTTATGTGATCAGTTTTTCTCGACTCAGTAAATAAATTTTGATGAAAAATAATAAAATATATGTTTTAAAATGTATAAAAAATTACTAAATATTATTTGAAAAAAAAACTCAGTTTTTTAAGTAACTCTTGCCCTGAAGATGCCGCAAGGCGGAAACGCTCGGCAATAAGTATTTATAGTCATTGTTAATTGACTAAATACAAAATCAAATGTGAAAATTAAACAATGTTTTAATAGTATATTTTATAACTTATATTAAAATGAATTTTCGCAATGCTAACGCACCTACTTTAAATTTAACAAATAATATTTTTGTATTAGCCCCTGGTACAGAAATAATAATATTCTACATATATTATGATCATAATAGCTATTGTTTATTTATTTATTTGTTTACGGCTAATTAGCCTTTTACACAATATTTTTTTTTTACATAGGTACAATATCATAACAAAACAAAACATAGGTACCAAACACAATATTAATAAATCAATATTACAAACATATATAAAAAAACATGGGTAGGTATATAAAGGAGGAAGGGTTCCTGCTAAGATGTTGATTCCTGATTATTGTCCATATAAATGTGACTGTAATGTGCAAATAGATTTAACTTTAGTATGTGGATTGGATCATGGAACAAGTCTATTAAATTATTGAATTTATTTCCGAGAATGTGAAGGCGATTTATAATAGAATGTTTGTGATAGTTGGTCCTTGCCTGCGCTTCCTGAAATAACATATTTTGTCTTGTAGAACGGTTTGGTACATGAAAATTGATCATAGCAACAAGTTCTGGGCAGTCAAAGTTTGAAATGAGTATTTTACTGAGGACTATGAGATCTATTATTACACGTCTGTCAGATAGCTTTGTCATACCGAGTTCGACCAGTAAGTGCTCATAACAGAATTCATCATATGGGATTCCTAATCGAAAATTGATGTACCTCATAAATTTACGTTGAACTCTTTCTATGGAATTCACCTGTATCGCATAGTATGGGGACCAAATGGATGATGCATATTCTAGCTGACTCCGTACATAGGCTTGGTATAAGGTGTTTAGTGTTGAGATATTCCGAAAATCTCTAGATATTCGAATAATAAAGCCGAGCATTCTGATATTATCGCAATGCTGGTGCTGCGTGCTGGTGCATACATACATGCGTATATAATAATGTAGGTACCTAATCTTATCACAAATCCACCAGCATTCAGAAATACATATTATGTATTCGGTAGGTAGGTAGGTAGGCACTCGCTGTTATGTTGGCACTGCGGATATGTTATGCGTATGATCTTTTAAATTAGGTACAACTACCAGATAAGTAGACGTTTCCCATAAAAATGCTTCCACGTTACTTGGCCGTGCCGCGCCGTTCTGAGATTTACTTGATATTATTATTAATACTCACTACAAATTATTACAAAATGAAACTACAATAATAATATTATGTACCAGTACCTCCATAATTAATTAAGTTGCTTTTCTTTGGACTTTGCCCCGGTAGGCAGGTACCTACCTACTGGAATATTTGGACAATTACAGTATTATCATTTATATGAGCATAATTTTCCTTATTTAACCTTAAGAAAAAAAAAATTATCTACTTATATAAGATATATATGATGTATTATATACGATAGGTATGGTTTAAATCGCAATATATGCATCACTTGCAGGGTAGAGAAGAGAGTATAAGGTGTTCCAATGCTTACGAATCGGCTTTGGGTGGCTTAAGCGCTTTTTACCATGGCAACGTTCACACGTTGTTTGTTCCACAAAACGGCGCATCTTTAAAAAACTAGGTAGTTTATTATTATTACTTTATGTAAAAATAAAAGAAAATAAACTCTTTACTTTTCAAATAAATATTATTTTCGAAAAGGAACGGTCTCGAGTAGGTATAGCAACTATTAGCTGATATTGAAACGCCTCAAATGTGCACGTAGTTGGAAATTATTAAGTTAACAAAATGAAATGGTGTTTTCCACAAAACGAGCTGAATATAATAATTATGTGACTGTGGCAATGAACAATGTATATAAATATCTACTGGAGTGACATCAGTGTCCAGTCACAATATTCCCAATGCCAGATATTTATAACGATTCTCCAGATGTTGTGCAATCGATTCTATGCCTATAGGTCCAATAAAGTTAATAAATAGGTAACCATTGAAAAATAATATTTCAATATTTTATTGATGTAGTTACATGTTTAATGTAGGTCGATACTAAACATTTTACAACAGCTAAGCTAAGCTAAGCACTCAAATCATCGGCGTATAATTTTAAGAAGTATATAAAGTCGTCGAGTGATAATTAAAATAATTTAATGCACTGATATGAAAATACATCTCAGCTGAATAATATTACACACAGTATTCAAACAGCTGTTGTTGTCTGTGGAACACTCTTCTCTCATGTCTCCCAACCAAACAGTCAAACACACGTGTGCTGGCAAACATTCAACACACATCAACACAATAATATAGCATAGTCTTGAAACTATCATTATCCGCATCTGGATATACAGTACGCGGTTATACGATTACTAACGGTTAACTATGAGTGTATGGTATCTAAGGCTTTCATAGCCTACGTTAATAGTAGAAGAGTTTTCTTTTTCAATTAAGTACCTACGTAATAAGTACCTAACTACTACATTATTATTAAGTAATTTTTTACATAGTTTGTTTATTATTAGCCTATTTTGATTTAATGTGAAATGTGTATTTTTTTGTTCTGTTTTATTATTTGTGTTAAATAAATAAATAAATTATATTATATGTTTGTTAAAGGCATTAGCCGTTTATTCAATAAATAAATAAATATACCATAACACAAAGACATATATCCTATAGTACAGGATAGAGAGTTGAACCTTTAATTTATTTAACGATATAATAATCTACTTATATAAGCCGGAAGCCCTGAAAGCGATGAGAAAACTAAAGTGAAAAGATTCATTATTGGTAGACCCAAAAATTTCTGCAGAGGGTTTGAAGAAATAATCTTACCCTCAGGTTCTCAAACCTTGAATATTGTATAGGGAAGATCGATTAATGAAACTTGAAACCAAATACGTGAATCATAACGATTTTACAAATTGCTTGTAGGTAGTGGCGGGCTGGCGGGACTAGACTATTTATATTTGTAATGTTTTTCAGTTTATTTTTTTTAATAATTCCACAATTTGATGTAGGAATTGAAGAAAATACCCATTTGTTTAAATTTCTACCCCCTCCCCTCCCAATTTTCTATTTGAGGTGTTTTGCGATCTCATCGTATGTGAATAAAAAAATATCAGACAATACCCAGATTTTCCTTTATCAGCATGCGTTGCATTTTACATTTTTGAAAAGTACGCCACTGCTGGTTATATTTGTTTTGTTTTTTTATTCTTTTCCAGGGTCATTCACTTGTTTTTAAATACCTAAGTTTTTATTAAAAAATACCATTATTGATGTAGAATTTCATCAAAATGTAACTGTATTTTTCTTGATATTGTCATTGTCAAGTTATTTTGATAGGAAAGCGATTGAGCTGTTTTTTTATTTGTGGAAAATAAACAGTATTGTTTATGCATGTAAACTTTTTGAAATGAAAAATGTCGAGGATTTTGGGGTGTATTGAGGTCTATTATATTGATATAATTATATTTGGAAAAAATGTAAAATGCTATTAGATACCTACTTGATAATTTGAAAATTTTCAAAAAGATGAAAAAAAAATTAACGATAAGGTATTGTAACCAAAATAAAATGGTATATTTACATGACCTAAACAAGTGTAATGTGTAGAGGATATCATGTAGGTATCTAAATAAGTTATTAATGTCAAGCTATTTCTAATTATGTCAAT
Source organism: Athripsodes cinereus (assembly GCA_947579605.1). Taxonomy (NCBI): domain Eukaryota; kingdom Metazoa; phylum Arthropoda; class Insecta; order Trichoptera; family Leptoceridae; genus Athripsodes; species Athripsodes cinereus. The sequence goes on from OX388314.1 coordinate 29,530,978, forward strand.
GTTAAAGTCACGGCCATTGTACCTATATTCATATATTGAAATTATTTTCATTCACTCAATTAGAAAAATTTATAGGCAAGTATTTATTTTTATGAAGTATTCTAAGTAAACGTGTCATTATAATATGTAAATACATAAATTGTCATATTTTGATTACTTATGATTACTTCCCTACCCTCCCAAGGGAATTATTTTGATATATTTCTGTTTGATCATCTCGACTCTCGTCTCCGTCTCCACTTTGGCATGTTATAAATATTTTGATATTGAGTAAATGTCACAAACATTACATTATTACCTACATATTATTGTGTATGGTTATGTTAACTTTATTAGGAATTTATAACATTCTATGATACAACATTATATTTAATGTGTTTAGCCACCTGCCACCCCATTCGTCTGAAATTAACTATTTTTGCGAGCTTTATTTCTACACTTAACCTTTGTATGAGGCTACATAATATGTATATTGTTACATGAAACAATTATATAAAACTTAAAAAAGACGACATCACCTTATTTGGTAGTTGCATGCAAGCCACTAACATATTAAGATTTACATATAAGTATCTAGGTACCTATATCTAACATAATAATTATCATTGAAAACGTAGGTGTATCATACTGTACTGGGACCATTATAGCTTTTAACCATACCAGAGAAAACATCACATTAACCTTCCACACAAACTCAGTGTAAGATATGTCAATATTCGGGACAATACTATTAAAAAAATTTACTACTTTTGCCTCTTGGGATTCCGCAAGAATGTTGATTTTCCTCGTAGGTGGATAAAATAACAAATGCTAACGAGAGCGACCAAACAATGCGGTTATTTAAAAATTGAATTCACTCAATATTGTTGGATTACTTATGATACCGTTTAGCAAATCCAGTGTATTATACTCTCGCTTAACTTTACTCTCGATTAGTGATGGGCGATAGTATCATATTTTACAATCGAAATAATCGAAGTCGTTCACAATTCACAATCGATATAAATAATCGACTTCGCTTGTAAAAAATAATCGATATATCGAAGTAGTATCGATTATTTGTAGCGCGATATGAATAACACAAACATCGATTATTTTGAAGTCGGTTATTTTCGTATTATATTCGGAAAAACGAAGTACAAAACTATCGTCAACGATTCAACGAAACGTACGCATCTATTCCCCTCTCACTTCCTCACGCTTTATTTCAGTTTGTTTTTATGCGTTGAAGGATGCGGTTGTGAAATGTGAATGCTCACGTTCTCATATTAATATTGCCTACAAAATTGTTGTAACTACGCGAGTAGTGTCTCTCTTTTTACTAAGAGATCTTCTACTTGTAGACAGCTTAATAGTAAAACCTAGTAACGCTCTTTAAAAGATATTACATATAATCTAACGAAGAAATTTATTAATCAAGTAAAGCAAAGTATTTTCGGAGAATAAGCAGACAATGTACCTACTTCTACTCGTCAACCTATTTTTACGTGAACTACTTAAATACCGTACCGTACAATAAATAGACATCACTTACATCTGCTAAACAATAAAAATATGTAGGTATAGTAATTTTGTATTTATTATAATTAATACTTGTATTTGTTGCTATCCACTCATTTTCATTAGCTTAGTAATATAGCGGAAATTATATTTCAATCCATGTTCGGGAGTATTTTAGGACCTAGGTTATATGATTTTATATTATGAAACATTGTAATGCATGTATTTTTTTTATGTAATTATTGTTCCTTATTAAAATAAAAATACGTATTGAATGTATACCTTTTATGTAATTGTTTGTAATCAATGTACAGTTAAGAATGAATGAATAAATAAATAAAAATAAAATCTTCCACAAAATTTTATCTTAGAAGTTTAAATTATTCCTAAATTATTATTTTCTGGCAGTTACTTGGTTTTCCTATTAGGTTATAAAAATTGCAAGGAATGGAGCGATCACTAATCATTTGACTGACTGCATCATCGTTGTGGTGTTGTCCGGCACGGCGTCGTGTATGAATATAATATTGTATTATACTTATAGGTAGGTAGGTACCTAAATGCATATTGGCCATGGTTCATCCGTATATATCCAACTATACTTTTAGTAGCAAGTATCAACTTGTATTGAAATCGAATTCTAAGAACCGACTAACACGAGTCGAAGTCGAATTATTGAAGGGGTAGATCAAAAGTCGAACATTTATAATCGACTTGTGCAAGTCGATATATTATATCGATGTTATAATCGACTTATAATAATCGATATAATAATCGATTAAAATAATCGACTTGCTCCGATACTATCGAATAATCGCATTGTTCTGAACTATCGATATAATCGAATCGTATATCGATATATCGCCCATCACTACTCTCGATAAAGTCGCCCTCTGCACTGTCGTGTAGCGACGTAGAGATGATAAAACTAATTAACTTGACGGGAGAATTTTGTACTATCTTTCGTTTCTATACTTGGTCATTTGAAATAATAATAATAATTTTGGCCGTTCCGAAATTCCCCATCAAATCACGGGACCAAATGCCCTTGCGACGCGACTCGTATGTTTCTGTCGCTGTGTTCTGATTGGACGATGCAAAGATCATACGATTTTGTCCTGGTAAAATAACGGTTGAGAAAGATGCGATTCGGCCACGAGGGCTTGCTATTCGCGCGTTCATTCGTCAGTTGCATTCTGAGAGTCGCGAAATAAACATTCTTCGCTGGCCTCGCCAGGGCTCTCAGCCCTTTTGGGCTGAGTACTTCAAATGGACTCTCATAAATAATATTCCTTAGTGTACTTCATATAATTAATATAATCATAATAGTATTTGTTCCATAGTTCATTCAGTTGTTTTGTAAAAAAGTGAACATGTCGTGAAATGTATACTCACCAACCAATGTCAGTACGTGATGATAGCATAAAACCGTTACAATGACGCTATAAACGCATCGCCATTTTGAGAGAGTTCGTTTTCCAATCTGAAGCAGAAAGCATCTCCCGAGGACCGCGTGTTTTTATTTCTTTACGCGCCTCTGGTGTAACAAAGTTAAAGTCTAGAAAGTTTTGTTTAAAGTCCCTGTAATGGATTTAAACTCTCCGAAACCATAAATGAAATTCTGAATAGTATTTTGGTGAATCGCCGTTAACATATCTCTTAAAGTCTCATTCAGTTATTAATAATCAAGCCGGTGTTATATGCAATAAGAGTTCGTGGACCAGTGTTATTCTAATGTAAAATTATCTAGTTTACAACGCTTTAAACCCGACTGAAAGGCATAACCGTTGTCGTAAGAACCTTACGAACTGTAAAGACGTCCTGAGCATTTGTCATCTCGCCTCCATTCTGTGCGTGAACTATTAGTAGAAACCTTCTACTGGAAGACCCCAGATCTTCGGAGCCTTCGCCACCGTCGCTTAAAGGTTTCGTCCCTAGGCTTTGTGGTGGAAAGACTCCGAAATTCACCTCAAGGAGTGGATATTTCTCAGCCGATTCCAAAAACCAGTAAGATCTTTCCTTTACTCAACAGTGTTCCCCGCCTCGAAAATAGATTCAAATTACAATTCTTACTATTTTGATATTCATAATACTGTAATACTTGTAAGTCATTGAGTATGCTTGTTGTGTGAAAGAGTATCATTTGGATAATATTACTTACCATATATATTGATAATCTCTCATTGTTCGTTCTGCTTATGTGATCTGAATAAATCCAACATATTATATACCTAACAATTTGTTTTTCCTCCGCCCTAACGTGAACTTACCCCTGGATAAACTTGCCAAAGGCTCAATAGTATTGTGAGCAATAAGAATTAAAGTAAATTAGTAACAGCCGAGTAAGTATTTTGTAACTTCCTTTTTATTTTTATATATTCCAATCACGCTGCTATGTAACCTAGCCTCGGGGTGGCCGTTTTCTCCTCCCGGGTGTCGGGGAATGTAGGGGCGTGATAAAAGTGGTTGACTCGTCCGTGATATTGGTAAAATTTGATTTCAATCAAAATCCCAATTAAAAGCAATTGTTGAGGTTGTTATATGTTGGATAAGCCATGGTTATAACAATATTTGTACTGTAATTTGGTCAATATATGTGACTGATATTCTAATGTGATACATGTAAATGATTTTCAGTGTTTGTATAGATAAGTTTTGTTCCATAAAATTATAACGAAGTAATAATATTCTAACATTCTATATAGTCGTGTTATTGTAAAAGTGCGTCACGTTGAATATACCTAACAATGACGTCACGCAATGTAGGACTCTGATCGAAATCTCGACAGATTGAAATATCGACAATTTGTAATATCGACAATTTGTAATATCGACAATTTTAAAAATCTGCAAATTAAAATCTAGACAGATTGGAATCTCGACAGTCTGAAATATCGACACTTTGCAATCCCGACAATTTTTTTTTTCCATTTCAAATGTAAGAATCAACAGTATTTCCCTTTTAACCTTTTCACAGCCGACAATCTATTTTTAACCTTTTCACGACCAATATTTTTGTGTCGAAATGGCTTCTTCATTACCTGGACTGATAGAGAATCAATCCAAAGACTTGGTTTGGAGGAGAAGTTTCGTTCAGAGCAATGCTGCTAAATATTTTTCTGCCAAATTAGCTCCTCGTTTCATGTTACGACGTGTCAAGAAACGAATTTCTAAAACTGTTTACGAACTGGAAACCCCAGAAGGAAAGTACGAAGGCCGATATCATATAAAAGATATCTTAAAGTTGGACACTCCAGTTACCAATCAGTAGTCTCTCTTGTCCTTGCCATATTTTATTTCCTATATGTTTTTTCCATGTCCGAGAAATACAATTTTGTAATTCTTCTAACTACCTGAGTAAAAAAAAAAAAACTTTCCTATACTTTTGTGAGTGTTGATTTCTGCCAGGCTGAGATTTCAATTCCCCCGATTTGTATGGAAGCAAAATAATTTCATATTACTTTTTTTCTTTTTAAAAAATCCTGATGTTGAAACCCTTTAATTGAGCAATTAATTTAAGCAAATTTTGTATTGTAATTAAATACTTTGTAATGTACTCTAGCTGTGAGGTACTGATTAACCACCTTAAGTGTTAGTGTTAAGAGTGTAAAAGTGAATAACGAGATACCTAAATCAAGTTTACAGCAAGAATTTAAATAATGTCACCAAGTATCTCGCAAGGCCTGTTTTTGAAAATAATAATAAAAGTGCCAGTTCCTCACAAGCTCGATTGTCATAATGTCAAACAAAATAGAAATGTTGTATATTATGTATAAATAAATTACTGTTAAATGCTGGATATTGTCGTGAAAGGTTGAGCAACTTATGTAAAAGTTTTTCTACTGACCCAAATGAAAAACTTTCGCCTTGGTCTTTTAACATCTGTTCGACTTGTCATGACTGTGTTTGGTCTGAATAGTGTTCAGAAGTAAAATGTTATCTTCCATCAAGCTTTTCTGAGATAATTACTTTACCCTTTGAATGACTTGTATACTGATCATTTTTTACTAACCTTAACATCCATAATGATTTCTTATTGTACCAAAATTTTGTTCAATTGAAGAGGTATAACTTTTTGCTGCATTTAGATTTTTTTATTATTACACCATGTAAAAGCATTAAACATATGCTAATTATTCATGAAAGTATTAGTTTCTTATATGTACTTATGTTAACAGAGCTTTGCCTTGTTTTAAATTTAAGAATTGCCCACTGCATTAGTATACTTATTGCACGGTTAAAAAATTATATTATTGTTGTTGTCCATTATCACACACACACACACACACACGCGCGCGCGCAAACACAAGCAAACACAAACACACATGCACACAAAACACACATGCACACAAAACACACATGCACACAAAACACACATGCACACACACATATGTTGTAATAATTGTAATAATGCCTAACTCCATGCGAGTTTTGAGCCAGTGTTTTACAAGTTTTAAAGAAATAATGATAGAACTACTCATAACTTGAGGTTCGTAGGTGGAGAAGTTCTGAATATTGTCTAGAAATTGTAAAAGGATTGGAGGAGATGTAATTGTTATTTTTAAGTTTTGTGAGAGGTCGACCACGTTGTAATGTTGTTAAGTAACGGTGGCCGACAAAATATGTTGTAATTGTTGCATTAGACTGCAAGACTGGAACGTCTTAATATTGTCGTTAAAGCAATACAAGAACCTGTGTAGATAGGTTGAAATGTGGTGTAGTAGCCAGAATATACTTCGACATTGTGTCTAAGTACGGGAATTGTATGGTTCTACTGGAAAATGTTAAGTTGATTGAGCAATTAATAGTGGATGATTTCAGGAAGAGTAGTTAAGTAGTAGAAGCCATACTCCCAATCTTGATGAAATTGAGTACCTTGTAGTAGTACTTTTGTCCTTGTGACGCGGTAGAGTGAGGGCGCTCAACTTAATTGAACTACCCGAGCATTCGAAACAATAGTGGCTTAAGCCAGGTGATGTTAAGTAGGAGCCATTTAATGAGTGACTATGTCACAACCCCTTTGAAGAAGTGGGTGATAGTTGTAAGAAGTTGTGGAGATGTTGTTTATGTTTTGTGTATCTGATTTGTCCGTGGTTACCATATTACCTAACAGATGTATCTTAATGTACTGATGTCATAGGGTGAACAATTTATTATCTTAGTTATTTACCAAAATGGTATGTTCGTTTTGAATTAAGTCAATAGTAGTCATAAACTAGCAAGATTTCTTTAACTTATCATGTAAATGCTTCGCTGGATTGGAGTCAAGCTGAGTCATAACCATTTTCCTTAGGTACCCCTTCTGATTTACTTGTCCTGTGCCCATCGTTGCGCTCGTCGCGCAAGCGACTCGCTCCCTAGGGAGAGGGTAGTGTCGTGTAGCGACGTAGAGATGATAAAACTAATTAACTTGACGGGAGAATTTTGTACTATCTTTCGTTTCTATACTTGGTCATTTGAAATAATAATAATAATTTTGGCCGTTCCGAAATTCCCCATCAAATCACGGGACCAAATGCCCTTGCGACGCGACTCGTATGTTTCTGTCGCTGTGTTCTGATTGGACGATGCAAAGATCATACGATTTTGTCCTGGTAAAATAACGGTTGAGAAAGATGCGATTCGGCCACGAGGGCTTGCTATTCGCGCGTTCATTCGTCAGTTGCATTCTGAGAGTCGCGAAATAAACATTCTTCGCTGGCCTCGCCAGGGCTCTCAGCCCTTTTGGGCTGAGTACTTCAAATGGACTCTCATAAATAATATTCCTTAGTGTACTTCATATAATTAATATAATCATAATAGTATTTGTTCCATAGTTCATTCAGTTGTTTTGTAAAAAAGTGAACATGTCGTGAAATGTATACTCACCAACCAATGTCAGTACGTGATGATAGCATAAAACCGTTACAATGACGCTATAAACGCATCGCCATTTTGAGAGAGTTCGTTTTCCAATCTGAAGCAGAAAGCATCTCCCGAGGACCGCGTGTTTTTATTTCTTTACGCGCCTCTGGTGTAACAAAGTTAAAGTCTAGAAAGTTTTGTTTAAAGTCCCTGTAATGGATTTAAACTCTCCGAAACCATAAATGAAATTCTGAATAGTATTTTGGTGAATCGCCGTTAACATATCTCTTAAAGTCTCATTCAGTTATTAATAATCAAGCCGGTGTTATATGCAATAAGAGTTCGTGGACCAGTGTTATTCTAATGTAAAATTATCTAGTTTACAACGCTTTAAACCCGACTGAAAGGCATAACCGTTGTCGTAAGAACCTTACGAACTGTAAAGACGTCCTGAGCATTTGTCATCTCGCCTCCATTCTGTGCGTGAACTATTAGTAGAAACCTTCTACTGGAAGACCCCAGATCTTCGGAGCCTTCGCCACCGTCGCTTAAAGGTTTCGTCCCTAGGCTTTGTGGTGGAAAGACTCCGAAATTCACCTCAAGGAGTGGATATTTCTCAGCCGATTCCAAAAACCAGTAAGATCTTTCCTTTACTCAACAGTGTTCCCCGCCTCGAAAATAGATTCAAATTACAATTCTTACTATTTTGATATTCATAATACTGTAATACTTGTAAGTCATTGAGTATGCTTGTTGTGTGAAAGAGTATCATTTGGATAATATTACTTACCATATATATTGATAATCTCTCATTGTTCGTTCTGCTTATGTGATCTGAATAAATCCAACATATTATATACCTAACAATTTGTTTTTCCTCCGCCCTAACGTGAACTTACCCCTGGATAAACTTGCCAAAGGCTCAATAGTATTGTGAGCAATAAGAATTAAAGTAAATTAGTAACAGCCGAGTAAGTATTTTGTAACTTCCTTTTTATTTTTATATATTCCAATCACGCTGCTATGTAACCTAGCCTCGGGGTGGCCGTTTTCTCCTCCCGGGTGTCGGGGAATGTAGGGGCGTGATAGCACATTGAATAACTTAAAAAGCTCTATTAGTTTGTTCCACGTGAAAAGGACACCAAAATCCTCACATATCTCAACTCGGTAAAGTGGCATAGGTGCCTACTTGAATAATTATGTTCAATTCTCCGAGTGGATCACGAATATGTCATGAGACTGCAGTTAGGCACGCTAAACGGAAGTTTATTCCTGGATGACCAGATTCAATATTTTATTGTTTTTTTTTTGACATTTCATATTTCTTGAACTGTGATTGCTATGAACTGTTTATTCTGAAAAAAAATCAATGGTGATTCCAACTGTTTTCTATTTGAAAATTTCGTGCGAACATCACCTTTTTTCATACCACATACCTTGAGATGAATTTTTGGTACTTTTTAAAATAAATAATAGAAAATCAACATGTATTATAAATATAGACCCTATTATATTAAATGTATAGTTTTTTTTTTATTATTTCGATACGCTTACAAATGTTAAGTACAGATAGTGTTGATTTTTTTACAAAAACCGCCCGCGGGAAAAACTATAATATTCCAAAAACTTCTCCGATATCACTCACATTATTCCTGCCGCTTATCAATAACTGTACCAGAACTCGACGGGACGTAGCAAACTGATCAGTTACAAGAAACCTGCGCTCGCTAGCACATTGAATTGCTAGCCATAATAATATTAGCGTTTCGAATGTGATAGATAGCTCGCGTACACCTACCCCTGAAGATGCCTGCCACAGTTGTGGGTGAAACGTTGGGACATAAATTGCCTTATAGACCACGCCCACTCACCTAGGAAGAAATATTTCCTGCTACCCCTACTAGTGACGCCGGCCGTGAAAGCCTAAGATCATACAAAGTATAAAAACAATCATCGAGCAACGATTTTTCCATTTTCCGGTTGTCTTCAGATGAATTCAGTCGTATATAATAATTTATATAGTCGTATGTATTCAGTAGATACTTGTATGCATGGGATAGTATGTATATGGATATTGGATGTGTGTGTGTTTGTTCGCACAGTATAGAGTATTATTTATTTACAATATTGTGTTGTTATTGTTTTCGTTCCAGCTGTTATTTACCGGGTATTTCACTTAATATGTGTTTACGGACTGTTAAGTACTAACTAATGCCTATAGTTCCTACCTACCTACCTACATATATCTACATCATAACGTATAATGATATGTATATGAGTGCATCAAAATTGATTCGCACTCTGTACAGCTGATGTGTTAATACATAACATTATTATGGGTAGGTACCATTGTTATTATTATACCTAATACAGTTACGCACACACAGTGGCATAATGTACTGGTAGGTAGGTAGGTAGGTCCTCAGTATTGCTTTAGGTAATATAAACATCTTGGCAAATGCACTCTGCAAACATTGAATACACTGCAATATTATGTATGTACATATAGGTATGGAACTCACCGTTATTTAACTCAATGAAGCAGTCATTATATTATATATACTCGAGGTACTAACGCTGAGATGGAAAGATTTGGAATATTTTTCATTCGACTCTGCATTATCATATCGCTTCTAAATTGTTATGTTCAATAATCAATCTGGTTGGCTGGAAGAAAATGTCTGTTTCTTTTTTACCCCCTGGATAGCAGAACAAATATAATCCCAAATTCTCCTGTAAGCAAGTCTATTAAATTATTTAATGATTTGAATGTTCATGTCGATATTTTCAACAAAACATACAAAAACTTTATCACCAGAAAAGAGTATTTGTTTATTTTTTATATTGCATTATTTCTGCTGAGATCGCCTTGGCCAAAAGCTGTTATGGTCTCAGTGCAGATTGATATTTATAGGACAATAATAATAATATTCCAAAAAAAATTCATACATCATAAGTTATTTTTAAGGTATAATTATAACTTTATAAAAATAAATAAATAAATAAATAAAATCATTATGATAACCAATAAAGTAAGATAAGGCATTGTAATAAAATATACTATTTCAATTTACTTCAGTAGGTACCTATCTAGTTACACTCAATAATAATAATATTATGTTATACAAAACCATAGATCAAATGGAAAAAAAACTCTCACAAACAAACATCACATTAATAATATCATATTATTACCTAGTGTTATTTATTAGCAGCACGCGAATCTATCATGGAGGAAAATCATATTGTCATCATGTCTTATGTAAAACATGATATTATTATTATATATATGTACACTACACTACACTACACTATGCAATGCTTTATACTGGTATGTAGGTACAGTACATACATTATTAACTACTTAGCTACATACAATATAAATATTATACATAGGTGCATCCAACCAATCTGTATCAAATATAAACAAGAGGTTTCATGCAAACCTAAATTAAAAGTTATATCATCTCATTATTATAACAACTTCCTCATCTGAGGTAGTCACCGAACCAATGCACTTTACTACGCGTTGTTTACATGCAATTTCACATATTATAATATTTAATAATAAATGCAGAAATTTTCGTAACAAGTATCGAGTCTCATGGCTGCATTAAAGATAATATTGAAGTACATATTTTAAGTTTGTGGATTAAGAAGAGGAATATGATTTGTAAGCATATTGGTATGTAGGTATAATTAGGTATAGTTCACCTATCTCAATATAATAACGCGTATTCTTGGACCAGTGTAAATCATTTATTCAGTCTGCGGCTTGTGATTGATAAATATTATTTTTGCATACCCATGTACATACTCATGTGTCTATACAACATAAATAGCTAGCTACTAAGATATAGATATGTGTAATATCATATCAATTTACATATAACTACAGTTCTATAGGTATAGCACACTCACTACATAGCTAGTATCTGTTTATATTATAATATCTCATCTGACATCTGATGTTTGTATGAATATTATTATTTACAGCATGTATGTATGTATACTTGTATTTATGATGTTTTGATGATTCATGTCATAACATCACTCACTCACTCATATAGAGAGACTTACACTGTACCAACTCACACTCATTGGCTCAGTAGCTTATTTACATATCTATAATAATAATTATGTGAATAGGTTTATTGTGCTAATCATTATTATATACCTAACTACACCAAATACTATTCTCTACAATGTCTAATGCTTTATGTTATAGTAATCATAATAATATTATAAGACTGAGTACTTACTTACTCTCATCTTCTCACTGTATAAAGGAACAGATACAAATGTATTCTCGTACATACAAAACAATTAGTTATCTTATGCAGGTGGACTTACTAAACATAACACATGAATGAAAATGTTAAACTTTTATTATTTTTTAATGAAATAATATTCTAGGTGCGATGTATGTATTGTATATGTATGTATATGGCACCGAGGCCATATATTATTATGTATTGTTTTTTCGTGTTACACATAAAGAATATATTTTTAACATTCATCTCGTGATCATCATTATCCAAATATGTTCTTAATATGTAGAGAATATAATATTTATTTTATTTTTATTTATTCTTTACTGTGCATTGATTACAAGCAAATTCACACAAAAATACATTTAAAACAAATACAATCATACAATCAATACCTATACAGAGGGCGAGTTTATCGCAGAGGCGCGATTTCTTCCAACTAACACAAATATATTGTTGTTAAACTTGTTATTACTAATAAGTTGTAGGTAACCTTATTCCCGAAGGGCTCAAGTCACTCGATAACGGGTGGATAGCCGAGAAAAATTAAAAATAAAATTGTAGGTACATTCTTCTTCTTCTCAAAGTGCCATGTCAGGTCCCCCCGACGTCGGCTATCACCCTGGCGTAGGCCTCTCTGTCCTGTGCCAGCCGGAACAACTCCTCCACCCTCCGAACTCCGGTCCACTCTCGGATGTTTCTCAGCCAGGACATCTGCCGCCTTCCCACACCACGACTACCCTCAATTTTTCCTTTCAAAATGAGTTGGAGCAAACTATATTTCTCATTTCGAAGTACGTGTCCCAAATATGCCATCTTCCTCATCTTTATGTTGGATAACAACTCTCTATCTGTTCTAGCCCTCCGCAACACCTCATTATTGGTAACCAAATCAGTCCATGGGATGCGCAACATTCTGCGATGAAGCCACATCTCAAATGCCTCTATTCGGTTCATTGTGTTCGCTTTGAGGGTCCAAGTCTCTACTCCGTACAGCAAAATGGACCAAATGTAACACTTGACCATTCTCTGTCGTAGTTTTAGATTAATGTTATCGTTACTGAAGAAAGGTCGCATATTATTGAATGCAGCTCTCGCAATCTCTATTCTGCATTTCACCTCTTTTTCGGGGTCTATGTGTTCTGTTATCACACTACCGAGGTACTTGAAGCTGTGTACATGCTCTATTGGTTTTCCATTAAGTGGTTGTTGCAAATAGCGCCTCACGGGTTCCGAAGGAGTTTCTGAAGCCAAATTGAGCATCATCCAAATCTTGCTCACACTTATTTCTTATTCTTGCGTGAATGATCTTCAACAATAATTTGAGCATGTGGCTCATGAGGCTTATAAGGCGGTAGTCACTACATTTTTTGGGGTGATTCTTTTTTGGCAGTGTGATGAATACTGATTCCAGCCAGTCGTTGGGGATGACCCCAGTGTCATATATTAAATTAATTAGTGATAAAATTTTGTCAATGTTGGGTTCCTGGATCAGTTTGATTAATTCTACGGGAATTTCATCTGGGCCATTTGCCTTTCTTGTTTTAGATGTTGATATTGCGTGCAAAAGTTCTGATTTTAGAATAGTTGGGCTTTCACTTGTGGATGAGACTGTGATGTTATCTCTATTATCTTTGAAAAGTGTACCAACGTATGATTCCCATTTACTTAAAACCTCAGCCTCTTCCAGAATTAATTCGTCATTATCATTACATAGACACGTTGGCTTTTGTTTTCTTGTTAAGCCCGTTAATTCTTTCAATTTTTTGTGGACATTAAAAGTATCATGTCTCATGTTGAGTTGTTCCAGTTCGTTGCACTGCTTCCTCATCCATTCCTCCTTTGCAACTCTTATTTCTCTTTTTATACGTCTATGAATAGCCTTGTATTGGGTGTCATTATTCTTTACTTGTCTGCGCTGGTCCATTAGTTGGAGAATATGATCGGTCATCCAAGCTTGTTTCTTTGGAAGCTTATCGGGTTTTAAGTGATTTTCGCATATCTCCGTAAAAATTTGTCTAATTTCATTCCACTGCTCATTTAAAGAGCTTGCATTTTCTGACAACTCAACACCACTGAGCTTCACATTCAAGTCATTCCGAACTTTGGTTTCAATGTCTGAGTGGCTGAGCTTTGTAAGGTCAACTTTCACATTTTGTTTCGCCTTTTTTACAATCTTCAATTTCAACAAGATATTTGCGACTACTGGATTATGATCCGAGCCTATGTCTGCTCCTGGGTACGTTGTTACACGCCTGACAGAATTTTTAAATCTATTATTAATAAGAATGTAGTCAATTTGATTTCTAATCGGTGTCGGTTGGTTCGGATTATCCTGGGGAGATTTCCAGGTATACAATCTTCTTTTTGGTAATTTAAACCATGTATTGGTAATAATCATATTGTTATTTTGGCAGAATTCTACTAACTTATCACCTCTCTCATTTCCAACACCCAGGCCATAGTTGCCAACAATATCACCTCTGCAACCTTCTCCAACTTTAGCATTAAAATCTCCAATAATCAGGGTGATTTCAGTTTTCTTAATTGACTTTAGCACGTTATTGACATCGTGGTAGAAACTTTCAACTTCATTGTCGTATCTTCGTTCGGCTGTAGGCGCATACACCTGTACAATATTTATGTTAAAGGGTTGACCACTAAGCTGTAACAGCATGATACGGTTTGAAACTGGCACAAAATTATTGACAAATTGCTGTAGTTCTTTTTTTATGAATATCCCAACGCCATTTGGACGTTGTTTGTCTTGCTGGTCACTGCCTGAATAGTAAATGGTACCTTTTTCGTAATATTCAATGCCCGATCCTAACCAGCGCATTTCACTGATTCCCATGATATCCACGCACAATCTGGTTGTTTCCTGTATGAAATTGTCAGCCTTTCCCGCTGCATAGAGACTTCTCACATTCCATGTTCCAATCTTGAGGTTGGACTTCACTATATTGAGCCGGGAGATTCTTCGCACCCCTGGCCCATTTAAGGGCCGCCCGGGACTCGGGGCCGTGTTTAGGTTTCTCGCCATAGTGATTTCCTGGGAAGTTAAACCGGAGTGGTTTCCCGTTGCCTTCTCCGGTGGACTTTTCTGTCGGGGTTACCTACCCTTAGCTGGTGGGCTCCAGTTTTGTGGCGCTGGAGATTCGCCATTCATCCTCTCCCTATCTGCTATGGCTGATGTTAATGCCAGTGGCCACATTGCCCAGGGCTCGCGGGGCCTTAGAGACCACTCGTGGACGCTAGGGAGTAGGACTATTGGTAGTGTTGCTGATGGAATGCAACTGTGGCATTACACGGCATTTTTAGGCATACATTTTCCAGCAAAATATGCACCACCGTGACCCTACCAAAATTTGAGCCCCAATAGGTACATTACTCCCTCCCTATACACGAGATATCTCTACTAGGGAGGTAGAATAATTATTATAATGATTGTTTTTTATTGTTTATTGAAAATAATTGTAATGTTAATTATTCATGTGGTAGAATCATATTATTGAGTAGGTACCTACATGTCTTGTGTGTGTCAGTATCTAAATACAAAGTATGTATATACCTAGCTGTATACGAACATAATTAAGTCCACACGCACATAACCTACGTACAAATATGTATATTATATTTATATCACGTACCTATTCAATTAACACAAAGTTATCAAAAAACAAAATTACGTACATACTCATGCTGAAAACAATTCAGGGTATGAAATGAAATATCTACTTAGTACCTACGTATTGCGAATATATTATGAAATCCAAACTGTTGGTGACGAACAAAAAAAATATTCGTATAAGAAAAATAAGGAAATTAAGTGAATAAACTAAATAATTGCTAATAACATAATCAGTTACGATACATATTTTTATTTTATTATTTTATAAATATAGAAGCACAAAACAGACAATAACTACATAAATAAAGTTAGAAAAAAGGTTAATCTTTCAGAGATCAGCTATCAACCAATACCATGCGCTACAATTAATTTCAAAAAGATAGGTACCTAACATTCCAATCATCTCAACATGCCTACATTATACACAGTCTCGCTCGCTCACTCAATCATCACACTAGCACAAAAACAAATCAATAATAATAATTAAAATAAAAAGTAAAAATCAAGGGAAAAGGAAAAAAAGGGGGGAGGGGGAAGATCACTGCGTACCTGCTGATTCATTTAGAAGTGTGGAAGTAAGTTTTTTAAATACCTGTCTCTTGTAAGCATTCAGAGGTAAACCAAATAAATCGACGTCCGTCAGCATATTATTGTATAGAGATGTAATTTATCATATTGTCATGTATATTATACATTGTTATATATGAATTTAGGTTTAATCGGAAATACTATAAATCATATATTATTATGTTGTTAGCCTATTTAGTAGATAGCTAATATCTCCCTATGTAATATTATATTGTATTATATTACACACAATCATTACTTATCCTAGTAAGTTATTATAGAGATATAAATTAACAGACACTTACCTAATATAAACAGATATGTAATAATATAAAACCTTTTAGGTGACCACTTATGTAGTGTCAATTATTATCAGAATGTGAAATTTATATATTAGATTATAATTATGTACCTACGTATTAGCGCTATTTTTCAAAGTAGATACCTACTACCGCAAACGCCCTATAGAGAATAATAGGAATTATAATATATCTGTAATATTATATATGGGAGAGGTAGGTAGGTATTCGTCTATAGAAAATAATAGGAATTATAATAGGTATATCTATAATATTATATATAGGAGGTAGGTAGGTATTCGTAGGTATTCGTATTCGTCATTCCCACCACATTCTTAGCGCTCTGATGTCGTTGTAATATAAAAGAGGGATGTCTGGACCATCAGATGTGATTATTTATTTCTTTATAAACATATTTGATATCAATAAAACACTGTAAACAAACAAATATGTTTAAAATGTCTTTTCACAATGTGAACACACAAACTCTAGATCATTTATTTCTTTATTAACAATTGTTTACGGCATGAGCCTTTTACATGTTGAAATTATGTAAACAAAAGTAACACTGAGAAAAATACTAACGAAATTTTCACAACGAATCCATGGTACGTACTATCAGATTAGGACCAGAGATAGTACAAACGATTCATTAGCACGAATCTATAATACTAGCTTTTCGCAAACAAATCATTGGTAAATTTATTAACGATTTGTTTGCGAAAAGTTAATATTATTATAGATTCGTATTAATGAATCGTTTGTACTATCTCTGGTCCTAATCTGAAAGTACGTACCAATGATTCGTTGTGAAATTTTGTTTGTATTTTTCTCAGTGTAGGTACACAATATCAATTTACATATACAAAAGTCAAAGTTTATAAAATCACACATCAAGATCAGTGATAAAAAGAATTTGAATTAATCGTTTGATTACTTGTTTAGTACAAAGTACAGAGAAAAAAAAATAAGGTTACTTAACTAATAATATTCTCAAAATAATAAGTTATAAACAACCAGAGTTAGACAATTTAATCGGTTTAAATAAAATAAGTATATAGTCAAAATAGAATGACATAAATACAAATCTGATGTAATTAATACTAGGTAAGTACCCTACCTACACTCAAATGTAAAAGTGACGATGGTTTGGACGAGGGGACTTCTTTTTATTTTCTATTGTGATTTATCTATATCAGGTACTATAGGCAGAGAGAACGGAATGCTATATAGATCTATCCTTACATACTTCTTTCGCTTCTTCTACATTCATCCAGTTACACATACTTGCACGCCGATTTCTCTTACTCAACACGCGGTCGTCCTTTCCAATTTGATCCACGTGATCAAGCCACGTAGTTGTGTATTTAGATTTAAGATAAAATGAAGTTTAGTAATAGATTTTAGCAGAAGTTAAGCTTTATAATTCTATAGAAAATAAATAAAGTGAGTTCTACAACAAATACTCAGAATATAGGAATTGTAATAATATTGTTAAAGTTTGACAGGATCCAATAAAATGTTACGTCTTCATAATAACTACATAGTGAATACCTACCACTACAATGTACATATTATAATAATGTCCTATACCTACTATTCAATACATACACTTGACCCGGCTGCTGGCTCAATACCTCACTACACACTCGCAGTTAAGATGATGTTGCATAATAGTTTCTCCGTAAATCCGATACCCCAACCCGTAAACAAATGGAAGTGCGTCCCACGTGGAGAAGTGGGAAGCCATCAGACTCCGCCCCCATAAACTTTCTTCTGCGTCTATTCCTAGAGGAAATAGCGAACGTGTAAAACTTTTTGTATTCGATTTTTTCTACTAGTTTAAAAAAATCAAAAATTAATCTAGGTTTTCGGTTAATTTACCAAGTTAAATGGAAAAATTATTTCATGTTACTTTAAGTGAAATTACATAAAAAAAAATCGTCTGAGATAAAATGCTGTTTTTCAAAATCCACAAAGTCCATGAGAAATAAAGTTTAGTTTATCGACCGACGGTTCTTGGTGGAAGTTCATATAAATAATTTTTAAAAATTAAACATGATAATTATATAGTGTCTGTACTTGAGAGCCATTAAGACTCGAGTGCATTTTTGACAAAAATGCCAAAGTTACGAAAAAAGCAGAAATAACATAACAGTCGTGAGTTTTAAGTACAGAAATGCTTAGGGTCTATTAAATAAGCTGTATAATACTATATACAGCTTATTACTAGTAAAATGTTGAGAATTTTTCGATTAAAAAATTGAATTTGAAAATGGCATTTTAGTACTTAAGACTAAATGGCTCTCAGCTACAGAGTTATTCCACTATTGACTTTATTATTATTCTTGTCAGCCGGCATTCAAGAGCTTCACTTTACATTTGCCTGACGATGAGAGCGGAAGCTCTTGAAAGCCGGCTCGCAAGAATAAATAAAGTCAATAGTGGAATAACTATATATCGTGTTTCATTTTTAAAAATTGTCCATGAAAAATGCACAAAAAGTATGTTATATTTATAGTCAAAATGATAATAATAATAATAGATGAAGTAGATGAGTAGATGGAGTAGATGACAGGCTCAAATACAGCATGCAGAAGGCCGTACTTCTATCGTCCACCAGGATAGTAAGAAGGTTTTTGTCCCTGTAGCTCTGTAAGTGATCTCCCATGATTGTACTATTTCATAGAACATCATGGAAGAATCAACTCGAATAATGTTGGGGTTCTACATTTGAATATACCTAAATTTATTTTAATAATATTTTATGGTTTTTGTTATTTAATGTTTTATTTAAATTTTATTGTTAATCGTGTTAATTGTTATTGTTAATCGTGTTAATTGTTAATTGTATATTGTTAATCGTGTTAATCGTGTTAATTGTGTTCAAAATGTAGAATCTAATATTGTTTTGTTTAATAAATGAGATATGAGATAATAATAATAATAAGAACACTTTATTGATCAGAAAAAAAAAATCATGAGCAATTGGCGAGCTTATTGCCTGGAGGCAATATCTTCCAGCTAACCAAAATGTTATCTAGACAAAGTTTACATCTATCACTATCAGGTTTACATGACTAAACGTTTTTTTTCTATAATAAAATAACACATTTTAAAATAATAGGTAATTAATATTTTATTTGTTGTTCGTTCGTTTGTTAGTATTCAAAGGAGATGGAAATTATTTACACTATTGATTATTGATGATGATACACTATTAAATTATATACAACATCGCTTTTACATTCCGTAATAGTTTACTAGGTAGGTGCACTGGTGCACATAATAATATTAATAATTCAAGAATTTTTGTGTTTACGCTGTGGAAATCCATTTTTAATTTTAATAAATAAAATATAAAAATATATTATTGAGCACTGTTTAATCTCCACTATGTTTCCCTGAAGATGCCTACAAGTATAGGCGAAAACGTTCGGTATTTAACCTAACATAGTGGAGATTAAACAGTGCTCAATAATATATTTTTATATTTTATTTATTAAAATTAATAATATTAAGTTTTACCGTGTTTTCTTAAAGATCTTACTACAGAGGTTGCATGCATACAGGAGACGAGAAATGAAAAGCAACCAAAATACAACTTTGATCAATAGCTACGAGTATAGGCTTGTGTCTCCGTGGAACAGTTTATTATTATCATTGTATTTAATATTGTACAACTAACATATTTATCACGTCGCATTTATGCCAATAAAAATATGCATTTGTTATTTAACACATTGTAAGTTTTTGATCGACGTGAACATGAAAAGAATTAGAAGATTGAGTGGATGCAAGAGGAGCGTTGTGCATAGAATGAATTGAGATGGTTTAGTCATATGGAACGAATGGAAGAGGAAAGTATGACAAAGAGGATATATTTGTCTGAAAAGAGGGGTGTGAGGAAGCGCGGGCGTCCGAAATTCTCAAGGACTGCCGTGTATTCAGTAAGAGAAATAGACGTGCGAGCATGAAAAATTGTATGAATGTAGAAGAATCGAAAGAAGTATGTTGGGACAGATTTATATCGCGTTCCGTTCTCTCTGCCTACCCCACTTGGGATACGGTGTGAGGGAATAGTGTAGTTATAGCGATTATTTATTAATTTTATTCTTCACTGTACATTGTTTACAATAATACAAATTAACATAGAAAATATCAATTATACAATTCAATGTACAGAGGGCGAGTTTATCGCTAAGTCTAACGTAATACGAGTACAGGCGTAATATTTACTGACATAATGATAAAATCCAAAGCCCAATGTTTGCTTACTTTGACCCGCGCCCTTGAGATGGATGCTCCATTAAACGGCGCCGAATAAATCATCCAACATAGGTACATACATACTTATTTATATTTAAAAGATAATATTTAAATTAAATCAAACACTGTTTAATTCCACTATGAGATTGTTTTAATTATAACGTTTTCAACTACAATGTAGTCATCATCAGTAATAACACAATACTAAATCTTAAATTTAAAGGACACAACAATATTAAAATCTAAGGAGTGGTCTTAATTGGCAGGGTGTGTGTGGAGGGTGGAGGTGGAAAGTTCAGGGGCGGGTTCAGTAGCAGAAGTAGTGGTGAGGTTATTTGTGGGTGTTGAATATTTACTAAATTTTTATGATTATTAATTTCTAATGTTCCCAAGATGTCCAGTTTTTTGCCTTTAGAACATTTTTGCAGCAATTCCACACCGCTGAGGTCAAAATCATGGCCCGTATCTCTAGCATGGTCCGCCATTTCTGAATTGATACCAAAGTTCTTTTTAGCTCTAAGGTGCTCAGTTACTCGAGTATGAACTCTTCTGCCGGACTGACCGATGTAGGCTGAGTCACAGTCTTTACAATTTATTTTAGAAACACCACTGGAATCTAATGGATTCATTTTTGATTTATTATTTAATATATATTTTCTAATCGAGTGGTCGGTATAAAATGCTGGTTGAAATGTTTTGTCTTTGCAGATGTTGATGAGAGATGTGGACAATGGACCAGTAGGTATATAGAATCTTGCGCCAGGGTTTATCTTGAATTGTTTTTGTTTTACTATATATAGGTATACTTATAGATGACATGTTGGGTTGAGAATTTCTTAATTTTCTTACGTATTACATCAGGCTTATATCCGTTATTTGTTGCAATATTTAAATATTATCTTTTATAATGTATTTCCACAAAGTTACACTCGAAAATATAGAATATTTATTATTTATATTTATTGTGATCGCTTATAATTCCCTCTACCAACACACGTCCTCATCCAAGCAGGAATCTGTTTATATGACATAGTAAAAATATAATATATATATATATGTATATAATGTCCTTGTTTATTCATTAATTTCACTATTCATAAAGTTCTCCCCTCTGTGAGATCTCATCTCTGTCATTAATCTCGTAGTTATGTTCCTTTCTAATTTTTGGCAATCTCCTTAATCGCTGCAGCTCCCCGAAGAGAAACACATAAAAAAACTTTCCAAATGGCCAATTCTAAACGAAGTGTATAATTCCATATCCCAGGGAGGATGAGAGGGAGAGTTAAAGGGAGGAGGGAGGCAGACAGAAAGCCTTCCAGTCACATTGTCGGAGAAAAACACATGGAAGGCAAATAATACGATAAACACACAATGGTATATATATGTACAATGTATGTACATACATACATAGATGTGTATTGCAAAATGATATTTTGTAAAAATACGCTACATTTCCTGTATTTGAAGTATTTGCATATATTAGGTAGGTATGTATAATATCATGTATGTGTATGCAGAAGTCTATCACTGATGTTCTATGTGATGCTATATATATGTATAGACTCTACATAATCATGTGGGTGATAAGGGACGATCAATAACAATACAACATCATTAGATGTCTACAATATATTTCATTATACAATAATAATACAATGATGATACATTATTCAACATAATATAATATGTAAATATAGATACATATCTATCCACATTATTTATAATACTGAGCTCAATATATTATTGTATAGTAGAAGAAGAACTGCAGCAAATTTTAATTTATCAAAATTGACTGAAAAATATACTCAACTGATGTAAGATAGTGTCTCAGGCTTTCTATAAATTGGAAGAATATTTCAATTGAAAGGTCCCGGATTCACATTTCACTGCCAATTTACATATTTCAACTTTATTATCGAGATCACTATTAGAATATTTGAGTGTTTTTGGAGTACCTACATACTGACAAACACAAAGAAACTCAATTCATTAGTGACAATCGTAGAGGTACCTACCTTACCTCATATCTTTTTAATAAAGAGTACCGGTGCAATGCATTTAAGTGAAAATAATGGCTTCTACATGTCTATATAGTAACGCAACAAATAAATATTATAACAATAAGATACTTCGGCCTGTGGGTAGGTGGCCCCTACACTTAAATAATATTATTATAATATACAAGTAGGTAGACATAGTATAAACTAACACGCGACATTTTCGGGAGTGGATCGATTCAAAAAACAAAATTACCAATGTAGCCGTAGGATGATGAGGGGTTGTGTGGGAGGGTAAGAATGGAGAAAGGGGAGGGGAGGATACTATTTGTGTCTCACCCCCTCCGTAGTACGTTTGTAGGTACCTACCACAGTCTACATTCTTACATTATATCACATGGGGCGCCGATATATAGGTATCTATCTACATACTATTTAATATTATTATTATTATATAAGTAGCCACGTATAGGTACCTACGTAACGTAGCTACATTATTGTCTACTGTAAGATGTGTAGGTACCTACTGTAATGACATTTTTATTGCATCCATTAAATATTTTTGCGACATATGTATGTAGGTGCCTACTCGGGACAATGGTTGCATATTATATAATAATATGTCGAAAGAACTCGTTAAACGGGAATATTAAATCTGTGCTAATTTATAACAACAGTTCATAATTACATATCGATATATGTAATACGCACAACACAAACATATTATATAGAAACAAAAGACAGACTAATTGAGTCATCTCGATCTCGCAGAATAGGCTTTGGAAATAGATCGTTCAGTGTTGCGGGTCACAGATGCTGGAACAAGCTGCCTTTGGTTCTGCGAGAGGAGGTGAATGGATAGAGCTTTAAAAGAGGGCTGAAGACGCACCTTTTTGCTGGGAGATTCGGGTGATAGACGCGGTATACGGCGCCCTTAAGGTCATGCTATGAGTAAGCGGCGCTTTACAAATTGTCCATATACACGAGTGTAAATACATAGATAGACACTTAATAAATCTGTACAAATACACAGTAATGTTATTCAGTAAGTAAACGTGCATGTAGAATTCCATAATATTTTCAAAGGCCATCCACTCATTAACGAGTGATAAGGGATTCTGTTCCGTGGAATCTCGCACATATTATCTAAAAGTTTTCTCGAAGATTGTGTAAAAGACCAGATATTCTTGAAATTCACGTAAAATACAAGATAAATTTAATTCAGCCATGAGATATGCCACCTATCCTGAATGTATTACTTTTTTTATAACAACAGAAAAGACAACTTTAATATTTTTTTTTATATTAAAATCAATTAACCTACAACCACCCATATTGTGGGATATACCTACCACGATAGTATACATAGATAGACTTAGCCATAAATGTACTATATAATATTTATCAAATGTAGGTAGGTACGTTACAACTATAATAACCTATGATAATAATGTGGGTACATATTATAAAAATCCAAATACATACATATACATCATACATGATATGGGAGTAGTTATTGTATTAATGTATCAGATAGAGATTCGGTAGGTATGAGTTAGTATTCAGGTGTAGATATGTATGTATATGTGTCGGTTTACTGGGTCAGTTTCGTTTTTCTGATGTGTGCGTGTGTGTGTGTGTGTGTGTGTGTGTGAGTAGAGCACTAAGTAAGTATGTAGGTATAATGCAGAGAGAAGAGAGCCCAGACATAATGTCTGGATACACGTCTCCCACCTGCACATACATACATACATACCTACAGCTTATATTTATACACAAGACACAGTTATACATACATCTGTCAGTAGTTATACCTATCCATATAATATTGTATTATATATTACACATCTGTACTCTGACACTATGTTTGACATTAGAGCCAGGTAGGTACTTGGACAGTCCAGCCTTTAGTATTGCTTCTCTTTTTAAAATTCTTACTTTAAGCTTTTTTATGAAAGTTTCATGAATTGAAAAAAAAAATCTAACTAATATGCATAAAAAAAAATACTCAAAGCAAACAATGCGGGTAAACATGTGCGCCCGAAAAAGCAAGGAAATTAGGATTATGAAATCAGCACCCCGCAGCAGTCATAATTATGTATGTATTGTTATTATAGTATCTATCATTTACATGTATATTGCTTTGTTTTTTTATAATTAAATCACCTAAAAAGTGCTTTTATAATATTATTTGTCACTACATAGTTTATTCTTACTACTTTCCAATACCGTTTTACAATTTTACCGTTTTTTAGGCTTTTTACAACATAACAATAATACACTTCTACTACTACAAGAACCTGGACTCGGGCTAAAGTGAAAGACGCATTCGGCAAAATGGTCCAGTGTCCAGTGTGTCCGTTTATAATTGTCTTTTTTTAACACCTACCTTTTACGGGACACTCTAAAACTAACAGAAAAGAGCGGGAAACTTAATATTTACGGAAACTAACATTTAGTGCGAGACCAAACTAAGATTTGCTGGGTACTCCACGATTCAACAATACAACGTTAGACATGTATCACCATTCACCATTATTAATGTAATTCCATTAAATATAATTATGTAGTATTTACCTACAAGTAAAATATGAAACAATGTTTTCCTAAACAATAAGAGACTTTTACATATTTATGTGTGAGTGTAGATACACACATACATACCTACATATCTTTGGATGTTGTACAATTACATATCTAAACATATTTTATATTAACAATAACACTGTTTACTTTTCACTGTTGATTTATTACTCGAGTACTTTCGTCAAGTAAGCTTGACATTTTCAAGAGAACATATTCTCAAAAAAAGAAGCAATACCCGTTCTCTTGAAAATGTCAAGCTAACTTGACGAAAGTACTCGAGTAATAAATCAACAGTGAAAAGTAAACAGTGTTATTGTTAATATCAAATATGTTTAGATATGTAATTGTAAGGAAAGCACTCGAGTGAAAAGTAAACAGTGTTCTTGTAAATATCAAATATGTTTAAAATGTCTTTTCACAATGTGAACACACAAACTCTAGATCGTTTTAATTACATATCTATTGTCATATTCATATAATAATATTATATACCAATACGTATAGATCGGAGATAAGATAATACTGTGATTGTATAATAAAGTTATAGTGGTGTGCGAGGATGAGAAGATATTGCATAAATGTCGCAGCCAAGTTTTGTTTTGTTTAAAAATCTCATAATTACCCAGTAATGATTTTATTTTTATAATAATGCCATTGGTTGGTATTCCTAGTATTTCCACAACATATATATATACATATATACGAAATACTCGTATTATACGATAGGTATGGTTTAAATCGCAATATATGCATCACTTGCAGGGTAGACAAGAGAGTATTAGGTGTTCCAACGCTTACGAATCGGCTAAGGCTGACTTAAGTGCTTTGTACCATGGCAACGTTCACCAATTCCACCTATCTCTCTTATGTTTCTCTCATATCAATCCTTTCAGAGCGGAAAATTCTTATTTACGGATTTTATTCAAATTCTATAAATACTGTTTGTCTCTGTATCTTATTTCACTTTTTACTAATCGCCTGATGATGGAGTCGAGAGTCTCCTTACACTAGTACGCGAAGTAAATAAAAGTCATTTGGAAGGTAACTACTTGCTGTGTTTTTCTTTCAGTTTATCTTTCAGAGCGAGTGACTGCTCTCATCGTGGGGGAATATGTTCCACAATGTTGTTCTTTTGTTGGTGTGTATTCTTAATTACTGTTTTCGAATTTCAAAATAAAAAAGTCTTGAAAAGCTCATCAATGGTGCAAGTGCACTGAAATCGCGATAGCCTATTTTAAATTAGTTTAACAAATAATCATAGTAATTCAAGTTTAAATATTTTATTTAAAATGTCTAGAAATTATAACATAGTTAATGCCTCTAAAATATGTGAAAAAAAACCAATTAAATCAATATTTATATACACATACGCAGGTAGGTATACTGAATTTATGCAACCTATACATTATAAGAGACATGATATTTAGTGTAGGTACTAAATGTAGATAGATATATTATGTTGAGATACTTGTAAAGACAGTAGGTACCTACCTACCTACCATATACTATGTATTCTGTACAACACACCACCAGGTGAACAATATTATTACAATCTGTAAACATAAGGAACGTGTCCAAAGTGTTTTTCTTACAAATACTAATAATTACATCAACATAACTTTATACATTATATATTATTATGTATGTATGTTGTTAGAGGAATCTCTATATCTTGGGATCAATTTTCGAATCTACATTTCATTTGGGTCCATAACATAAAAATATTTAAAAAGGTAAGTCAATATTATAGCTTACATTAGTATAATAGATGAACGTTAATCAAATTAAATTATTTTTTTTGTTTGTCTAGTAATTTTAATCATTTTAAATTCAAATTATCCTTTGTACCTGCATGTGAAGTTTGTTTCAGATTATATATATATGAAAGACTGTATGATCTAATTTTCATTCGAAATTCATGTGCAACATGCATTCCATTAATGAAAGATCATGTAATTTTACGCAGGAGATAATATAAGATGAATGTTTTACTCCATTTCACTGCGTACAGTCTGGCAGAGACTTGGCTCTTGCCTTTGTCTCGTCCCGTATGCAAAGGCAAGAGCCAAGTCTCTGCCAGACTGTACGCAGTGAAATGGAGTAAAACATTCATCTTATATATATATATATATATATTTATCTTTTTTTTCATTAATTTATTATTTTTTATTTATTTATTTATTCTTTACTGTACATTGATAACAAGCAAATTTACACAAAAATACATTTCAAACAAAGACAATCATACAATCAATATACAGAGGGCGAGTTTATCGCAGAGGCGCGATTTCTTCCAACTAACCCAATTTCATAAAACCTTCACATAAAGAAATTTTTTTAAAGAAAGGAAAGAGGAGGTAAAAAAGGAGAAGAATATGTAGGAAGAGGGACTAGGATACAGAAGCCATATTTTGTGTGATAAAATGGTCCTTGACCGCCCGCTTGAAAGCTTGAAGAGTGGGGAGCAACCTTATCCTGGAAGGCAAACTATTCCAACAGCGAGCACCATGAACAGAAAAAGAGTTTGTAAAAAAGTTTGAGCTATGAGCTGGTATCGCCAGAAGACGCTCGCTATTGGATCGTAAGGGCAAGCCATGGCTCGAAAGATACTCAAACATTTCCTTAAGATAGTATGGTGAAGACGTAGAGTATAAACAATTATAAACCAGTGATAAGACATGGAGATCTCGTCTTTGGCGCACGGTAAGCCATTTCAGTTTATTCCTAAATCTTGTTATGCGGTCAGATCTTTTCAGATCAAAGATGAAACGAATGCCAGTATTTTGTAACCTTTCCAGTTTAGTGAGTAATTCCAAGTTACAACCAACGTAGGCACAATCGGCATAATCAAGGATTGGAAGTAGAAGAGACTGGACCAAAAGAGTTTTAATTTTCATGGGCAAGAACCTTTGCAATCTCCTCAGATTATGCATGCTGCAAAAGAATCTCCTCCTAACATTATTAACGTGTTGACGCCAAGAAAGCTCTCTATCCAGTAAGAGACCAAGATTCTTTGCAGTTTTTATCATGAAACTGTAACTTTATATTAATGTCTTCGTCTGTCAAATTGTTTTGATTGTTATTTTTATTTTATTGTTCAACATGTAAAAGGCTTTGCCGTGTAAAGAAGCTAAATTAAATTAATAATTTATAAACAATAAAAACACTGTTATATTTTCACCATATTTATTCAAACTCTAACGTTTCCGCCCACTACAATGGGCATTCTCAAGAGTACTGAAACAGTAAAATGTCCCCTACAAAAATTGAAGGTGGCCCATTGAAGTGGGCAAAAACGTTAGAGTTTGAATAAATATGGTGAAAATATAACAGTGTTTTGATTGTTTATAAATTATTGAATATGAATTTTTACAGTGTGAACTCAAACACCCTTCAACAATTTAAATTAAATATATTAAAAATTAAATTTTATAAAGGCGCTTGATAAAATTAATAGGAACCTATCTCAACACAATAGAATTATATTACTTCGTATAGAAGTGCTGGTAGCTTAGCCGCGATGTTCCAACTCAGGTCGGCCGATCGGCCGACCTGCATTTTTGCCTTGTTCAGTACGAAATTGACCATCGTTCGAGTAAGATGTAGCGTTCCTTACAAAAATGCATGTTACACATGCACTATTCAGGTGTATACAACTCAATGGTATTTTATCAACTATAATTTAATTTTCTGTAAGTATCTTAAATTCCCAGTATGGAGTAACTATGTCCCCCTGAGACCCCAAATGAGGCATAAGGAGAGTACTACAAATTGCTAATATTTAAAAAAGGAACATGAAAATTGTGATTCATTGTTCTAAACACCATATCTAGTACTTTAGTACATATAAATCTATGTCTCAACATTGCTACATAAACATAATACCTATTTGTACCTACTGTTGCACAAACTTTCATCCTTTATACAGCTAATTTGGAGAAGTTGGGGTTAGAAAATTCTCTTCTATAAAACCGTGAATACTGTCTCCATTTGTCTCGTTTTTGAATTATGAAAGCTGATTATTCATATAAAAAAACTTGTAAATATAACATTTAAAACCATACACAATAACCATTGTATGTGTTTATATTAGTCGGATCAAAAGGAGTAATGTTCATTTTCAGTATTTGCTAGTTCCATTTCATCGCGCAGTATGTACGGTACGCATATACATATTAAAATGATTATGTTCAGTAATTGCTAGTTCCATTTCATCGCGCAGTATGTACGGTACGCATATACATATTAAAATGATTATTTTCAGTATTTGCTAGTTCCATTTCATCGCGCAGTATGTACGGTACGCATATACATATTAAAATGATTATTTTCAGTATTTGCTAGTTCCATTTCATCGCGCAGTATGTACGGTACGCATATACATATTAAAATGATTATTTTCAGTATTTGCTAGTTCCATTTCATCGCGCAGTATGTACGGTACGCATATACATATTAAAATGATTATTTTCAGTATTTGCTAGTTCCATTTCATCGCGCAGTATGTACGGTACGCATATACATATTAAAATGATTATTTTCAGTAATTGCTAGTTCCATTTCATCGCGCAGTATGTACGGTACGCATATACATATTAAAATGATTATTTTCAGTATTTGCTAGTTCCATTTCATCGCGCAGTATGTACGGTACGCATATACATATTAAAATGATTATTTTCAGTATTTGCTAGTTCCATTTCATCGCGCAGTATGTACGGTACGCATATACATATTAAAATGATTATTTTCAGTATTTGCTAGTTCCATTTCATCGCGCAGTATGTACGGTACGCATATACATATTAAAATGATTATTTTCAGTATTTGCTAGTTCCATTTCATCGCGCAGTATGTACGGTACGCATATACATATTAAAATGATTATTTTCAGTATTCGCTAGTTCCATTTCATCGCGCAGTATGTACGGTACGCATATACATATTAAAATGATTATTTTCAGTATTTGCTAGTTCCATTTCATCGCGCAGTATGTACGGTACGCATATACATATTAAAATGATTATTTTCAGTATTTGCTAGTTCCATTTCATCGCGCAGTATGTACGGTACGCATATACATATTAAAATGATTATTTTCAGTATTTGCTAGTTCCATTTCATCGCGCAGTATGTACGGTACGCATATACATATTAAAATGATTATTTTCAGTATTTGCTAGTTCCATTTCATCGCGCAGTATGTAAGGTACGCATATACATATTAAAATGATTATATTTAGGCTAGACACAGACAACAACTGGATGAAATTAATAATTACGCGAACATAAACAGACTGTCATTCAAACAATTCGTATTATAAAAATATATCCCAGTTGTACTTATATTATTATTATTATCTCATAAGATGATGCACTGGACTGGATGTATATAATTACGCGGCGGCAGAATTGCCATCCACACTTCTCAGCATTGTACAACCAGATAAGTCTCCATATGATTAGTCATGATCACACAAAAACTTAACAGTCTAATGCCGGGAAAAATTCACCTATCCAGATATACAGGATATCAAAGGATTAGGCTCAAAACGCGGGATCAAAATACCAGCATTGTGCCTGAAATATCTGTGTTCAGAAACTTTTTTACAATATTACAAGTGTTTATTATAATAGATTTTTGAATTTTAATGTACAAATTAACCGGTAAATCTAATTTTTGTAAATTATTTATTAAAGATTTCGGAGTTACCCCTGTAGCTGACATGACTAAAGGTATTATATAAACGGACCTAGAATGCCAAATATTTTTTATTTCTCCTGCTAGTTCTGTATATTTACGTATTTTTTCTGCAACGGTTGTTTGTATATTATGTGTATTTGGGACAGCGATGTCGATTAGGTACGTTATTTTATTACGTTTATCATGTAATACTAAATCGGGTCTATTATGATGTATTTGTCTATCTGTTATTATGGTTTTATCATAATAATTATAATATTGTAATAGGTATCTATCCTACATATTATATTATGGGTAATGCGGTTTACCATTAACTAACAACTAAAAGTTTTGTAAAGCTCTCCATGTCAGCATGACAGACATGTGGTAGATGTTATACTTACTTCTGTAACAATGTTCTTGTAATAATCGTTAATCGTCAAATACTTAAAATCATATTCGAACTTAGGCAACTATTTTTATAGTTGTGTAGTCAACTTATACTTCTTCGCATGAACTTATAATAATCAAATATTATTTAGAAATGATGAAATGATATTATTCTTAATCGAAAGAGAAACTTAGAGTTTATGGTGTGAGCGTTAGTTTGTTGAGGTGGATTACATCATACATAAAGAGCAGCTTGCAATCATTAATAATTGTATGTCTCAATTTCGATCACGCCCTTCTGGTGAAACTGGGCTCTCATTTGGGTCCAATATTCTTTATTCTTAACATCAATAATATTCAAAACTGTTTCAAATTTTGTGAATTTCTTGTGTATGCCGATGACATCAAAATTTTCAACAGGGTGAATAATTTGAGAGATGCTGGGAACATGCAGGCGGATTTGTATTTATATTGTGAAGACATGAAACATTGATGTTGTCGTCTTCGTCGTCGAAACAATGTATGTCAAATATTGATGTAATGTACCTACTATTTTGAAATCTGTGGCATATGACTGTGTGTTATAATTTATTTTAATAAAAATATCTTTCAAACATACACGATTCAGCAGTAATCAGTTAAACAGTGTTTCCCAACCTTCTTTATGCCATGCCCCACCGTTAGACTTTTCTAAAGCCATATGCCCCACCGGCCTCTTTTTTAATTAAACAGTTGGTAAATTTTCAATAATAGGGGCATTTGGTGTACCTTAGGACAGTTTTACCTTTGGACAGTTGTAATTTTAATAGGTTGCCATAGATTTAAAATATGCAAATTCACAAAAATATAACATTTTTGTGATGTCGCCACTTAATCGTGTTTGGTATGACATAAGTGCATTAATTTGTCTAGGATAACAGTTTGAAGATTTTTTGATCAAAAAGTAAATTTTTCACTCATTTATATTGTTTCTATTATTCTGGTTGTTTTGTTGGTGTGTGACATATACAATATGAATATCAAATCTTACAAGTTTTACCTTTGTGAATACATTATTGGTTTACCGCTGTCATAACTCCAACTTGTTTGGCGCCCCAAAATACCTGTCAGTATCGACATTTTTGTTATGTTGTACCTATGGACAACGCTGCTGTTGTACCTCTGGACGTGTCCAAAGGTACACAATCATTTGACAGCTTTCGTTTGGTAGAATTATATTTTGATAAATAGAATAAATTTATTAAATATTAATGAATTTGCAACATTTTTATGAATTAATGTAGATATAATTTTGTAAATTGTGTATAATTCATATTTGCATCAACATCACAATATTATATTATTTTTTGTGCCGCAAAGTAAAAAAGGTGTAAAAAGGATTCAACCCTTTGTAGAAGATATAATAAATGCAATTAATGAGTGTAAGTAAGGTGAAAGCATACGAAAAGTAGCAGCAAAGTATAAATTATCTAAATAGACACTTCATCATTATTTAAAAAAAGCTCAAAACCACGATTACGTTTAACCAAATTATGCTGTTAAGTGCTGAAGAACTCAAGCTTTATGACTATTTAGAAAAAGCTGCGTTCTTCAATTTTGGGTTAACTGTGGCACGAGAAAGAGAGATGGCATTACAGTTTGCTGTTGCCAAAAATAAAAATATGGCACAATCATGGAACATAAAAAAAATCGAGTTTAGAATGCGTTTGTGGAGTTAGAAAACGTTTTCTTCAGCTATCGTTGAGAAAGCCAGAGTTAACAAGCTTAGCGAGAGCAACTATATAGTGAGTTACAATCCATCGGGTTGGTCTGCAACAAGTGCAGATTTTCTTCTCCATTCTTCCCTATTTTCAGCTTACCTCTTTAGTCTTACGTATGTGCCACAATTCAAGTCCTTCTTCTCCTCTTTTTGTTGCCTCCTTTTGCTTACCCTGTTTAACACCTCTTCGTTTTTGACCTGTTCCAATCAATGGATCTTCAGCATGCGTCTGTAGCACCACATCTCAAAGGCCACCAACCGTCTGTTTTCACTCGTACTGATGGTCCACGACTCGCAACCATATAGCTTTTATAAAACAAACGTTGTCCAATTCTTTGATAATTTGAAAATGTCAAGATACAATTTAGATGAAACGGGCAACGTCCAACGTGCACAAACCTGGTAGAGTCTTAGCTCCCAAAAGTTTAAGAAAACTTAGAACCATGACAGTAGCAGAAAGAGGAGTAAATGCACAATGATTGTTTGCATCGATACCAATGGAAATTATAGCATTGCTCCGATGCTTATTTTCCAAGGGTAAATTTTAAAAGCTATATGCTGTTAAGCGACCCACTTAGATGTATTGGTAGTGCAAATCCAAGTGGTTGGTCAAACGAAAAAAAAATCTGGTTTAAATAATCCAGTGTTATTGATTATGGACACGAATCTCATAATCGATTGAAATTATTGATAAAGCTAGAGATTCAGGAATAGTAATTTTGACTCTTCATCTCCATACTTCCCACAGAATACAACCGTTAAAAAAGTGTCTTTGGAACACATAAAACAATTTACCACAATGCTGCAGAAGAATATAATATGATCATGAATCCAGGGAAATCCATATCGATATACGAAATTAGAGGATTGGTTGGGAAATCATATCTCCGGTCATTCACAATAGGGAACATTGTGTCAGGATTTAAAAACACGGGTATCTGGCCAATGGATATAAATATTTTTAAAGAGGGACATTTTTCAGCAATCTAAACTAATTCTTTGATTCACATCCACTTTTCTGTCCTAAGGTACACACATAGCTGTCCGAAGGTACAACCTGTCGTTGTACCTTTGTACAAAAATGAATGATTTCAGAAAAACGCTAATTTTGTCGATAAATAAAAATGTAAGAAATGACAAAAAAAATTGATGACAGAAATATTTTCAGACTACTTATTTAAAAAAACTTTTTACCAATATCTCATTTCGTTTAAGAGAAAAAAAATATTGAATGTGAAAAAAAATAATTTGTCCTAAGGTACAACAAATGACCCTACATATGTGGAAGCGCGGTGCCCCACCTCTGAGGCGTGATGCCCTAAAAGATCTTAAATACAATTCAATTGTCGCGAATGCTTGAAAACATTTTCATCTACTTGAGTAGGTAGCTATTTATCGATAGCTCTGTACGAGTAGTAACAATATCCCATAGAGCAGATAGCTTCTCTCGTTCATCGCATAATAACTACATATACATAACGTGATAGGAACTCTTCTGAGGTAATACGTGGTGGTGGTGGTGGTATTGTTTACAGAAACTGAAGTCACACTGTCTGGAGATCTGATATCTGCTTGAGTGCTGCTGCAAATCGTGAAGATGGAGAGACTCTGTTGCATCTCTCATCTGTATGGTAATTGCATTTAATAATAATGTAGATACATAGTTAATAATTATCTCTATTACCTAAATGTACATTGTACACGTAGAATGAACACCTTCCTTTTTGTTGTTGTTTATCATCTAAATACCAGAATATGCTCTTATAAAGGTCTCTTCCTGCGACGGAAACTCCTTACTACATAATTATAATATTAAAGCAACATCTTTTAGCATTCTGCGGAGTGACTTGTTCACAACAATCATTTTTCACAATTATCCTCATTTCATGATATCGTTTTAATTTCGAACTTGTTACAGATTGATATAAGATTTTTTTTGAACAAAATAATAATAGATGTAAGAATCTTTGTAGGTACATAAATAGGTTCCCTGGTTCCTATGTACATTCCTCAACGCAATGTGTGCATAATTTATTTATTTACTTACCTAGTGTGATATAAAATAATATATCTAACAATCTATAAACCCATGGCGTCTCCCACAACCTACAAGTTCAGTGGTGTAGACGGTTGAGTAACTACGTGTAAAGGGCATGCAGGTGACACGTAAATATGACATATAAATTTACATGCTGTGATTTCCTATGATTTGTGAACTCTGGAGAGTGTGGGCAGGGGTTAAAGACCCTATTGTTCAGGAGATAATATTATGATTCTTGAATGGGCCCTTGCGGTGGTTTTTCCACAAAACGGCGCATCTTAAAAAAATTGTCTGGTTATAATTATTATTATTATAACCTATATAATTATTTTAACCATTTTAAGCATCAGGTGTTTTCCTATATATATACCTACCTATGTAGTTAACTATACATATATGAACTTTTAAGGTGTATATATAGGTAGGTACCTACTTACTTATACCTACCTATATAATAATATTATTAATAATTTATATACATATAGGTACCTACATATAAATAGTATGAAGTTATGTATGTATATAAATCTAGTCATCAACTATAATTATATTATAGATACGCCACTTGTGTGGCTGTGGGTACATACATATTATGTCCCTACCTATGTATTTTTGGAACGAATATTGCTTTGACTTGGCAACGTAATATAATTTTTTAGTTTCTGCTAACGACAACTATTATAATAAAACGCGAGTATAAACACATACATACCTACTACCTATATCTTGATAGTTGCAATATAATAATAATACTACATTAGGTAGGTAGGTAGGTATCTATATAACGCATTTCATTGTGAATAGTGAATAGGAACGCAGTGGCTGCATTCTGTCAGTGACGTGACAGTAAGTAAGTACATAAGTACCTACCCAGAGGGTCAGAAGGATGTAGGTGTGTTGATGGTTTCTGTTTTTGATCGAGATCTCAACTTAGCTCAACTACCTATGTATGTAATATATTATTATGTACCTACCGAATGATCTGAAGAAACTCACTGAGAGAAATATCGCTGTCACAATATTATGTATAATAATGTGTAGCAGAAATAGTTAATTATATCATTGCCATGCTTAATAAATTATACATTTAGTAGCTATGTACATGTAGGTACCTGCCTACCTGCCTGACATTGTACTACCTATATCTATTACTTATTACTTATTATTAGTGTTGTATGATTGTAATGGTATTAACATATTGACTTGACTAACCCGCGTGTCATTAGGTACATAAGTACTCTACGTTTACACATTATATTATATCATATTATTATTATTACTATAATATCCATTACGCCGGCCGGTCGCATCGCCAGCGACCATTCTGTAACAACCGAAAAGCTTTGAAAGTACAGTTGAGTATTACATACATAGCTACATACATACATAATATTTATAATGGTAATGATGAGTGTATATATATATATAATACCAGCTACATGACATTAGTGGTAGGTAGGTACCTAGTGCAGGTATCGGGCTCAGTGAACTTATTATAGTATCTATCACCAGCTATAGGTAGGTACAATAAGTAGGTTTTACATTATTAGGTATAATATATTCGTCACATCATTTTAACATTAGGTACATTATAACTGTGTGCGTGAACATAATATAATAATAATAATAATACCACGAGGCGCCACCGGAAATCATCAGTGTCATAATTTAATAACAATACCTACCTATCTATCTATGTATGTAGATGCTGGCTACACAGCTGATATCTATCTAGGTATGTATGTAAATACATAACTACAAAATAATAAGCAACAGACAGAAAGACAGCTAGTTACACTACACATACATACATAAGGGATGTAATACCTACAATATAATATTACGTAGTTTCCTATAATATGTGTATCTAGAATCGTGATTTTTATCATTTATGATACATTAATACAATTTATAATATATTTTACCATACATATTTTTTACATTTTCTAGATATCAAATACGTCTTTCACCCCTCCAGAAAGTGTGTATATAATTATATATATTATACATAATTATATACACACTTATACATACATAGGTACACCACATAATACCTATTATGATAATTATTATGTTTGCATGCCATATACCTACCTACATATATTATACTTTTGTACAAATTTATTTTGACAAATAAAGTGTTTATTATTTTGTATTTATTTTATTTTTTATTTCTTAAATATACATATATATACAATTAATTTATATGATCAAAATTAAACTTAGAGCTAACTTATTTATTTGCTTTCCCCAATCAGCAAGGTAATATGCTGGTATGAGGGGAAATAGTATATAAACTATAATTACTTAAATATCAAGATCTTAATAAAATAACAATTTTATATTTATTGGATATTAAATAATAGGAATTATTAATTTACCTTAAAATAACAATAATCGGGTTTGTACTCAAATTTACTAACTAGAGTCTTGTAGGTAATATTATCTAAGTATATTAAGTCAAATCAGACTGATACGTACATTCATTTATATCTAAAGCATTCAGTAGGTATATTATAATATGTTGTGAGTAATAAGATTTAGCGTCCTAACATGTTTTTTCAGTTTTGTCTTGAATATGGTAATATTTTTTGTTTTTCTCAATACGTCGGGTAGACTATTATATATTTTCATGGATGAGTGGAGAAAGCTATATCGTTTACGGTTCGTTCGTGGAGGCTCAGCGCGTAATTGTAAAGTTTGTCTCGTGTTGTGGTTGTGAACGTCAGCATTGATAGTTAATTTAATGTTAGATTTTATAAGCCCATTCTTTATTTTATACAGGTGTTTTACTTTTTCAATGAATATCAATTCTTCAAGTTTAAATTTTTCAGTAAAATTATACAGATCTGTTGTACTGGTTAATCTATGTAGACCAAAGATAAGTTTTAGAGATTTGTTCATTAGTCGTTGTATTATGTTGCGTTGTTGAATACTTGATTGGGACCAGGCAGCAAGTCCATAGGTAATGTGTGGAAGTATGAATGAATTGTATAAAATGTGCTTTATTTTAGTGCTAAAGATGTCAGTTCGTCTCATTATTCCAATAATTGGAGATAGTTTGTCATTTATTTTGTTAATATGTGCAGACCAGTCAAGTTTGTCGTCAAGGTGTATTATTCATAATAATAGGTATGTACCTAGTTGAGTAAGTAAGTATGTAACATATATAACTACAGCTGACATAATCATCATAACAAAAAGACAACGTGGTCATGTCAATCAACTCAACTTATATCTCACATTAATAGTATTTACATATTATATACCTAGCAGTAGGTGTATATTACATATAATATACAGTAATGTTGTAGGTAACTACATATAGGTATATCCATATACATACGAGTATACCTACTATATTAATTACAATATTAAATGATGTGGGTATGGGATTCTCTATGTTGTTGATAAGTTTTTCGCGACGAGGTATATAGGTAAGTATCGATAATAATCTTTGCGGATAGGTACGTCGCGCTCTTGAGTTTTTTGGTGAACTTTCGAATGCGCTCGGGCATCCATTGTCAAACCGACACCAGTAATCCGATAAAAGATTCTTCGAATATAGATCTCTGTGATAACATTTTCCTATATTTTAGATAGGTACCTACCTACATATCTATCTAATGAATATTTTCATTATGATCCTCTATATAATATCCTAGATATCCTAATAATTATAATGTAGGTGAATGTGTTGCTACATTATATTATAATTATAGGCTTTTGCATATTATATTATTATTAGTTTATGTGTAATCATGTAAGAGATTACACAGGTATACCTAACTATAGGCTTACATATCTGGCCTATGTAGGTAGTAGGTAATAGGTATACATACCTATTGTACTGAGAAGTGCAAATGGGAAGTAATTATATTGTTTCAAATATTTTGCAAAGATCATCTTCCACATGGCATCCTGAGGGCGCTTCACTTGCATGTGGTACTTTTCAGTATTCTCAAAATTATTTTAGAACGCAAGTACCTACCTACAAACATACTTGACACTCAAACTTACTATTATTACCACACTGAGAAAAATACTAACGAAATTTCACAAAGAAATAATGGTACGTACTATCAGATTAGGACCAGAGATAGTACAAACGATTCATTATATTACGAATCTATAATGTTAATAATTTTTAAAATGAAACACGATATTTAGTTATTCCACTATTGACTTTATTTATTTTTGCGAGCCGGCTTTCAAGAGCTTCCGCTCTCATCGTCAGGCAAAAGTAAAGTGAAGCTTCATTACAAGTTAAGTATGTGACAAACAGAAAACAATAGGTAAAAATTAAAATTAAAAAGATGTGTTATTATCGTGTATCGTCAACCATATTATAATAATTATGAGCCGCTGTGGACTGTTCAACTAGAGGAGGCAACCTCTATAATGCACATCTCTGATAAGGGTTTTCTGTGGTTTCCCCGTTATCGTACAAAGCCAAATGCTGGAGATGTTTGATATAAGACCGTCCACAGCGGCTCATAATTATTATAATATGGTTGACGATACACGATAATAACACATCTTTTTAATTTTAACTCGATAATGGAATAACTAAATATCGTATTTCATTTTAAAAATTATTAATATGAACTTCCACCAAGAACCGTCGGTCGATGAATTAAAGTCTATAATGTTAACTTTTCGCAAACAATTGGTAAATTTACCAACGATTTGTTTGCGTTTATACTATCTCTGGTCCTAATCTGATAGAACGTATCAATGATTCGTTGTGCTATTGACAATTACCCACCCAGGCACTATTAACATAATTATACATAGGTAATGGTCATTATAATTGGCTGATTTATGGGAAATTGTCTTAAGAGATAAGTGTTTTTTATAAAACTGGCCATTTAAAAATAAATAGTTTGGAATCATTGTTGTAAGTAGTATTTGAAATCAGTCAGTATTTAAGAGGAATTAATTAAGATAAAATATTACAAAGATAAAGATTGCACGGTGGCATATTGGGATAAAACGTGAAAAAAAATCTCTCATTATAGGAGCAGTATAATTTGTCATCTGTTTCTTTTTTACCATTTAAGAATGTAAGACTGTTCTGCCAGGAACAGAAGTAGACGTGCTGATGTCAGCTCTATGTGGATTCCCATATGCATCCGCAGGTGACTAAATAATAATAATATACCTACCTACCTACACATGCATAATATTATATAACGCACCTAATTAATTACCTGCTGATGATGCTACGTCATGTTATAGATATCTAAATCTGTACAATATGTCTTATAAAGTATGGAGAAATAGGTAAAGTGAAGTGATGATTGTGATGTGCTTTGTAAAGTGTAACACTAATGTGCTGTAGTAAGAGAGAGAGAGAGAGGGAGGCAATCAATAACATCCACCAGAGTAACATATACCTCCACATTCATTCATAATAAATAGGGAAGGCTCTTCTGCTTCTGCCCTAACTGGTCGTGACTCGGGGCAGGGGCTGTCTGTCTATCATCATGTCTATGCTATTTTGCCACTTTTAATATGTGTGTACGTATTCAATAGTGAGATTTTCAGTTTTCTCACATAATAACACTAAAACAACTAACTATGCCGGACAACAAAGGGACCAAGAGCTCTTGTCAAAATGTGTGAAGGATATAAGAAAGAAAACAATAGGTAGATAATGCCTTGACGTTACCTTTCTTAAAAGCACTAATTATTTCCCAGAAGTGATGGAGAACAAGCACACAGCCGGCTAGAATACACACTCACTACTTAGTGTCTATGAAACTGAATATAATCACGTCGATATTGTAATATAATCACACATAATATTTTAACACTAGATGAAACTAAACAGTTGACATTTGTAGCGATATGTTAAGTGGTTTGATATTTATAGAGTTAGCGGGAAGAGCGTCGCGGCGCTGCAAGGGAGACGGCCGTCACAGTAATACTCCACTCCACACTGAATACTGAATACTGATCACTCAGTCACAGAGTAACCGAGTACAGTATGTACTGTAGAGTCACTAGAAAGTAGTGTTATAGTACATATTGTTATGTAGGAGTAGGAAGGATTTGGTATAGAATACAATGTAGGTAGGCATGTATGTATATAATATTATACTCCGTGCTGTAGGTAAGTACTATGCAATACAACGTGTACGTTACACACCCACACAACTACATGCTGGGAATATCCCTACCGATACACACTTACTACGCTATACTACATTATGTTACATATATATAACAATCCACTCAAAACAGCTATCTATACTCTCCACCTCCACTCCACTCCACAAAAGATGATGTGCGCGCGGTTCACGAAAAGCGCGGGAAAACGCATGCGCCAAACAATTTATTTGGAATGCTTTTCTTTATGCTTTTTGCTAACCGCAAATCGAAGATCTGACCGCAACGAGAATAAGTATAATTATGCTCGTAATGTTCCTAAGTATTTATTGACTTGTAATGTCTGTCAATGTTGTGAGCTGCCACTAAATTTGCATAGAGATTGTTTTCCGCTGCAGGGTGGAGTTACATGAACTAGGTACATTTATGTGTAGATATTTACAGCCTATCACGGAGAAAATTCAATAGAAACGTTGGATTTATTATTGTTATGGTATCTACGATGGTACTTAAGCATATATGTATATGTACGTATAGGTAGGTACATCTACTATGATTAGCAATTAATTACGTAGGTACCTAAGTACTCAATAGATCATAGATCATAATAAGTACTCAATAGACCTCACTACAAAATAATATACAGGTAAATCAGATATTGTCACTACACTATAGGTAGGTGTATATTACAATGGTGTTTATTATTATCATTTTAGGTACTTACATGGTTAGTCTACTGGCTACTGGCTAGTCTATGTAACTCTTGTGGAAGATGTCTGGTGACTGATGTACGACGATATAGGCAATTTATACTTATAGTTTAATTACTGTCATTACACATTACAGTGATAATACGATTGATTATTATATTATGTAATACATATCTACACGTAGGTACATTAGATATACACGATAATTTAATAACATTACATTATGTACGAGTACCTACCTTCCACATTACTATATATAACTACAAGTCACTATTAAGTCCATAATAGATTATCCCGTAAAGTACATAAGCAGGTCTCTCGCCATCATAAATTTATTTCAGATTTTTCAGGCACTGTATATACTATACTACTGTATATACATATACTACTACTGTATATACTAATATGGCAAACTCATGCGTTGATGTTAGAAAGCAGGAGCTCCCACTCGTAGCCGAGGATGTCCATCATCCTGCTATTAAAATTTAATTAAAATTAAATAGAACTAACAATCACAAAGAGAGGGAGACTGCAACTGACAACAGTGCTATGAGGTGGAAATTTAAACGTTCTGACATCTCAATATTCAATGATTTTATAGCAAATATTTCATGGTCGGAAGTATATGCAGCAGTGAATGATGCTGTAGATGCATTTTACAGAGTATTGTATGATGCATTAGACCAGTTT
Source organism: Athripsodes cinereus (assembly GCA_947579605.1). Taxonomy (NCBI): domain Eukaryota; kingdom Metazoa; phylum Arthropoda; class Insecta; order Trichoptera; family Leptoceridae; genus Athripsodes; species Athripsodes cinereus. The sequence goes on from OX388314.1 coordinate 29,573,330, forward strand.
TTTGGAGCTAACGCTAATATCATACTGTATCCTAGTTGGTTTTCAGGTCAATTCATTTACAACATTAGAAAAAAACATATGTATCACAAATTCTGGAGACAAACACAGTCATTTTATGCTTACGATAAGTTTAGCGAACTTAGAAAATCTGTAAAGAAGGGAATTCGCGATTGTTATTTGCGGTATACTAAACCACAAGATATAGCCAACGGCTTTGCAAACTTCTTCTCTTCAGTTTTTAGTCAACCAGCACCTTTCGGATGCAGAACACCGTAGGTAGTACTTTGTGTAATATTAATAGTGTAACCGACCAAGATATCGAATATAGTTTAAGAAAACTTAAGCCAAAATCCTCATCTGGCCCGGATATGATACCATCGTTTTTGTTTAAGGAAGTGGGAATGAACATGGTTGGTGTTTTGAAGCACATTTTTAATCTTTCTCTATCAACTGGGGAATTTCCAAAGCCCTGGAAAGTGACAAAGGTAACACCAATTCATAAAAATGGGGATGTGTTCGAAATTACTAATTATGGGCCCATAGCAATCTTGTCTTCTCCAGCAAAACTGCTGGAAATGATTATTCATAAGAAGATTTGGGATAGTTGTGGACATCAAATGGTAGACGAGCAACACGGTTTTCGACCGGCCAGATCAACGAGTACAAACCTTAATATGAGTTTTCAAACGTTTGTTACAAAACACCTAGACAGACGGGTTCACGTAGACGTAAACTACAATGACTTCGAAAAGGCGTTCGATAGAGTTGATCACAATATTTTGTTAGCTAAGTTGGACGAATTTGGGCTATCAACAAACTTTGTGGCATATTTAGCAGACTATCTACAAGGCCGCTGTCAATATGTATTTTACAGAGGATTTAAATCTGATGTATACCCTTCGCTTTCGGGTGTGCCACAGGGATCTAATTTGGGGCCACTTTTGTTCTCAATCTTTATTAATGACATTGGAAATGTTATTAAAAATTCTAATTACTTACTTTATGCCGATGACTTGAAGGTTTTTCGTGAGATAGAATCAGAAAATGATGCGATACTGCTGCAAAGCGACATAGATGCCATCTATTCATGGTCCTTGAAGAATAATCTTTTATTCAGTATTCAAAAGTGTAACATGATGACATATACAAGATCTCGCGAATCGCTTAAATACTCTTATAAAATGGCAGGTATGTCGTTGTGTCGAATAGATGAAACCAAAGATTTGACAACGAATTATTATATAACGAATGAGAAAGAAATTATTGAAGTAATCAAAGAACTCAAAGACAGTGCTGCACCAGGATATGATGGTATAACATCAGGAGATATTAAAATATTGCAAAACGTTCTAGCTAACCCATTAACAATATTAATAAATAATTGTATCAGTAAATGTGAATTTCCAGAGATTTTAAAAATTCCCAAAATAATACCTATATATAAATCAGGGAAGAAGGATGAACCTGGTAATTATAGACCGATTAGTTTACTAAGTACATTCAGTAAAATTTTTGAAAAAATAATACACAAACGTTTTGTAAATTATATTAAAATAAACGGAGATTTTGACGATTATCAATATGGGTTCCAAAAAAATAGTAACACATCAGCTGCTCTTATGGATGCAATCCAACATATTAACAGAGAATTGGACTCAGGTAAATATGTCATTCCCATTTTTATAGACCTATCGAAAGCTTTCGACACAGTCAATCACAACATATTATTGGATTCCATGAGAAGAATGGGAGTTCGAGGTGTAACGCTAAGCCTGGTCGAAAACTATCTCAAAGATAGAACAGCGATGACAAAAAACTTTGATATAACAAGCGTGAGAAATGAAATCACAATAGGAGTCCCTCAGGGATCTATACTGGGGCCGTTATTTTATATGATGTACATAAATGATCTACAATACATAGGACTGACTGGAAAATACTTCATTTACGCAGATGACACATTGTTGATATACAGTGGAACAGATGAGAACACCCTAAAGAACACAATAAACAATGATTTGAAGATCTTCACGAACTGGCTCAATAATGGATCTCTAACTATAAATGTGGACAAAACTAAATACATGATAATAAAACAGAAAAATAAAGCACCCATTAATCCTAGTTTAATGATAAACGATCTACCTATACAGCGGAGTACATGTGTCAAATACTTGGGTCTGGAATTAGATGACAAACTAACATGGAACGAACATGTCAAAACAATCATCAAAAAACTCGCACCAATGGTAGGAATTATGAGGAGAGCGGAAGTACTTAATAAAAGCACTAAGAAAATTATCTACAATTCATTTATATTACCACACATAATGTATGGAATTATAATTTGGTCCCAGTCCAGTATGCAACTGCGTGGTATCGTTCACAGAATGATGAACAAGGCGCTAAAAGTAGTGTTTGACCTTGACAGATATACTAGGACTGATGAAGTCTATAAGATTACACAAATGCTGAACCTCGATCACCTCGATGAGTTGGTATGCATGGAAAGGGCGAAAGCTATATATAAAGCAAAAAATGGTCTAATTAAAACGAACATGCTAATACTAAGAAACAGTGATACACATAACAGATATACCAGAACCAGAAACAATTTAAGAAACGTGTACCCAAGGACTAACAAAGAAAGAAAAGGATTTTATTATGAAGCTGTAAGAATTTTTAATGATCTACCGGAAGTGCTGAAGAATGTAAATAGTTATTATACCTTCAAGAGGCAATTGAAAAAACGTACATTAGAAAGAAGAGATATTAGTTTTTGATTGCCGGATTTTTGTTTTTTCTTTTCTAATTTTAATGTATTGTGTTAAAACAAGAGGTAAACTATGTGCTTTATAGAAGACAAATTCATTTGAAGATCTTCTAGCCCCTAATACCAGCTCTATGGTGCTGTCTGGGGCCAGATTTTGTTGTTTTTTGTATATTTTCATTTTTGTGTTTTATAATTGAATTGTTGTCCTATATATACTTATAAATAAAATAAAATATTTATGGCGGATCTTTCCTTTAAAAAACACATCACCCAAGTAGCACATGCTAGTAACTTTGATTCGAGGCCATTCATAAAGTACTAACATTTAAACGCATTTTCGACACATTTCGACACAAAGCAAACTATCTGCACTTTGGTAATTCCGATTCGAAACTGATTCAACACAGAGCGGCTAAAATGAATAAAGAAACGACGTTTCGAATTCGCTTCCAAACGTTACAAAACAATGTTACATTAAGCATTTTAGACATAATGTGTGGTAATGTTATGAAACAGCGTTCAAAAATTGTGTTGGTTTAGAAAATTATGCATTCATACCAGTTCTATTCAAACTGTTTATTGCTTAAGACTTATAAAATTAAAATGCACCGTTATTATTTTTACTGAAACATTTGTTGTTTTGCACAATGATGGTGATATCTTAAATTCATCTGCATTGCTTCTGAGGATAGTGACCTAAAATATTTCTGTAAATAAAAAATACTAATGATGATATTTGTTGTTTTCATTCTGAAATAATGATGCGAAAATGTGTTCGTCATACGCTTCGGATTTGCGGGACCTTGATTGGTTGTTTTCTGGAAAAATATGACTGTTTTTGTTAAGTTTAACTGTTTATGTCCCTTAAGAAGAAATAAATATGACTGTTTTTGTTAAGTTTAACTGTTTACGTCCCTTAAGAAGAAATAAATAAATGAAAAAGAAATAAATGAATAAATCAAAATGAGAAATTTTCAATTTTAGAATTGTAAATTTAAAGCAAAATTTAGTCATTTTTTCGATAGATATCGATGATCAAGAATATTTTTTAAACTAGAAAATTTTGTACTTAGCATATTTTTTTTAAATTATCTCGATATGTTAATAAATAAAAAAGATACAATAATTTTCCTATGGATCTATTTTCATTAAAAATCACCCACGGCACGTTACAAAAATAGCCTCAAAAAAAAAATTCGAGAGTAAAAAATAATAATACTTGTTTGAAAGTCTCAACATATCAGGCAATTAACAGGCAAAGTATAAAAAATATCAAAAACATCGAGGAACGATTTTTCCATTGTTTGATTTTTTTTGTTTGGATCGATACGTATGTACTTATTCATTATCAACCATAGACTTATTTTTATTACGTGGCGGCAGAATTGCCATCCACACTTCTCAGCATTATACAACCAGATAAGTCTCCATATGATCAGTTATGGTCACATATTCAAATATCTTTATTATTATTATTATTATAAAAGACCATCTATTAAATTGGTCTCAGTTTATTTATATCTATATTATTATCAACAATGTATGTTTTTGTCGAATTCCATCTTTACGATCAACTTTATTAACACAACAATTGATTATTCATATATTGTCTAGATGGTGCTGGTAAAATATGGAAACAAATGCAAAGTTAGTTATATTTATTATATGATTATTAATGCTGAAAAAACAAATTATATCAATTTTTCAATTAATGTAAGAGGTAAACCAAGTGATCTTAATATAAGAATTCATGATGGCTCTTGTCAGAACGAATCTGAACAATGTATAAATACTAATTGTGTTACACTAAAAAATGTTGACAGGGTTAAATATCTCGGGGTATTAGTTCGTCGGTAGCCTGGAGGTAGAGTCTCGGCCTCTTGAACAAGGGGTCCGCGGTTCGATCCCAGGTATCGGCAAACTCCCCTTTCACGACACAAGCTTTTAGCTTACTGTGGAAGGCGTATAAAGTTGTATTTGGGTTTATAACAAAAACCCAGATATATCTTTTTAAAAAAAAAAAAAATTAATAGACTCTCATATGAAATGGAAGGATCATATACAGGCTACTGTAAATAGAGTGAGAAAGCTATTTTACGTTTTTTACAGACTCCGAGATGTTATGCAAGTGAAACAATTAAAAGATATATACTATTATCTTGTTCAGTCGGTCATACAGTATGGCATCTTGGCATGGGGTGGTGCTTACAAGAACAGCGTCTATTCACTGGGTGTCAATCAGAGAAGTGTTATGAAGATAATTCTTAGAAAGCCTTTTGACTACCCGACCCTGAAACTTTTTAAAGAGCTTGCGGTCCCCTCCTTGGAATGCCTTTATAAGAGGAAGGCAGTATACCAAGTTTGTAAGGAATACTTTATTCAAAAACTACACCCGCTGGGGAGTATTAGTGAGTGTCCAAGGTTAGGGGGCCGAATTAAAGTGCCTGCGAAGAGGACAGCTGCTGGACAACACCACTACACATATCTTGGGGTGGGATGGTACAATGGCTTGAAAAAAGAGAATAAATATAAGTATTCGGATGATTTAAATGCATTTAAACTGAATATAAAAAAGGTAATTCAATAAGAAAGATGTGTATGAGGTCAAGTGATTGTATCGTTGATGATGGGTTTATCGTTGTATTTTTTGTTGTTGTTGTTTTTGTTTATTTTGTAAATTATGGTAAATGGATTAAGTGTGTGATGTTCTATAATGATTAAGTTTGATCGAATTTGTTTGATTATTAGTAGAAACCCTATAACCCCTCAAAGCACGAGCTCTGCTCAATTTTGAGGGTACAAAAAGAAAAAAAAAACAGATAATATAAAGATTTGTATAATTGTGCTTTTTGTATATTTGTATGTGTTTATTATGATCTCAATAAAATATTTTGAATTTGAATTTGAATTTTGAATATAGAACAATTATAATATAATACATAATTATGTCTATAGTTTTATTACGTGTAGATACATAGGGTACGTACAAAGATAATTCTAATAATTCAGAGGCTACATTAGAAAAATAATATTTATACCTCCTAATATATGAGCTCGCCAAAAATCGGGAACCGATACAACTTCTGTAAGTAAGTGTATTAATTGAAATTAATATATCGGCTTAAAAATAAACAAAAATACTTTGGGAATCGCTGCTAGGAACATTCTTTGTACAATTACAATTATTTATTAATATAAATTTTATCGTTAAAATTCTAAAATTATAAAGGCGCACTAAATAATTGGACCTAACTATTTTACTCGACAAAGCAAGCCTTGCTGGGAAATTTTAGTTTAACATACCGCAGATATAGTATTTATACTTCGTGTAATCTATGTTCAAGTGAATCGACAAATTATTAAAATGGCGTTTGTTGTTTTCCCGCATCCATGATTAAAATCATGATGTCAAACATTTTGAGGTTAGATTATTCCTCACGCGCCATGACATTTGAAAGTAGACACATCTAGAAACGTCGTTTCGAATTGGATTTGAAACGTCGTTTCGACATTTCTTCCCCATTTTTAGTCGACGTTTCATAACTGCTTTGTAACGGGGACTTAAAATGTTGCTTGTTTTTGAAACAAATGTAATCGCCGTTTCAAATCGGCGCCCAGAGAGCGACAAAAATGGTTTCTTGGGCACGGAAACCACGGACAGAGCTTTCAAGGTATTGGGTTTTGTAATGAGGAATGCAACACATTTTAAAAATGGTAACACCTTGCGCGTACTATACGAATCACTTGTGCGTTCAATTCTGGAATCAGGTTCCCTTATTTGGAGTCCAGGTGAAACCACTTATGTGCTGCAACTTTCAGAAAAGGTTCAGAAACGTTTTTTACGACACTTGTATCGAGTCGAATGTGGCTATTATCCGTACCTGTATCCTTCATTGTTTGTCATGGGGTGTATGGGTTATGAAACGTTAGAAAAGAGGCGTAAGGAGTATCATTGCAGACACTTTACAAAACCCCACAATTCTCGCCGAATTGAATTTTTATGTGCCAAACTCATATTGTAGGTAGATCGCGTTCACACATGTTATTTTATCCTCCACAGGGTAGGACTAACCTTATATCTAACTCTCCTGTAGGTAGGCCTGTACAATGTCTTAATGAACTAGCACCACACGTCGATATATTTGCTGTATCATACCGTGAGTTCATTAAGCATATAGACACAACTATTTATAATGTTTTGTTATTATTATTATTGTTAATTGTTGTACTAGATATATGTGGACATTTTTTTTTATGAATATTATAATTAGCATGTAAACACTTTTGTTTCAGTATTTGTTATTATTATGATTTTTTTGTTGTTAAGTATGTTGGATTGGGTACACGGTCTACTGGAACCAAAGCGAGCCTTGCCCATCACTAGTTATAGACCATTAAAGGTCACGTGGTCTTGTCTATGGATTTGCTTTTGCTTGGGGGGCAAACAGTCAGATTGCGCAAATCATCCTTGTAGGATGTTATGCCATAAGAGAAAAAAAAGAAAGTCAGACGACAAAATAATAACAAAATCGACACTGACAGTTTTTTTGATTATTAGGTATTCTATAGGCGTTCCACCTAATATTATACCGTAATCGTGTGTTGTGTTGGGATGCCTGATGCCCCTCAATGATTTTCCTGTGACGTCATCCTTTAAGGGGAGAGTGTAGCGCCGTAAGATTTCGAAAATGCGTTCTACGGCAGATTTCTCCCTCCGCGCGATCTGCATCTTCCCTTTCCCCGCTGTTGTTTCCTAGATACGAATTAAAATCTTTCGAATTAATTTCTTATAAGAATTCAGTAAGAATACTACGTAGTTCGTATATTATGATTATTATGAATACATTTGCTTCTTTCTCGCTTGCACCATACCACACTCTTCACATACCGTACTATTTTACAACCGAGTCAGCAGGTAATAACAATAGATATATAGGTATAGTGGTATCGAGATAACAGCGAGAGTCGCTGTTGTATTAGTGACAAAAATGGTAGGGTGACCACGTGACTCATGTCTTCTACGAAGTAAATAGATATTTTTGTAATTATGTTCTGAGTCACAACCCATGACAATGCATCGTAATACACCAATATAAGATTTTTAGTATTAACGTACAATATAGTAATACCTTTTACACTCAGTTCACTCATTAGCATTTCCTATTAGTGTGAGTAATATCCATATCCCATGTCTACTTACCTATTGTATTCATACTTGAAAACATACCCCACATCTACCTGAAAATATATATTTTATACCTTTGACAAACATACCAGACATATCTACCTTAAAATATACCTTTTTTATCTTTGAAAAACATACCATACATATCTACCTGATTATACACTATATAAATTTCTTCTTATCTTTAACTACAGGTAAACGTCACTCTTTAATTGACGTAGTCTAACACTCGTAATTATAATTACCAAAAATCTACTATTGTTCTGATTAGTCATGCAAGTGTAGAGCGGGATAACTCTTCGACTGACTATCGAACATGACATTAAAATAGATATCGAACTGGTGTAAACGGTCATAAATAAAAACTTCTTTATACCTTATAGAGAAAAACATTTTATTTCCATACAAAAAGTATAAATAAATAAATAAGATACAAGCACAAAAAAAATTTATTTTCCATCTCGAAAAAAATAAAAAAATAAATTTATTTACAACGTGTGGTCACCGTGCGCTAAGAAACAACCTTCCACTTTGAGAGCTTTCAACGTACTGACTTGCACACACGTCAACAACAAAGGGCTCTGTTTACGACCCAGCCCCTATCGGTATACACTCACACAATAACATTTTTTGTTTTTGGGCCTATACGTATACGTCTAGAACTCACTAATACAACAGCGACTCTCGCTGTTATCTCGATACCACTATACAACAATGCTATTATCGAATGGCTGTACTTCAAAATACTGTATAAAGACACCATAATCTCTCTGGCGGCTGGCGTGGCACGGAGATAATGCTCTTGCCTTTGAGTCACGAGGTCCCTTGTTCGATTCGCAGCCAGAGCAAAATGAAGAATTACCTTTTTCAAAGTGTTCTGGGTGTGACATTTATTAATCTTATTTTTATTCTTCAATATTACAAAAATTACTTGGTTACAATATTACAGAATAAAACAGTATCATAAAAATATCAGTTATACAACTCAATGTGTTTAGTGCATTTTTTTTTATATCACAACACGTATAGACAATTCACAGAAACCGAGCTAGTCCCAAACTAGGATCTGAATCTTGTATTTTGGGTACTAACACTACTAACACGACGATACACATATATACAATGCACTGAACACAAACACATGTAACACCCAGACCCAGGACAATTTGAAAAAAGGTCACTCTTCATTTTGCCCTGACCGGGAATCGAACCCGAGACCTCCCGGGACGCCTTCTTTTAGACAAGTATATCCTCTTTGTCATCATTTCCTAATTCACTCGTTCCACATGTCCAAGTTGATATTATTGTGTATACTTATTGTACCTAGGTTGATACATAAATGCATAAATGTAACACTAAGTACCTATACACAATACTTTATAAAATAATGAGTACCTACATAAAAAGATACATAAAAACGTGCTCGACTAAAAAACTACAGAAAAAAGTGGGTATAAAATATCTTGGCAGAGAACCAAGATGCCAAGATGAGGTGTGAGGAGGCGCGTACGGCCAAGAACCACGTGGCTTGAGCACGTGGATCAAATCCTAAAGGACAGCCGCGTGTTGAGTAAGAGAAATCGGCGAACATGTATGAGAATGAGGAGGAAGCGAACGAAGTTTGTAAGGATAGATCTATATGGCGTTCCGTTCTCTCTGCCTACCCCTCCTGAGACACGGCGTGAGGGTATAGGTAGATAAGATAAAATATCAGTCTAACCCCTCACCTCAAGTCCTGTGCAGAAAGGATGGAACGCTCGACTAAGCTAATACATAGATAAAGAGAACTTGATATTTGATCGTTACAAGTGTTAACTAAGCTTATTTTCTGATTTTTTTTTCTAAAAAACTGGTAATACTTTTAAAAATGTCTAAAAGTAGGTGTCTAGATAAAAAATCGATCTATATTATGTTTTTTTTTCATGAACATTGCATGAAAGTTATGCGTATTTCAGTAGCTGAAAGACGCATAACAAGCCTGAAAATTAATGGATAGAAGATTGACAGATTTATTCTCTACCTGAGATTCCACGGGTTATATAAATATGTATATCATTATACTATCCCACTTGTGGGATAGACTGTGATGGTTTAGTAAAAATAGGAGAAACTATACGCCGCATCCCAAGTAGGGTAAGCAGAATATCCTTTTTCAGCATCTTTTCATCACTCATTTGTTCGATTGGGAAACTTTTCGAACAATAAAAAAACAAAATAGAATTTAATGTTGGTACAATTTCTATCTATTCTCTCACGCCGCATCCCAAGTGGGGTAGGCAGAGAGAACGGAACGCCATATAGATCTGTCCTTACATACTTCTTTCTTCTACATTCATACAATTTCTCATGCACGCACGTCGATTTCTCTTAGAGCCTGTCCGCACTGCGATTTTTCATCGCGCGAATTTTTTTCCGCAATTCTGTAACACATTGAATCTTATGGGAGTGTCCGCACTTGCGATTAAAAAATCGCGCGGAAAAAAAATCTGTGATTTGATGCAAATTTGGTGCGAATAATTTCCGCGCGAATATTTTGCATAGTATGCAGTAGGTATGGCTATGTCCGCACTGCGAATAAAAATCGCAAATTTTGCTCAGTCGTGCGCCGGCACTCACGATGAGATGATTGAGTTGTCTTGTGCTTCGTCTCCCGGTCGGGCCATAGAAAATGAGGACGACATTGAAATTGAAAAACTAATGACAATAAACACATGAGACCTCCCGTGTGGGATAAGTTTGAACAAAATATCACTTATTTCAGAGGCATTAACTATGTAGCAATTTCTAGACATTTTTAGAAAATATATTTTAACTTGAATTTCCATGCTTATTTGTTACATGAAATTCATGTAAAAAATAAACAGAAATTCAAGTTATTTTTTTATAATGACAAAAATACTTCGATAGAACATTGAATTGAACATCGGTGAGATTGTGGGACGAAATATATGAAGATTTATATTGGGAACAAATTCTTTATTAATTTTTAATTTATAAAAATTAAAATATATTTTAACTTGAATTTCCATGCTTATTTGTTACATGAAATTCATGTAAAAAATAAACAGAAATTCAAGTTATTTTTTTATAATGACAAAAATACTTCGATAGAACATTGAATTGAACATCGGTGAGATTGTGGGACGAAATATGTGAAGATTTATATTGGGAACAAATTCTTTATTAATTTTTAATTTATAAAAATTAAAATATATTTTAACTTGAATTTCCATGCTTATTTGTTACATGAAATTCATGTAAAAAATAAACAGAAATTCAAGTTATTTTTTTTAATGACAAAAATACTTCGATAGAACATTGAATTGAACATCGGTGAGATTGTGGGACGAAATATGTGAAGATTTATATTGGGAACAAATTCTTTATTATTTTTTAATTAATTTTTTTAATAATAAATATATTTATTTCCAAAGTACACAATACAATTATTTTCAATAAACGATAAAAAAACAATCATAATAATATTCTACATCCCTAGTAGAGATAGGTATCTCGTGTATAGGGAGGGAGTATAGATCAATTAAAATACACTATTAATTATTATATACTTATATAATTCATTGTTAATTTTTCTTGGTCTGTGTGTAGGTTTAGGGTAGATGTTTATTTATATTTTTTCATATTGTCATGAAATTGACCCTTTCGATGAATGATAATATTCTGCAAAATACTGTCATCTTTTGATACGTCTGTTATGCCGCAGCCGAAGTATCAATTGAAATTTTTCTGGTGTCCATTAGACGTTCGTCTCAGCCGGGAACTGCATAGAAATGACAAAAATCGCGCGATTTTTATTCGCAGTGTGAACAGGGTGAAATTTTGATCATGGAATTTAATTCGCGCGAATTTTATTCGCGCGGAAAAAAATCGCAGTGCGGACATGGCCTAACTCAATACACGACCGTCCTTGAGAATATGATCTTCATGGTCAAGCCATGTAGTTCTCGGACACCCGTGATTCTTCACACCCCTTCTTTCAGACAAGTATATACTCTTTGTCATTCTTTCCTCTTCCATTCAAACCATCTCAGTTTATTTACACGCATTCTATCCACAACACTCCTCTTGCATCCACTCATTCTTCTAATATCCTCATTCTATCACGCAACGTTTTACCAACCATTCTCCTCAACGATCTCATTTCCATAGCATTTATTCCACTTTCGTCCCTCTTCAACCATGACCACATTTCGTTTGCTTACATTGGTACAATGGAGCGGGAAATAATAATCAATTTTGAACAAGGTATTTTTTATTACTAGAAATACTTAGTATTCCGTGGAGTTTCCAGTAAAAAAAATATTTCTGTTTTCTGTAAGTTATCGAGTGTTCTGCAAAAAGCAATTATTTCATTTTCCGAACACCTGTCTTTTACACGACACTCGTAACTTACATTAAAGAGTGGGAGATCTATTCATTACTGGGTACTCCTCGGTGTATTCTAAATGTCTTATTTTTACTGTTACGGAGAAGACGACCTGCATGTTTATACATGCAATTACAGTAGTCTACTGGCTACTGGTGTAGTAGTAGTTCCTTTAGTAGGTAAGTAAGAAACGTTTTGTGATCGGGTTTAGTTTCCCTGAAATGAATAGGTTACCTATTCAAACTTTCATAAGAACGCAGAGAACAACTTGGTTGTTTATTACGTGTTACTGGTAGAAGCTACGCTACGTTCTACGCTAGTTACCCCACTTGTAGTAGTTGCATTGTTTAGGGCTATAAATCATAACGTGTGAAATATTTGCCCTAATCTGCTCGCAGATATAAAAAAATAATTGTTCTTCTATTTTATGACTGCTGGCTACCTCGGTTGTGAGAGATGAAGTAGGTATTCTACCTATAATGATGGAAGAACATAGTGGTGGTAGTATCTTCTACATAGTAGATAATATTATTTTGTAAAGTGAAAAATCACTGCATAAATATTTTAGTCTGTTAGTTTATGTCATTATGGATGTATGTCCTCAATAGAAACAATAATATGATAAGACTGAGGAAAAATAATGTTTAGTTTTATCTGCTGGGTATTTTTTAGGCTAAAAACGTCATACATATTTTTTTTATTGACCAATATATAAGGGTATATTATTAGAATATTATGTAATAATAAATGGTAAACAACATTGTTATAAATGTAATCATGATAATATTTCCATAAAAGTGTTGCTGGTTTTAGAGACAAAATACTAAAACTACCGTTAAGTGTTTATTCGGCAATTTGGTATTCATTTCCCGTAGTAAGCCGGGTATACACTTATACAGCCAGTATGTAATAACTTGAAGAACAATATTTATTTTGAAAACGTTAAGATTTTTTATACCTGCTTTTAGGGCAATCTTTATTTTGCAGTCTTTATGTCGAGCATTTGTTTATAACCCATTAGAGCTCTTCTTTATTTTTGTGTATTACCTATTCATAATAATTATGTAGATAACAATATACTAGATTATTATACCCTCACGCCGTGTCCCATGTGGGATAGGCTGAGAAAAATAGCGGCCGGCGTGACGCGGAGGTAACACTGTTGCCTTTGAGTCACGAGGTACCGGGTTCAATTCCCGCCCAGAGCAGAATGAAGAATGACCTTTTTCAAAGTGTTTTGGGTCTGGGTGTTACATATATATGTACAGACAAGTACATAATATATCCTCTTTTTCATCCTTTCCTTATTCATTCGTTCCACATTTCCAAGTAGATATTATATCCATATTAGTATTATGTATATAAAATTACTGTACCTAGATTGATACATAAATGCATCAATGTATAAATGAAACACTAAGTAGAACCTGTACACAATAGTTTACAAAATAATGAGTACATAAAAAGTTACATAAAAACGTGCTCGACCAAAAAAAAATACAGAATAAAGTGGATATAAAATATCTTTCTAACCCCTCACCTCGCGTCCTGTGCAGAAAGCATGGGACGCTCGACTAAGCTATCCTTAGACGTTTTTTTCCCTTCCTCACATTTGTGAAATTTTTTTCCTATTCGACACATACTTAGATTTATTTTTTTAAAGATTTTATAGGAAAAATATTTTCGAATATACCTACCATAGATTTTTTTTGTATGTCATCAAACGGAAAGAAGTAGGTTTATGTTCGAGGTCAAGAAGAAGTAAAAAAATACTTTGTGAAAAGGCCTATATCTTGATCCGTGTAACTCCAGGAATAGAAAAGATTCCCGATTTTCGATTGATTTGTAAAAAGCAAGTATTCCTAAAACATTACGTATAAGACATTAATAAAATAGCACGAAGAAGACTACTCCTATGTTGATTTTTTCTGGTTTGTTGAATATTCGGCTTAAAAATTAATTTACGGGTCATAAGGCTTTCAATAAATCAGATGCAATACATGCATCTAATGCAATGATATAATTTCGTTACTAATTACATGCGAAAACAATACGCATTTCGATGGATGAAAGATCATTTCACCGGAACCAAAGTAATAGTCAATGGTTAAAATACAATCATGAGATAAAAATATTCTTATGTACCTACCTACTTATTACAAAACAACTGATTTTATTATCTCATTAGATTCTTTTTAACAATATAATTCTTTCTCAATAATTTATTCATAGAAATATGCGATACGTCCACCCTCGTTGACATTCAGCTTAATACTAACATTTTAAACACTTGTAGAGAATTGTATGGGAATTTCGGTAAGCGAAAATAATATTGTTTTAAATACACGTTTTTAGCTATTTTGAAAAGAAATATACTTAAATTAAAGAACGTGTATAACTTAAAAACAAGATATTAACACATGTCATTAATCAAACCAAAAATAAAAATTATGCGATAAAGAGAACTTGAGATTTGATCCTTATAAGTGTTAACGAAGCTTATTTTCTGATTTTTTTTCTGAAAAACTGGTAACACTTTTAAAAAATGTCTAAAACTAGACTTCGAAATAACAGATTGATCTATATTATATATTTTTTCATGAATATTGAATGAAAGTTATGCGTATTTCAGTAGCTGAAAGACAGCGAAATTTACTAGGAGCGGGAGGGAGCGGGGGTCCCGTAGAGCCTTAATGGTATATTTAATAAACAAGTAGTGTAACGTAGCATGGGTGGCTCTGATTGGGTTGAAAGTTGTATATATGTTACAACTCAATATTTTTCCATTCTTGAAATCAAGTTTTATACAACATATATACAACTTTCAAAAATTTCAAGTCATGTGATAAGCATGGCACAGAGGAATTGGGAATGTTACCTAGGTTTAAAGAGTACTCTTAACCAAGCCTAAAGTCGATTCATAAGCGTCGAAACTCTGTGTTGTGCACTCCTTAAGGAAGTTCACATATGTATGTGTATCATATATGTACAACATACCTACCTAGTTAATACCTATTCAAATAGGTTGACTATGGATGAGTGTGATCAGTTGGAATGATTAATCTGTAGTAGTTCAAAATATGTTTGGTCAACCGACTTTTTACAAATACATAAAATTAATTTACAGCATTAGGGGAGACCGGGGTTGGAAGTCACATTTTTTTTCATTTGGATTTTTGATGCATATTTACTTAGTTTACCAATGACATTTAAATACCAATGGATAGTGTATTTATTCTAGTTTCAAATTAAATAAATAGTTTTCTTTCAACGTCACCAATTGACAAAATATCACAATTTTCGTGAAAAATGAGAAGTGTGACTTTTAACCCCGTGTCCGGGATGGTTGTCACAGTGTATGGGGTAGGTTGTCACGAAGTAAATTAAAGAGGAGATATAAAAAGAAATACTAAATTTAATCAAATGTGTACTTTTATTGATGATAAAATATTGGACATATCTAATTGTACCAAAAGAAATAATAAAAAAATATTATTCACAGTTAAAAAACATTAAACAGTAGATAATAATAATAAAAAAATCTTATACATAATAAGAAACATCAAACAGTAATAAAATTATTTTATTCATAAAAAAAACATTCCAAAACAGTAATAAATAAAATCTTATTCATCATACAAAAACATTAAACAATAACAATTTTTTTATAAATATTTAGAATATTTACTAATTATTTTACTGTTTAACCGGATTTGGGTGCAGATGACAAAACCAATCAGAAACCTCGATTGGAGAACCATGTCTACACAATGCAACATTGTGTAAAATCCAATCGGAAGAAGTGAGAAAGGTGTCCCAACGCTTACGAATTGGCTCTAGGCTGGCTTAAGTGATCACTTTCGGTGTCCGAGATACCAAAAAGATGGTTGCTTCTAAGGTTTGCATAAAGCGTCTCTCGATTGGTGGACCTTAAATCGTGACAGTGAGAATGGTGGAATTGGTGAACGTTGTCCATGGACACCGAAAGTGATCACTTAAGACAGCCTAGAGCCAATTCGTAAGCGTTGGGACGCATTGTGTAGACATGGTTCTCCAATCGAGGTTTCTGATTATTTTTTTTATACATAATAAAAAAAAAATCAAGCAATAACAAATAATCTTAGTCATAATTAAACATTAACCAATAATAATAAAATCTTATTTATAATAAAAAAAAACATTAAACATTAATAAAAAATAATCTTATTCATAATAACAAACATTCCACAACAATTTTTTTTATTCAAAATAAAAAAAAACATTAAGCAATAACAAAAACATCTTATTCATTCTGGTAACGAAAAAAAAGGTTCATCGTAAAGCTCTTAAGATGCAATATTTTTAAATAAAACTAACAAAATTATATAAGGTCAGTCTAAAAAATCAGTCTGAATAATCAGAATCACAATTTTGACATTGGTAATTCGGTAGTCCAGGTGTGCAAGCTTCATGAGCCCAAAACTTACAATCTTGGCACTGAATCCAGACTTCCCTAGACTTGCTAGCAGGGTATGGAGACAAGCAGACCAGGCAAAACTCTTCATCGTCTTTCTCGTTTTCGTCGTCGTCAACTGCTTTTCTTTCCTTTAGAAACCTTTTTAGTTTCCTTATTTTTATTGAATATACGTTTTGATATAATCTTTTTTTCGCTTCTTGTTCCTTTTTTTCTCTTCTAAATAGGTCTTCTCCGGTGTATCTGTTAAGATTGCTGATTTACAATGAAAAAAGACAACACACATCCATGGGGCTGGTTGTCACATGTGACAACCAGCCCCAAAAAAACTGAGACAACCTGCCCCATAACACGTTTTAGAAAATAACCTTCCAAAATAAACTAAAATTAATATTTATTTAAAAAAGTGATGAAATATTGTCCTAAAACACAAATTAAGCATTATAAATATGTGAAAATATATATTATTATACAAAATTCAAGTATACTTACGAGAGTCGAAACAGATCTTCAAAAAATTACTTTCAATGTACAAAGAAAACAAACGCACGTATGTCCGGCGTGGCACTCCAGAGCGGACTGAAGTGAAGTGGGGAGAGAGATATTGATCATGCGATCTTTCTACGCCAATCAATGAACGCATTTGTTTGTTCGTTTTTCTACAATGGCCGCTGTGACAACCTACCCGTGAGACAACCATACCCGGTCTCCCCTACTCCACTTACCTACTGATAGCACCTTATTAGGAAACTTATAAATAGACGATAAATATTAAAAACTTAATCCAAACTTTTCAAACTTGCCTTCATCATCACCTTCAGTGCCTACATTTGGTGTCAGTTTTGAGAATTTTCTTGCAAAATTTCCATCCCCTCCCCCTTCCCCATCAGATTTAATATGATACAAAAGTATAAAAAATTTCGCGATCACCTGGCTTTTGTTGAAGAATATTTCTGTTTACGAGATTAAAAAGGGGATGAATCGAAAAACACTACTTTGTAAGTGAGCCAAAACATGATACGCGCGACGGTATTATATGTAAATACTTCTGAAATTGTAATATGGTGTCTAATGTGCAAATATCTATTCATCCTTTTTTCCACAACGTATAATATGACCAATATTATTAGTGACGGTATTATATGTAAATACTTCTGAAATTGTAATATGGTGTCTAATGTGCAAATATCTATTCATCCTTTTTTCCACAACGTATAATATGACCAATATTATTAGTGACGGTATTATATGTAAATACTTCTGAAATTGTAATATGGTGTCTAATGTGCAAATATCTATTCATCCTTTTTTCCACAACGTATAATATGACCAATATTATTAGTGACGGTATTATATGTAAATACTTCTGAAATTGTAATATGGTGTCTAATGTGCAAATATCTATTCATCCTTTTTTCCACAACGTATAATATGACCAATATTATTAGTGACGGTATTATATGTAAATACTTCTGAAATTGTAATATGGTGTCTAATGTGCAAATATCTATTCATCCTTTTTTCCACAACGTATAATATGACCAATATTATTAGTGACGGTATTATATGTAAATACTTCTGAAATTGTAATATGGTGTCTAATGTGCAAATATCTATTCATCCTTTTTTCCACAACGTATAATATGACCAATATTATTAGTGACGGTATTATATGTAAATACTTCTGAAATTGTAATATGGTGTCTTATGTGCAAATATCTATTCATCCTTTTTTCCACAACGTATAATATGACCAATATTATTAGTGACGGTATTATATGTAAATACTTCTGAAATTGTAATATGGTGTCTAATGTGCAAATATCTATTCATCCTTTTTTCTACAACGTATAATATGACCAATATTATTAGTGACGGTATTATATGTAAATACTTCTGAAATTGTAATATGGTGTCTAATGTGCAAATATCTATTCATCCTTTTTTCCACAACGTATAATATGACCAATATTATTAGTGACTAATTAATTTAACATTTTTCTATTGCGTACAGATTTACTCTGAATCCTGAATGTATGGTTATTGTATATATTACATTGTAATCCTAGTAGTATGGCTAGGTCGATCGATTTCTTTATAAAGGTGATGACCTTATGTTTTAACTTTTACATGTTTGTGATCTTTTGACTTCCACGCAAAATTTATACCCCCCGTCGCCGGATTATCGGTTTGACAAAGGAATTTAAAATATTTCAAGATGACCATAATTCACATTACATTGTAGTTCATCATAAGATTGGTTTTGCGCCCCGAAAAAATATCCAGTCTGTCCGCTTGTAGCCCGGGATCTATAGGTAATAAATTATGATGGCTCGTATCTGCCCGACTTCGAGTAAGGGATGGTAAAATGTAGGTATTTTAAATGTTTTTAATCCTATTAGACGTAGATTCGATGGCAGGTTGGTACCTGATAATATATTTGTAGATAAGTGCATGCTTACTATAAATAGCCGAGATATGTTATATAAATTGTATAGGTAGCTGTATATCTATGTTCTATCATCGGATCAGCTCAGCTATTCTTAGACGAGATCATTCTTTCTGGTGTCGCATAGTAATAACCACTGATGCATTCGGTAGGTCAAGGACTAAGAATAATCCAAGTGTGTGCATATACCTTCCTTATAATATTACATAGGTATCTATGTATAGTGAAGGCGTATGTTGTGTTGTATTGTACAGACCTACCTCTCTAGCAGCGGTGTACCTTCCATACGTGCGGAAAAGCTTTGAATGCCCTGAAGAAAAAACAGTGAATTTTTTTAATCATAATCAGAGCAAATATTAACCAACATATTTTTAATTTCGCGCTTCGATATCATTAGTTATAAATTCAGAATAAAACGATGTATGGATAAGTTGGAAGATATCGCGCTTCTGCGATAAACTCGCCCATTGCACAAAAGTATGTGTTCAGTAGTAACGATGTCATGTTTTTTCTATTGTTGTGCAATAAAGATTTTTATTATTACACTATTATTATTATCTCGCTGGAATAATATGTCGCGGGATGTCGAGTAGATAGCTTGAGGAATGAAAATATGAAAAAAATATAGTTTCAGGACGTTCATCAAAATTGAAAAGTGAATGAGTGTGTAGGTACCCTGGTACCTGGATTAATTATCAAACCTTCCGAAGAAAACATTTAAGGCCATTATTCTTGGTAACTGGACAGCGAATATCAAATAAATATCCTTTATGATAGGAATCGGGAATAATTTCTTGTCTCTCTTCTTCTCATATGCATGCCACAAAGCATTTTGCTGTCCATGACTTTCTCTTTCGCACTAGTTTACCTACATTCATATTACCAATTCAAATATATTTATTCAGTAAAAAATATACACTTAAAACAATAATCAATCAATACAAAATAATAATAAAAACATATATTTTTCTTTTATTTGTTCCTTCAAAATTGAGCAGAGCTTGTGCTTTGAAGGATAAAGGATAATTCTTAAATCTTAAATTCAGCAACAAAACATACACAACTAGGCATATAATATCCAACCTAAAGTTAATAACAATAGAGTTACATGTGAAAAAAAAAACAAAAATAAAAATCAATAAAACGAGAATACACTCAGTTATTTTCACCTAAATACCTTTTTCAGATTATACCTAAAATTCGAAAGCTTATCTGCTGTTTTAAACTTATATTCTCCTTTCAAATTGTTATACAATCCAACCCCAAGATAAGTATAGTGGTGCTGTCCGGAAGTAGTTTTTTTTTGCAGGAACTTTTATTCGTCTTCCTGACCTCGAACATTCACTAATACTATTTGTTGGATGAATCGCGCGTACAAAATACTCCTTACACACCTGGCATACTGCTTTTCTTTTGTATATGCTTTCTACGGATGGAACAGCAAACTCTTCAAACAGTCTAACGGTTGAATAGTCCATAGGCTTCTTGAGAATTATTTTTATTATACTACGTTGACAAACTCCCAAGGAATATAGGCTGTTTTTATACGCACCTCCCCAAGCTATTATACCGTACTGTAAAACCGACTGTACTAAGGAGAAGTATATACTCTTCAATTGGGCTTTATTCATAATATCTCGAAGTCTATAAAAAATATAAAAAAGTTTTCTTATTCGATTGACAGTCATCTGCACATGATCCTTCCATTTCAAATTAGAATCTACGACCACGCCAAGATATTTAACCTTTTTCACATTCTTCAGTAAAACACATTTAAGATTTACACAATCCCCCGTTATGTTCTGACAAGAATTATGATGGATTCCTATTCTGAGATCATCTTTGGGCTTACCTCTGACATTGACAGAAAAGCTCACGCAGTTTGTCTTCTCTGTGCTTAGTGACAGAATATTTTTGTCAAACCAGCCTTTTAGTGTATTGATATCTTCGTTGACGACGACTTCCACTTCTTTCCATGTTTTACCATGAGTAATCAAAGCGGTATCATCGGCAAACGACAAAATCGTCGATCTAAGTGGAAGATCAAATATTTTATTAACATAAATTATAAACAGTATTGGTCCCAGCACCGTCCCTTGTGGGATTCCATATTCGAAGGTTAATGGTTCACTTAGAAACGTTTTAATTTTTACTCTTTGCTTTCTACAAAAAAGATAGCTTTGAAGCCATTTTTCCACCTTCCCACTGATTCCAATCTGTCTCAACCTATTTATCCACGAATACTCCCACACATTTCTCCCCCTCATCTAGAGATTCACTTACAACTGTTGAAAGTCTAGCTAACGCATCATCAGTTCCCATTTCCTGTCTGAAACCAAACTGATTGTCATTTATTATAAATTACACATATATATATATATATATATATATATATATATATATATATATATATGAGATGAATGTTTTACTCCATTTCACTGCGTACAGTCTGGCAGAGACTTGGCTCTTGCCTTTGCATACGGGACGAGGCACGGCTTGTCACCAAAACATGCAGATTGGATTCGTCGAAAAGGTGTTGTGTTTCAACATTGTGATCATTGTGTATCATCAGGACCATCTCGCAGAATGGCCGACACAACGTTTAATCCAGTATGCGAGGAGTATCGCATATTATGAAAGACTGTATGATCTAATTTTCATTCGAAATGCATGTGCAACATGCATTCCATTAATGAAAGATCATGTAATTTTACGCAGGAGATAATATGAGATGAATGTTTTACTCCATTTCACTGCGTACAGTCTGGCAGAGACTTGGCTCTTGCCTTTGCATACGGGACGAGGCACGGCTTGTCACCAAAACATGCAGATTGGATTCGTCGAAAAGGTGTTGTGTTTCAACATTGTGATCATTGTGTATCATCAGGACCATCTCGCAGAATGGCCGACACAACGTTTAATCCAGTATGCGAGGAGTATCGCATATTATGAAAGACTGTATGATCTAATTTTCATTCGAAATGCATGTGCAACATGCATTCCATTAATGAAAGATCATGTAATTTTACGCAGGAGATAATATGAGATGAATGTTTTACTCCATTTCACTGCGTACAGTCTGGCAGAGACTTGGCTCTTGCCTTTGCATACGGGACGAGGCACGGCTTGTCATGCAAAGGCGATGATGAACAGGTGTGAACGGGCGTTTCATCGCTAGTGATCACTAGCGATGACGGAGGAAAGAGATTAAGGGTCGTTCACATACGTTCACTTTCAGTGATCACTCCGGATGATCCTCCAAGATGAACAAGTGTGAACAGGCGTTTCATCAATAGTGATCACTAGCGATGACGGAGGAAAGAGATTACCACTCGTCATAATTTCGATTAAAGGACCTTTCACTGAATCGACCATAAACAAGTTTCATCTTATTATTTGTTTTATTCTCTATGAATTTGTATTGAATGTCAGAATCATGTACAAAATTATTATGCAGTCAAGAGCTATATTAATTTATTTTAAGTGTAATTTTTCATTTTTGAATTTGTTTAATTATTTTTATACGAAAATACGTCAAACTACATACAACATGAGTGAGAGTGTTGACATGGCAGTGAAAGCATAGGATGAACAAATGTGAACAGACGTGTTCACTAGGGTGGAACACTTTTGTATGAAAAAAAATTTTTTTTCGAATATCGAATTGGAATACCAGGCAAAAGTTGCCTTATATAATTGTAAATAACACCCACTAATTTGGAAGTTCTAGCTCAACAGCAAGAGGTCCCGCCATAGACTTGAAATTTCAATTTTTAAGTTTTTACAGACGCTTTGTTAAGTACACCCTATTAACAAAATATTAACTAAATATAATATTTTATGCATTTATATGATAAGATAAAAGTATATTTTAGTTAATAGAATCATTTATTTTAAAAATATACACAGTTTCAGAAAGTTGTGTCGGTTTGAATAACGTCATTTTTCATAACAAAAATCCTTTTTCGTCTCAAACTTTGGCATGAGCTTTCGAGACGCTAAATTAGATTTTACAAAACCCTATCTTCTTGTCTTATCGCATACACGTAGAGCTGCTTCTATCACATCTTTTACTGATCTTTCCACAGCTTGGGTGTGGTAAGGCAGTCTCATTAACTCCAAAAACGATTCTCCTCCATTTTCAATAAGATGTTGTAACTGCTTATCGGAAATATTCATCAGTATTGAGATTTCGTATTTATTTTGTTGCCAGTTTATCAAGTCTATGTAAGAACTTGCATTTAAGTCCACTTTTGGCACCTCAAACATGCGCGAAACAGAATTTTTATTCACTTGACGAGCTTTTAAAATGCGTCTGGCAGCTAGTTCTCTAATGTGCTTACGCGTATCTGTTATCGTACTCAACAACAAGTTTTCTGGATGAGCAAAGTAACTGTTCCGAAATAAAACCGGGTCCACAATCGCTAACAATTCGTTCGACAGATAGCTAGTGCTGTTAATGAGTTTCCATAAATGTTTTGAACCATCTTTAATGCTATACCAATTTGACCTGCAAATGATTTAGATCCTGCTATAGAGCTATCCAAATAGGAAAACAAAGACTCAATAGCAACTCATTGGCGTATAAGAGACAAATTATCCAATGCAATGGTTGAGATAGTCTATTTTCTAAAGAAACAATCACGCCTCCCACATTCCCTGTATTTGTGGTTGTTCCATTACATCCAACAGTCATTATACTCTCTGGTGATATATTTTCAGTCGTCAAAAAGCCGTGGATAGCTCTTCCAATATTTCTCGCACTGCCCGATGTTGGAAACACATACCCAACATAAACAGAACCTGGTTCTTTAATAATCGAAACATGTTCCTCTTGTACAATCACTTTAAATCTCTTCGATCTTTTTAAAACAGTTTTAGCCGTCTGGTTTTTCCTTCCATCAAAATATAAGTCAGGAATTTCTGTTACTCTTTCTTCTGTTAAAATTTGCTCGCAAACTTTCTGCCTTATTCTTCTAAGTTTCATCCTGCCCACGACGTTAGTCGACTGTGCCTCAGAGTCAGCATCAGAAGCAGAATATAGAACATTTATGATACGATAACCGCCGCAGCTCGGTCTGATACTCCGTATCTATCGCATACAATCGTCAAACTATGAAGACTAGCATCCGTGAGCTTTATAGGCTTTTGATCGCGGTGTCAAGACCATCTGCGGCCGACGAACAAGAAGGAAGGTCAACATTAGAACTAACTTCAGATCTATTTAGCCTATATAAAGAAAAGGAAGTTTCTTTAATTCTTGTATTTGAATTATGCCTGATTTCTTGTTTAAGAGCACGTAATCTTCTTTTTTGCAATTTTTTACTCTAGATAAGATCCGTTCTTCATAAAACCATTTGTCTGTTAGTGCGTTGGTCTTCTAAAAATATTTGTTCCTCTTTTGGCACTTTATTTTCTCTCAAACAAGTACAGTTTACAAATTCTTTACATTTACATGCAGCTATGTCAAAAAGCTTTGCACTTTGTACTCTGAATTCTTCTACCTTTCTTTCCTTTAGTTTCTTCAAAGACTTTTACAAATTTCAAACAAAATCAAACAAATCAAATCCAAACATTTTGAGTGATATTTTTTAAGTAACTGTAAAACTCGTTTGTGTGTAACAATTGAAATAGAAGATTTTATTCATACCTAATTCTTCAATTTTTGTTTCAACTGTTTCGGCACTTTTCCAAAAATGTAGGTTATTTTGTGGTGTTGTTCTTTATTTTTAAGTCTTGTCGAACCCATTCAAAGAATTTCATAACATTCTCATACGTAAGTAGGATATTCTCCTTGAACTCTGCACTTTCACCAAATATCGGACATTTTAACTTTTGTCTTGTAGAAGTCATATTTATACACTTAAAAAACGTAGGTACATCAACTAGTACCTACTGGTGAAAATAATTGACGGGCTACCTTCCACCTTGAGACAATATTATCGACACTAGTTGAAACGAAACACTGCAAATTCGTAGATCGAAGCGTGCTGCCCCCGCTTTGTCCCGCACTTTGCTCAACTGTCCCAGTACCAAAGTATATTAAAATGATGAAATATTTGATTGCAACTGCTAGTTAACTATATTTGAATATGTTTTTGAATAAAATAAACCTATTTTAATAAGTTCTGTATTGTTTTGTAGGCCGCGCAAATAGCCCCTAAATTGTCCTTTTTGTAAATATTCGATGTCTTTTCGGGGGCTCTTACCGTTGTCTGATAATTTTTATATTTTTAATGCAGGCAATTGATGGCAAAAGGCAACTAAATACAACTATTCCAAATCAAAATTCGAGAAAAAAAAATTTCGTTCCACCCTAGTGTTCACTTTCGATGAACAGGTTTGACCCTGACACTCTGGATGATCATCCAAAGTGAAGCAATGTGAATGCTACTTTACTATAACGACTTATTTTATAGAACATACCGAAGTTTATAATCTTACAAGGGCATTTTGAACTTCTTGGGTATTAATTATAACAG
The DNA here is from genome assembly GCA_947579605.1 of Athripsodes cinereus. Lineage (NCBI taxonomy): Eukaryota > Metazoa > Arthropoda > Insecta > Trichoptera > Leptoceridae > Athripsodes > Athripsodes cinereus. The sequence goes on from OX388314.1 coordinate 29,599,059, forward strand.
GTATTGGTACCGATGATTGTTTATGTCAATACTGGATACTTGTCGGTCGTACGGTAATTTATTACGGGGAATGTGATCAGTACAGTATTTAAACTACGCATCGGCTATTCGTCAGTAACAGGAATTACTGTCACTGTCACTGTCACTGTCAAATAATGACAGTTTTGACCTTGAAGTATTTTACAGTAAATTATGTAAACAAAACGGCATGGTTTTGACGTCTGTCAATTCAGTGGCTATACGTAAGGAATTTTATGCAAAGATAAACAAAGCCACGCTGTTTTGACGTCTGTCAATATTGGCAGCAGTGTGACCAGATTTGGTAGTTTCCTACTTTTTTGGTAGTTTTTGAGGCATTTGCAAGAATGTTTAGTAGTATTTTGGCAGTTTTTGTATTTAGTCGGCAAATTATCGGGTACTTGGGAAAAGTACCCGATACTTACTGATCGAAAATAATTGTCGGTACAAATACGGGATACATTTTAGAAAAAGGTACTGCGAGAAAATATTGTTGAAGAAAACCGAGGAGTTTTTGAAATACTTCAAATTCCTATACCATTTTGAAAATTCGGCGACGGGGGGGTAGAAATTTAAGCGAATAACTTTTTTTCAATAGTCGGTATGAAAGTATCCGAAAAGTAACAACAGTCGGTACAAATATCCGGTAAAAAGGTACTATGCTAAAATATTGTTTAACAAAACCGAGGAGTTCTTGAAATACTTCAAATTCCTATAACATTTTAAGAATTTAGTAGTTTTTGACTTCCCCATTTAGTAGTTTTTGAAAATAAAATCTGGACACACTGATTGGCAGTCGTAATGTGCGGCCCGGCCGCACAATATACTCCAAATATGGAACATTTGATAACTTAACTTCACCTTAAAACTTCCACCCCCCCCCCCTCGTCGTTAAATTTTCAAAATGGTTTAGGAATTTGAAATGTTTCAAAACTCCTCGGTTTTCTTTTAGAGTATTTTCTCAAAATACCTCTTTCAAAAAAGTATCGGATACTTATACCGACTTTTATTAAAAAAAGTGTGTTATAGTCATAGATTTTTATATATAATACCTAGATGGAGTACTCGTATGTATTTTCACTGTAATAAAGTGAGGCACCATTTTTCGGTACTTTTGACAGATCGGTTGGCGAAAAGAAGTGCGCTAAATCGCTTAAAACGTCGACAAGAACTTCAAAAAATGTCCAATTACGTTTTTATAAATGTAAAAATGATATATTTTTATAAAAATGCGAGAAATACTTCATAAAATGTAGGAAACACCATACGCTTTCGCCAACCGTTCTGTCAAAAATTCATCGATTTTTTGCTTCACTTTTGTAAATGAGTCAGGGTTCTAGGTTTTGTATGGAATTCTGTGGTTATAGTTAACCATAAACATATTTTGCAATTTCTCTATGGAAAAGTTCACCATAGATAAATTTTATAATTTCTTTCTTTTTTCTATGTAATTACGGACAAATAGCCTTTGCCTTTAAACTATTTTTT